>OV788324.1:15703750-16903750 GCA_928718305.1 Tetramorium bicarinatum
GTATACAATCGGTGAACAATCGGTATACAATCGGTTATGTATACAAAGAATTGCTATAGCCACAAGCTCTCCGAAATTTATTTGTTTATAATTTTATTAAAAACATGTATGGAAAATCGAATTGTCTCCGCTGCCGAGGATTGCCGAATGTCGCCCGTTCTTTTCGTTCATGAGATCATCGATGAGATATCGATTCAAACATGTTAAAAGTCATATCGAACTGCAGCATTGTATTACAAAACAATCTAATTATATATTTATTATAATTTAAATTATATAATTAAAATTATCAGAATTTTATTACAATAATTATACTAATTATGTATTTTACAAATTTAAATAATTTTTCTTTATCATTTATTTTTGGATCGATATTGTATATATCTGATAGAATCAGAATTCGGAAAGACTTTGAACACATGTAATTTACATATTTTACAAATAATAAGCTTACAGATATATAATTTTATATAGAGTGTTATATATTAAATCGATAACTATCACAAAAATTATATTTCATATTTATATAAACTAAGAATTATTTTATGAATTTACAAGTTGTCTTTCTGAGGAGGCGTTAAATCCTGTGTCTCGTGATAAATTATCTCCTGTATTTCCTCGATTTCTATTTCGGTAATTTTCGCATTTGCCGTTATTGGCCATTGGTCATTTTTTGAAGCTGCGTGAAAAAATAGTTCATTCATGTTACATCTGAAAATGAAACGTTAGCTCAACCGATTGATCGATTGCCGCGATACGTTTAAAACTGTCCAAAATCTAAAAATTGTCTACAAAATTGGAATATACCTGAAATACGTATCGTTATTATTATATTCTATCACCGGAGTAATCTGTGGGTCGTCGAGTTATCGTGATGTTCTTGATTACTAACAGAAACACCGTGCGACTGCTGCGACTTTCGAGTAGCTGCGCACGAAGCATTGCTTTTGTCCACCGATCTTTTAAATCGTTTCATCAGATTTTCATCCTCGTCGCTGAACGCACACTTTTTCTTTCTCGATAGATACGATTTGCTTTGCAAATCTCTTATGCTAAAGTTTTCCTTGCTCTGCCTATTCATGACGAAATATCAACTTGAATGAAAAAGTACAATAATTATCTGCTGTCCCAGTATACCCTTACCACCGCTCGTGAGAAGATAGAACTGATTGAGATGAACAAGAAAGATACCTATGTCATTTTGCAAAATTCGCAATTGAGATATTACATGTTAAACGTTAGACAAATGATAGTGTGTGGAGATGATATAAAAAAAAGCGATGGCTCGAGCTAAACACAGCCTAATATATCTTCAATATTTAATATCTCGATTATTATTTTGAATTTCGTGAAACAGTATCGCATTTTAAGAATATACTGGGACATCCTGCAGATTTATATCCAAATTAATTATTAATAAACGTTACATTTTGTCATTTTTATCAATAATCACTTTTATATTTAAGATGAACTGTTCATCATCATCTTCCGTGTCCTCCACAAAAGTGATATTAGGCTGCTTTTGCGTTGCACTGTTTCTGTATATGTAATCTGAACTTATTTCCCCTGTAAAGAAATAAAATTCGTATCTTGCAGAATATTGATAATAAAAACAATGCAAATTTTATAATGGCTGTTATAATAATTTACCTCTCATAGTGAGTGAAATATTTTTGTAATCAATAATATTGCTCTCATTATTGTCCATCTTTGAAGTAGATTGAGATATTTTGTAATTTGAATGATTATTATTAATAAGAGGCGAAATCCAGGATTTTTGATTAATTTGTCTGTCACCAACACCTTTATCCATGATCTAATAAACAGCTGGCTATATCTGCATGAAATTTAACAAATATGTTCCTTTTGCATTAAAAAAATTTTTAGACAAGCGTTTTGAGATTAATGTAAATATGATGCATGCGGATAGAGGTAATTCTTTCAAAAAGACTCGAAAAGTACGCGAAATGACAATCGTCAATGATCACAATCTCGAACTTTCTACCTTAAATAATATTTTCTGAATTAAATGAACGTTTAGTCGCGTTTGATATTTTATTTCTTTATTTCCTTTCTTTTCAAAGTCTCGGCCTTCTTTCGTGCTTCTCGATTTTACATCTTTTTTCTTTCAACTCAATAAAAATCGAAATCAAATGTGTATGTGACTCATTTTTAACGCGCAGCGTGCATTTTACGATGCAGTCGAGAGTTACGACACCGACAAAATATTATTAAAGACACTCTTTCTTTCGTCGCGTGCCGACAGCCAGTGGCCATTTTCAACAAAATATTTATTTTGCAACTGTTGGAAATTTTCTTCGCGTTGATTGGATTATACTTTTGGGTCTAGAAAAATAATCAGATGTCAGCGAAAAGAATTTCCCACAGTTATTCAGATCAAGCGTCTCAATAAATACATAATATATTCATAATACATAATATATATAAATAGTCTTTCCATTATTTAATAATAATTTAAAATTCATATGTATTTTTTATCAAATTAATAATGTATCAATTAATTCATTTTTGCTTATCAAGGAATATATTGATTTTAAAATAGTCCTCCGAAATATTGCTCAAATAATAATTCTTCCTTTCATTTACCCGCAAATTGAAAAATGGTAAAATAATTTAAACTTTATTTTCTCTTCGATTATTGTTTAATAAATTTCTAACAAATATTTTTTTTTTCTTTTACAAATATTATTTTAATTTCAATGTATAGATGATTATTACAGCACGTTCAAAATGATCTTCTTACATTTAGAATAACATATAATTTATCGCGTATTTATTGAAATTTATATGAGTAACTCAATTTGTTACTTTGCACATCATACTTTTGCAGTTCTCTCTCACTTTGTCTCTTTCTATTGCTCAATTCCACTCCCTCCTGTTATTGTATGTACACACAACTCCGTCGCAGTTACGTTGAATCAGGTTAGGACCAAGCTACGCACTCGCGTGTCATAACCTAACCTCTCCCGCTTTCTTTTTTTTCCTCCCGCTTGTCCAGCAATTCTCGCGTGAGTGACAAGGTAGCAAGGGCTGGAGTTTCGCGAAGGTTTCGGAGGACCATACGACTCGTGACAGCGGTGAATGCCAAGCTGCCGCAGATTCTGCGGCAGCGCGGTGCGATCGCGCGCTCCTTCCGCGGCGACCGGTCGGTAAGTATAAACATAATCTTGTATTAATTTTAATAAGCTTCAGTATCGCTTTGCTATTATTAGATAATTTAATATACTAATTTTGTTAAACTAGTTATTAAAGCGTGCGTCTGTATCAGTATTTATTTATAGCTTTATGAAACATTATTATTTATTATGGACTTGTTAAACGATTACTTTGTTTAATGTACAAGATTAATAAATCACACTTTTTTATTTTTAGGCGAAGCGAGTTGATGTTAAATGTATAATTTTGCCTGATGAGAACAAGAAAGATTACAACGATCTGCCTAATTTTATCACAGATGGTTTGGAAGTGCATTTTGTTTCGATGTTCGATGATGTTTATCGTATATGTTTCACAAAAACGGACGAGATCGATTCCCTTCGATTCGGTAAACCAGTCACTGATCACGTTCCATCTGCACAGCCAACATTTTGATAAAATAACATACAGAATAAAGAATTCCGAATTGGATACAGATATGTTCTTTCTTCTCTCACGTTATTTATCTGCTGTATCATTTGTGTACAAGTAACATGTACTGTATAAGTAGTATATGTAAGAGTATATTATTGACAAAAATCTTATTTCATGTTTCTTGCATATAATTATACAAAATGGAGAGAAAGAATTATACTTAAGAAAAAACTTTTCACCTTTCATTGTTCATATCTTAAAAGGGAAAGATGTTTTGTTAATATTTTATAAAAATAGTCATATGTTTAATATTATTTATCATTATAATGTAATGTATAAATATAAATATATACGTATAAGGGGAAAACTCTTATTTTTCTCAGGTCTTGTATTACTTTTCCTTTTAACATATTTCATGGACGATATCTATATAATTAATAAAAATCTTTTTCTATTCCGAAGAAACTATTGTATATATTGTTAATCAATTATACTTTTGATTAGTAGATGTGAATCTTAGTGATAATGTGATAATACTTTTTAATACAATAATGTATGTACAATTGCATTGTACAAAAGAAAATCTGGATCTGTGAATAAAACATTTTATATAAATATAAATCTTTAGTCTTCAACATAGCCTTTAGAATGGCATATTAAATATATACTAATTAATAAATGACAAATGTGATCATAATAGTGTAATGACATAATTGCTACATGTAAGTGATAAATGGCTAAATGGAAATTGTATAAAAAGAGAATTTTACATTCGCGTCAAGTTGTATATCCATCTTGCTGAGCCTAATTATGAAGTCACACAGCCTCATCTGTACTTGAATCTCCATTGGGTTGCTCGTCACGTAGAATCCAGGTACCCCAGCCTTCTCCGATATGCTTTGCTGGTCAGCCACCTTCTGATCGAGTTGCAGGACCAGTTTCATGTCCATTTGCTTCAGCTCCTCCTTGTGCTTCTTGGCAAGTGTTGCTTTTATCAAAGCTACCTCTTCCTCCGTCATCGTCGCCGTCAACGCTTCCTGGCACTCGATCTTCTGTTGATTCAAAAGCTGCAGCCACTGTTGGAAGAGATGCTTCTCAGTGACGTGCTGTATCTCCATCAGACCCTTCACTATCTCAAAGATCGTATCGTTCAACAGAGAATTCGTCAGGCCGGACAATAATTCGTACGGTAGTCGCATCTGATACTTGGGCGGCATGTGCCCATGTTTCCCCGGCCATGTGCTGCAGCTGTTCCACCAGAAAATAAAGCTTCGTCTGCAAATCCTGAGGAGTAGGACTGGCGATATCCATCCTCCGTCTTCGCGGAAAGAACCGTCTACGTTTCACGAGCTGCGTCGATATCTTCTGTTTTCTTCACAGCAACAATAACATTTGTTTACCTTATACCTAATTAAATAATTAAATATATCCTCAATTGTCTTTCAACGTAATTTACAATACAAATATTATTGATAGAAAAATGAGGAATCTACAATTTATGGATATTCCGCGAAGTTTATTAATAAATCATTAATAACAGAGTAACCGCGATTATTTATTCGATTGATGCATTGGTAAATGGAACGGACAAATTGTTCACATACGCAGATATCTTAAAAATTCTTTCAAAATTATATTGAATATGCGATGTGATATTTCTTGTTCAAAAGAAGCTATATCCTTATTATTGTTGACACTGATGCGTTAGCGCAGTCAGTCAAACGAAATACTTACATTATAACAAATGTCAAATAAAATATTTGACAGGATTAATTACGATTAACTATTAATTGCATACGGTTTCGTCTGATAATGCACAATTTAATTTTCTTTAACGATAATCTGATGCTGTGAACGAAAAAGAGGAAAAGATATAACTAATTGTTTTAAAGGCCGACATGATTGTACCGAATGTCAGAATTGCGATTAAATGCATTTTTGACTTCGTATTTTCTAAGTTATAAGTGAAATGTTAGTTCTTAACTTAGATTTTAACTAAACTTTTATCCGGTAGAAACATGTCAACTTATAGAGGCCCTCCACCACCCCCGCCGTTTCCACACGACGGTCCTCTTTTTTTACAACACTTTTTTTTTACAACACATTTTTTTATATTTTTATTAATTTATTTTTCAATTTTACATTTATTTATTTTACATACAATAATATTACAAATTACAAAAAAAGAGTATATTATAATATAAAAGTAAAAATATAATATAATACAATAAAATTATGTAGCTACAATATATTTCTTTTATAAAAAATTACATATAATTTATTCATTTTTTCTACGAGGTAAAAAATATTCAAAAGACCGGCCCCCAGGCCGGTCCCGGGAGTTGCGAGGGATTCGATGACAATGAAATTCGGAGTACGAATTCTTCAGAAATCAATGCATCGCCTATCCTCTAAAAAATTCCTCTCCGTCCAATGATTCCGTCTATTATAGACTTCTACCCGATTTTTTCAACTATACATATATCGAATTATGTTCCCCCGTTTCTGCCTATTCGAATCTCTACCTGCCCGTATTTTTATCTACTGTCCTATTCATTTTTCTACCTACTCGTGTTGCAATCTAATAAATAAATTTTTAATGAAGAAATCGCGACGCGATTTATTAGATTTATTAATTAATCCAGCGGGATATCATAAGCCCGCTTGAGATGTGGGAAATATATTAACTGGGAGTTATATGCGCGCAATTAAAATTTTAATAAAAATATTTTTTCTCGCATATGCAAGAAAATAGCCCTACTTAGGGAAATAAACATGTATCTTAAGAAATTTTTAACTCACCGATCTGATGCGCAACGTGCGGAGTTACTCTGCAATGCAGCTACGATGATACTGTAACATACAAACAAAATTCAAATTAAAGAAGCTTTCAAAATAATCAACATTTCAAAGGATAATTTTTATTTTAATAAGCATATTTTAATAAAATACTCATACAATTATCTATTTTTCGAAAATTATTTTTGTCAAAATGAACTTTTGTACAATAAAATTAAAAATTTCGCTTTTTCTAGTTATTTCTAACTTACCGAGATAAATAAAAATAAATAGGAAAGAACTATTAATTTAATATAAATGATACTCACTCCAAGGTTGCTCCGCCGGAAGCCCGATGTCTGTTCTAGACCTCCTCCTCCTCTCAGGATATTCGGGAGTTGTCATCAGGCAATGGTACTGCAACATACAAATATAAAATTCACATTAAAAAAACGTTCAAAACAATCCATGTTTAAAAAACTAATTCTTATACTCATTTATAAAAATTTAATTCGGGACTTTAAGTGAAATATTTACTAAGACAATTATATATTGTTTGAAAATATCTTTATAAGAATGAAAAACTATTATAAAATTTTTAGATAATTACCCTTTCTCTTATAATTATTAATTTATTCAGATGAAATAATTTAATTTAATCAGAAATACTACTAATTTCATATAGATAAGAGACAATACTCACCCAAAGGTTGGTACGCCGAGGCCCGATGTCTGTCCTAGACCTTCTCCTCCTCTCAGATACTTGTTCTTCCACTGGACACACGCAAAATGCCAAAATTATTTTGGCCATAAATTTACTCATTACGCGCACTCGCGAACGCGGCTTTATTAATTACAAACGCTTATTTTTTATATAAGTTTTATTCGTCCGATTACTTGAACGGCACTCCCGAAGCAAACCCGACGAACCGGCTGCGGTTCGTTCATTTAATTAAATCGACGACGAGGGTACGTTAGCTTCCTCTGAATATTGTCCAAGCAGAACTTTTGCTTGGGTAATATTCTTTGAGTACTAGGGCCCTCCCACCACGCTGGGAGGGAATATTTTACTTTGTACTAGGTAATATAAAATCATATGTATATCAATATAAATAAACGAGCTACGAAAATATTATTGAAGAAAACTAATAGTAGTATACATATGTGTATTTCAGTATAGATAATATTATAAAATTAGTAATTTTCAAATAAATCGTTTTATATAATTCTTCAAAAAAAAAAATAAAATGTATGCGTGTAATTGAAAAATTCAGTGATATTTCTCGGAAAAAAAATAATTTTTATAATCTTACTCAATCAAATGAAAAAAAAATTCAAGGTAAAGAAAGGTAAATGAAAAGTATAATTTTAATTTCAATATTGCAAATGTTAAATTTTGTAACTATCTATTATTATATCTTCTTATTATATTATCTTAGCGTTGTGCTATCTGCATTCACAAGACTTTGTACGAATATTATTAAAATTAACTTAATTTTATATTAGAATACATATATGTAATTATTTCAAATGAAAATATTTTAAAATGGAGAACGGAGAACGATATATTATAAATATTTCGGAACTTATTAATTTCACATACACGGATATATACATACGTAAGACATAATAATATATAAAAAAGCAAATATGAAATAAAATAAAATATCGCTTACCTCATAGTTGCTCCGCCGTCTCTCGATGTCTCCCAAGCCTCCTCCTCCTCCTCTCAGATTCCTTGCACTCACGTAACATTCACTCGCGAAACTTGTACGGCACTTCCGAAATTGAAGAAACTGCAAAGTTGAAAAACAAAACGCAATTTATACATCGAAATCTTTCGTTTTGTTAAATACGCAACGTCTTAAAACTCCGTTAAAGAAAATTTTTTAATCTTTAACGTAATATTTTATATAAACGTGTCCACTTACGATTTTAATTGTATTAATTTAATAACAGTAAAATCGTACGATATATTTATGGGTTCGACACTTTCGATGTTAAAAATGCGATGTACTTTTTCGCGAAATACTTAATACAAAATATTTATGAAATGTTTCACACGTGACGTGTATGACACTTCACTGCTTTAAACGATTTAGCTGGCGATTCGCGTGTTACTCCGTATTCTCCGCAAACGGTAAGACAGTCGGAATTATAACGTTTAAATCGAATAAAAAATTAATGCACGCGAAGAAAATTTCATGAGAATAGTGTCAAATTAAAAAAATACATACTAGCACGAAGAATGTGCCACTGGAACGATATACGCGAACTCTCATTTTTTTATTAATCTCTAACGAACGAATGGAGCTCGCGAAATATCCGCGTCGCGAAACAGCCGTCACATGGAGTTCGTTAATTGTAACGTGATAACTAATTTCACTCGCGCGACGTGTTCGCAAGGACGACGCGCGTTTTTTAGAATGGAACGATAACGTTGCGTACGACGCGATCGTGCGAAAATATGCGAAATTGCGATTCAAGTTCGCCACTGCCGTCGCGTGTCGCGTACGTGTCACTTCGATTCGCGCACGAACGACACCGCGCGATGCGTAAATGCGTATTGTATACGAGGAGAGAGCGATCTCGAGAGAAATCTCAACGTTACGACGCACAGAACGGCACTACACTGCTCGCTGACCTGTCCACCCGCGCCCGCCGCGTATCATTCTTCGAACACAATGACGTCATATTCTCCGAAATATTTAAATGTTTTCCAATAAAGATTTCTCGTCGAAATTTGAGAGAACCGCGATGCCGCGTATTATTCCGATTCGTCGCGTTGCGTGTTCACCGCGTTCACGGCGACGAAATGTTGACGCGACACTACGCGAGTCAACGTCCGTCTGCTGTTAAATGTTAAAATAATTCGATTTATAATTTTCACGTTCTATAGATCGTTGATCGAGAGAGTGAATTATTCACACAGTCGACAGTTAATTGTTTCTAAAATATGATCGCGTCTCGTTACACGGAACACTCAATCACGAAAATTACGATCGCAATGAGCGACGATGAAGAACCGCGCGTTCCCATGCACTCTTTTTCATTTTCCGTGTTTCGAAAGACGCGAGCAGTTTGTGACTTTCCGAACGCAATCATCATTTCACATTATAACTTATAACGAGAATGAATAGGCGGACTTACGAAAATCTTGAAGACACAGCCACGACATAGCACTGCAAAGTACGTTCGCCGTCACTTTCTCGAATCTCGTGAGCCTTGAAGGAGATCGCCGATATAAATCCTGACACATGTGACACTCGATTAACGCGAATCTCCAAGCAGCACAGTTATATTTCACTACGCGAGCGTATGGCGATGCCACTCAATCCATTCGCACTTGCAACATTCTTTCATTCGTCGCCGGCGTCGAAAATAGCACTGTTAACTTCACTTCGATATAGCGTGATTCGTTGCACGAGAGATTTACGAAGATTACACATTATAAAAATTACAAACACTATGCTTGTATCACAAATCAATCCAATTGAATCGTCGCGCGACAGCGAAATAATTTGTATTTCGTAAAATATCGCGTTCGGTAAACGAACCTTCGATCCCTGTGAGCCCGACGGTCGATCAAGTAAGTCAGCGCTCGATACGACTGCTGCGCCGGCCGCGCGGGAACTGCCGAGTCAGCGGCGCGCCGGGCGCGTCGAGCCGCCTACCGCCGCCGAGTCAGCGGCGCGCAGGCGCCGTGCCAGCGCCGTGTGACGCGCCGTCGAGTGCCCCGCGCTAACGCTGAATATTATTTTCAATATATCACGAATTTTTATATTACAGATTTCCATCGCTCGAATCAATTACTTGTATTTCAAATTGTCAATCTAATAATAACAACGATAATGTACAAGTGACATTTAAATTACCGCGATAGATTTTTTTTGCGAATAAATTATTAATAAAATTCGCGAAACACCCACAAACTGTAAAGATATGGCATAAAAACACCAAAAAGTGATTTATCTAAATGATCAAAAAGTGCAGGATTTAGCACGGCGACACACCATGCACGGAAGCGATTTATCGATAGTGAATGTGGTCACGCAGTTCTACATCCACGTTATTTCTATTTTATCTCTCGGCAATGCTACTATACATGTACGGCGCTGTGACGTCACAGCGCGCCTGCAGCGGCTCAAGTCGGTCGGTGGCGAGCGCGTAGGCACGCAAAAACTCTAAATCATTTTTACGATTCTACAAAAACTGTGAGACAAACATACGCTGAATTTTTACGACTTTAAGCCTGGCGTCCCATGGAATTTATTTCCCGCGTAACCAATCAAAAGCATTATTCGAGAAATAAATAACATAAAATATTATGTGATTGGTTATTAATTATATAAATAATGAGAGAGAAATACATGCCATAGGACGCCAGCCTGACAGGAAGTTACTCAACACAGTCGCAGTCAGTACAGCCAGTTTAGTTAAAAAGATCAGACTTATAGCGTTTTCGATTTACCGACTCGACCCAACTCCGAATTATATAAGTTCGATTTAGAGTCGTCTGCTACGTTCATACAATCGAAGTCATACTATACGAGCAGAACCGATCATTATCAAGCGTAGTTGAATTCGACCGAAATTCATAGACTATCCCTTCACCGCAAATCTCAAGCCCCCTCTTGCCCCCTAATCGGTAGTTAATGCTCTGTCTATCTATTCATATGTCTATGCCCGATTTTAGATAGAGTCGCCCTCTGACAAAGTGAACATAAACTACTTAGCCAAAAACCAGTCGTAAGTTTTCAACCAATCACATTATTCAATTCGGCCGTCGGTAACCATAACGCTAGCAGTCCATACTCCATAGTTATATAGTCAAAGGTTGTGTGGCCGAAGAACATGAGTACTCTCGGCATGAAACTTTGCATTGCTTTGCATGTAGCAGGGTAATATCGTTGTTTATGATTAAGAGTATAGAAATTCATTTGCTTTTTGTATAACTAAAAGTTAAACATGAATCTGATGAAGATATTTGGAGCTTTGAGAGGTGCTCTTGATAGAAGAGCGCATATGTCATTATTTGGTAACGTAAATACGCAAGCGAGGTGTAAGAGTGATTTGACGAGGCCTAAGGCCTTTGAATCAAAGAAATTTAAAAAAACGGAGGAACCGATTGGATTATATGGATATTGCTTGTTGGCAAGTAATGACGAATTATATAATATTTTGAAAATTTAGAAAACGCTAGATTCCATTCATAACTTTTAAATTTAATTTTTACATGTTGCAATTCCTGTATTTCAGGGAGTACCTATTGCTACTTTTGCACTTGGGACATGGCAAATTAAAAGATTGAGGTGGAAGCTGAATCTAATAGAAAATCTAAAACAACGCACTTCAGCAGAGCCAATCGATCTGCCGTCTGAGTAAGACTGTAATGTTATGTTATAAGCACTATATTTATTACAACCGTCTGATAGAAATTATTTCCTTCTAGCTTAAATGAACTAAAAGATAAGGAATATTATCGCATGAAAGTGACAGGCAAATTTTTATATGAAAAGGAATTTTTGATAGGACCTCGAAGCCTTATTCTTGATGGGGAAGGCGTTAGTGAAAAAGGCGGTGGAATATTTTCTCGTAAAGCAGGCACAGGATATTACGTAGTTACGCCTTTCAGATTGGAGGATCGGGAGTAATTACATTATGTTTTCATTAAATGTTAATCATAAAAAGAAATATGTGGAAAAAACAAAATTCATTTTACATTTTTTCTGATTTGCTATGAAATTAATTAAGATTTTTATTTTAGTTTGACTATTATGGTGAATCGTGGATGGATTCCTAGACGTGATCGTTCGACGTTTAAAATGGGAAATAAGATTACAGATCCTGTAGAAATTGTTGGCATTATCAGAACAACTGAAAAGCGACCTCAATTTGTGCCTGAAAATGTTCCTGCAAAAGGAGTTTGGCATTATAAGTAAAGACATATAATGTATTTTATTCTATTACTCGTTTATGTGTAAAATTTAGAGAAATTTTTAAGAAACTCAAGGAAACGGAGAACAAAATGTTCTCCGTTACATAAAAAATTCAAACGTTTATTCCAGAGATTTAGATGCAATGGCAAAGGTAGCAGAAGCAGAGCCCGTGTACATAGAATTATTGGCCGAATATGGTACGCCCGAAGGTCCGATCGGAGGCCAGACGAAAGTAACTTTAAGGAACGAACATTTAAGTTACATATTCACTTGGTACTCGTTGTCTCTCTGTACAAGTTACATGTGGTACCGACAATTTGTACAGAAGTTACCTCTTCTTTAAATGCATTTAGATATTTATCTAATATATACATACAAAAGAGAATATAGAAATGTAATTATATTGTTATAGTTATTTTTTAATTACAACTATACGCTATATTTTCTGTATTTAATTTTTTCATTTTTATAGAAAATCCAAATGAAGCAGTGGGTGCAAAACTGGCAAGAAAAATGTAATTCATAGAATTTTTTATTTTGTAAATGTAACAACTGTGAATGCGTGTTCTATCACTCGCAGAAGAGAAATATCTAATTGCTCCCTCAGGGAAAAACTCTGATATCAATAATAGATTTAATAATAGCAGTAACAATAATGACTATAACAGCGATCGCTACAAGCCATTGTTAACGACATCGTTGATCGTGGTATACAATATACTTCCATGAAGTCAGCATAAAAAATGTCTTTATACATACAAGTATGAAAATATACAATATACAAGTTATATCGCGCGCGATTGTTCATATATACTATTATACAATAATAATGATAATATTGTTGATATAGTAATTATATAAGAAAGCAAATCGAGGGGGACTAGCAAAACTGTCAGGAAGTAATAAAGAAGATAGTAATATATAGTAAAATAATTCTTTCATTAAGCTCGCTTTTGTGCTTACAATTCGCATTTTTTACAAATTTTTACAAATTTATTAGACAGTTGAAACACTTTATTTGGTTAATTCTTTACTTAAATTTAATATTGAACTATTTTCATATTTAAAACTATTCGATGTGAAAATCGTGTGTCTTAGAGTATTTAAAATGAGATTCTTAATTGATTGCATTTCGCTGATATTTCATTGTGAAGAATTTGCCGATGAGAGATCGACAAAATTTCATTGTAATTAACATTTTTGTTTCTTTGTTCGTTATGACGTTTATTCATGTCCATCTTGCGACGCAGGATATCCGTATGCTTTATTGTCGCGATATCGCTGCGATGTTCTTAAATGAATTCAAACACATCGATTGATATAAGCATCGCTTTCTTATATATGGGATCCGTTTTTGAGGATTGGCATAAAAACATTATATACGTATTTCATTCGTATACGAAGTGCCTCGGGAGAAAAGGGTGTACATCGGCAGAAGAATTTCAATTTCGAAAGCATTTGGAATTAAAAGAAGTGAAGAGACGAGACTGAACCGCTCGACTTCGTAGCTGTTACACATCTCGTCAAACTCGAGCTCCATGCCTAATAAATTTGAAAATGGTGGAAAGATAAAATCTCTTTATTTAACAATTGTTATAATATATGCGCTTAATAATCCTCTAAAAATTTAACTGTCGGCGTTAATCGCGCCTCCGAACTCTCGCTTTGGCAACGGTCGGCACCACCTTTCTTCGAAGACACCGCATACGGTTGTTTTTCCGACTTTGTAAACCTAGTACAGTTCCATCTTAAACTTATGAAATAACAAAACTTTCTTAGATGTAATTAATTGCGCTAACTTTCTACATATTTGCTAGATATATACTGCTCGTGCGACGTCCTTGCAAGAACGTCGTGAGGACGCCGAAGAAGGCAAGTCGCGAATCGATCCACTCGCGGTCGATCGTCACATCCTTATTGATCCCTCGCGTATCCCTAAGGATACGGTCCTTACATGCTACTTTCGCATTGTACTATATTTTATCAATAGTGACGTCCAATTTTACGTATGCAATCGTGAGACGTCCGATTACTCTCGGACAACTCTCCTTCCACTTAGAATTATTCGAGAACATTGATGATTGCGGGCTCTAACTGGATGACGAAGAACGAATGTTGGATGGCATTGTTCTTCGTCTAAAAATATCGATGTTTTCGTCGAATTATATGGAACGTGCTGTACGATTAATTAACTTTGTAATAAAAACGTGCGTGTTTCAAGACGCACGGTTCGATGGATGGGCTCACAGGCATCTATTATCTTTCACGTACTCTTAAACTATGTCTTAGATCTTGACACCTAGATATCGCACGAATCTATATTGTGTCTTCTTGATAAATTATATTAAACGCAATCTTTTAACGTCGTAATTACACGTAATTCACGTCGTTCTTAAAATTCAAAATCAGATGACAGATTGGATGATTTAGCGTTAGAGTGTTAGAAACGGACCTACCTCGCGCGTAGTTTAATGTGATCTTTATACATATAAGTGAAGCTTAGAATTTGATGACACTGAACACGATTTTTTTAATGTCAAATACAAATAAACGAAAACTCAGAATCAATTCAGCGGCTACGCTTTCGGGCCGTATTCGTAGTCCAAGCTTAAATCGAAAACGCGAATTAAACTTACGCGAAGATCGCCCTATTTTTTTTAAGAATTCGTCTTATTTCTAATTTTGAAACTACGAGGATATATTCAGAACCGATATGATTCTTTTTCATTTTTTCTCAGATATATTTTTAATCGCCAGATTCTGATAACATATTTATACACATATATTTAATAAATATATTTATATATTATATGTTTATATAAATATATTTATGTTTTTAATATATATTATTAAATATTATTTTTAATAAAATATATATTTCTCAAATGTCAGTTTAAAGGTAAAACAATTATTTAAATATTGAAAATTATGTTTTTAGAAAAGATAAATTTCTTTTCTTGATAAACTATATTTTGTAATTACTGTACATTTTTAAATAAAAATAATGTCTAGAAAATATATAATTTCAATTAAAATGATGTTCAAAACAAGGAATGTGATATGAAAGAGTACAAGTTTAATTAATAGTGTTTATTATAAAAATTTCGATTTCTTGCAATTTTATTTTGTAAATAACATTGTTTTCAAATATAGAAAACAAATACTTGTGTGAAAGATTATAAAATATTATCGAACGATTATAAAACTTTTAGCTAGAACTTTTTATGCGTTGAACATCTCGATTTGCTTTCTATAACATTATCCGGACCAT
Organism: Tetramorium bicarinatum; assembly: GCA_928718305.1. Taxonomy (NCBI): domain Eukaryota; kingdom Metazoa; phylum Arthropoda; class Insecta; order Hymenoptera; family Formicidae; genus Tetramorium; species Tetramorium bicarinatum. The sequence continues at coordinate 15,719,330 of OV788324.1, forward strand.
TATAATAAATAAGGACAACTTGTTTCTTATTTTTTTCTTCTAAACGCTATTTGATTAATGCACAGTAATTACAGCATACCTATGTAATCTGCAATATATAATATATAATAAGGCAATATATGTATATGCAATTATATACAAAATATAATATAAACGCTTTGATCCATAGAGTGGGGTATTCATGAATCATATTAATTTGATATTTTACTAACAATAAGTGAGGCATCGTTTCAAGTGATATTTTGTTCTCTCACTAATTCAGTCGTTTATAATACATATCATATATACATATGATTTATAAATGACTGCACGTATAGCTTATAAACGCGATTGTACATATTATATTATATTTATACATATTTTTTACGTGTATGAATTTATGTATGCTATTTGATGATAAATTTAAATTAATTGTATTTAAAAACAAAAACTCAATAATAGTAGTGATAAAGCTAAATAGTAATCAACCTCAAGTTCTATATAAATAAACATTATAAAATATATGTTAAAAAATTTAGAATAGTTTAATTAGAATTATATGATTAAATTTCTTTTTTAAAAAAGTGGACTTTCTTTTCTTTCTTATTCGTTTTATGATTTACTTCATTATTCAATAGCGCGCAAAAGAAGCTCGGTGCAATATAAAGATTAGTGTGTCATGAACTTTCCTTTGTTCATTCGTTCATATAATTTTATATTTTTTTTACTTTTATATTATATTTTATTCATTTTGCTATTTTCAAACAACGCTATAAACTTTTTCATTCTTCTTACTCTTATCTTGCTTTCTAACATGATGTTATAAAATCTATAAAAAGACGAGCTTTAGGAAGGAGCTTTAACGCGATAACTTGAACAGTAACATATGTCTCGCACTTATAATTACAAGCTCGCCTTAGAATTATTTTATATCCTGGCTATGAATACGGCCGAGCTGCCTCGACAATCCAAATCAATTATGAATCAATGATCCGCTCTGTCCTTCTCTAAACAATAATATCTTATTTATAATGTAAACAGCGAAAGAGGACCAATCTTATAACACTAACCGATCTCTTTCGGCAACGCCCTGCCTGATTGTTAATGGCAAATTTCGTTTTTGTAGAACCTGCAGTTAGATATTTCGTATGATATTATTAGACGCTCTGGTCAAATATTGTTCAATAGAATAAATTCAACATTAACTGATCCAGGAAACAGAGACAATTCTAAGTTCTACAAGTAATTGTACGCTCCAGGTGTATGCGGGTGTGTGCGTGTCGGTCCGGCGTGTCTTCCACACACGCTCTCGTCGCATTGTGCTCTATTATTCATTGAGTATGCAGGTACGGACCAGGGCGTCACAAACGGCATAGGGATCGCAGTTGCTGCTGGGCCTCCTGTCTTCCAGGTAGCCCTTCTTCTCCTCGGCGACGCCACGGGGAATGCGGATGCTGACATTTCGATTGGCCACCCCGGCACTGAAGTCATGAATATTGCTGGTCTCGCACTTGCCGGTCAATCTGCGCTCGTTGTCCTTTCCTCCGCGCGGATCGTACGCCTGGATGTGCCTGAGATGTTGCTTGCTGAGCTTGTCGATCGCCTTCTCAATCTCGGCGATTCCGTTCTCGCCGCGCATCGCCTTTGTCGAGAAGTTGGTGTGGGCACCGGCGCCGTTCCACGAGCCATCCACCGGTTTCGGGTCCAAGGTGACGATCACGCCGTATTCCTCAGCGATGCGGTGCAGAATGAATCGGGCGATCCACAAATCATCTCCGGCGTTGATACCCGTGCATGGTCCCACCTGGATCCATAGATAAAAGACACGATAATAACTCTTCGTAGAAGGAAGTTTCTCTTTCAGCAAGAGGATTTTTATCAATTATACCTCTGCACATCTCGAGTTGCGCAGAGTCCGTAAATTAAATTTCCAACAAAATAAAATTCTCAAATTAAACTTGCGAAGATTCTGAACTATACTTTTACTACAACTCGTAAAGACTTCGAGTAAATGTCGGAGTTTGTTATCTGATTGGACCATCGCGGATTAATTGATAGGATCCCTTCATCTTCCGTCAATTTGTCATCGAAGAAAAATTGACTTGAAATTATAGTAGAATACTATGCGTATTTTCGTCGTTTTTCGTTACGTCGATTTCGATTGCTCACCTGGAACTCCCATTGCGAGGGCATCACCTCGGCGTTGGTCCCCGCGAGCTTCACGCCCGCGTAGAGGCAGGCCCTGTAATGGGCCTCGACGATCTCACGGCCGATCACTTTGTCGGCACCGACGCCGCAGTAGTAAGGACCCTGTGGACCCGGGAAGCCGTTCTTCGGCCAACCGAGCGGCCTACCGTCGAAATCCAGAAGAGTATATTCTTGCTCGATACCGAACCAGGGATCCTGATCCTTGATAGTCTCCATAGCCTGGTTCGCGCGATATCGCTTGTTCGATTTCGTTGGTGTCTTGTCGCTGTAGTAAGTGTCGCAGAGCACGAGCTTGTTGTTACCGCGGCGGAAGGGATCGTTATAAATCGCCACCGGGTAGAGGAATATGTCACTGTTAGCACCGTCGGCCTGGTACGTCGAGCTGCCGTCATAAGTCCACGTGGGCAGCTCTGGAAAAGATAATTGAGTTTGATATTCCGTATAGAAATAGTGACAAGTTATTAAACAGGTCACGTTTATTGGAGCTTATTCCTCAGCAAAATTGTGGTTTGATTTTCTCAAATTACAATTTTCCGTGATCAATTTCATAAAAAATAAATTACATATGCATATATATGTATATGTATATGTTGAATATATAATAAATATTTAAATAATTATAACTCTTAATCTTAAAGGATAAATTCTCAAAATAAATCTCATATAATGAAAATTAAGAATTAATGTTCTGGTGATCATATTTATTTATTTCCTTTCCGAAATCTGTCAATTAACTGAGAAACAAAATTTTTTTACCTATAATTATTTATTGATAAATTTAATCCAATAACTTTTTATTTAAAAAAATTAATTATTATATCTTTTTAATTTTTAAGTAATCTTATTAATACGATAACTGATATTTAATACAATTAACATATATAATCTATGAGTCTCAGTTTATACTTTCAGATATCTTCAACGAATGACTAACAGCGCCACATGGTGCAGAAGTAATGATATCTGTATTATGTTTTTAAATTAGTCATAAAGAATTTCTGTGAATTATTCAACGTTGTCAACTACAAATAAAGTTCACTGCTTTCGTAGTTTCTAGCTTTTAATATAGAATATTACGAAATTAAAAAATAACATTAAATAAGTAATATTATAATAAATAATTTTGTTAAAAAATGACGTTTTATAAATATATATAAATAACATTATTTCATGAGTACATTTTGTTAATTATGTTGAGTACGTTTTGCGATAAACGCTTTTCGTAACTATGGTGCGTAATACGAGATAAATGAGCGTTTAAATTTTTACTATCACATTATCAGCGACACACGTTACTGGAACTTATATCGCTTTATTTCGATGAGCGGTAGTCGCGAATGAATAATAGCAGCGATTGGTAGCGATGACGCTCGACTGATTAATCGAATCCTGACTATATAATGTGTCATTTAAATTTATGGAAAATCAAAGTTACTCGATCACGCAAATGAGTCATCTTTAATAAAAGAGTCTCTCCGCTCAAGAAAACATATCTTTTTCATTTGGGAGGATTTGTTAAACATGGAAATATTAAAATATATATAAATATATAAAATCAAATAGACTAATATATAAAAAAGTCATAAAAAGCTAGATATTATTTTAGAAATTTAATTAAAGTGTAAAAAGTATAGAAAATAAGAAAAATACAAATCTTTATTATAAAAGTGTAAAGGCAGCTGTTAGGTTTTGCTGTTAAACACATTTATGCTATTTGCATAAGCTATTTAAGAGACGCAATTGCATTAATTCATAAACGGTCTCAGAACTGCGTTGCATCAGGAAACCAATACACTATCTTTCCTAAGAGTATCTTTTCTAAGATGAGTACCAGTTTTAGTGAGCCATTTAGGAGAAGATCACAACCCTCAGGCATGAGGCAAACAACGAAGAAGAAAATAAACAACTTTATCTCGAAATGCTTTTCTTACAATTTGGGAGTAGAAAAATTGAAATTAAAGAAGATAAGAGAAGAGAAAAAATATAAACTTGAATAAAATTTAATCTCAGAAGATTTCCTCGACAAGAACATGATTACAAAAAAAAATTAATTTAAGTACAATACAAATTATAAATTATAAATTTCTCTTATTTTATAAATCCTATTAGATTATTAATTATGCTCACCGGCAGGATGTTTCGGCATAAAACTCAAAGTTCTGGTCTTGCTGCGTAATCCTTCGCCAGTACCGTCGATCCAGATGTATTTTGCCTGGATCGCATTCTCCGGCTGGGGCAGCTCGAGATACTTTTGCAACAGAGTTTTGTCCAACGCCGCATTCGGCGAGTCCTTCAGCATACTGCGCGACATAGTGGTGCTGTAACAGAAAAATATTGAAGATAAATAAAAATAAATAAACTTTCTCAAATATCACAATTCTTGGCTTGAGAATATAAAAGAATATAAAAATTAAAAAAGACAATCGTGAAACGCAAATTTGATCATGTTTCATCGAGAGATGCCTTCTTTTTCTCTTTTTTTAAAATTTTTTTTATTATATTATATTATATTATATTTAATTCTCTTTCTATATACATATGTGTATATAAAATATTATAATACAAATGTGTGTGTTACAGACTAAACGCATGCAATTATAGTAGTGCAGTATTTAACAGATAATTCGAATTATTGAGTGCACGTGCCTATCATTGCACCACATAATTTACGAACGTTTTCAAACGTCACGTTCCATATCGTTTATTACAAAAAATACAATGACTCATTTAAATTGGTTTCGCGAATTTTTTTGTCATAATTTTTTTGTTGTATCCGCTACATCGAGCTTTGAACGAGCTAGCTGCATCGATTTTAGTCTGCGAGAAGAATTGCTTTCGAGTCAAGAATCTCGCCGCGGCAGAAAACGCTTCCCGGAAAGCGACACCGCGTGGAAAACAGGCTCGAGACGGCCACGTGGCGTGCCGCCGTTGCCCGTCCTCGATCGGCGACGGGGACGGCGACGGCGACGGCGCGGCGTGACGCGCGTGCCGCATCCGCGATACCGATACAACGCGCAACGCACGCGTGGAGGAAAGGCTTTAATTGTGGTGGTGCGGTGAAAAGATAGGTGCGCCCACATATAAGGGGTTTCACGCGCGGAGCACGCGAGGCGTGCGTGCGCCGCGCCGCGCCGCGCCGTGCTCCGCTCGGCGCGACGCGGCGCGGCGTATTGGAGCCACAACCGTCCGCGCGGATTTTTCCTCAACGACGAGACGGTTCCTGGCCGAAAACGGCAAACGGTCCCCCCCCAACGAACCGATCGATGAACCCCGGAGACAAAGGTCGAAAGAGAGAGTTGTAAAACCCAGTCTCATCAGGTTCCATTACGTATAATCTGTTTGGTCCCCGCGCTTTGACAGTTCGAGACTTGATTTCCATAAGTCTGGAACGATGATTGTTCTATCGTACTTTCCACAAGCCTAAAGTTCTTTGACATAAATCGTTCACTGTGGAATTTTTACATGAAAGAAACTATATTGATGCCTATTTCTACACTGAGAGAAAAAGATAGTTACTTTTGGCCTCAACCACAATTTTACAATATTTCTAACGATAATTATGGCTAACATAATGATGCATATAGTTAAGTTAATCATTTATTGTTAGAAATATTATAAAATTGTGGTTGAGGCCAAAAGTAACTATATTTTTCTCTCAGTGTACCAACGTAGATTAACTTTAATCTCGGTTTAACTTTCTCTAGTTCTAAGAATTGGAAAAAGATACGAGATAAGTTAAACCGAGATTAAAGTTAATCTACATTGGTAAACATGAACACGAGAGAAATATAGTTGCTTTTAGCCTCAACCATAAGTTTATAATATTTCTAACGATAATTATGGTTTATATATTTCTAACGATAACGATATATATTAACATAACGATGCACATAATTAAATTAATCATATTTATTGTTAGAAATATTATAAAATTATTATTAGTTAGTTAGAAATATTATAAAATTATTATTAGTTAGTTAGAAATATTATAAAATTATTTGAGGCCAAAAGTAACTATATTTTTCTCTCAGTGTAGGATAGATAGTTTTCTCCGGACGATATCAGAGTTTTTTTTACTTTTCTTCAATAAAGCTTTTACAAAAAGCAATTGACTAACGGTTTTATTTTACTCTTCCTTGAACGTCCTCGAAAATATGACCGCTCGATTATGAAGCGTTTTTAAGAGCCAACCACTCATGTTTCTCATATACGTGTGCAATCAAGGTCCGATGCCATAAAAGTCGCATCGAGAGTGGGAAGTGATCGAAACGATCCTTGGGACGAGCGGATCGAGCGGAAAATTTTCGACTTTCAACTTTCATCTCGGCAATTCTGAATGCCTTTTTCAGTACAATGCCTTCCGACGATTGCGTAATTCACGAATGCTCGAAAATTCCTCGTTATCACCGATTTATAGATAAGATGCACGTTGTAAAAATTGTTTTCAATAGATAACACAATTCTACGATTATCGCAATTCATCAATTCTCATACTTTAATTTTTATATCATTATCTGTTTACTCTCATATTATCTTAGGCAGACATGCAAGAAAATGATACAGACTTCAAAATGCACAACTTGGTTCTAATAATAAATTCTTTGAATCACTTACAATTAGTTTTGAATTAACTTTAAATTTTTTTAATTTCAAGAAAATTTAAAAATTAATACATTTCAAGTATGTCACTAAAAGCATGTGACTTTTTGCAAGAAAATAAATTGATACGGAAGATAAAACTGATTTTATAAATGTAATTTATTTTACGGTTTATTTCATGCAAATTTTATTTGCATGAAATAGACTTATATTTTCAGAATTAATCTTTATATGTATTGAGAGTGTTGAGTTTCTTGCTAATAATAGGACAATATCCCAAACAATATTAGCGTAGAGACTTTTTGGCTGATGTTTCGGAATTCTGATGCTGACGGGCAGTTGGTGCACGAACTTTGACCTTAATTTGGACAGCGTTGATATGTCGCCGCGGTATCGTCCTTAGGATTAATAACTGTGTAAAGCAAGAGATGTTCGCTTACGTCACTTCGAAATTACATAATTAGTACCACGCGTCTTTCGTCATTAAAACGCCCGCGATAACTAACAATCTTGTAGAACGCTGGAGAACGAAATGTACGTGTCTAGAAATTAATGAATTCCTACCTAATTCATCCTGCGAAATTTTGAGAGATTATCCCTTTTGATAAATATCAGTGTTTCTAGTAGCTACTAACTTGTGAATAAAACAGATCGTATTAATTTGATAATATAGAGATCTCTACTTATTACTTATACTATACTACATCAGAACTGTATATTTTTTTTTTTTTCTTAAAAGTTTCCTCTAAAGTTTATGTACGATGTATCTTGCATGACTGGTGAGACAAAGAAAAAATTGTACTGTGTACCGAAGAGTTATTTTCGATCACGCGCGATCAAGAAGTCACTTTTGTGCGATACATACGTAATCGTCTTGATCATTCAATCGATGGGTTATGTGCTTGGCGAGTGTTGACCTACTTTTGTCGCAATTGCGAGACGATTGCGACCAATCGAAAGTCTGAGAATGCAATTGACAGTCTGACAAGTGCAATTTTTCGAACGTTAAATGCGTTTTTAAACAGTTAATAAGCGATAATTCTTATGTGTTAACAGTCACGTTAATAATGCAATATAATTTACGACATCTTGATGTAACTTGCAAGTTCCTTATCTGGGAATAATAAAAATTGTAAGATATTTTTCAAAATTCAAGTCGTATATTTTGTAAAAATTTTATAAAAACTTCCGTTGATGAATTTCTATTTATAATTTATTCAACATTTATTATACTAAAATTAATTATTCGACCGGAACCGATTTACAATTGATCTCATTAAATATATTTAATTAAGCGTTTACAATGACTGTGAATTACAAATATAATGGACTTGCAAGAAACTGCTGTCAAAGTATCTTAGATAATGCTCGTCTTTCTGCGTTAGCAATAATTTATCTATATCTCTTTTGTTCATAGGATTCTCCTCTTCGCGCATTCTTGCACGTACTTTTTTTTATTCTCGCGCGTAATCTACGAGAAGCTCGGAGAAAGACCGAGAAAGGATGAAAATAAGTGCGGAGGTTAATGTATTTCCTGTTGAACTCGCGTGGATGCAGAGTTGAATGTATTCGTGACGATCAACGACCTTTGGTCGATCCGCGTACGCTGTTTTGCCATAAGCGGCCAATAGTACGCACGTGCGCGTCAATGCATCATATCACTCGCGTATCTGGACACGCGGACAAAGTGATGTCATGAAAAATATAAAATTTTATCTGTACTAGCGTCTCGATGCTTCAGCACGCTCCCAAGCGCTCCTTTCTCTGACTCTTAAACGAGTTAAAGTCAGAAAGGAAAGAGATTTTTCACGAATTTTTCCCAGAAGCTCGCACGAGAATATCGTCGAGAGAGCTAAGCATGACACATGCTGAAGAAAGCCATCTTCGAATGCTAACCGTGGTCGTTTACGACTATTGTGACCATCGTCGTGTATTTACGTTTTCTTTTGTCCGCATTTCAGTTTTGTTCCAGCGATTCGAGATAACTGTACACAGGACACGTGCTTGAATTTTCATGATTCGGCCATGAAATTTTTCTTGCAAATTCTTCCAAATTTAGGTAGCGAAACGATATAAATTTATTGCTAATAAAATTAAATTAACAACAAATTTGTAATACTAATTAAATGTTTTCTTTGCGATTGGTTTCACGATAAAGTTAATTTTGTCAAGTTTCAACGATAAATTCTTCGATCCATTGTAACTCCATTTGCTTGAATATTTTGAATAAATATTTTGAAAGAAATGCATTTATATTATTACATTGTACTTATAAATCAAAATTATAAAATCTATCAATATATTAGCAGAAAACATTTTACTTACTATTGATAGCTATACGATATTTTACAATAATTCCGTTTATAGTAAATTATTTTATCTTAGTATATAATCATAGTATATAATTTTATGTTGGATACATTCGCGATTTCTCTCAATTCACATAGAAAACTGATGCGATTCACTGCGTATAAAGAATCTCGCGAGGTTTTGTGGCTAAATTTTTACTCGCATTAAGTATGTGCTTCGTGCATTTTAACGACTCGCGCAATAAGGTCAGTTGGGATTAAGCGTATAATTTACCGGTTTCCATGATGAGTTAATCGTTTGTAGAAAACATCTGGGACGAACAGACAAATTGAAAAAAAAGATAATAAAAAAATATACAATAAAGTGAAAGAAGGCGCGGAAGCCTACTTTGAACGAAGCCGTCCTTGACCTCTTATATACATGTAACACGAACTAGCCGTAGAATCCGTAATAAAATCTGATCACGCTATTTTTAACTAACACAAAAATGAAAAAAAATCTTTAATATATCAAAAAGCATCTCATCGACAGACAAAAATAACGATAAAAGCGATGTATTCTCTTATCAAGTGTTCGGTTTGTTATCGCGGTATTTTCCGACATTATTAATTCATTGCGACACGAATCCACACATGTTGGCTTTTCTCGGAATATAGTTCCAGTAAATTTCTTAGAGATACATAGTTTCTCTCTTCGTTGTCGAAGAGAAAAAGAATTTTCAAATTCTAGCCTATTAGCTTTTTCAAATTCGCAGTTTTTAAAAATAAAATTGTCAAATTAACTTCGAAAGATTTAAAAGATGATATATCGCTTCTTATGCCTCCATAATTAATATTGCTATAACGTTTCCAATATCAAAATATAACGTCATACCAATAAACGAAGTGTGTTATTATCGCAACTCTCTAAATATATTATGTTGTATATTGCCACACATAAATACATCTATATTTGTATATTTACATTTAATTTATATTAAACTTACATTAATTTTGTTCTTTTGTCTATTATTTATTATGAATATTTTTATTTTATAATATCATTAAATCTCAATTTAATTAATAACAATAGATATTCGAGTATGATGATATCAAGTATTATTTTATTTTTTATTTCATTAGCATTTGACACCCGATTTTATTCGACGATGTTTAATTCTTTCGTAAGTTGCTCGTTACTTATTTACTTTTATCAGAGTTCCGTCCAGTCCCTATCAAAAGATGACGATATTCGAAGCCCTTCTCTTGTAAGAGAGCTTACGCAAGAGGAAAATGACTTCTTAACCAAGGATGCCTCTCATACATACACAAAATACAAACACTCGCGCTGAGAACACGAGTGATTTATTTGAAAGTTCACCTCGTAAATTGTTCTGCAGAGTATCTAATCCATTCGTTCTGGCTTTGACATTTAAATATCAGAAACTTATCCGAGATTCTGTAATTCAGAGTATTACTATCAGACTCCGAGAGTTATTTTTAGTTAACAAATGCATAATGCATTTCAATAGCGTAGACCAGTTTCGAAGTTTCAGTCGATGCTGAAATTGCCGTAAAAATAGCAACACGTTATCGCGACATCATAATAAGTGAAGTGTGCAAGATTGTGTGTGAAGAGACGAGATTATAAATAATTCGGACGGATTTTGTGTATGAACACTTTCGTCGAGACTTTCTTTCAAAGTTATATGTTTCAAATCAATACATGGAGATTTTGACACAAAGAGTGCATTGAAAAATTCTTTCCATTTTCCTTGAAGGTTAAAGAATATTCAGATTCAAATATAATAATAACGCACAAATAACTGAAATACATGCGTCAATCCATATTTATACATTACATATTCAAATGTATTAATATACATCGCTCTTAATGCAAATCTATATTTATTTATACAGATATTCTATTCTATTATGTTATTTCTAATTTAATATTATTTCAATAATTTCTTTCATCAAAAATTCCTCAATTTGTTCTCATTACTCGCGTTTATATTCGCCAGATTATTTTAATTATACAATTTATAAATTTTTTGTTTTATATTTTATTTTGATTAAAAAGTTTATAAAGAATTACCATGTATGAAAAATTCACAAAATCGAAATCTTTACAACGTCATGTTATGTCCTTTATTTGTGTTCGTCAGAAACTTGCTTTGTAACGAAGTGAAAGTTTCGCGGCTGCCGACCTTAACTTTGGCCACATTCCATTAACTACGAGATCATTAATTTCATAGAATCGCCCATTGCCGTAACACCCGTTCAGCAATGCACAATCATTTATGAGCAAGGTGCTGCAACGCCGTCAATATCAGGTTATTAAATGCAAAGTTGTTGATGTGAGCTTTTTCTGTCTCCCGAATGCTTATCTTAAGTAAATTATAGCTTTACGATTATGCATTATATATCGCTTCAAGAAATGTTTTGTCTCTTATTCTCAAGTAATTTTGATTTATTACGGTTTGTTTTACGGCCCGATCAGCTGTGATTTACGAGCGACATTTTTATATGTATTTAAAGACCGACAAAATGTATGCGATGCAAAGATGACTTAAATATCTATCGAGTTAAATCACTTAGCATACAGTTAAATACTTTTTCTTATCGATTGAATAAATTTCGATTCGAAAACAAAAACTTCAGAAACGAAAAACAGAGAAATTATTCCAAAAAATTGCTAAAAGAAGCATCAAGATATTGCATTGTCAAAAATATAGACAATAATCACTACATAAAATTACGATTAAAATAGCTAGAAATAAGAAATCGAAAACTTCATCTAAAAAATTAACACTGTTAATATTCGACTATTTGTACTTGATTTGGTCTAAAGCAATTCAATTTAGAACTTGGTTAATAAATATAATTAATTTTGGAAATTCACGAATTACAAAATAAAATTTGGTTCAATTTTCTTAAGAGAAAGATCAATTCTAAATTGTAATTGTAATAATCTTACAAAATGTGAATGTACATTTCTTACGTTTTGACAAATGTACGGCTAAAAGATACATTTGACAGATACATATCAGTACAGTCTGAAGACTCTCTGTTGTAATTAATCAGTTTAAAGATTCAAAGATCGATCAATAATCTTGGTCTCTACGAACCTAAGACACCTGCTGACGGTGACCCATGATTTTTGCTCGGTTATTGCGGCGCGCAAGAGCCTTGGCCCGCAAATCCTAACGAGAATGTTGGTACTCATCGTTGCGGAATTTCGTCTATGGAGTTCACGGGAGAGATCTCGATTTCGGTCTTTTACGCGGCCCGAGAGTGGAGACGGCAGAGAAAAAAAGGGAAGAAAGAGAACGAAAATAGAGCGACACCGAGATGAAAGCACGTGGGAGCAACGCACCCTGAGAACTGGTCGACAAGGAGTGAGAGTGGTACCATTTATATGGACGCCCCTCCCCAAACGACGCTCGAGAGTCGAGTCTGCAACTCTTCCAAGCCTCTCCGCGTGGAAGATGCCGCGGTGGCGATAAACAAACCACTCGGCCTCACCTGTTGTCGCCCACCTGATCGGACAACAAGTTCGATCATGCCACGTGTTGAAAATACCGGAACCTTTCGACTAACTAGCTGTTTGCCTGTTAATTGGTGACAAGTTAATTTTACTTTTTGCTACTTTACGCATCACTGGCAGAAAACGAGAGAGAGAGAGAGAGAGAGAGAGAGAGAGAGAGAGACTCATACGGCAAAACAAAAATTTTATTTAACTGTTATATTATTATATAACTAATATATTATTATATTAACTCGATCAGTGTTTTTAAATCTCAATAATTGTTTAATGCACAATGCTGACTGTTATTTATAGACATGACTTTTTTACATTCGACCGCCTGCGAAAATGATGCGACTGATGCGAATAATTTCGCAATTAGCGAGTCGTTAATTAATTCTACGAGATAGCATCAGACCTGACGAGAGACCGGGGGCTCGTCCACGGTATTAATTTTATCTTCCTCATTTCGAGGAGAGACAGTGAATTATAAAGTAGATGCTACGAATCCTGTTCTGTTATCGTAAGTACATCGATGTTCAAAATCATCATGTCATTATTTTACTATCATCATAGCACAATTATTAATCATCGTAAGAATTTCTATTTCATTTTTTGTTATAAACCCAGATAGCACAAATTTTCCAAAGATATCTCAAGAATGCTCTGAGAACGTTTCCATATTCTAAGAATGTCTATAGGACATGTTTTAGAGATCTTGTGCTATCTGGGTATTGTCACAGCTTAGCTGTGTTCCGATATTCACTGCCAGTACTGCAAATCTATAGTTTATGTCACACACATTATAGATTTTCAGTACTGGCAATGAATTTCGGAACGTAGTCTTTATTATCCTTTTGAAACACGGTATTTTGAAAGTTTAAGTATACATATATTTTAGAATTCGGAAGTGTACTTAAATGTTAATAATATTATTTTCTATAATTAATATATATAATCTGTACTAACATTATTTATAAATTTATAAATTTTTATTTTAAATGCAGAAACTTAGAAAAGTATATAATATGCAATAGGTAAAAATAAGATTTAACTTATTCGTTTAAACTTATTCACGATTAAAATTAAGATAAATGAACAAACCGCAACAAGACGAATTAAAAGTTGTCGAGATATTTTGTAGCTAAAATGTCAATTGGTCGAATCATAATATACAGGCGGAAATGAAAGAAGAGGAATAAAATGTGTCACGCGCTGTTGACACGTTTATTGAATAAAAAATATTAACGTGGATAATGGAGCATTCAAAAGAGTGATTGTTCAAGTAGTTAATTGTCGTGAGAACCCCATGCTAAGAGTTAAAACATGGTCATTGACTTTCGAAAGATTAACTAACATTTTGGAACATTTTCATTGTGAGTTTATAAATAATTATTTGATGAATATAAAGATTCGACTATACTGGATTTAAGATATTGATTTCATTATTATTTTATTTATTCATTAAAATATTTATTAGTATAAATAATAAATTTTAATACTAATCATAAATACTGATCATTTGTAAGAGATAATAATTTAAATAATGAAGCATATAAAATTATTACTAGTAATTTAATTGTAAGATGAATGCAAGTAAATATTGAAATTATTAAATAGATGATTAAATTATAATCAATTGATTTAAAACTCTGTTTTATGTTCAGAATAATTATAATATAGAAAGAGATAGAGAAAAGCGAAAATAATTACATATGACATGGAATAAAAGAAAAAGAAATATTATTATATGTCATAAATAAATAAATATAAGATGTCCTAAAACTACTCTATATCCTTTTAATGGTAGATTCTTTAAAACATTTTAAAACAAAAATCCTAATATAAAAATGTCGAAGCTACAATAGAACTTTTAAATGAGCAATTATATTTCATGAATGACGATACATATAAATCACACATACGATCATAATTCATTTTGCATAAATTCAAAGGCTGAGTTTACTCGAATTAAGACTTAATGTACCTACAAATGGATTCGCAAATCAACATATAACCGATCGATATTTGAACAGGCACGAATGTAAGAATGTAATGCACTTTGCGTTCACGTGAACACTCAGTCGTTTAATCAGTTCACGGGCAATGTTTACGCGACGCGTTACGCACAATTAACACATACTTGAAAATACTATGTCAAGATATCTGCATACATGAGAGGCAAATCCACGTTAATTGATAATGTCGTTGAGATGGAATCGAGTTGGGACAACTAGAACTGGTCAATAAATTTCAATGATTATTCGACACGAGTGGCACGATCGATTTAATAATATGGACTTCGCACGTGACTAACTTTCACACGTGAATTTTTAATAAGTATGCGTCCTTGAATATATTAATACACGGACGATTTAATAGCGATATGGCAGATGATTAGCCTACTTTAATGCTTAATAGTGCACGAGGTATATTTGAGTTCAATTTGAAATTAATAAGAGGTAATGTTTCTCTCAGCATTATAGTTACAGTTATTAGTACTATATGATTTATACATCTAATAATAAGTATTTATTATGCGAAGTTGCATTCGGATGTCTCGAATTTCGAAGACACAAAATCTGATCTTTCTAAATAAATAAATAAAAGAGAGAGAAAAGGAAAAAAATAAATAAAACATTTATTATAATTTTAAAATAAAAAAGTAAAAATACTGACGAAAATGAACCTCAAGTTCTTTTATCGAAAGATTCTTTTCCAAAATATTCCACTGATCATCGATAATTTCTAGTATGCAACTGACTTCTCCTCCTTACTTATTTGCCGCCGTACGAAAAAGAAAATGTCGAGCTTTCTACTTATCTTATCATTGCTTACGAGGTTTCTGTCCTTGTAAATGTGATAAGTAATTACCTCTCTGTCTCTTTCGTTTTCGTTCTATCTTTCACTCTCTCTTTCTTTTTACTTGTCTTTACTCTCATCTTATGTGAATAGTCGCACCATTCTACGATATTTCTTGAAGTAGGCAATAGTAGTAGAACAAGACTGGGATTTTATCTTATGAAAAATGTTTAAAAAAATCATTAATTTTGTTTCAAACCAAAGTAAAAATTTTGAATTTAATAAAATAAAAAAACTTGTATTTATTAATTGCATAGTTTGTAATATATACAAATAGTATGCAATATTAAACTTTATAAAAAAAAACATTTCTATCTAAAACATTAATATCTGCAACTAATTATCATCTATAGTTATATTCTACATTATCATACCCAATCATATATTTTCAATTATCGTAACTTATATTTTTCAATAAAATTAATTATTTATTAAATTTAATTATTTTAATAAAATATTCTTTAAAATTACTTTCTTCATACATTTTTTATATTAGTTGAAATTAAATATACATATATAAATATATTCCAATTGTTTAAAGTTTTTACAACATTATTATAAAATGTTTCAGAATTATACGATCGATTTATTTTGATTTTTTAAGAAATGGTTTTAATTGATCGACAAGAATTTAATTTCATAAATTTTCCTATATATCCATAATTTTTAACAAATCCTATAAAAAAGGCTTTATTATAAGATTAACATTCATATCTCTCTTCGTTGATAATAAGAAACCGAATTATATCCCTCACGCGTGACTAACGAACGTCATTGAAGAGATGTGTTACCCTAATCAGTGAATTGTTAAAGCAACTATTACGTCAATGCGATTAATTAATCACTATGAATTTGCGTCGGCTTTATATTTGTTACTTAAAATAAATTGTTTTTATAATACGCTGTTAATTGTTATATCAATTATCAATAACTGTACGTTGGACCGATGAAAATTTTATTTGTCGTCAATTGATAAAATAGAAATTCTAATATATAATTTTAATCAATATAAGAAAACAATATCAATATTAATATAACAAAAAAGTTAAATTTATTTATTCTAATTTTATTCTAATATGGATTTATTATACTCTGTAATACTTAATAAAATTAAAGAATAAAAATAAAATTTTTCTCGGATAATTTATATGTCAATAATATAATTTTACATAAAAATATTTTTCATCAATATTAATAAAATTGTATTTTAAAAACTTGCGATTTTGCAACTATTTTTACTTTGCAAGAATCTTGTAGATTTATTCAGATTGATGCAAACTAGAAGGAAATTAGCACAATGCAATATGAAATTACTCAGTCAGTTTATGTCGATATGATGAACTAACGAGCATTTATGTCATAACAAATTAGTACTTATTTCAACATATATTAATAGCTGTTTCTTAATTTTATCGGTACATTCTGACGATAATATTCATTTCTAACCGTTCAACAGATTGCAAAATTATCATGTATCGTTGACCTTTCCATCGCTTTCCGCAGATAAATTTGAAATCTCGTCTCTCACGAGACGACTGACGTCTAACGAATGACGATATCCAGGAAATTCGATTTCATGAACGAACCGTAAACAGATTATGTCTATGGAGTTCACAAAAATAAAGAGAGAATATTGCAAAAAAAGAATAATCTTTAACTTTTTGTGGCATAATTTTTTTCATTATTTTTCTCAACACGAAAGTACCCTTATATTTCATTTCTAAATTCTTACTTTTAAATGCTGTTATAGTCTCTAGTAATGATTTTCTTACGCAGAATTCTAAGTCGCTTGTCTATGGTTTTGAAAATTAAATATTTAGCAGCCTAATTCGCTCGTTGCATGGATGAGGTCATTAACTTACAATGTATTCCCTTAATAGTTTATATATTATACAAGAATTTATTTTCGCTTATTTATTACTTTACAGAAAAAGTCTAATGTAATTTTTGAAAACCTGTTATTGTAGACTTTTTATTAATTTATATATTTAGCTATTGATATTCCGCATAAATGAGTATAATATAATACACATGTACATGAGCAACGTTCTCAGATTCTACGCATGTGCAGTGATGCGCGCATTAGCAGACGCGCTCAATTTCTGCCCATTGCAAATTTCGCTCATTTTCTCTATTGAATTTCTTTCTAAAAATGCAATATAAAATTATAAAAACTGACAGATCTTTTTGTCATATATTAATGTTTCCAAAGTCGACATGGTTTCGTAAAGATTCTTAAAATATTTGAAATATTCTTGGAATGTTCCGATGTCTAACAAAAGATTTATTTTTTTTTCAGTTAAATTTCTTGCATCGTTAATTTCTTTCCCCCTTTTTTCAACAGAGGGGAAGAAAGAGGAAAGATACAAAAACGATCTAAGGAGCTTTAGTTGGAAAAAAAAGATAAAAAGACCTCTGCCCATTACACTTTCTTTTCGGTTTTCATTTTCATTTTACTTTTTAAACTCACAATACGTCGATACGGCTGTTATGATGCAAAAAATTTTTTTTATAATTATACTATTGTTGTCGAAGTTGATATGTGGCTAACCTGAAGTTATTAAAATTCTTTCTAGAAAACCGACCGGAAAATTCAAATATTTTAATACAACATTTTCCAACTGTTGTATTTTCTTTTCGTTTTCTGTATTTATTTTTTTCTAGAAAACTCAGGTAGTGGCTATTATTATAGACTTTTATTTAAACCTATTCCATTGACTGCGTTCAGCAGAAAAAGCTGCTTTGCAATTGTTGTAAAAATCGTGAATCTGATTGACTTTTGATATTGCTTTTGATCTTGATAAAATCTAAGAGCATATTGAAATAAAATTCGGGAATTTTACAACAGTTGCAAAGCAGCTTTTTCTGCTGAGCGCAACCATTATTGTCAAAGTTGATTTATAATCGGTGATCATAGGATCATTTATTTCGGAATCGATGTTTAAACATTTGAATAACAAATTCTCTATCCGTGTATTTTCCGTATTTGTTTTTTCTAAAAAGTCAAAATTAGATAGTGCTTACTTGGCACAAATCTTTCTGTTTAGCCTTTGTAAGAACTATTGTTACCGAAATGGTTAACATGCAAATTCCCAAAATAGACATTGTGTTATATCAACGTCCAATAGAAAAATTGGTTTCTCCGTTTCTCTAGGAAAAGAAATTCTATTGATCAAATATCTTAAAGCTATAATGTTCACTTCTTGTATCTCATTTCATCGTACGTTCATTTCGAAGTTGACCGTGTACGAAGTAGTGCGTCGACTTAAATAGTACCGTCCGTTTTAGTGCAGTAAAAGTTGTAGCGACTTTAGAAGATCAGAAAACGATCCACTACACGATAATAGATATTTCTAGTAATTGCTATTAATTTCTTTAAGATTTACGATTTAAACATTACACAAATGATAAAGAACTAACCTAATCTAACTCAACTCTACCCAGTGCTGTCCCAGACAGTACAATGTCTAAAATCGGGTCATAAGACGTCTTATAACCCGATTTTAGACATGTTTTAGACATTGTGCTGTATGAGGTAGTGAGCACGTAGTTTTTTTTAAATATCCTTTTAAAATTTTACATATATATACATATTTATTAGAATAAATGATTTAATTTTTTATTAATATTAACGACATTAATTACGACAAATTTGCCACGTGCCAAAGTTAAAGATTTAGCACAAATCGATCGAGAGGACAGAGTATCTTATTTGAAGAAAGCGACCGTACTTTCCCCTCGAATCTACCTTTTAGTCGATAAAATTACTTACTTATTCTTTACCATAGACAGCGATCGATCTTCTTATTCCACATTACATATGTTATTTGCTAAGTGCAAACGATTTATAATCTAGACCTTTCTTTCAGATTACGATATTTATTTATTTAAGACGTTTTGATTTCGCTGCTTTTGATTGTAAAAGATTTTCGCATTCTCTTCTTATTCTTAAAAAAGTGATAAAAAAGCATTTATTTAAATTTAAAATTAAAAAGAAAAAAATCTCGCGACACGAGTTAAAGTATATAATATATTTACGTAGATAGACTAAGGTGATAAATACATCGCGCTAATTACTGAATTTTACTGTTGACGAACATGCGTGACATACGTGAAAAAAATCTGAATAATTTCATAAGCGACAGGACGTGTCGATAAACTCCCATTTAATTATAGATAAGCCTCGCATGTCGACGACAAAAAGTCTCGCTTTTCAATATGCATTTCAGCGTTTACAAAAATACATGAACATAGACATTTAACAATCACAAGAGAATATTTATTATTATTAGATGCCTCGATATTTTTAGGATAAATTAAATTGAAAAATGTAATTCCGATTATATATCTTTTCAATCAGAAATTAATCTCATAATCGTATCTTGATAAAATTTAAAAAATAGCTTAATGATTGAAGTTCGAAAACATACTTCAACAATAAGCCGTAAAGCAAATTAACGTAAAGCGAAATCAAATATCGCTTTATCGAAATACTAAGGTTCTGAACAAATAGGCCTTTCGATTGATAAGACTCTAAATAAATATTTTTTACGCGAGAGAAAAATTGATATACCTTTAAATCTTATTCTACTTTTGATTTTTAAAATTGTATAAATTACATACAAGAACAAATTTTAAATATGCATAGCATTTTAAATATGAATCATACAATAATTATCAAAATGTAATTATTTTTCTTAAAATTAAAATCGTAAATGAAACAATATAATTTTTGACAACAAAAAATTCGTAGTTATTATGAAATTATTAAGAAATGACCCCTTTGATTTTACAATCATCATAATTATCATAAAATCATTAAAAAATATAAAATATAAATTGTTAACAATGCCAGTAAAAATTTTCATTTGTATGTTTCGTGTTGCGAATTTTATATTACTATAAATTACAATAATGGCAATGGATAACCACAACAGTAACGAAAGAGTTGTTGATAATATTAAAATAAAAATTAACTGCAGTGTCACATTGTTTTTTTCATTTTTATTTCTGTCACGTTATGTTACGAATTTACGAGGTCGCACGATAAAGTATGGAGGCGAGTAAAGCGTTCCACTGACCTACACTTGCCATCAGTCAATGGTCCTTATATAGATCCTTCATTTAAGGATTTAACCCTATTCGAATATATCTGTTCGCGGAAATCAAATGTATCGCGCACATTTGCGAGCTGCGCTTCGCGAAATTAACACGACAGCAAGAGAGAGATCGATATCTTATACAGTATGTTGCAAAACAAATTTTTTCGTCACGGAATTTCACTTATATTGGCACACGCTGACGTCTTTGTAAAAATGTGTGCGCCAATGCATACGCAGATCTTATATCCACTGCAAAAATAGCGAGTCAACAGCAATCTGGTTGTAATCGATATTTCGATCGTTCGATATAACGCGAAATATTTATTGAAATGTGAAACAACCTAATATTTTTCTATATTATTATAATAAAAATAAAAAATCCATTTATACATGCTTAAACAATTATTTGAAATGTATATGTATATTAATATACATATATATGTATGTATATGTATGTTATATATGTATATAAATATACATATATAACATTATATTTTTAAAAATGTAGAAATTTATTTCACAATTAGAGAAATTAAATTTTAATGAAAATTAAATAAGTTTTGGAATAATTTCCAAACATTTTTGAGAAAACATTTTAGAATATTTTTTTGTTCTCTCAGATTAATTTAAAATAAGATTTTGTGATTTCTCTCTCTCTCCCCCTTCTTTTATAGTCTATTAGAATTTTTGATTCTAATTCTACGACAGGTTTCATAGGTATGTTTTCAAATAAAGGGCCTCTCTTTCTTTCTCTCTCTCTCTTTCACGCTGATCATCACAGCCGGTAGACCAAATTGAAAAGAAGCCATGAAGTCAATCAAGAGCATCAATTACTACTTGAAAGGAAGACGCTCATGCGTTTAAGGAATTTTAGATGCACATACTCCTTGGTCTTCAATAGAATATTCATATCGAAATAATGTGGAACAATCTATACTGTTACGAGATTTTTCACGTTCTTTTAATGTCTTGACTTATAAAATAAATTCTTAGAAATTTTGCATATATGAAACAACTGGATTTCTTTTACAAATTTTATGTTTATGAAATATTTTATAATGTTTTTATCAATGCATTTTAATTGAAATCTACATTTAAGGTTACATTGCCGTTCGCGTTTTGTAAAGCCCTAAAACGCTTATTCATACGATGTCTACTTTATTGATCGGAAGTTACATCGAAGTATAGACATCTACTACTGCCGAGATTCAATTCATTCATATCCCTTTTATTTATTTTCTATTGGCAGATACTACATTATGAAGCAAATTTAACTCACTGAAAATTACATTATCTCACGCTTCTCCTAAAAATTATTCATACAAAATAATATAAAATACTAATCAGAAGATAGTTAATATATTTTATCGAAAGATGACGAAAAAACGAGATTAATTGGATGATTTATCGCA
This sequence comes from Tetramorium bicarinatum, assembly GCA_928718305.1. Lineage (NCBI taxonomy): Eukaryota > Metazoa > Arthropoda > Insecta > Hymenoptera > Formicidae > Tetramorium > Tetramorium bicarinatum. Next base: position 15,741,309 of record OV788324.1, read on the forward strand.
AACGTCGCTCATAAAATGCTGTTTCGCAGTCTATTTTATTAATTGTTGACATCATTTAAAATATTTTTACAGGAGCAACGGTCCATTACCGTGCCAAGTTTCCGGAATGTATTATTTGTTGCTTCTCAGGGTCAAATGTATAATGACAGTATCATGCCAACTATTTCCGGCACACCATCACCAAGGGCATTCTGTACAAATCCGATCCTCATTGCCAAGGAACTCATTTTCTTTGTTTTATTTACATAAGTTAAGTTGAAGAAAAATAAAGATATCAAGTAATTAAATTTCTTAATATGGAGTTTACTTTTTTTTCTTTTCATTTAGTATTTTATACATAACTATTTGCTTTAATTTAAAGATATAAGATAATATCTATATATATGAAAGCATTTTCTTTTTATATAAGGAATGCCTTTGAAACATTATTAATGAGCATCTATACATAATTTATATTTTAGAATAACATCAACAAATTACGATTGAAAATATTACATCTAACAACTGCGCAAAAATATTAATCTCTTTATCAATTCTATGAATCAATTATAGATCGTTGAATTATATTTTTAGAAAGATTCTAGCATTAAAAATATGCAGAGAAACCAGAGATCAAAGGTCAATGAACGATGATACATTTGACATTTTTCGGTGAACGTATAATCAATTTATGACAGAAAAACGTGTCACTTATTATACTGTGATCAAAATATACAATTCGCGCACCTTCGTCAGGTACATAAGCTACAAGAATAATTGCTAATTCATCTAGAAAGTGTTTTTCCTCCGCAATGTATCAATTTTTAATTGAACAATTAATTTGTGATTTCCACATGTATATATTATCACTGTTAATATGTTTTATTTGTTACATTTAATTTTTATAATTATTTTATTGGACTATAATTCTATATTTATATAAAAAATACTTAAAAATTAATATTGATTTAAGATTCTGATTAAAATGTTTTGATATTTATATATTTATAAATAAAATTATGAACCGTAACATACAAGCAGATTAAAACGTCTTTGTTGATTATGAAACAATTTTATTACATCTTATGATAATTGCGAAATAAAATCATACTATAACATTGGTTAGTTTTTGTAAGCTTATTTTAATTGAACGCTAATGATAGAAGCTCAAACGTTTAGAGAATGCAATCATGTTGCCAAGCATGATTTTTATTGATAGACACACTCTTTTTAGAAGTCTAATTGTAAGTTTGATGCACTTGATGTGTGAGTACGCACCAGTTCCAAGGCTTCCAAGAATTCTATGTATTTATTTATTTTTAACATGCAATTTATTTTCAATTTCCACGAATTTAATTCATCCTTGCAATATCATAGGATTTTATGCTACTTTAATTTATTGCCACACTAAATTCTCAAATATTTGCATTCTTGATTCCGCGGGAGCTAAGAACAAGATCAAGACTCTCTCATTATCACTATCCAAAGACTATCAAATCACTATTCAAAGAATCACTCACAAACAAAATCATAAAAATCCTCAACGATACGATTTCAATACGCAACGAAAGACACCAATCCTTTACTTAGATCTTACTTTATTTCTTTTTATGAGAAAAACAGATCAACGTTTTTATGTTTAAAATTTTGTAAAAACACAACTCTTAAGTATCATAAGATATTTCAATTAACACTCGATTGTAACTAACTCCATCACAGGTCAACCATCCAATTTATTTGCGGTGCGACGAATAAAGGAGTGGAAATTTTTCTACACGAAAAAAGAGTGTGCAACGCTTTTTTTCGCGGAGGAGGCAAAGTAATTAAAATCTATGCTGCTGGAAAATTTAATAAATGAAAAGAAGATACCTCGCCGACTTTCCTTCTCACTATTGACGAATGGGGTTCATCCGCGGGGGTGACACTTAGCACTGAGTACAGATATAAGCGTACTGCCAGATGCAGTTGGCAATGCGGGCCAGCACAACGTGTGTACGATGTCAATGATGATGATGCATATAGTAGATATACTTGGTTCACGAAAATAGTGTCGCGTGTAAGCGACAACTGCACCGGATGTGTAGATGTACGCGGGCACGACGGCGTGCACGACGACGAAGAGGTGCGTCATCCACTGGACGAAGGGGCAAGAACGCAGGCCTACCCTTCTTTGTATATCCCCACCCTGCACTCGAGCACGCGTTCGCGGTATGCACCACGTAAGTGCATCGGGTTGCATTTTTCGGTATAGATACGCTATTCTTATCATGTGTGACATCAAGTTCCTCAAGTTCCGGGAGAAGAATATTAATAGTTATGTGACAAAAATAAGAAAAAGTTAAATTCGCGTAAATTTTCTGAAATGGAATACAGATCGGTTCCTGAAGATGTGCGCATTATTAACAAACGCGCAAAATATTCCAGAAGAATTTTTATCCTGTGGAGGAATGATGTAATAAATTTTGTAAGCACACACATTAAAATATTTTAATTAAACCGCAAATTCTTTTCTACTGTGTATATCTGTGTATTTTGTATCTATACTTTTAATTATTTATGTATATTTTTTTAAGCATCTCTAGAAAAAAGGATAATTATTTCTTTGGAATAAAATCAATGCGCGCAGCTTGCAACGTGTAGGAAAGTATGAACGATGCCAGTCGATGACAAATCAACGCTCATAAAGCATTCGCTAACTTCTGCTGTATTTGCTAACGCAACGATCCAACATACTAATCTCTGGCTAAACGCCCGTAACTTATTTCCTCTTTTATGACAACAGCGTTGAATCATTTAGCGGAATAGATACAATGGAAAATTTATCATCCAGAACAAAAAAAGTATGTAGTAATAACTTTAAACTTTTACTACCGTTCATTTTGGCAGTATTTAGTATCAGAAATGAATATTCTAAGTTCGAGTGAAATCTTAAGCTCACTTTAAATAATTTCACATCAGATAAAATTTTAATAGAATTTTATTTATAATTTTATATGCCATATATTTTAATGCATGTGTGCGTATTTTAGTAGATATTTTATATTCCTATAATTCTTTAAATGTTTTTTTGTATTTTATTATAGATTCTATTCTAAAATTAAAATGGACTTCAACTTAAAATATTTTTATGCAAGATTCTCAGGTATTGTGAATTCATAAACCATGTATGCATTTTCGTCTTTTTCGGTCTTATAAATTTTCGATCTTATAAATTCTCTGCAATACAGATTTATGACATTGTAAGATTTTGATATCATGTTAAAATTAAGAGATATTTATGATTCGTACTAGAATTTTGTTCTATTTATGTGCTCTTAATACCTGATCGTTTAAATTTCAGGGCGCTACTTCTTATGCCGAGAATCGCTTTGTAAAGAGCTGAAATACCAAATTTTAAAATACGAGCAATTGCGATATGACAATTGTACCAGGATTTAGTGCTATTAATAAGAGAGAGAGAGAGAGAGAGAGAGAGAGAGAGAGAGAGAGAGAGAGAGAGAGAGAGAGTAAGGGTGAAAGAATAAGAGGAAAAATAAAAGAGAGTAAGCGAACAAGAAAAAGAGTAAGAGAAAAACGAAAAGAGAGTTAAAAAAAAAGTGAGAGAACGTAAGAATGAGAGGTAGAATAAGAAAGAAAAAAGGATGAAAGAGAAAGAGGAGTACATTTTATATCTTTTTCTTTCTTGGAAAGAGAATATAAATAATTATATGTTAATATCTAAAATGATAAATGGCGCGCGCGTAGCGCGCGCAATATTTATTCTAGTATTATAAAATTCCAATGTTCAATAAAATTGATCTTATAAATCGATCGTAATCAATCTATACGTATTCAAATTGTAAGGTCTTGATTCCCTTAATATCTTAAAATCTTGAGCTTTAGACTTGTGAACTTTGTCGAACATCCATCGGATCTTTGAGCCGTTGATTCTTTTTAGATTTATGGATTTTGGATGCTGCAGAATCCTAGTCTCATTTTCTCTCGGATTTGTGGATGTTCGATTTCACAGATTTATGAACTCGTCAATGTGCAATAAATCCTGATAACTATATTGCAAGTTTCACAAAGAATTGATCACGTAGGATTTTGCACGTTCTCGATATCGCAATCTCATAGATCTTTGACATCGCGAATCTGTCATCTGACGATTTAGACATTTATGATTTTCCACGAAGGCTACATTTCGTCCTTAAATCACGGCTTGCCCGAATTACACATTAATCTCGCATTAGACAAATCCCTGAACGGATAAGGTCAGCGGCGCCGGTCGCGTGAGCAACGGCAGTCCTTAACCGTTCATTCGCATTTCGGGAATAGTGACGCGCGTCACGTGTGGCTGGCTGATTATTATTATGTATGTACACGACAAACGGTCTGCACCGCAGTGACACATAACATGAGTGGGAGTGACGACAATCGATTGTGCGACTGACGCTACATCGCCATGGTGACACGCGAAAACAAATACGTGCGATCGCATAGACACGCTGACCCACAACCCACAGTAAGCCGCACGAGTTCAGTGTGTCACGTATACGGCAGAAAAGAACCGAGGGCTCCAGCCCTCGACCTACCCGAAGAAAGTGGCGAAAACTCGCTAACGACGAATTCGCAGGTATCGAAAAACTCGAGGTCGCTCGTACGCTACGCGGCAATTTGGCACGCGTCCAGATTAAATTAGTCTCTCCCCCGGATAGTTCTCAATCTACACCTACAAACGTACTCTAGCGTCAATCGAAATTACGATCAATGACAGAACGCCCGTTTACGATGCCACGAACGTATATTTTTTTTCCATGTCAAGATCAAAGAATTTTTTTTATCTGAGATCTGAAACTTTCGATCGTTGAATATAAGAGGTTTATCAAAGATCATCTTACTGTAGCTGTTAATAATACTTATTCTATGTGTTTCTTCTAAATTTTAATTTCTTTGAGACATTTCTGTACTTAGAATCGAAATTTTGTGGATTTTAAATTTATGGTTTTGGTTTTCTTAAACGTGTTTAAATTGTATCCTATGAAATTATTAAAATTTCCTGTCTCGCTGACGTTCGGGGTTAATCCTCATCGCGTTCTTGAAATTCGTCCAATCTCGGACTTTCTTAGATTCAATCGTCCTTAAGGCTTACGAGAGGTAGGTGTGCACCTTTTTTAAGAATGTTGTAAAAAGTAGCTTATCCGGGAATAGTCTTTTATCGATAAATTTATGCCAATGTTTCGTGTAACACTACTCACTAGGACACATCGGCGCGACCCTCGTGTTACCTTGACCTAAACTCTACAGTTCAGTGTGTCACGTGCACGAAATGGATCGAAACCGAGTTCAGTATTCTCCTCTCCGAGTTTTCTTCAACCCTCGAGAGTGAATTCACATTTCTCAATCTCTTTTACGAATTACAAATCACTTTTTCTCTGTTTGAAATTTCTCTCTTAATTTTCTCCCGATAAGATTCGACTTATCTGTCCCAATGTATTATTTTTATGTTATTTTTCATAATTTCATTTTTTCATCTACAGGGATGTAATTGCAACTATAAAACAACACTATGGAATCCGTCATTCAACGAGACTAAATAGAAATTGTATAAGACAAATTATGATTGATCAATAAACGTGTCATGCATCGTATTATAATCACATAATTATAACGAGATACAAATTTATTGATCCTACTTTATAATTAAATCCAGTCACTGACTGTATATATGTTTATTAACTGTAATTTATTACTGGATTAATAAATATTGTTTATTACCTTGTGTGCGCATTATTTATCAATTTTAATGACTTTAATTTTAATGACTAATATGAATCTGACTAATTATATCGTACATACATAAAAATCAGGTGTGAGTTTCATAAACAAAACAAGATACGTAAGCAAATACACATCAATCGGACTTGCTTACGGAAGTGCGTAATTATTATCTTCGTAATTATTTTACACGGTAGGGATAAACAGTGTCACATTTTCCATCTCGGTTGAGAAAACAAACTTTGAACAACATACTTCCCACTGAGGCCGGTTAAATCGAAACCAATCAATTAGAATGGCATAAGCACGATCGAACTTATCACGAGGAAACGGAGTAAACATACGTAAGTATAGGTATGTGGAAAAAAATATCGTTACAGGTAATAAGTAAGTGAAACAAGGAGAATAGATATTATTGCACGTATGCATTCATATGTTAATATGAGTCATGTGACATATCCAGTGCGGTAGTATTTTCTATGACATAAATTTCAATTGGTTGCAAACTGCAGTCGACACTCGACACGTGTATTGTCGTCCTACATAATAATACATTAAAAGATTAACAGAGAAGAGAAGATGCCTGTGATGGAAAAACAATTTATCTCGGTTTTCTTTCGCGGTTTTTCACGTATTTGTTTCGCAGGAGGCTTTGTCGCGGTTTTACACGTAATTCTTTCGCCGGAGGCTTTGTCGCAATAATAAACGGTGAAGTACAATTACGCGGCGATATTTTCGTATGGGATTACTGCGGACGAAGAAAAGTTAATTCCAATTATTATTTACATATCTGGGCGTGGCACTCGCGGGCCTGGCACTCGCAGATTAACTTTGCGACAATGTATCTGGCGCATAAAGCTTTCATGAGATTCGACATTTTTCTATTCTCGCGAAGTGGGTCAGTGTCGGCGGCGGGTGGTTCATTTACTTACGGCACGTTGCAAAAGATCGCCCTTGTATCGTGCATGAATGACAGGACAGCTTATCAGGGAAATTAGCATTGCAGTATTGTTATCTAATGTTTTATCTTCGCGGAAAAACGTATTTTTTTACAAGCATAAAGACAACGTCTTTAATATTATTTCTATTTATTTTATATTTTATATTTTATATTTTAATAGAAATCTAGTTCATTCCTAGACATTTGGCTGTATAAGCACATATATTTACAATTAAAAATTTAGTAAATTTAAGCAAAGATGGAATGTTGGAAAATTTTTATTTGGAAAATGATTTCAAGATGTAATGAACATGTCTTATATTTCTGCATTGGTTCATATGCATAATCATGAAATTAAAAAATCGTTAAAACAATACGTAAGAACAACGATTAGCAAATAATTTATTCATTACCGAATCTAATATTTAACGAGGAAGCATATATAACATATACATATATATAGGTATATATATATATATATATATATATATATATATATATATAAAACATACATATAACAGAAATGTAAAGAATAAAAAGAATAATGACTGGTGTGAAGAAATCGTCACACCAATTTACTATTACGAACAATACATCATGACATAAGACTTGCGTGCGTGCAAGTCTTCAACAAAAATTCGTAATGTAGTTAATACGTTCATTTACGTAGTTATCTATTCTTCTTATCTATTATTGCACATTTTAATTTATATCCTGGCTATGAACTTCGTGATCATTATTTACACATAAAAAGTTTAAGAATTTTTAATTTAATGAATATTATATAACAGTAAGTCAAAGAATAACATAAGTGGACATAATTTTTAAAAGATTTTCCAGCACAAAGACAAAAATCCTGATTTTAAATTTTATACATGCGAGATGCATCATTTACTTTTTGTAATAGTTAACGATATTTTATAATTATGCTATTAGTGGTAAAATGATCTTGGCGATTATGTATACGTATACATATACATAATATCGATAGGAGATATACAAACACGAGCATAATTAAATGCATGACTCAAACACCTTGACTTTGACCACGTGAATTGTGAATGTTTTCTTTCGTTACAATTACATAGCGTCAACGAACCGCAAAAGTGCGATAATGATAACAATAAACGTGGATTTTTACTGCATTGTAAAGTCAGTCAATCATCATGTCAAAATCATCATGACAAACTTATGCGCTTTACAATTATATATAATATTTATAAAATTAAATTTAGTAATTATATTGCACGAATTAAAAAAAAAAAGCACTTCGAATGTTGTATTATCTATCAAAGTTAAACGGCGAAATCAACACTTTTACTCGATAAATGATTTTATATCGGGACAAGGTCTAAGGTAATAGTAAGGAAACCTGCAATTTACAACATGGAATTATGTAAACCGTCTTCCAAAGGAGGATATCATAGCCTTTGTGATATATTTTCGCGACAGTTATACATAGGAAAATGCTGATTATCCTAATTATGCTCTATCATAGTGTTATTCAACGAATAGTCGCCATTTTTAATGGATCTATAACAATTTTATCACATTGAGCAGCATTTCAATGACACGTTTTTTTATCAATATAATTGCGTTTACCATTTATTTACTTATAATTTACTTGTAATGACAAGTAAATTGCGTAATGCAATAAAATAATAATAATAGAAATAATGTTAGAAATATAAAAAATCTTATATTTCAAATAATAGATACTATTATTTAAATTTCAAATAAAAAAATGAGAAAATAGAAAAAATGTTATATATGGCTTTTATACTGCAAATTTAAAAATTTGGAGCATATTTTAATCTTTATTTTAATTTTTAATGAATTACTGTCGCTAAATCAGCCATTACGTCTAAAAATTGTACAAAAATAACAAAAAAAATAAAGTTAAAAGTTCAATAATGATTTTAATCTGTGTTAAAATGAAAAAAAAAATTTCCAAGAGCTCTGTTATTGTGTTCCTTATGTTGCTTATATGTTTCTAACATATTTCTGTATGTTCTTTAATTAGTTCCTGATGAAATAATTTTACTTTGCATTTAAAATCCAATCTGTTTGATAAAAAATTAATCTCTAATTAAAACTATATTCATTGGTAACATATTTCTTTTAAAATGTTGGACTCAACAAAATTTTTAACTGTAACATTGCATTTGCATTGCATTCCATGTTGTAAATTTTTTTTTAATTATAAAATTATTTGCATTTGCGAAATTAGAATTGTTAAATATTGTAATTTTAGCGAAATAGCGCCGTGGAAACCAACTACCGGTTGCATCCCACCGAAGGACTCACCTTTAGTTGGTCCACCGAGTTGAGGGGCTGTTTGCTCGAACACTTTGCTGAGGTGTTCTAGGACGTTACTACCGCGATCTGCGATACTACCTCGGTGGTGGCTAGCTCGCGATACTTATGTAGGGAAGCTTTTCAGCGCAAGCGTCACTCACCTCCCGCTGGCCGGTTTCCACCTCTTCGCGATGGGCATGATTATCCCCACGATCCATACGTCCATCGTAAATCGTTACATGTCGGAAATTCTTCTCGCGATGCTCGCGAATCATGCAAATTGGACACGCGGGAATCGGGGGACCGAAGATCCTCGCAATCAGAACCCTGCGAAATGAGATATTCGCATAATTAGAGATCTATCTAGGTCAGTGTATCTTTGTGATATCGAGGATTCTTTTCCTCTCTCCCTTTTTGTAAAGGTAGTTTTGTGATGCATCGAAGATCACAAGAGATAAAATTAAAATATTTATAAAATTTTTTTCCTGCATTTAAGAATTCAACGGTAAAATTTTCAATATTAAGATTTTGCGAATTCATATGGATTCACAAATCTCTAGACTTGATAGAACTGTGGATAGGAATTTGTAATATTACGATTTCGAAGAAATTTACAAAATATAATTTCAAAGTTTTAACGAGAGTAGAAATATGATGATTTCGAGATCTTTTAAAAGTAACAAAGGAAGACATTAAAATGTAACACGTATTTTTGTTCTTTGGTTTATGTATTATTTTTCTGCGTCTCTAGTTTGTTCAATTATGTGAATTGTGTAATAAAAATTAATTTAAAAACTTGAAGTAATTTTTTATTATTAGATAAAAATTAATTTAAAAACTTGAAGTAATTTTTTATTATTAGATAAAAATTAATTTAAAAACTTGAAGTAATTTTTTATTATTAAATATTATAGAATAATTATATTTTAAAGTAATTATATTACCATTTCATAAGTTGTACAAGTGAAAAGGAACATATAGTGAGATATTATTTAATCCCAGGTAGCAAACTGACGCTGTTTGTCGTTTTTTTTAAATGTCATTTTAAAATATTGTCAGAAACAACATTTTGATAAATAATTCTAGCTTCTAAATCTAAATACTCCATTACAAAATATTTTTTTTTAAATCATAGAATTTTCGTTTATAACATTTTTTAACACATTGAATAATTGCATACAAAATAATATATAATATTCTACTCAGGTAGAACAGAAAGTCATGATAATGTCAAAGTGACTTCCAATGATATCAAAATGACAAAAAATTATTAAATTATGATCGAAAGATGAATTTTGTAATCATATTATCGTCATTTTGATGTCACTTTGACATTATCATGACTTCCTGTTCTACTTGGATATTATCTTTTGCATTATATATTAGAGACTTATCTTCGATTTTTAGCAAGTGTAGAATTTTCAGACAACAAAATTGGATTCTATATAATCCAAAAGAATTAAATAAATGAATAAATAAAATTTTTTAAAATCATTTCTAAATTCTTTTGGATTCTTATTACCTTATTTACAAAAAATTTATGTGTTTCTTATTTTTCCAGTATTCTACAATTACTATATCAGTACGTGCCAAGGCGTATGCATATCACGTCGGAATACAATTCTTTGTAAGATGTTCGACACACATATAAAGAACTAATACTAAGATATTAATAATCTAGAATGAATAATACATTGACGTCATTTTTAAAGACAAATCTTAATATATTATTTAGAATATATCTTTGCCTCACGCGAGTCAACTGCAAATTATGCCTTTCTTTAGACACACTGAGATTTAAATTGTTAAAACACGCGAGCAAAAGATAAAGTAAACTCAACTTCCACACGCGGTAATAGCGAAGAGCACAAAGTACTTTGAAAAGATGAAATTTCAATAATAAATATTAGATAATGTATGTTTTCAATTGTACTTGTCGAATCTAGCATCGATTGCGTAAGTTGAAACGTTACGTTATGTTTCCTCCTGTTGCATAATGTTCATATGCACTGTCGTGATTAATGATTGATATCGTTTACGATGATATTTTCAATGATTCATGTATTCCTGTGATTTCTCGCAGGAATCTTATCTTCTCTATAATATATCAGTATGTGGATTTTTTTATGTAGATATTTAACACAAAAATTGACATTACATGTACTTCTGACCCCGTATTTGTTGGCTGAAAATGCTGCACTTGCTAAAAATCGAAGATAAGTCTCCAATATCATTTATATATAATGCAAGGAACTATTCTTGTTATTTGCATTCGATATCGTTAACTTAACGTTTGTAAAATTTTATTGTTTTACTTTGGATCATCGCATCTGTCGCGCGCGATGCTAAAAATCATTCAACAATCTTTTACCATTTTTTTACCAAATTTTTTAAGATTGATTGAAAAAAATGTAATTAGTTACATAAGCACGTTACATAAAATTTGCCATTCGTAATAACTGTATAATAAAGATATCGATCTTATGCTGATTCATGATATATTTTACACAAGATATCGTTAACTTAACGTTTGTAAAATTGTATTGTTTTACTTTGGATCGCATCTGTCGCGCGCGATGCTAAAAATCATTCAACAATCTTTTACCATTTTTTTACCAAATTTTTTAAGATTGATTGAAAAAAATGTAATTAGTTACATAAGCACGTTACATAAAATTTGCCATTCGTAATAACTGTATAATAAAGATATCGATCTTATGCTGATTCATGATATATTTTACACAAGATGTGAATCCGACCGCAATAGCGTGATCCTGTTGGTTCTCTATCCTTCAAGGAGAACCGGCACATATCAATACTACAGCTCGCTTAAGGAAAAATCCGCTTTGGGGAAAAAAACGCGTTTTAGGCACGCGAAAGGAGAAACGCATTCTCGCGCGATGAGAGCGTTTCCTTTTCTCGTTTGCAAAAAAGGTATGCTTCATTATAATTACAGTCCATACGCGAGTAAAACAGACATAATGGCAATTTTAAAGAAATAAACGGGGAATTACCTCTAATTTTACTTAAAAAAAACTGCTACCGGAAAAAATACGCAATAATTTCGATACACTTCGCGTATAACAATATGAATCATAAAATATGATGGAAAAGAAAGAGAGAGAAAATTAATTAATTAATTGAATCCATTCGTCTATAGAATCATTTTCGTCGTTGCGTGTTACGAGTTTTTATAGGTTCGGATGTCGTGACCAATTTACGGTAACCGATAGCAGAGGGTCGGTCGCGGACGAAAAATTGAAGTTTGCGCAACCGTCGTTGATCGTTAATGATCTCGTCAGGGTCATACGGAGACACGTATCCTAATGCGGAGATGCACGCACGCAAGTAATAGAGGAGCGCACTCTCGTGCGCCGGAACTGAAAATTTCCAGCGGGCACAAAATCGCCCAACGATTTTGATGTTCGACATCTTATACCTTCATCCTCTCCTCCAAGGAGATTGAAATGGACATGAATTTTCAGCACTCCAGCTCTTAGCCTACTGCACATCTCGCGATCGTCAGTAATTAAAAAAAAAAAACTGGAAACTGGAATAATTAGCGCAATGTTAACCCAGACAGAACAGAGAATCCAAAATTTTTTCTTGAATTCCCGAGTTATGAAATTCTTTTTCCATCCCATTTCTGTTTTAAAAACATTCTTAAACGTTTAAAAAGAATTCGCTTTTATGTCACCAATTCACACCCTTTTTTGCGGATGCAAAAGACATATTTCTTATATGGAATCCTTTCTGAAAGGATTTCTTTTAAATTCATTTGAAACAAATTATGCTAATTCATTAAGAATTTGAAAAAATGAATCCTCTGATTGGTTTTTTTTTTAATTACTGAAAATGATAGCTTTTGTATCTTCCGCATTTCAAGCTGCGGACGAAGTCTGAAACCACTTCTCGAGTGACGCTCCGCGCTCTCGTCGTATTCGCGGAAGATAGAAAGGAAGACTAGAGATAAGTATAACGAAACGTTTCCGACCACGTTATCACGAATTTCGCGGAACAAAATTGGCGTTGTTGCACAGTTCTGCAGGTCACCGGAGCGAAGAGAAGTGCGGAAATATACTTAAATATACTGCGACGGGACTGGCGAGATCGGGGCGTCGGTTATTTAGGGGCGGGCAATTAAACTTCAATTAGACGACTCTATCCTATCACGCGACTCAACCTGTCTCTCTATTTTGATAAATGGACTTCTTTAAGGTCACACATATCGAATTAGCCGTTAATGGGCGCGTTGTACGCGCCGCGCGTTAACTATACGTCGTCCCCACACTCGGAGGAAATCCGCCATTCAGGGGCCCCTCAGCTGGGAACATCGCGCGAAATTTGCTCCAAATTATTATGTAATCGCGCGTATCAACACGCGCTTGAGCGACCTGGGGACGCGATTGACGTAATACGCGGCGATACATCATGTTCGCAGTTGATGATAGCGTATCAATCACCGTTTAAGGGACCGCTATTATTTCAGAGATTTGGAAGCAAAAGCGTGTCTCTGTGCAGTGAAAATCGATAAACTCAAATGACTATTATTTGTAGAAACTTTGCTGTAAATACATAAAAAAAAAAACAAAAAGAATTTTAAAGCTACGGACTGCATGGCTCGAAATTTTAATAAAGAAAAAATAAATATATAATAAACATTATAAATATAAATATGATATAATATAAGCGTAATTAATTAAAATTGTTTCTTCTTTTGATAAATCGAATGTTGTTTGTTGTCCCAATTTTTGTCCAGAAAAGATTTTAGATAAAAAATTTTTCAAAATGCATCAAATGTGTCAATTGTCAAATAATAATAATAATATAATCTAGTGCAATTAATATAAAAATACATTTAAATATTATTTTGCCCAAGGATTAGTAAAAAATGCATTTTCTGCCTCGATAGAAAAAAACGCGAACTTCGCTGGTCGTGCAGCTTGCTCAATACAACGAGATTATATGCGTAGGTATATACGCATTAGAGAATCACTCCAGTAATCAGTGCATCGCGCATTACTGTCGATCGAGATAGCGTGACCACTTTAACCCTTTCGCGCTTAATGAGAGTCATTTTATGAGGCGGCCGCGACTGTTTTCAAGTCTAAAAATTTAGGTCGCGGAAAAAGTAATTAAATCTTATTAAATGCGGTAAATTACTGAAATGAATTGGTTAAATCGAAGAATTCTTACGAAAGATATTCCACAATTTTTATCTTCTTCTTTTTAGCTACGTTAATCGCGCGGTCTACAACTGAGCATCAATTATGGAAAAGGGAGAAAGTGCCAAAAACAAAACTTTTCAGTACGAGCGAATTTAAAGTTTCCTTGCTATTCAACAGTTATATGAATATGTAGCTATACAGGGTGTCCGGAAATTCGGTGCATGTAACATGATATATATGAAATATTAATAGTTCGGGCTTTCTATAAACTTTTCTTCTTCTCTCACACTTTCAACCTTTACCACCGGATGTAGCACGGCATGTAAATCCTTTTTTACTAAAAAAATGAATTCTGATATTTTGATACTTTTTACTTTTCCAACATTAATCCTCCAACATTAATTAATTCCAACATTAATTATATAGATCACGCATATTTGAAATGCGACTACTATGATATGTTAGCGCGTATGCGCTTTTGAATAGCTATCAGTAAAATACCTTACCACTCAATGAATTTGCTTTAGGAAATCTATGCGAGTGTTGTGTTTGCTACATAAAATTGCCATAATACACAAAAATACAAATAATCCACGATTGTAGACTACGCCAAATTTGTGACAAAATTGGCGCGAGTAGGGTTAAACTTAGTGAATCTGAAAAGCATCACAGAATGCAAGGTGTTAATAATAATTTACACATGGGATATCTCTATAACGCAACTAAAGCACGTTCGCATAATATAATTGAATTGGATTATATAGTACGATCAATGGATTTACTCACCTAAGCGGCATGCCGTCGCGTATGTACGTACATACATTCTTTCCAGAGTCCTATTGCCGCCATTGTACTCTCGCTCTCGTCACTTTCGCCAATTGACGCTAGGCGCGCTTCGCGTTTAAAATCGCAAACAGTTGCAGGCTTCTCAATTCGGTAAACAGCAACTAATAACATTGCATCAATATTATAATTTTCTACTCAACTATGTAACAATTACAACATGTGTTACAATATGCGATATACAAAGCTCCGGAGAAAATCAAAGATTCTTTAACATGATTAGTCTTTACCTTCGGTTTTTCACTAAACCTAAATGTAGGAACCAATCATAGTAAAGAATCATTAAATGCTTCCGATTTACGTTTGTTCATATGATTCGAATTTATTTTTAATTGCAAAAAGTGTATGTAAATTCAGTCTTTGATTTAAATTCAGCATAAAAATAATGAAATGCAATCTTGAACTGAACATTGATAAATGATTATCTTATTATCTAATTATTATAACTAAATTTAATTTATTTATAACCAATGCCAAGATAATTAATATTATTAAGATTATAAGATAATTAATATTATAAAAATAATTCAATTAATATAAAATTCTCAGTATTCAAATGAACAATGCTTAAATTAATGACCAATCGAACATCTTAATGTAAAATATCGATTTTACGCTACGCTCATTTAAATAACGACTGACAAAATATCGTTTACTACTAATATTGTTAATTAACAGCCTGATGATCGCACAATATTTTGTTCAACGTTTCTAATATACATCGATACAACCTTGACTTTTCATCTTTCAGAGCTGAAAAACACGTAATAAAATGCGAGCGATTAACGCATACCATTGAAAGTAAACATCGTGATCGCGATTAACGCAAGCTCAAAAGCTTTATATGGCCTGATAAACAAACTGTTAAAAAGGTACTCTGAATACTTCAATAAATTATAACAGCCTCTACCAATTATATTCACGAAAAATAAAAATTTCTCAACAAGCGCATTGAATTGTTAAAACATCAAAAATTTTATTTCTTCGATATATGCAAGATTTTAATCTCATTTTTTCTCAATAAAAAAAAATCTTACTATAAAAGAAATCATTTTATAATTTTTCATAATGAAATCTTTTTAAAGTTTAAATTAAATTACAAAAATACAAAATATAAAAAGATGACTTTGTATAGTTTTGATAAATGTTTTCTTTTAATAGAAATAAAACTGACGAAGACGTGATTGACTCGTAGCATATTTTATTTGGCGACCATCTTTTTTTCATTATTTAAATCATAAATTCATATATCTACAATAACATTACAAGATGTGTAATTAGTAGTGATTAATTATAGTAATTGTAATTATCTACAATGTCATGTGATGCTTAAATGATATTTTAATTTAACATCAACGATAACATTCATTTCCTGCAAGAAAATATGATTTGATTAAACATAAGCATAGTCATGACCTTAAATAGCAAGCGTCACGTCATTCATCATTTTGATGTCAAAATGTCATTAAAACTTCATTTTGATGTCAAGATAACGTCAAGTCAACTTGCTACCTAAGAATCATTGTAGCAGTCGCACAGTTTGTCGATTTGTGATAATATCACGAGTGATTTTAACTCGAGTCTTTGATTTTTTTTCTTTTAAATTCCTCAATAACATTCCATAATAGCACTAAAAGACTTACTCCAGAATTACTTTAAATTTTCGCTAACGAGCGTCAAGACTGCTCTTTCACATTCAAATAATCGTACTTTGCTCTCACTCAGAATTTTATATCTCTTATGATCTCTTACCAACAGAGATGAGAAACAGGAAGAAAAAGATTAAAAGAAACTTTTATATCGTACGTAATTGCATTTCTATCTACATGAGCCATTATAATGTATCTATAAATACGACTATTCTTTTAAAATTAATATTTTATAATCAAATCTCTCTGGGAATACTCCAGTAATTTTAATTGAGCACGAAAATCTTATTTTGAATCTATGTTCCGAAAATAAGATGCAAATATTTTCTTGTAACTAGTATTTTATATACAACTTAATTAAATAATATTATCTTTTGTTTTAAAGATATTAGAGAAAGACAAGCAAGGAAAGAGAAAGTTATTAAAATAGATTTAGCTGTCATACTAGCGCATAAAATTACAAGCAAATCTTACAATCTTACTTTAAGTCTTGCTGGAGTGAGAGTTTAACACATATACATTATTTCTCTGCTACATGTACATTTAATGTCCAATTTAATATAAATCATTTTCTGAAATCATAATAACGAATATGATGAATTCACATGTAATATATTAATTCGTACTTTATGCAAGAAAGCTAAAATTGATTTTCTGAAATTCCACCGATTCATATTTTGTGCTAGTCTCATATATTTTATATTACGAACATAAATAGTGTTCTTCCGTAATAACGTTATATGTAATAGGATTATACATGAAAATTATTTATTTCCAAAATTAACTATCTCCAAAAGAGTTAATTTGCCTTTTAGAATGTGGAAATATATATGTAGACAAAACACTTCAAAATACTTTTTTAATGTATTATCCTCCTGTTTATAATTTATTTATTCGAAAGAGAGCAGGCATTTGATCCCACCATGCTACATTAACGACAATAAATTCATGTTAAACAAGTTGGATTGGAAGATAGTTTTTCGGAAATATATGATTTATATCCTTTCAATATGCGGTATTTTTAGTCGTTCGTAATTTTTCTTCCCCCAACATTATATATCGAAAATATATGCATACAATTCCATAAGCGAGGCAAACCAATAGAAATGTTTATTCAAATGTCGAAGTACCTATCATATTGTAAATATGTAAAGTATCACATAGTGATGGAAAATTGATAAAAAGCAAAATGTAGAACATATCACATTTCATATACATAGTTCAACTTACTTAAAGTTTACTACACAAAAGAAATATTTTGTCATAATATTGATATTGTTGATATTGTCAACGTATTTAAAAATCTGCGCAGAAATTTACTTTTAGCATAATGACAATCTTTCTTTAGTCACGGAGAATAAAATATTTTCTAGATTAAATAGATTCATTATAACCAAATTAATTTTTATCGTTTAAATACAAATCAGTTGGTCAATCAACATGCTATCAATATTATACTGTCATGATTTAGTTACTAAAAATATATCGAATTAACTTATTTTTAATACTTTGAATGATTTTGACTTCGTCCCAATTACAATGATGAACAGAATTATTACAGTAATATTATCATATTGCCAGTATTTTAACTTCCATCAGGTCAGGGAAGACATTCAACATTAATATATTAACACAATTACACATTCCGCGGTAACGACCATCGTAAAGGAACATATACTCAAATATTATTTCTTCTAATATTGGGGGAGGGTATAATATCGTTACTTTTATATGATAACATTATAATATACAATTCTGTCTTTAAAATGCTAATGATGCCGCAATTTTCTTATAATTACACCATTAATTTATTATCTAACTGCAAAGCGGAACTATTATAAAAAAATACTAAAGATAAAAATAGGCTTAAAGATAAAAAATGCCTTTTGAAATTATGATTTCAAATAAGCATAAAGTTCAAGTGCTTAAATAAGTATAGAACAACAGCCAGTATATAGAATGTTGGGAGAACACTATTGGCATAAATTTATAAACGGTAGATTAAAAGACAGAGAGATGGAAAGAGAGAAAAAGAGTTTTCTTGTAAAGTTTCGGCAATTCAGTTTCAGGCTGAGCTGGCTTATGCAATCCGTTGAATGATGTGAATTCCGCTATCTGTGTGCACGGGCGACGACAGCTCGCCAACCTTCAGTGCGAATGCCGCTTGCTCGAAGGGTTTCTGCATCGCGCCCCGACTGAAAGGTCCGAGGTCGCCGCCGCGCTTTGCTGAACTACAATCGCTGTACTTGGAGGCGAGTTCAGCAAACGTCGCTTTGCCAGACGCAATTTGTTCTCTATAAGCTGTTAACAAGATTGTTCTCATGATAATCACAGGCAACAATGAAAGATATTAAATAACTCAATGCTGGAGTAATTAATCAATCAAAATATTTCGTTATTGAGCAAAAAAATCCAAGTGTTCTCAAATTCAACACATCACTGACACTGAGAATTTAAGAAAAACGTTCTAGGATAGAAATAAAGTCTACAAAATATAAATTTAATTCCAAGATAATTAAACAAACAAATTGCGACATTACCTCGTTTCTTAGAAAATAGAAATCTTCAAATAGTAACAACAATAAGTAAGTTTTAAAAACAATCTCACTGCTCCATAATGGAAGCTGCTTACAATCTTTTCCTCTATAAAAATTGCAATTGTAACGAAACCTTAAAGGCTTTGTCCCTTAGAACTGTGATATAATAAAATAAACATAATAATAACAGATAAAAATCCCCTATGAACATTGTGACAATGAATACTTATAAATAATGGAAAGTTTAAAGTTACAGACTTACATTTAACCAAGTCAAGAGCCTCTTCCTTTGACCTAGTAATGTTCTCCTCTCGCCAGGAAGAAGGTCGTCGAGACCCTGAATGTTTCACAAGTAGATGAGAACATTGCACCTCTTCAGGTCCGTCCGCCTTGCTGTTGCCAGATGGATCCGCAGGTTTATCTGGCCTATCCCATTGACTTTCCTTGGTATAAATATTTAAATAATAATGTTGACCTAGAACAATTTCATACATTTGAGACAAAAACCTCAATATTAAGTACTATTGTTTTCTATGTTTATAAGGCAGAACTTAATATCAAAGTAGGTATCTAAACTTGATGAATCATCACACTGAAGAAAATTGAAGAGAAAACCATGTGTGCCATGTACTTGCAATTTTCAAAGAAACTTCTCAAGTTGATGCATAAATAATGAAAGCAACCGCGTCCTGATTTCTAACAAGTTTATGTGATTAATGAGGCAATCAATTCAACAATCTTGCAAACTTTTTCGCAGGCTCGCTGCAAGAGCTAAAGTTAACAAATCGATGAACAGTGTCGGCAAAAAATTCAACTGATAACAACGCGTGCGGGATACAACTTTCCCCAAGTATTTCCTGACAGAATCCCGGACGGGATGCGACCGATCTCCGGGTTCTCCGGCGACCATACCCGGCGCGCCGTTGGCTCTCTCGTCGCCCGAAAATTCCCGATCGATCGCGATCGCGTCGAGGGAAAAAAACGTCCGTGAGTATCGAGCGCGAGTGCCTCGACCACGGCGAATTGATCGGCGTCGGCGGGACGTCGGCGAGAATGCTATACGTCGCGGGTGGCCCGCGGGCTCGCGCCGGCGAGAACGGGCCAAAAAATTTCGCGGCTGGACGCAAGCCGCGAAAGCCAGTCGGCCGCCGTACGCACCTGTCGACCTGCTGAGACGTTTCTCCCATCCCGCTGGTAGCTCCTCGTCCGCCATTGTCGTCGGTGGAGTATTTTCGGCACTGTTTTGCTGCGCTCTCTTCCCCGAATCCCCGGCGCTTTCACGTCAAACGCCGCACGCCGCCATCGCGCTGAACGTCGTCGCGTGGAACGCCGGCGCGCGGGGCGCAGGTTAGGGGATTTTGGGGACTTCTCGCGCGGCGGCGGAGCGAGCGCGCGCGCGAATCGATCCGAGTGACGTCACTCCGGTCGATCCAGGTCGACCGCGGGCCGTTCTCTCTGTCAGATGTGCGGCGTGAGAGGTTAGGTTCCTGGATCCTGCGTGTGACAAATTCTCGCTAGTATTCTCGCGTACGTGGAATATTTATGCATTCTGCAGACGCACGAGAAATTTCGAGAGCATGACGATCAGGACCCTTTTACGCTTGAGCGACACGGCGAATAGATGGTGCGACGGATTTTCAATTTCTAGCATAAGACTAATCGCTTTTTCCTAAATCTTTTTTGTCTTACTTCGCGCATCTTGTTTATGTTTTTTGAAAATTTAAGAGCTCTTTTTAGGATCTTTATCTGTTAAAATTGAAATTTCTTGAAGGTTAGGTAATCAAAACTTTCTGTGTTGAAAAATTATGATGAAATTTTCTGCAAAATTGACTGAAAAATTAGCCCAGAAAAAGCATCTTTCAATATAAAATTATCTTATGATCTTATCTTTATTACTGTTATAGGATGATTCTTAATCTATATTTCTTTGAAGCACATTCATACTTTAAATGAATTTAGGATGACATGAATTTATTTTATGTTGCTTTCTGATTGAATTTATAATAAATTATAAAAGTATTCTACCTTCTATTGCAGTAGATATTAAGATTTTTTCAACATTAATGACAAATTATTAGATAGTTTATAACTCATTAATGATGTTACTTTGTATATTTAATATGATAGACATCTTTCTGTGTCATGTAACATAGATTATAAATTAGTAAAACGTAGTAAAACGATTAAATCACATTTTGATTTATATATTTACATAATTTTCCATTTTGTTCTAAATTATTCTTTAAAGCAGAGATGCTTTGTAAAAAAATTACATTTTGTAATTATATATATTTTTTGTATTTATTACTGAAATATATGCTATATAAAATCCAAGTGTATTTATGAAATTTTAGTGTCTTTACGAATCTGCAATACAGCAGGCCCAAAATGCAACTACTACAATATAGACAAATAAGAAATTTAAGAAATTCACAGAGCTCGTTCAGACCAGAGTCTCCATTTTCTAATGCTTATATCAATGCTGGAACTATATCGCCTGCGAGATTATGGAAACATCTTGGTTTCACTATTATGGTAAATAAATAAATCTGTTATAGAAAAAGTCACTTTCATAGTGTTTTTTTTATAGTATTGATAACAGACTTTGCAGTTGATAACATTGCATTATCCTTTTTGTGTTTGTAAAAAAAGAATTTAAAAGTTAATGGTAAAGAAGCACATCATTTTCTTCTTTTCTTTTTACTTTAAAATAATTAATAATATTAAAAATAGGATACAATACAATGTTTATATATATCTTATAAATTTCTGTACATACTTATTTCTGAAGTACTTTCAAGTGAACGATTTATAAATATTTTGCATTTTTGTTTCATTAGTTTAGCGGAGCCTCCATAGTGGGTGCTGCAATTTGGGAGTACGAACGTATCAGAAATCGGACGTACAAAATAATCCATCGTTACAGGCAATTTCAAGTTAACGTATGTATTGTTTAAAGAAACGTTCAATAGATATTTTAATATATACAATAATGTATCGGTTAGAAAACAGGATGGAGGCGCGAAATGGAAGCATGGTGGCGAAACTTGTCCGAAGGACAGAAGATGTTTGTGCCTATATGTTTTATAAACGTGGTTGTATCCTTAGCTTTGCGAGTGCCGGCATGGCAGAAGACAATGCTGCGCTACTTTTTCGCCAATCCGGCTTCCAGTAAGTGATACCATCGGCTTAAGGAACTGATGCAAAAGCTCACAGCAGTTATTTTGCTTCTGAATTATCATGAATGTTAACCAGGATAATTCTCATGTAAGGTGCGTCATGCTGGTCTATGATACTCTCCACCTTTTCACATTATTCCATATTTCATCTGGCTGCTAACATGTACGTGTTGCACAGCTTCAGTACAATAGCTGTGACAACATTGGGCAAGGAGCAATTTTTGGCTCTGTATTTATCGAGCGGTGTGATTTCCAGCTTCGCCAGTCATGTGTACAAAACTGTACTTGGAGTACCAGGTCTCTCGCTAGGAGCGGTAATTAATTTTATTTTGAAAAGTTAGAATAACAAATACTTCGTATATTGTAGATATTTCGAAAATATATAGATCTCTGAAAATATAGTTTTACGTTTTTTTTTGCACGAGTACGCATTTTCTATTATATCTGACCATTATGTAAGTTTCAACTTTCTACGGTTGTTTTTATTTTAGTCAGGAGCGATTATGGGTGTTCTCGGATTTGTTTGCACACAATATCCTGATATACAGCTCGGTATCATTTTCCTTCCTATGTTCACATTTACAGCGAGTATGGTAAGTATCTTATCTTGTTCAAATTTTAATAATAAACGCAAATATAAAAATAATATACATTACATGATATAATCATGTTTATTATATTTTTTATTTAGGCAATTAAAGGAATAATGACCTTTGACACTATTGGTTGCATCTTAGGCTGGAAATATTTCGATCATGCCGCACATCTGGGTGGCGCGTTATTTGGAATGTAAGTTCTATTATATATTGTATAATTCAAAATATAATTCTTATGAAATTTACGCAACTGTAATTTAAAAAATGAAAAAATGTCTAAATATTAATTACTTCATATATTTTAGCAATACTATATAGTTTTTCTAATAGAGTAAATTTTATTGCTTATTAAGAGAATGATATAAAACGGATCAATAGATATTACTATCTGTTCTATCTATCATTACTGATAAATCGCATTTTTTTTTCTAAAAATTGCAGATTCTGGCAAATGTGGGGCAATGCTAATATTTGGCAAAAACGGGAGCCTCTGCTGACTCTTTGGCATAGGTTCCGAGAACCCCGAAAATCACAATGATATTTCCCCTTTCTTTAAATATAGATTTCAATTTATCACTGTTTCTGAGATATTTTGTGCAAAATTTATAAAATTGTGATCATCGTGCAGGGAGAGATTTGCTAAAAAAACAAAAATTCAGATATGTATTATACATTTCTATTATTCATATTCCATTTTTTATATATGATAATATATCAATTTATTATCTTATCTCTTAAACAAAATAATAAAGACGAAATGATATCAATATCATACAAATTTAAAAATTGCGAGTATTTAATATTTCTTTGAATATGATCTCCATTAAAAGTATGAAAAATTTTGTAAAAATGTAAATTATGATATCAAAAACCCACTGTAACAATAATTCCGGGCACAAATTTAGCTTTTAAGATATTTCATATGATGCTTGAAGTGATCTTCAATAAATGTAGTTACAAAATAATAACTGTGATCATAACCATCCTGATATCTAAGAGTAAGCGCGATGCCATTATCCTTTGCAGCATTTAGTAGATTCTCTGGTAATAACTGAGCTTGTTTTAGAAACTGGTCCTCGTTGCCCTGTAAACGCCCAAATTTTAGAATTCTGAATCGTTTAAATTAAAATATTAAAGAAGCCAAATATATTAGAATAAATTAAACATAAACATACGTCAGAGATACAATTAAAAATTATTAGAACCTGATCGATTAAAATGTCCAAAGGTGGACCATTGTATTTTTTTGCTAGTTCTGTAGCATCCCATTCCTTCCATTCAGCATTATCCTCTGATCCTCCCAGGTATCCGGAGAAGGCTTTTTTTCCCCATGGACACATAATTGGATTAGATATGGGTGCAAAAGCTGAGACTGTCTTGAACTGCCCAGGATTTTTAAGGGCACAAATTAAAGCTCCATGACCTCCCATACTAAACAAGAGGAAAGAAGAAGCATTTTAAAGATTATATTTCAAAATCGTGTTCCGGCAAAGGATTATTTTTTTATACCTATGGCCCATTATAGACTGTTTAGATGACAAAACTGGAAATTCTTTATTGATCAACGTTGGCAATTCTTTGGTAATGTAACTGTACATCCTGTAATTCTTTTTCCACGGCTCCTGTGTCGCATCTACATAGAATCCTGCACCAGTACCAAAGTCATAACTGTCATCCTCTCCAGGAATGTTCAACCCTCTTGGACTAGTATCTGGTATGACAAGAAGCACACCGTGATTCGCAGCGTGTCTCTGCGCTGCAGCTTTCTGGCTAAAATTAGCCTCGGTGCAAGTGAGACCAGATAGCCAGTAGATAATCGGTACTGGTTCCTTCTCAACTTGAGGTGGTACGTAAAGGGCGAATCTCATCTTGCAGCCCAATTCTGTACTGTCAAATAATTTTTTTCACTACATGTGAAATACTTCCATAAATTCAGGAGTAAATTCAGGAAGAAATTTTTTGAAAGAAATAACCGTCTTTTGTATAAAACATATACTTTATATATCTACCTGTTGTGCGTATATACTTTTTGCCATCCTCCGAAAATTTTATTACATTCAACTTCTGTTAATTCAGCCATCTGAAAATTATATTGAACTCTGAATGCTCCTCTAACAGCTGTCGAGAAACGTAGCGTAGGTCAGACAGTGGTAGTGTCAGATAGGAGTAGGTTAGAGAAAGAAAAAAAGAACAGATAATTGTATGTATACGTATATATGTGCGTGCGTGTGTATGTATACATATGTATGTGTGTATCCAGACCCTCAGAAATTAGTTATCCCAGATTATAAGATTTTCCAACGCATGCGCACCCCCCTATTTTTGTTTGCACACTTTTACTCTACGCGTTGCAGTCGACCGCATGACTTGTTAAAAGAATCTTTCGACTTGTGCAAAGTAGGACAACTCTTCGGAAAGTATTTCTCACGTCTTCGTCGTGATTAATGTGACTCACATTGTGATTAAGGTAGTTTTACATTCATAAGTACTTTTTCTTAAGGTATTTTTCTTATCGAATACGATTTTGTGTATAAAATTTCAAGTCAGATCTTCTAAGTAAGATCGTCTTAATCAACTTTACAATTTTATTGAGCGGATTGAGTCTTAAGACCACTCGGGATCAATTTAAGATCAGACTTGTAATGATATTTATAAATGTTAAAATGTTAAATGTAAGATTGCATTATAAATGAGTTTACAATCGAACGTGTGAAGTAAGTGCTGAATCAACCGTTTAAATTCAAACGTTTCCATTCATATCTAAAAACATAAATAAACATATGTTATCAGTTATTTATATTCAGGCTTTTGAAATTATGATTTCTCAATTTACAATTATCTTATTTAAAAGATGCAATAATTTCATTTAATCATTACACTGAAAAAAAGTTCTGGTTAAAAAACGGACGAATCAGAAAAATCTTGTAGGATTGAGTAAATATTCTGGTTATTATAATAGGAATTCTGGTTATCATAAGTTATAAAATATTGAGTTTTACTATAATAACCAGAATACTTGTTCAATTCTACAAGATTGTCTGATTCGTCCGTTTCTAACCAGAATTTCTTTTCAGTGTACTTATGTTACGTTTAAAAACTTTTTCTACTGTAAATATCAAACTAATTTGTTGAAAGATTAAGGAAAAAAATCTCAATGAATAAACTGAAAATTGTAGACTAAAATTTTTTGAAAGTAATAACTGAGAATTGAACTTCCTTTTTCCTTCTCCATTGTTAATTTTATTAGTCCCTCGTTATCGATCCAGTTATTAAATTCTTTTGCCAACTCGAGTCAGCATGCACTTAACAGTCCTAATTGTTATTTATAGAACAGCCAAAAGCTGGCAGTGAGGAATCGACGCGAATCCGAGTGGTGCAAAAGCTTTCGAGGGAAATACATCTTTTAGTGTCGTCTGAGATTTATAATATTCAAGGATTCTCGGTGCACCTCCACCTCGCGCACGTGGCCTAGTGACTTTCCTCGGCGCGAGGGCGCCGAGATTCGGGGCGCTCCGTGAACGCGGTGCCCCAAAGGGCGCCCGGCGTTCCTGACGGCTACCTACGTCACTGCACTGCGCTGCTGAGCATGCGTGGAAATCCCTACGATTTTGGGATCACTGCCCTTCACCCATTTGCGCACGGTGAATACTAGGTGTTACTCTTTAATACCCGGGGCTTGTAAGATTTATTTCGCCCGCGCGATCGCCCGGCCCTTCGTCGAAGGTCCATTGACGGTCCAGCCCGCCGTGGTGTTAATGAAATATGGAGACGCACGAGAGCCGAGCGCAGGAGAGGCCGCAGGATGGAGGTAAACATTTCGTAACTACTCGCCCGTTTTAAATTTCCGCGTACGTCTTCGCGACGTTCACGCGTGAAATTCCGCGTGGCTCCTCACGACGTCGAAATCGCACGTGATTATCAAGTTGCCGCGCGCCGCTTCTTTTTTTTTTTTCTCTCTCTCTCTCCAACGCGGTCAACTTGAGCGCTACCGCGATTTCCAATAAAGGTGGATTATTAGACAACATAGTAGTTGGACGCGTTTTCAAATGAAACTTTGGGAAAGTGAATTAAGTGCACGGGAAAAGGTTCGCGTATTACGATAATTAACTGCTGAAGAGCACGCGTTGCGTTGTTTTCGCATGTTCTCGTGTTTTTGTATCTTTGCAAATGCACTTCTGCTCTCTATCTCTGTTCTTTATTAACAATTGAGAAAATGGCGTTTTGCGCGTCAGATAATTCCGGAATAAAAATGTCGGAGCAATAAAATTATTTATTCGACAAATTAAATATTTTCGTTTGTAATAATTCATATTTATTAATAAAAATATGAATTAATATGTTATAAATTTTACGTTATCTTGACTCTCAAATTATTATAGAATAAGAAAAGATTGTTATAAGTGTGATTTCAATAAATTGATTCAATTAAAATATTTATGACAAATATAATTTTATTGTATTATTATATTTCTTTTATCTACATTATTATTTAATAAATGATATCAGGTTTTTTGTTGAATATATTTATTAATATTTGACAGAGTCAAGATAAATAAAGTAAAATTACACAGTTTGTTTTTAGTTTAGATAAAAATTGAATAATATTAGTACTAATTGTAGTATAGATGAATGGCTAGGTATAATAATCTCTAATGACATCTAGCCTTAAGAAGTTTTTCTGTGACTTTCCACTGGAAATGGGATGTATTCGGGATGAATGATCACTGAGACTTTGAACCCAGGATCCTTCCGATACTATTATTTCGCACGCAAAGTCACGCATCACCTCAAATAATATATCAAATTTTATGTTTCAGAATATGTATTTGTTTGGCAAGACTATCTCGATGCTACGGGGAGCATGGAAGTTCCACAGATTGTGTTCCCTCACGTGGAGTTGACGTTGCAGAATAGTATCGAGATAGGCATGTCGTTGGAAGTACCAGTGCAAAAAAGTAGTGATAATGAGGAACTGTCGTATTGGGTAGCTTCCATTGTCATGGCTTGCGGACCCTTGTTGCGGTTGCGTTACTTTGGCGGTGACGATAGGTCTTTAGAATTTTGGTTTAATCTCACGAAAGAAGCTGGCCATGAGCTTGGTTGGAGTGCGAAAAATAATAAGAAATTAAAACCACCTGATGTTATACTTGAGAGATCACCGGACTGTGTAAACAAGCTGCATGAATTTCTAACGACGGCACGTACACTCCCGGCTGAGATGTTAACAGGGGTACAACACTTTTGTCTTATATCTTTAGAATTTTGCATTATAATCAACATTTTAATACAGTTTAACATTTTTTAAATAACACTTGTTCATCTTGTTCATAGGATGGCCTAAGTATGGCAGATAGGATAAAACAGGGTATGAAAGTTGAGATAAGTGACGTGTTGCATCCATACAAGTTATGGGTAGCTACGGTAAGAACAAAATTAGAAATCTCTCAGTAAAAGAATAAAAATAGCTAAATTTATTTTTGTATGCTTTAATAATTAAAAATACTTGCGTGCAATTGCATGATGTGTAATGTATTTTAACAATATTTGATGGTTCTTTTTCTAGATTATGGAGAACGTTGGAGGACGTCTTTTATTGAGATATGATACTCCAGATACTTCTATTCGCGAAGACTTTTGGATATTTTGTACATCCGAGCGTTTACATTCGTATGGTTTTACGTCTAAGTCAAATTCCACTTGGTTTTTGGAACCACCTGGGTCAATAATCGATTTGCATCCATATGAAGAATGGAAGGATTTGTTAGAATCTAAACCAAAAGATTATGAGTTAGGGGAAGAATTATTTAACAATAATATAAATCATTCAAAACATAGTTTTGAAGTTGGAATGAAACTCGAAGCTTTGAGTCCAGCAGATCGGATGAAAATTTGTCCTGCTACTGTAACGAAAGTATTTGACGATATATATTTTCTTGTGAATATTGATATACGCGCTGTAGGTTTAAACGAACCAGATGATACGCTTGTCTCTAATAATTCAGAGAATAATACATGGCTGTGCACTGCAGAACATCCATATATATTTCCAATTGGATGGGCGCAAAAAAACAATATTGTGTAAGTAATAAAATTAATATATGTCAATTTTACAATAATTTATTATTTCTTAAAGATATATTGTTTCACGTAATCATGTAGAGTATATATATTTTTACAAGTATTGTACATTATACATATATACTTTGATCATAATATTATTTTCTTGCTGAAATCTTGATGTGAATATTGCAGGATTACCAGTCCACAAGGTTGGACTTCAAAGACGGAAAATTTTGATTGGACCGAATATTTGGAAGCATTCCATGCTAGCGCAGCACCTGAAAGCTTATTCGGTGAACGTGTGAGTGCCATGGAGGCAGGTTTTGAATGTGGCATGAGATTGGAAGCAGTCGATCCAGAACACGAACATGTAATATGTGCTGCTCACATTAACAAAATCGTTGACAATCTGCTGTGGATAAAATTAGATAACTACGAATATTTTCGGCCAGATCATATAGTTGACATGCATTCCTTGCATATATTTCCCGTTGGATGGTGCGAGTCCAATCACTATCCGCTAAAACCTCCGCACGACTATATAGAAATTTGTAAAAAATTAGAAACGTCTGTAAAGGACGAGAAGAAAACTAATATTTTGGATATACCGATATCTGAACCACGCTCCTCTCTCTGGTGTCCAAAGATATATTTTAATTACCGGTGCTTCACAGGCCCCATGATATCGAAGGGTAAATTAGCGACTCTTCCAAAGTCAGTGGGGCCTGGACCAGTTATATTGGTCATGCGAGAAGTTTTATCAATGATAGTATCTGTTGGATACAGGAGTGCTAGAATTTTAAAGGTTTTGCAATGTGATACGAAACCAGATCCTGGATATCACTTGGAAGTCTTAAAGGCAAAGCATAAAAATAACACATATCGTGCGAGCGTAGCCATTGTTACGTCGGGAGACATGGTAGCAGATTTTTGCAGAAGTATTTGTAAAAAATTAATGGTATGCCCAAATTTATTTGGTCCGTTGCACATATCGGAAAACGAATGTCCAGATGAATGTTATAAAACATCAAAGACGAAATACAGTAAGTAACTAAACATCTTAAAGAAATTATATAATGTACAAACGTATTGTGTTTATTACGTAAAATGCACTCGTTATATTGATATTTTGAATTTTCAGCAGCGTCGGTTGGAACTGGAAAAAGAGGAAAACCGAAAGGCTACACAAGTATCATGGTACAAAAACCAAAACCGTGGGGTAGAAGACGTAAAAGGAGACGTGGCAGATGGGCGAACAAACATAAAGAAGTCAACGAAGAATACGATCAGGAAGATGAAATGCCATTTATATCGTTAGATTTGGCGAAGCATATTTCAGAGAACCACATGGAAGAGACATACGATGGAAGACAACCGCTCTCAGAAATAGATATCATGATACAGAAAGGTTTAGAGAAATCTGACAAGTCAGATGACTTTAAAACTGAAATAGCTTCCAGTAATGCTTCGGAGGATTCTGGTAGTTCGTTCAACGATAGAAAAGCCAAGGACCGAGAGCTGCCCAGTCCTACAAATTTGAATTCGAAGCAACATTCCACGAGGTTCAGTCAAGGCACGGGGATCGCGAGGGGAACTAAAAGAGATTGGGACACAAGCATAGAGTCCGATTGTTCTGAGGCAGACGCCGAATACATGAAAATGCAAAAGACACAACGGCGACCGAAGACTCGGAAGCTGGATTCAAATCCGCTATACTGGAGCGTAGACGACGTGTTTCGATATCTCAGAAAAACAAACGACTGCAAAGATCTTGCGTATCGTGTCAAGGAAGAGGTAAATATACGTGTATCTTAATTACAATTTCAATCGTAATTAATAACTCATGCTGATAATATCTCTGTTTATCAGGAAATTGATGGTCTTGCGTTTTTGTTGCTGAATCTTCCCTCCCTTACCCAGCACATGAAACTACGAACGAGCTTAGCCATGAAACTATGTCGGCATGTTGAACAAGTCAAAGTTACATTCTTCCTGCGACACATTCACGAAGTAGAGCCCGAGCAATATCAAATTGTTTAATCGCTCAACAAAACCTCTCTTTATTCACAATGTATATTACATATAGCTGTATCAGAATTGAACTTAAGTAGAATTCAAGATTCTTCAGGT
Organism: Tetramorium bicarinatum; assembly: GCA_928718305.1. NCBI lineage: Eukaryota > Metazoa > Arthropoda > Insecta > Hymenoptera > Formicidae > Tetramorium > Tetramorium bicarinatum. The sequence goes on from OV788324.1 coordinate 15,772,445, forward strand.
AAAACAACTCTACGACTCTTATGTTACGTCAATATTTATTTCTATTTTATTTTTGTAGTCTGGGTATACGAAAATATGAAACCTGATCTCTTTTTAAAACTCAGAGAATTAATAAGAAAGTACAAGGATCTTGTATGTGCGTGTGTATGTACCATGTATGCTGCGCGCGTGCATGTGTGTGAATAAAATTTTTGGTCAACCTGTATATAGAGTTATTATATAAGATGTATGTTTTCTTTTGTTTCAAAACTCACATAATAAAAAAATAGATGTGTGAAAGAACATTCCTTGATAATGAATACATAGATATATTTTACTTTTAATTAAATTTTTCATTTCACGCATAAATTTCATTTTACTTTTTGACATATTGGAGAAGCTTTTAAATGTATTTTATTTGCCATTATCTTAAAATTACACGAAAGATGTCTAAGTTATAATCGCGTTTTATTTTTACGTACAAACTTACAATACATAAAATAAGTATGTGTTTCGAGAAGCAGATAGAATTCAAAAGTCTATTTTTCATAGCTGGTACTAATTCAGAATTTATGTGTTCCCTTTCACAATGAAAGGAAAAAAATGAATTCTGAATTGGCGCAATTTAGTTATAAAGAACAGACCATAGATATCTTTCAAGTACAGAGTATATATTGTCGATAATTATTCTTTGAGGTGTGATACCTGGTCGATAACGTTATCTTTCGGTACAGCAGATAACGTTACCGACAAGATACCGTTCATGTCCTATCTAGCCTTCCTGACCGGTGCGACCCAGGGACACCGAGTGCAGCGCGGCGCGGCGCGGCACGGCGCGACGCACACACGCACCTAACAGTACACAGGTACGAACGTAGTTTACACGCACAATAGCGCGGTACCGTACGGCGAGTTACGTATTCGAGTCAGTGGTTTCCGCACGCAGCGTCCGCCCCGACGATGCCCTGGTGGTGTTAGCGATATTCTCGGCACCGTGACCGCGTCACCGCGAACGCCCAGGATCGGTAAGTCTGCGCGGCGTGGGACCGCGAGGGGAGCGAGGACGTTTCGCGTCGCGCGGATCAATGCGATCATCTCGGGCGCGGGTGTGCCCGCTTTTCGCCCTGCCGTTCCCGTTCCCATTCGCGTGACTCGCCGCCACTCGCCGCAGCGGCAACGGGGCTATACGCGATACCGTAGGCGCGCGAGACCCTTCCGGGCGGCCCTTCCGCGACGAGACGCGCCCGTGACGCGGTCGCGCGCGGGGATCGTCGATTCCGATCCGCGTTTCCGCTCGGCGAGGCTCGCGAAGGACGACAGGTGAGATCATCGCGGTGAGCGCGACGACGCGCGCTCTCTACGCGGGCTGTGCGAGCGCTCGAGTCCTCGGATCCTCGGATCCTGCCGAGTGGTCCCGCGGGCATCGACGGACCGACTCCCGGCTCGGGTTCACGCGTACATACATCCCGGTTCCCCCTTTTTTTTTTTTCCCTTCTCTCTGTCGCCTTTCCTGCCTCTCGTTCCCATCGGCGCCGGGTGCACGCCCATTTTTTTTTCGCGTCACCATTGGCAACCACCGTCCCACAACATCCCGGCGATTTTGAAAATTTCGGATAATTGGGTCATCTTTTCAAGCGCACGCGCGCGCTGCCCATGGGTGTATACATGTGTGTGCAATTTTGTGTTTACCGCAGTGGCAAAAGCGCCGTGCACACACACACATAGACGGGGTGCACGACCGCGGTGTGATTAATTGAAGAAAATCGGACGGTACCACGCTCGTTACCGCGCTCGCCGGATGCGTCGAATTTCTGCGATTATTGATCTTTTTTTCTTTTTTTTTTTTCCTTGTAATGAAATCGGGGAGAATCTCCGAGGGTCGTTTGTGTGCCGCATCTGTTTTCAGTCTAATATCTTTGTGCGAGCCTTGAGAAAATTTTCTTAACATTGGAACCACCAATTCCCGTCAAAATGATGGGTTTCAGATTTCTTGTTTTAAATTACGGAAATTACTAAGATGCTTTTGTTGGAATTTATATTGATACTTTTGCTGAGATAAGGAAATTGTTGTGTGTCGATTTATTTTCCATTAATAGGTCTAATTTTGAAGTTTTGAATACCTGGCCTAGGATATCTAAACTTATCAGTGTATAGGAATAGCTAAAATCTATCGAAATAACAGGCTTGACTTCATAGTTCATCGTAATTCATTTATAAAAAGTATATATAAAATTGTATAAAATTCTTTTATTCCAGGATTATATTCCAAGTATTGTCTTAAAAAAATTCTGTCATGTTATCTACGTAATAATTTTTTATTTTTTTAGCGCCGTTTTTTCCAATTTCTTCGTAAGCTAACTAATAAAAACGTAAGTTAAATCACATGTTTATCTTTGTATATTTTTATCTTTAAATTAAAAAGTTTATAGACGTATAATTTAACTATTAGTTAGCTTACCAAGAAGTTGGAAAAATCGGCCCTTACACTTTTTATTATTTATACTTTGTTTTATATTACAGTCTGTTCAACAAGAAAGTGACCGATATAATCGGAAAAAAATAAAATTTGGGGTGAAAGTAGATGTTATTAGCTATTGCGCAATTATCTAGTGATTAGTTTAGCAAAGTTGGGATTGTTTTGAAAGAGACACAAGATCGCCTTATCCTCTTTCGAAGTTGTCACGCGAATTAATCCCTTCTCCGGGAGATCATCCACATTTCCAATTTCCAAATATCCGTTTATCCACTTCTTTACGAATGCTTCTAACTTTCTAAGGTACGCCGCAGCTGCTTTGTACGTTAGTTTTGGATCGATTTACAAAGAACGCCTTGTATCACTTCTTCAATATTTCTCCCTCATCTTGTACAGAGACTAATCGCAACAATAACTCAGCATGCCGGCAAGCTGTACACTGTGTAAAAGAAGTTTAAGATTTCAAACGGCTTGTGACAATACCGCGCTATGGGAGTTTTCTACAAAATTACACCGGTGTTTTTCTTGGTGACAGACTGTATCGTAACATAACATGACAGGGTCGATTCAAGAAAACCATTTTTGTTGTCACTGCAGTCTGAAATTCATACGATAAGCGTCTATTTCTAAAGAAAATGTAAATATTACTACCTGCTTTCTTCGCATCTATGTATCTTTTCCTCAGAAAAAGCATAATAGAAAATTCTTTGTCAAAGTTTACAGAACTGATCACTGTTCCTAAACAGCGAATATACTCTAGTATATTGTTTTATTATTTCAACGAAAACTTGCTCTTAGTAAATAAAGATTTATTTCAAGTGTAAATTTTCTTTAATTTTGGTTCGTTCACATGATTCGGCATATGAATTTGTCAGATATATCATAAAGTTCAGTCAAGAGGATGGTTTCTCTCTTTTTCTTGTACTTTAAATATTGTGATGCGTCTCGCATGTAACACTCGGAGAAATAATTTGGAAAGCTTGTGCAAGCGATATGATACAAAAACTGCTAAATTATTAATACACATCTACCTTTTCTTATTTTTGTAGTAACTGAGCAAATTCCGATTAACTTATCGAGTAATATCTATATTATTTTATTAATTTTTATATAATTATTTTATTTTATCAATGTGAATAGGATTACAATTAGAGATATAAATAAAAGAAAAAATGTCGGAATACTCGACTGAGTGCAGATCGGGAATTTTTGAAACGTGTGCACTTAGGATTAATCTGAATTTGATCGAAGTTACTCTTATTTCTCATAATTCTGATCACGAGCAAAGTTTTGATTAAAAAAAAATAATTTTTTTTAGTTTTCCAAACACGAAGTGACAATGAGACTTGCTGTGTGTATTGTTTCCACGTTGGTGCTTGGCGCATCAGCTATAAGTGAGTATAAATAATCGCCCACGAAAATATCCTTTAAATTATGGTCGTCTATAAAATTAGCAATAAGACTTTTATTCTATTACGCTAAGAATTTCAATGAATCTCGTCATTAAAATTGTGATTTTTGATTTTCAATTATAGTACGTGTCCCGGATAATGTAGAAGGTGAAACACACTATTATGAAAATCGTTTTTCATAATCGTGCTTTCTATTACAAGCGATCGTTCATTCATGCAAGAAACATTCTGCCACAGAATAAATTCTCCTCACACGGGGCTGCTATGTTTTTTATGTATTCACATATCTATGTGTATACGCGCCCATTTATACGCTCCAGACCAATACACTCCTCAATATTTGTACATCCACGCAATTACACTTGTGTATAGATTACCTTTGGCTGTTAAAACATGAACATATACACCGATAAAACATTACACATGAAAAAAATATTTTAGAAAACATTCGTTTCTATGTGAATATTTCATTACCGTATATTATTTTATATGTGCAACGCAACTTAATTCCAACATCTACACAATACAACATAAACAACACGATTCCACTATATACGAACTGTAGAATATTATTTCTATTAGATCCCAGATTCGTTACTTTCAAAGTGTCTGTATGTATTTGTACATATATTTTAAAGAACGTTTGTTTTTGTCCTACCGTGTGTCTGTTCTCATTCTCATTAAATCCTCAATGTGATTTTTGTTTCCAATTAAGTTATAGCTGTGGCTGATCCTTACCATAATTAAAGTTAAAAATCGTTAAGATTGTTTGTCATAGCGGACTTGAACATTACATTGAACATAAATCATAAATGTCTCTTGTCCCGTTTTTTTTTTACTTCTTTAGATAACATTTGTATGTTTCTCTCACTAGTTTACTTTTATTTCAATGGCATAATTGTTCTGGATCTAATATATTTTTTGTTTATTAGTTCAATCACCGCCACGAATATCTAAACAGCCGCCAACGGACGAGCAGCTGTTTCAAGTGGCACAAGCAAAAGTCAACGAGAATGATAAACCGTTTCTAATTGAATGCGAAGCTGAGGGAGAGCCAGTTCCAACGTACGTATTTGCATTTTCCTCCTTTTTTAGAACTTGTTTATTCCATTGTAGATTCCATTTCTTTAAGTCTTGTGCCGTCTGTTGGTATTATTAGATAATGCCTACAAGTGCTATCACGGAAATAGCTATTATGTAAATATAACTTGTGACATTTGTCAAGTTGCTCAAGAACGGAAAATGTACTTTCGGAATATCTCATTCATGAAGTCTCATTGCACTTACGTCGAGCTTATTCATCTCATACAGGGAAGCAAGTGCAACTGGTCGATCTTAATTACAAAGATGATCTCATAGCTTTAGGATGTGTGAAATAATCATCGTTGATACACATGTCTGACTTGTTTGACTGTATGGGCGTTGGCAGAGCTTTTTATAAACGAATAATTTGTACATAGTTTTTATTTAAAAAAAAAAATATATATATATATATATATAAATGAGAAAAAGCAAATTAAAAAATTTTTATATTATATATTTATCATGTTACATAGCAATGTTAAGTATATATATATATATAATATAATATAATTATTATATATATAATTATATAAATAAATATATATATATATGTATATATGCATAATATATGTGCAAATGTATTATTATTATTATGACAGAAACATGATATTCTAAATGAAATGAAAGGAGAGTTAGTTTCAGCATACATATTTGCATTTTTCTTTCTTTTAAAGGTTGTGTTATTACAAGTAGAATTAATTTCTTACGTCACTTTAATGCACAGTTGTTGTGCATGGTATTATGATATAATGCTTACAAGTGCTATCAAGGGTAAAAATATTATCAGAAGAAATTTTGATATAAATAATATTTATATAGGTATCGTTGGATAAAAAATGGAAAGAACTTTGAGTGGCCAGCGTATGACGATCGCATTTCTCAGCAGCCTGGTAGAGGCACTCTGGTAATCTCAAGACCGAGAGATGAAGACTTAGGACAATATCAGTGTTTTGCCGAGAATGAATGGGGAATAGCTACTTCGAATTCGGTATTTGTTCGAAAAGCCGAATTAAATTCGTTCAAGGATGAAAATCCGATGACTTTAAACGCGAACGAGGGTTCCCCTTTCAAACTTACCTGCCAACCACCCGATGGCTGGCCTAAGCCAAACGTTTATTGGCTGATTCAGGATATCGCTGGTGGTATTAAGTCAATCAATAACTCAAGGATGACTCTCGATCCAGAGGGTAATCTCTGGTTTAGCAATGTTACGAGAGACGATGCTTCGGATGACTTTTACTATGCCTGTGCTGCCACATCTGTGTTCAGAAACGAATACAAAGTAGGCAATAAAGTTTTGCTAAATGTAATTTCTACAGGCGCGTCAGCCGGCCAAAATAAACATCCTCCTGAAAGGCAATACGTTACCAGGAAAAACGAAGTTGCTCTGCGTGGCAAGAAGGTAGAGCTGTATTGCATATTCGGAGGAACGCCTTTGCCACAGATAGTTTGGAGCAAAAATGGCGAATTGCTCAGGCCGAGTGATAGAATAACTCAAGGAAATTACGGCAAATCTCTCATCATAAAACACGTCAATTTCGAGGATGAAGGGCAATACACTTGCGAGGCGTCGAACGGAGTGGGCACAGCCCAGTCGTATTCTATAAATCTGCAAGTAATGGCTGTACCATATTTCACTGTTGAGCCGGAATTCGTGAATGCTGCCGAGGACGAGACTGTTGAAATAAGATGCGAGGCCAGCGGAGTGCCCGTTCCGGAGATCAAGTGGATTCACAACGGTAAACCGATATCCGAAGCGCCACCGAATAACAGAAGGAAAGTCACGCCGAATTCCATTATCATTGAGAGACTGGTGAAGAAAGATACGGGAAATTACGGGTGTAACGCTACCAACTCATTGGGATACGTTTACAAGGACGTATACGTAAACGTGTTGGCGCTCTATCCGGATATTACGCAACCGCCGATGAACTTGAGCACGGTCGATGGAAAAGTCATCCGGATGACCTGCCGCGTTTTCGGCGCACCTAAACCCGAGGTCAAGTGGGTCAGGAACGGGCAAGAATTGACCGGCGGTCGTTATAAGATTTTGGATACAGGCGATTTGGAAATCGAGAACGTGATATTTTTAGATGCCGGACTTTACACGTGCCATGCATCTAATAAATTCGGCGACGTGAATGCATCCGCCAGCTTGGTGGTGAAAGAGCACACCAGGATAACGGATGTGCCGGAGGACTACGAGGTCGCAGCGGGTTCTACTGCCACATTCAGGTAAAATTGTTTAAAGAGATACTGAATAGAAGTGAAAGTAAATCCTGTAATCTCCTGATGTACAATTGGGAAGTCTCACTTAATTTCTTTTCTATGTTTGTTTTAGGTGCAATGCTGTTACTGATCCCAGTCTACGTCTAAGTATAGACTGGCTGAGCAATGGCGAGCCAATAGACTTCGAGATGGAACCGAGATTTGTACGAAGTACCGATTATTCTCTGATGATCACAAAGACGACTGAACTGGATTCTGGACAGTATACATGCGTCGCCCGCACTGATCTCGACGAGACGAGAGCGCAAGCGACGCTGATAGTTCAGGATGTACCCAATGCGCCGAGATTAGTCAGCATCAGATGCTTGTCTAAATCGGCCAATGTTCAATGGATACCCATGGGAGATAACAGAGCTCCCATTCTGCGCTACACAATTCAATATAATACCAGCTTTACACCGGATGCCTGGGAGATAGCCAAAGACCACGTTCCAGCTACGGACCAGACATACGAAGTGTCTATGACACCTTGGGCTAATTACACATTCCGTGTTATTGCGTGGAATAAAATAGGTGAGAAAATTCTTGACAATTAAAAAAAGCAAATTAAAAAGTTATTTTATGGGAATGGTAATGACATATACATATGCATGTATGATGAGTTAAATGTTACTAATTATACGATTTTTGAGTCATGGTTTTTCTCTTTTCTTTTATTATCTCTTCTTCATATACGATAAACTGATATTGATATTGTTTTTTTAACGCAGGTTCTTCTTTACCGTCACCGCACAGCGATGTTTGCACTACCGAACAAGATATTCCTTACAAAAATCCGGATAATGTCATAGGCAAGGGTACAACGCCACAAAATTTGGTTATTTCATGGACCACGATGCCGCAAATAGAACATAATGCCCCCCAATTTAAATACAGGGTATATTACAAAAGAGATATACCGGGTGAGACATGGGCTTCACTTGACGTACATGATTGGAGGAAAAATAATTTGATAGTGGAGAATCAACCTACTTATCAAAGATACAAAATTAAAGTCGTCTCTTCGAACGCGAAAGGAGATAGTAAAGCTGCAGCTGATGAAATTATTGGATATTCCGGAGAAGACAGTAATTCATTAATAAAATTTTTTAACTTTATTAGTATTAAAAAATTAATTATTAACGCATCGACTTTGTAAAACGCTATTTCAGTACCCTTGCAAGCACCCGGCAATTTTACACTAAATCAGATAAAATCGAGTACAACTGCTCAGCTGTCGTGGAGTCCGGTACCCGAGGAGTCGGTAAGGGGCGAATTACAGGGGTACAAGATTCAAACATGGACGGAAAAAGAAGGAAGTGAAAAGATACGCGAGATTGATATTCGTGGTAATGAAACGCGCGCGTTAGTCACGAAATTTGTGCCGTATAGCAAAAATTTCGTGAGAATACTCGTTTACAACGGCAGGTAATGACACTAGTTGTATATAAGCTATATTTTGCTTTTCCCATAACTATCTTCTCTTTAAATAATGCTCGTTTCATGCAGGTACGTCGGTCCTGCATCCGAGACTTTAAGCTTTGACACACCAGAAGGAGTACCAGGGACAGTACTCAGTCTAGAAGCATTCCCCATGGGATCCAGTGCATTGTACCTAGTGTGGACGCGGCCCGCTGAACCAAATGGTATTTTAACTGGATATAGAATTTATTATCAGGTTGTGAATGGTACAAGGTTAGGAACGTTACTCGAGAGAAAGCCTCATGTACTGGATCCACAAGCTACGAGTGCCAAATTAGCCTCATTAGCACCTTATACGAAGTACCGCGTTCACATACGTGCCACAACCAGGGTTGGTGAAGGCAATGAGTAAGTGTTGCACGAACTACAAGAACGAAGTTAAATATGACATTTGTTGTTTCATGTATGTTACATATAGTTTTAATGTATTTTTGTAGCTATTTTATCGAGCAAAAGACGAAAATGTCTCAGCAACCTGACGTCCCACAATTTACATGGGAAACTGTACCAATGGAGAATGGATATTCAAACGTAAGAGTCATTTGGTTGCCGAATTTAAACGGTAATCCGGGAAGTCATTTCTTTGTCAAGTACAATCTGAAAGGCGAAACGATATCTTCGAAGACGGATGAAGAGTTCCAGTCGAATACTATTGAGGTATGTTTGGTTTTACCTAACTAAATTTTTTCCTTTTTTTTCTTTTGGGATGTTTAACGTGCCATTAGCCTAGTAACAGAGTCTTATTTGACTATCAGACACAATGCACTATTATCCTTTTCTATCGCTATTCCTTTTTCTTAAGAGAGTGAATCTCTTTAATCCTTTATATATCTTATAGAATCTTTAACTTTTCTTTCATATTAATCTAGGAGAGAATAAATCTATTTAAATTTTTGTGGACCACAGAGTCTTAACTCTTTTCACTTTTAACAACCAGAAAGCGACAATCTCTTCACCCCACATAGGAAAAATCGCGAGACTAGGTCTGATTGGGATCAAACCACGGACCTTGTCTCTACTAATCATCCGCCACGCCTAACTAAATTCTAATCTTTAACCTAAATAAGATAAATATACTTATGCGATTATTAAAAATGACTAAATCATGCAGCTTCGCGGTCTTCAAAGCGGTGAAGTCTACGTGATGTCAGTTGTCGCTGTCGACGGAGACTATATGAGCGAGAGTGCTCCCCAAGAAGTAGAGACGAGTAGCGAAGGACCGATTATTCAACCGAAAGAAAATGTCGCGACGGCTGGCTGGTTTATAGGTAATGCTTTTTTTAATCAAATTTTTTTAGACTAATTTTTTCGATGACTGGCATATATTAAAATTATGATACTTTTGCAGGAATGATGCTAGCAATTGCTATCCTTCTTTTGGTGCTGATAATAGTTTGTGTGATTAAACGAAACCGAGGCGGAAAGTATGCCGTGCACGAGCGAGAATTGGCTGCCGGACGCGGGGATTATCCCGATGAGGGTGGATTCCACGAGTATTCGCAACCGTTGGACACCAAATCAGCCGGCGGACGCGCGTCTTTGGCGTCTTCTTCACATCAAGATGGTAAACATCCTGAATCCGACACTGATTCCATGGCAGAGTATGGCGATGGTGATACAGGTAATGAGTTTAGAATTTTATTTAAAATTGTTAAAAGTATCTACAGTATTAGAAAAGTTAGAGAAATTGAATTAGTATATACCAGTTGAAAATAGAGGAGTTAAAAATAGGGGGTTTGGAAGAATTTGACATTTATAAAATAGGGTACGTATTATTGTTATTGTCGTAGACAGATGCATCAAATTTTAATATTTTCGCATATAGAGCGAGCACAATGAAATAGCGAATTTCATATTTCATGTGAACACAGCTGAATTTATTTTCACACTTATTTAAATTTTTCTTATATTATGTGATTGCTTTTCATTTTGTTGTACACTTTGCAGCCGCAATTGCATAAGTTGTATTCATTTATATATTTGCTTTAGACTATTTTATTTTCAATTTTTCATGTATATTTTGTTCTATGTTTTATTTGCTTCATTGCTTAACTCGATACAGAGGGCATGAACGAAGATGGTTCTTTCATTGGTCAGTATGGCCGACACCGTAAGCAGGAACCAAATTCACAAGCATTTGCTACTCTAGTCTAAGGTAAGTTCAGCAAACATCTTGAAACGAAACAGTTGATGTGCGAAATATAAGTTTCCGAAACGGGTTTACTTCACGCCTTCGTGTATTCACAATCTTCTACTCTCTTCAATCTCATCAATTTTTTATAAAACGAGGCATACATGGTGAGAATCAAAATTGAATCTGCCGACTACGAATCGACCGTTCTCCTGAACACGGAGACACGCGTCGCACATTTCTTAACATTTAAATTGATATTTCTATGCTTCAACGAATTAATTCGGAAATTAACATATTTATATAAAATTGCGTGCTATATATTTTGTATAAAACTGCGTGCTATATATTTTCTGCATAAATAATAAAATTCATTGTTCTAGGACGTTTTACGGAGGATGGATCCTTCATTGGACAATACGGACCTAAAGGTAGACCAGAGGAGACGCCACCTATTCCGACTGGTACTATGGCCACGTATGTGTAACATCCGCAACTAACTTAATCAAAGCCGCATAAAAAAATTTTTTTTCTCGTTACGGTTAAGGATCCTCTCGATCCTTGTCTATTGCAGCAGCTCTGCTATGCACCTTGCGCTGGGCGCAATGTCCAACACTATACTGCCAATTAGACTCTGGGTTTTGGGTTTTATAGTTTCTGTAGGAACTATGACTATCTTTTTGTATTAAGAATGTATTAAAAATATTGTATATTGTCAATATGCAAAATTTTGATTCGATTTTAATCAAGTTATAATTCTACATTCCAAATTTTTTCATGAGACTTTTTTTTAGATATACAGAGGAAATAGTAAAAGATTCATTTTTTGTTATGACGATTATTATTTATTTTATATACACTATTACAAATATTGATACAACCATATCTCTATTGTAATTATAAAACCCAAGAACATTATAGGTGTTTCATAGCGTGCAAGCTATTTATGGAAATAGTACTGTAAAAACTAGCATTTGATCGTAATATCTTTGACAAAGCCAGGTTGAATTAGACACTGATTGGTGATAAGATATATGAATTGCATTCGTGTTATTCCAAACTCGTGCAAAAATGCGAAGTACTTTTAAGACTGCATGTAGTGTCCAATATAATTTTTAAATTTCACACGTTAATTTCTATGAACATATAGCTTTTAATACAGCGATCACTACTTATCCTTAAAATTTGAAAATTGTGTTAAAAATAGATCTTGCTTTTAAACTACAAAATTCAATTTCTGTATTCTTTTGTCACAGTAACATGTTGAGCAACTATATATTAAAATATATATCCATAGAGAATTACATCTTAGTGCCTATAATAAAACTTATAAATAGCTACAATAATTACTTATTTCTAACACGCAATTTGCAAAAACTCCTTTTCTTTAAATGGAATATATAGTGACGATAATCTTCGTAATAAATGTTTACATTAAAAACAAAATCATTAAAATTAATATAATGAAGTAGGAAACATCTGAAAATTTTTGGCTATTTCGCATAAATAGAACGAAAATATTAATATTAAAAATAACGAGTAATATAATGTACGAATTTTGTAACATTAAAATCATCTGATGCATTTTTTATTTGAAATAGGGATGGCGCATATTAGTGAGTGTTGCTGCATATTTACATGCAATCTTGAAGTGTCATTTTCATTGAAGTATTGTAAAAGATAGTGTCGCAATCTGGCTTCGACTGATTTTAACTTTAATCTCGTAAATGGGCGGTTACACTAAGAACCTATACCCGCGATCAATTTTTACTCTGCCGAGAAAGGGCCAAATCTATATGAACGAATAATAATCTATAATTATCATGCACCTACACACTTTCATTATTAACAAACACACTTGACACACACGTTGGCGCGTGTATGCGCGAACAATATGGACGTGAGAGAGAGAGATAGTAAAGAGTAAAGTAATATTAAAGAGAAAAGATTGTATATGCACTATAAGTAGGTAACAAAAGGCCTCTACAAGTAACTGTTGCTTTTGTATGTGAACATGCTTCGACGAAGACCCTTTTATTTTTATGAGAGTTTACTTTGCTTTTTGGTAATTTTATTATAATCCAATAATTATAAGATAATGCTATATGATTATTTAATATATGAAGATATTAAATATATAAATATATATATATATATAGAAAGAGAGGGAGAAAAAAGAGAGACATTATATATATTAATTATGAATTATTATGCGAGTAATTCTTAAAAAGACGCGACGATCGTAACAGAGAGCAACTATAATTATTATAACTTAGTGTATGGGATGTTAAAATTTGTTTAGACCTTTAAGTACAATTTGTACAATTTGTTTAGATAACCGTTAAGTTAATGTAGTCAATGCGATGTACAGGTTGTCTGCAAAAGTGTCGCAAGCAAATATGTCAGGTACAAAGAAAAGTGAAACAAAGATAGGTACAAAGTGTATAATATTTATAATACATATGTGCAAAGAAACACGAAGTATAATATTCCTAAATGATATATCTTATACCGAACAGGACAGGATTTTTTCGATAAATTCTTATGAAAGTCGTTCTTATGCTGGGTACATAATTATCTTCTAATTGAAATATATTTGTTACGGTCTTTTTTGCCGAACATCCTGTACAAGTGACTTGGACGTCACACGATTAAGATTTCTTTCTAAATATTGAAATATGGATTGAGTCATAAATAATTTCCATTAAATAATCATGTTTTTTGAAAACTTCTTCGAGTCATGACGTGGCGAATAATTTTCTATTTTTTATCAGCAGCTAAATGTCCCTTCTTTTTGTCAGCAACATGTGTAACTAAATAGTAGCACTGCTACCCAACAGTGTCAGATTTACTAAAAGAAAGAAGGCATGATGTTAAAAGAGCAGAATGGAAAACCTAGAAGCGCATTTGCCACGTGTTAGAAATTCAAGCAAAAGACTAATGTTACGGCGAGACAGCTGAGAAAATATTCAACGATGAAAACTTGACTAGCATGGAATCGGATTCTTTCCGAAGAAACTTAAAAGAACCAACGGTTGGGCTCGTTTTTGACAATTTTTGCCAAAGGATCGAAACTCGTGTCATATAAATCGACTATTTCAATAAAAAAGGTTGAAGATAAATATCTTGAGTGAAGGTAAAGAAAAAGAATGGAAGTTACTTGTGACTCGACCCAATGCGTAATATTGGCTTATCGTAATAAGAAATGAGCGTTTTCGTATTATTATATATCCGTTATAATGTTATCACATATTGACGTTAAAAAAAGCTTCTTATGTTAACTAGATAGAATATAAACTTCTAGGCGATTGCGATGATAAAGACTGGGACAAACGTCGTCATGTTTTAGGCCGAAAAAATTATTTATCAATTTATCCGATTCGATATTGCATTTCTAGATTTATGATGTATATCATGGACGTGGAACGTAATAACGAGCGATATTCTAACGATATGCGAGACAATCTAATATCGCCATGCACAACCAATAGTACAATTTGTGCAATCTCTGAATTTGCAATTGAAACTGCAGTTACATGGACAAATGTAATGTAAGATCGCATTCGCAGATTAATGTACGACCGTTGGGGCAATAATGGAAATTGACGAAATGTTTCGAATCTCGATGTCCAAGTCACACATACACAACACATGTACACGAGCGCGTTTACACATTTTTAGAGTATTTTTCTATTGCGCTAGCCTCGATATTTACCGAAATAGCGAGATTCGTTCATTCTGCACGTTGACCCATCAGTTAGATGCATTGAGAGCTAATGTTGTATACATATATATACAAACTTCCAATACTTTCGCACGAACAGCTCGTACTTTCGTACGTTGTATTATTCTTTTTTGTATTTTCTTTTTTTATAATTTTATACTTTGTATAGGGAAAAAAAATTTGCGTTTTTACGCAATCGTATCTATAATAGACGCGCGCTTTGCGGCAGCTGTGTCAGTCTTTCGACTGTGTTTCCGAGGTATTTATGTTACCTCAGCGGAGAAAGTGAATATCTATTGCTATTCTGCTTGATATTAGATTGCGTTGACAAGGGAAACGATTCGTGACTTATTAAAGAGTGTTCATTGTATAACGAGCACACGTTACTCCGAAAAAGATATAAAGCTTTGACTCTTTTTATAGCACATTTTATAGCGAATCTCAATTCAATAATGCACAGAGTGTTCATTCGATTAGTTCAATCGCGATCATATTTTACATCATATCAACTGTTAATCATATTAACTGATAGTGAAACGAGCGAGGATAGTCCCATCGAGTTGTTAATAATTAGCGTTCTTATTAATGTGTCTCTCTCAACTTCCCGATATTTCAATACTCGTCGAACATTTCTTATTTAAAAGTATTATCGTCGTTTCGGAGCGACTGTTATAAAAAGAGTCAATGCAGAAACGAAGAGTCTCAGTGACGTGATCTAAACGTGTGCCCGTTTACCGTGCGAATCCTTCATTGTATATTATCCTGATATTAATGTGCCGATGTGTTTTTCACCGTTTATACATATATTATACATATATGCAGCTATAGAGAGCGCATTCGTACATTCTCGCATCGGCAACACGCGTTTTTAGATAATTTTTCTACGAGATAAAAAAAAATAATCAGCAAGACAGTTTAGAAATACTACTATAACACACGCAGGGCTGTCCATCCCATTCGTGGCGCTTTTAACGATCGGAAATCGCTTGTGCAGAAGCTGCAAGCGATACAAAGAGGCACAAATGGCCTAACTTTCATCGTCAACATTTTCATCCGCACGCAAGAGAGTTATCGTTTAATTGCACGCGCGATCGGATGGGCCATTCTGCAACTGAATCTCCTCATCTCCTCGTAAAACGAATATCCGAGACCCAGATACCACTACGTTGTATAATAATTAAGCGGATAATTGTCTCTTAATCTTTAAGTTACTCATTCACGAACGCGATCGCATTGATACGCATCCCGATATTTGCCCGTATAATTCGCCATGTCAGTAAAATAAAAAGAAAGAGAATAAAAAAAAACAAAGGAAATTCACAAAAATGAGTACGACAGTTCACTCCATCCATCGATGTACGTCCAATAATTCTAGCTGATAGCGATTGCGATTAGTCATTCCCATCCAACAACATGAAACTAAACTTGTAATACAGATTGTCGTTTTAAGCTTTAACTCATCTTAGTCTTTAATGCGCGTTTACAGTTATTAAAATTATTACTTTAAAGTTATTAGCATTAATAGCTGCAATAAAAAGAAAAAAAATTTTATAATTCAATTTTGCATTTCAATTTTTTACGTATCTTGAGAGAATGTAATAATTTTAAATCATATACTTGTGTAATTTTAAACATGTATATATGTATTTATTTGCGAAATATGTTGTTTATATATTAGTATATATAAATAATATAAATACATTTTTAAATACATTTTTAAAATTGAAAGGAATAAAAATGGACTTATATATCAAGCTAAATATATATTATTGCTAAATATATATTGTCATCGAAATAAGTATCCAACATTTTGATTTGCAGACAGAACAAATTTGAAAGATAAATCGTATTAATTATACACAAGTTGAAACGTTTGAAAACTATTGATAATATTAGATGACAATATCTACTTTTAGGAATAACAGCTAGCTTGTGGTTCGATTGTCTAATTTATTCCTGTCTGTTTTAATTATATTTTTAACAATTCAATATAGTTATATATTATTAATATATAATTATATACATCATTTTAATGTAAACAATTTTAAATGTGCATTGTATTCTTGTATTTTTCATTTTACTTTTATAGAAAGTTCAGCGTCAACTTTCGAGTTTATTTATTTACTCTCGAGGACAACTACATTATTCTTAAGAATAGAATAATCATCAGATTTAATCCCATTAAGCGAATACAGAAATCGAACAAGATGTGATCGATAATGCGATTATGCCGGACAGGTTTTTTGCGCCCGTGTTCTCGATCTGTGAGCTACTACGGGTTCTTTCTTCCTCTCCCTCGTCGCGGTTACAGACGAATAAAGGATCGAGGGAGAATAAAGGGAGGCACAATCCGAGCCGCGTCCACAGAAATATAACTGCTAACGAACGTAACTTCTCGATCGCCCGATTGCAGTATCATTTAGAATCGGATAAAGATGCCTGGAAGCTTGCAATCTATCAATTATTCAATATTCTCAGTATTAGAATTATCTAATCTGTAGTTCTAAAAATTTCGTCTATTTGTATAGAAATATATCTTTCTCTATCAAAAATTATAATTGAAAAGTAAATATAAAAAAATAACAATGAAAGATGAAAAAGGGATAAGTGAAGGGTACTTGTAGTTTTTTTATGGAGGGATTATATTTCTACTTTATGCTGTTAATCTTGATGCTACATATATGATGAGCTTTGAAAAATATATTGTGTATATATATATATATATATAGTATTTTTGTTAAAGTAAAATCGATAGAAGAATGGATTGGAGTATCTACATTTCAAGGAGGGAAGCGCGTTCAAGCGAGGGGCATCCCGCCGTAGCCATGAAAATTCTTTGAGGGCAACCGGAGATGTTCGCCACGTAGAAAGAGAGTCGACGACGGTGAAACGCGTACAATTGGATCTTCGATCCCATACGCATTATACATGGGCTCGCGAACTGGAAAGCGACGAGCTACAAGAGCGTCTGCGAGCCAGGCTGGCAAGCAGGCAGGCAGGCAGGCAGCGCCGGTTTATTCCTGATCGAATGTTTTTGCACGGCCGCCGCAATCCTAATTGAATTCGCTGTCGGCCGCTCTTGCGGAGCCGCACCGAGAGCGGTGCGTAGAATCACGCGCCGTACATACGCGAATTTATGTTTCGTCGTATAATTGTGCGACGGGCAGGCGAACGAAAGCGAAAAGCATCATTCGAAATTTGTCTTCCTTTCCTTTGTCCCAGAAGAATGTCCAAAATTCTCGCAATTTCCCTTTTTAAGAGGACAATCAGAAGAACGATTAGATTCTTCGCTAAACTTTTTCACTGATGGTATAATCGCAAGGATGATATCAAATGTTTTACGAAGATAAAATTATCTAAAAATATATCTGCGCGATATCTCTGCTTGATATAGAAAGTACCAATATTTTGTCAACATTGTACAACTTGTGCTTTTTCATATAAGCGACTCGATGAAAAAACGAAAATAGTAATGTAATTTTTTTTATAGAAGGAACGGTGTCGAATGGTTTCGCAGGTAAGATTTTGGAGTTCGATGTTCCCCATCAATGTTGCGTTTCAAGGATTTGCGACGGTTCGGGATGTCTTCGGAATATTCACGCTCGTGCTGCGTGTACATACCGGAAGAAGAAAGACGAAGCAGGAAGAAGACGAGAGATGGGAGAGACGGAAACCTCAGCCGTAGGATAACAATGGACCACTTGTTAGGTAGCCCATCCTTCAACATCGGGAGTACAACGGATACTATTGGTTATTCATCGGGGGCCTCTCTCGTGAGGCCGGCTTTCTCGGCAGATTGGTCTAGAAATAGATTTGATCCAGTTATTTCTGATTATCAACGAATGCAAACCTTATTATCAGTCTCGGAAAACTGCTGCTTCGTCGAATTTCTCGCGCGTGCATGTATATGTGCTGCAAGTGGGATCCTGCGAATCATGAATTCGTGATTATATTATTGAGTGGAATGATAGTGGAACTAATAAACATAAATTTAAAAAATTCTGGGATAAGGAAAATGCGTAAAATAAAAGCGACATTGTACACAAAAAAAGAAACGCCTCACTCATCTCAGTTGTAGTCAATCTTCAAACGTTTCCAACGTTTCTTCGGTTTTTCCCCTTCTTTTAACTTGGATCAATCTTTTACAGAAACATGTCCATAATAACTTGAGCATTTTACGCGTCGAGCAGAATAATGATGCGAGCGCGTGATGTGGCGAATTTACGACACGGAAGTAAAATTCAATTGTCGACAAGATATGAAGAATGGGAGAGAGGGACAACAGAAGAGATGAGCACAGGGAGAGATGTCGGCAGAGAACCGGCGCGATCGGACGAAAGATGTGAAAGAAGACAGGTTCTCTCCGTCAAGATTTCTTATCACTTATATTTTAATTAATTCGAATTTTGATTTCCGCGTATCTATATGCATGTGATTCTTGACAAATATGCAAGTGATTTCATAAATATCTTCTCATAATTCGATTAATTTGGAACAAGATAGAGAGACAGACTGATGTTTGGGACAATAGAAAGAAAATATGCCAAGTCTGAAAATTGTTAAAACTGCATGTATTATTATAACTTAATCGATTCCAGATAAATATTATATATTTAAATTAAATTTAAACTCTAAATGTAGGCTAACGCTTTAAATTTTTTATATCAGAATTTCATATCTGGATTAGCGGTAAAATAAATATTTAAACTTTTGTACTCGTTACTTTCATTCCTTGCTTCTCGCATATTTTAGCGTATGTTTACAATATATTATTATTTATAACTAGGTATTGTAAACATAAATTGAATTATATCATCAATTAATTATGTAAAACCATATAAAACATTAATTATATGATATTAACAATTTAAAACTAGTGGTTTTGAAGAATTAAATAAAATTAGCTTGTACATTAATTTATACATGTATAGTTTTCGCATTGGGAAACTTTCAGGATAGAATTCTACAGTTATAATTTACAATTAGAATACATATTATTGCAGTGCAAGAAACGTTTAAAGAATCAAAGTAAAGCTCGTACACATATTTTAAAATATAAAATGTCAAAACACACTCATAAAAAAAAATAGCATTCTATTCTCAATTCCGTCCGAAATTATAGATCGTCTAAACGAAGCATAAAATAAAAAGCACACGTGCGCGCGTGCGGGAAAGAGAGGAGAGGGCTACATGCGGAGCGGAGGATTCCGAGCACATTGTGCACGCAGCCTTAACTCGGCGGCGCGTCGCTGACGCTCTCCCCGGCGTGCCCCGGGTCCGTCTGCGAGATCTCTATCTCGCTCCACGGAGAGGTTTCGCTACTCGCTCCGCGTGCCTCGACTCTCATTGAGAGTCAGTCAGTCAGTCAGTCAGTCCGCCGGAGCGACGCGGTTCGCGCGCATCGTTCCGCAATCTCTCGCGCGCGCTGTTTCGCAAGGGGGCCCCCTCGGAGAAGGAGAGTCCGGCGCGCGTCCCTCTCGTACTTCTACCCTCCCTTTCTCGCGTCCTCTCCCCCTACTTTCTGCTTTACCGATCGAGGGGGTAGACAACCGTGCGTTGAAATCACCGCGGGATCTCCGGCATCTCTCAGGGCGGCCGCCGGAGAGGAGAGACGCGCGCGAGAGATCGTGTGTCCTCTGTGTGTGTGTGTGTGCGTGCGTGCGTGCGTGCGCGCGCGCGCCCCGTGAAATCCGGCGATTTCACGCGTCGGCATCGCCAACGGCGCGCACGGCCGGCCACGTTGAACCAGGGGTGGCGGCGGCGGCGGCGGCGGCGGCGGCAGCGGCGGCGGCCTGCCAGGGAAGGGGCGGGCTTCCTCACCCGGTGTGCGTGCAACACCTGGCGACGGCGGCGGCGGCGGCGGCACTGAGCGCGGCCAGTTATTATGCGATCGGCTGCGGCCGCCCTGGCCGCGGCGGCGGCCCTGGCCCTACTCCTGGACGCGGCGCTCGCCCGGCACCAGCACCAGCACCGCTCCGGGAACAAGCCGTCCGGTGACATCTCCCTCTGGATCGACCAGGATCAGACCAAGATATTCAGCGGTATATACAGTTCGCGCAGATGCCCAGAGCGATCGCCTGCGGATTTCTGCCCCCCTCGGCCCGATACACGTGACCCCCTTTTCCTCGTGCCCGCGCTGCTCCGATGCTCCACTTGAGATGTACATATTATACATTGGAGACGTGCGAGTCGACAATTTTTTTTATGTCCAATTGAATTTTATTTCTTTTGTAGGCCAAGCTCTTATTTCAAAGTCTTTATTTCTGTTACAAGTACAAAGTAAGTCTCCTCACGACTTCGCTCTCGTTCGAACGACTGCTAAATGAGATCGAATCTCGTTTATGTATCTTGTGACGTTCTTCAAGAGGAACCAAGTAAATACTTCTCCATGATAGATCTTTGTTCCTGGTAACAGAATGTCGGGTTTCGAGCAGCGTACATTATAATACTTTACAATATGGTCCACAATTTCGAATTTTTTCGAATCCGAATTGATAAAATATAATTTTTTCTAATATGACGTAATTGTTATGTTAGATTGAATTTCACACGGAGTTAATACGAGAATATTTTGATGTGGAATAATTATATGAATGAATCTAACATAATTGTACTATTTTGCTTATTAATAAGAAATGTAATTTATATTGGAATTATTTAGATTTGCAATTTTCGAATCAGATTCAAATATTCAGAGAAATACAGTCATAGAAATTTAAATTCTATCGAATCGAATCTCATACAATTCGCACGTCTCTAATATATGTATCTTTGGTAAGTTTGGTACAAAAAAATATCGTGAAATAAAATAAAACATAAAAAACGAGAGAGAGAGAAATTCCGTATTCGCGGTATCGGGCCGACGTCGTCAGCGACGTTAACGAAAATGGTAAATGTCGATCTTAGACTCAATGTACATTGTTTTACTGACTTTAGCAGGGTTGGCAATGGAGATATACGCGATTGCGGAGGGCCAAGTGCTCGCTTATCTTTTGGATCCAGAGTTTGAGAATAAACTGCCGATCATTCCGAGCGAGGTGTCGCACGTGAATTTCACGTGGAAGTCC
Organism: Tetramorium bicarinatum; assembly: GCA_928718305.1. Lineage (NCBI taxonomy): Eukaryota > Metazoa > Arthropoda > Insecta > Hymenoptera > Formicidae > Tetramorium > Tetramorium bicarinatum. Next base: position 15,794,064 of record OV788324.1, read on the forward strand.
GGAGTGAAAAAATACTATTACAACTTTTTTCGTTTAAAGTCGTACGACGAGAGCATCTTGAAAACACCATCGATCACGATTAAAACGCAAGGACGGGTGCCAAAGAGACCGAAAGGTAATGATCTTATATCTATATCGAATATGTCTAAATTGCGATCAATGCCCGAAAAATTCTTCCAAATCCGTGTAATAAATTCAAAATAAACGTTTTGATGTTTTTACAGAAACTTGCAATTCATTAAAAAAAAAAGTCTATCGTGCTCAGTTATTAAAATTTTATGAGAAGAAATTTAATTGCTATTATTAAGAATTACTTTTAAAATATTCAAAAATAAATCCCGTTAAATGTAAGAGCACATATTTATTAATAATTAACATGAAATATCAAAAGAAAAGCTAATAATAAATATAAAGAGAGAAAAATTGTCGAAATACAAAAGAAACATCCATAATTTTTTTATTCGAGATAATGGTTGGCAAGATGTAATGACATGGCGGTTCGAATAATCGTAAATTGTGACGAAGCATTTTTATTGTTGCTTTTGCGGTTACTTTTCGCTTAGCGTTAATCGACGTCGACGTGCTAATAGCGTTTTCGTTTGTCAGCCAATGTGTATTTTGCACTCCGGAGGCTGAATACCAAATCGCCAGGTCTAATAACGAGGTTTGACTTTTATCGCGCAATAAAATGTCATTTTCACGCGGATAAATTGCGCTTGTATCTCTTCACTTGCCACTTTCACGTTCTACGACACGTTAAATTAACGAGCCTCGTACACGCACGCGTTTGTCTTGTTGTTGACTTTTATCTCTCTATGCGACGTTGCATAAGTGCCGTGCCGACGGTCCTTATTTACACAGTCAAAGGTGAGGACGCCTTTCGTCGGCACACGGCGTGAAATCTACCTGATCTAAGCGAGGAGACGAGGATATTCTTTGTATAGAAACACTCCGCGTCTTCCTTTTTGCCCCGAAGATTATTTCGTTCACCTGGAGCAAGTTATTATGACGCCTGCGAGGATCAAGTCGAGCTTCGGTGATTTTTTAACGATTTAAAGTACTAAACGTAGCCGAAATAAATATATTACGAATAAATATTATCGACTTGTCCTATGATAAGAAATTAAATCCGCATGAGATTGCGTATTAGAACAATGTTATCTTATCAGATTAACCACAAGAACGCATTTGATTTTGTTTACCGACAATCCTTTTTTAATTGTACACAAGATAATTATTTCTCTATTTTTTTTATAAAGCACTTTTATGTTTGCGATTATGTAACGCTGTTTTTTTTCTTTATCTTAACGCACAGTTTGATAATATCTGAGAAACTTTCGTAGAGACTTGCGCGCAATATTAAATAAAATATATATTAGTTTTCTTTTAGATTGAATAAATATTTCACTGCATGATACCGAAGAGATTAAACTATATTGGGAATCGAAATTCTCGCCTGTCGATTTGTTTCTCATAATTGCTTACGTTAGATTTTCTGAAAGCGAAATAAAAATCAAAGATGAGTTGAATTAAAATTTAAGTAAACATTTCAATTTTGGAATCAAAGTGAAAGAAAGGAAATACCGAAGATTCACAGCTAGAACCAGCGGATCTCACCCTGTTTCCATTGCAGAGTTCAGCATCCTTCTACCCTGCGCCGGCAATTCGGGGATCGCGCAATTCGGGATCAGCCTGATGATTGAGACCCGCAAGAGGAAGCCTCTGAACGGGACGCCCCTCCGTCTGCTTTTGCGAAAAGAATGCACCGTGCGCGGTGAGTGCGACAATCGCGCCCACGATCACCACCTCTGCGCTCGCACATACAGTTCTGTATCGGCAGTAATTCATCGCCTAATTTGCTGCATGCTCTTGATCGATGCGGGAAAGGCAATCGGGTCTGCATTCTCTCTCTCTCTCTCTCTCTCTCTCTCTCTCTCTCTCTCTCTCTCTCTCTCTCTCTCTCTCCGGCTCTCCGGATCTTATCCTTGCCTCGCGGAGGATGCTGCATTGCGTCGCGTAAAACGCGCCCACGAAATCCGGTTCGCGCATGGCTCGATTCGTTCCGACTGCCTCTCCTCTTTTTTTATTTAATCGACAGCCGTGGCATGTACCTGATGCGCGCGTGTGAGCGCACGTTTCGATACTTTGTAAGAGAAAGATTATCTACTTGTACCTGCGCCCGCCTGCCGGCCGGAACGATGGGCCTGATAATTGTGCGAGGGAGGCGCGTCGAATCTCCCTCCGGGCTCCACGGTGCCAGGGAGATTTATGGATGTTACGTCGTTAAACGGTTGCTCCGAGCCTCGATCATCGCGACCAGATCCCCGCTCCAAACGAGGATGCTGCGTTTGTCAAGGTGTCAAAGGGAGTAGCGAATCGATTAACTTGGACTTTTTCCTAACGCTCTCGTGAAATCTGCACGCAGCTAATTTTACACGCATACTCGTTTCCCGACGCAAAAAGGGTCATCTCGAAGCGTTTTGAGGATTTAGACGAGAACAGAAGAGAACGAGAAATTTCTTTGGGTTCTTCCCAAAATTTTCCCCGCGCCCATTTGCCTCGATAACTTTTATTCACGCTTATTTACCTACAAATAACGTGGGAGAGATTTTTAATACAATATTCGTAATGTTGTCTTGATGTTCAGTTTTTGGATCCATCGCCACTCGCAAGGTGGACCGCTTTTTTCTGAAGCTTACGCTTTTGTGTAAAAGCATTTTCGTCCGGAGCTATATTCTACTAAGACGCTATCTTAATATACTTATAATACAATTGTCTACTTGTAATTATGTTGATTATAAATTAACGTCGATTGTTCTTTTTATTGCATCAAGCGTGTTAAATGAGGCGAGTGTTGATAACGAGCAAGGATCGGAAATGATCGTAATTTCGGCGAGCTCGATTTTTGATGCTGCGTGTACGCGGGGAAGGACCTTATGTTGAACATAATCGGATTTCATTTATAAGAATCATTAATACATGCATACGGCATCCAAATGTGAACTCGGCGAAATTATGTCAGCACTAATTCTCGTTTTTCGTTTCGTAATTAACTGTTATTAATTAATCGTCATCTGACATTTGAAGAAATACTTGCTTTCGTTTTTTTTTTCAGTAAAGTGTTACTCCAGATCGATCATTTTTTCCGTTTTATGAGCTTGTACTTTCTACATTAGCATCCATTTTTTTCCGTCTTGCCTGACACTTTGTTAAGCGTTAGCCAGCTTCCTCGAGTCATTGTTCGTCCGCGAATTATGAATTAAGTGCCTAATTGCCTACTTAATGCAAAAGAACGCACGAGTCTGCTCTCCCTCCCCGGTATTATTTTCAGCTCTCTCAATCTCTGTGCATTCAAGTTGCTAATCATCAGGTTAAGTATGTATTTATTCGCTATTTTACATACATAAGTATCCTGATAATCGAGGATTGAAAGGGTCATTCAGTATGTACGATCAATCGAATTTATCATACAAATTACGAGTAGGAAAAGACTAGCAAATAACGATTCACGTGACACGTAATTGTTCTCGTCTACTCGAATTCAGATGGGCGTAGCGAAATACGATGTAATCGGAATGCTCCGTATAATCGCTTCTGCGATAATACATTAATAGTTCGCAACATAGCAGGCAAACGTGAAATAATTAAATATGATTAAACCTCGAAGCTTTCTCTCTCGACAAGTAAAATTTAATCAGAAAGAAAGTCATGGCCACATATCATGAAAATAAAATGTATACACACAGAACATTTTAATTTTCTCACGTTATCTTTAAAAAATGAAAACAGATATATTATTAAAACATTTATTTAAAAAATTAATTAATTGATGAATTAAATTCATTAAAATTATTGTATATTACTTATTTTTAATATATTATATTAATCATCGTTGTACTTTCTTAAGAATTTTTCATACTCCAAGTTTTATTTTGACAAATCTATTTTTTAAAGGATTCTTTTTGCTACGAATATATCTATTTAATATAAGTAAAAAAAATATTACATTATATAAATCAAAATATTAATTATCTGCTTTGTAACATAAAATAGAGATAAAATGTAATATATTGATGATTGATCTAAATTCCGTGAATCATCGTTTTTTTGAAAAGAAATTTGTTTAAATCTGCATTACAATGTTATCGGATTAATTATCAGATCATATGCAGTTGTTACAGAACATTCCTCTTTTTTAATCGTATAAAAAGATAATTATTAAATACGTACATATATGTATGTACATAATGCGTACAGACATCGAGGTAATGTTTTCTTTTAACTAGATTTTATTTTTACAGAGCCTAATCTTGGTCCCTGTCCAGATGGTTATTTAGGACCTCATTGTAAAAAAGCGCTTTGTTATCCAAATTGTATGAATGGTGGTAACTGCACAGCACCAGGCGTATGCTCCTGCCCGCCGGGATATCAAGGCCCTTACTGTGAAGGAGGTATGATAAAATACATAAGTCTACAACAAAGTTTTTCATTAGAAATATAACAAAGTTCCAAAAGTAAAGTTCGCTTGAAAGAAATGAATTAAAGACTCAGAAAATTAAATTTCATTTTAATTTCCCGAATATGTATGTGTACTAAAATGAAACTTAAATGAAGTATTAATTTATCTCTTCATATCCCAACAGATTCGCGCATTCATCCAGGCATGTATAATGTTTATCTTTTGCATAGAAATTTACATTTAATCCTGCGTTTCACTTCTTGATTCGAAATAAAATATTTTCCGACAGACGTTCTTTCAAACAAAACAAAAAAGAGAGAATGAAAAGCAGAGGGTGCAACGAGGGTCAGGACTGTGAAGTACTTGTTCGAGAGTTCTCAGCTCATTTTCTTTAATAGTTTCAAAAGGTTTCCCTATTTATAAAAAAGCATGACATCTCGAATGAACAACAGATTTTTGATGAATAGTTTTTTGTAAGGTTTAAACGACGTTACTTATTCGGCGTTGTCTATTTCACTTTTGTGAATAAAGGTGAGCAAAAGTCTCTTTATGTTTTAGGGTACAATCGTTACTACTTGCTCGATTTCCCATTTTAATTTCCATTTTTTTTAAATTAAACTGTTGTCAAAAAAATATTTTATGTTAACTCAAGAAGTGGAAAATGAAACGTAAAATTGGTTCAGTAATACAAATTTCTACGTAGAAGATATTTTGAAATTACTGTTACAAAATGGGACAAATGCTTGATTTTTTATTGAGATTATATGCAGAGATAAATTAATGATTCGTTTTTTATACACATTTTGAAAATAAAATAAATTTTTAATTCATTTCTTTCAAATTTATCTCACTTTTGAAACTTTTCTTGTGCATATGTACTAGTTATATAAGTCGATCTTCGTCGATCAATACATATTTTACGTAATCCCGTTAAATCTATAAAAACTACTTGATTACAATTATTTTATTCGATAGTTTCTGTTTCTACTTAGCTTTAAATTATATTTAAACCTTTAATTCTATTAAATAAGTTCATAAAAATAAGATTTCCATAGAAATTATTACAAAGAAAGATCAATTACACAGTTACATTCATTAATAAGATCAAGTGATTGAAAGATATTCTGAACTTGGGACATTTCGGAATATCTCGTACACTATCAGAGAAGTTCGTCATGTAGAAAACCCCAAAATATAATTTATTATTATTATATACATTATAATACAATACAATACATTATAATATAATACAATCTACAAATATGTAATATAATATTCTAGTTCAACATCTCGAATATTTGAAAATTTATATCACTTTGGAGATAGAGATGGCTGTTTTACAGCCGAATTTGATCACATTCGATAAAGCTTGATAGAATGGGGCCTGCTCAGCGCCATGATCTATGCCCGTGTCATGATGTTCCTGCTCCTCGTCGCGGAACTTCTTGATAGTTTCGAGTATCTCCTTGTCCACGTTGTCGCTATTCTCCATCAGCATACGCAACTGATCGTTGTAGTGCTCGACGATCACGGTCTCCACTGCCACGGTGCACGCCATCGCCGCTTTCTCGCCCAGGAGAGCGGTACCGGCGCCCAGGGCGAATCCGGTGATATTCCACAGCGGGGTAAGGACGGTGGGTCTGACTCGGTACTTGCGAATCAATTCTTCAAATTTTGCACGGTGCCGTTTCTCCTGATCCCACATGTGTTGTATGGTCGGTCCGACCGCCGTTCTGCCTGCGCTTCGCCAGAAATCCGTCAAAACTCAAATCTACATCTAATCATTATAATTGTATTCAAGCGATTATACCGAGAACAGCCATCTGCCCGGCGTATATCCTGTCAGCCCCCAATTCACCGGCATGGTCGACTCTTATTATCGAGTCTAGTACTTTTCTAGACGCACTTGTGGCCGCTGACGTGCTGGCCAGTCGTACTCCCAATCTTCTGACGCGCAACATTTTTCTATAAAATTTGAAAAAAAAATTTTTTTTTTTAAATTCTTATCAAGACCGAGTATATCAAATTTCAGGTATCTGCACGGAGAAATGTTTGAACGGAGGAAAGTGTATTCAGAAGAACGTCTGCGAATGTCCAAAAGGCTATTTCGGCTTGCGCTGCGAATTTTGTGAGTACAAAATTCCGACATGTCGGAAAGAACGTCTCGTTAATACACGGGAAATCGAGAAGAAAAAATATTGACATGTCTCTGTCCTTTCAGCCAAATGCGTTGTTCCTTGTCTCAACGGAGGCAAATGCAAAGGCACTAACATGTGCAGATGTTCAAGCGAATTCAAAGGCAATCATTGCGAGATCGCTACCACCCGCATAACGGCGCAACGTTCAGCATGTAGCAAGCCGTGTAAACATGGGACTTGTCAACCAAACGACACGTGTCTCTGCGAGCCTGGCTGGTATGGGAAGTTTTGTCACAAAAGCAAGCCGTGGGCTTAAGGACTAATGGAATATCAGCAATGACATTTTTCGCACCAACTGAATCCTTTAGAAAACGTTATTTTGAAATTATTAAACGGAATTCCGGATTAGATTGTGTTTTATAATATATTCTGAATTGTATGGAGAAACGAAAGTATATACATCCGTAGAGAAAGAATCTCGCGATATTAAAACGTTTCAAAGATTTGTAATTCTTGTTTCTATCTGGTGCGGATGAGGAGACAAGCATTAAAGTTTTCAACAAGATTTAGATCCAAATCTTGATTGATAATGTAAAATTCATAGTGTCTAACTTACTCTGCTCCAGATGTGATATGTAAAGAGCTGCTTTATGCCATTTTACAACATTATTATATTTAGTTATTAATACTTTTGTACTGTAGTTGTAATAATTGTAAAAACAAAAATAGGAACAAAATGTATTTTCTATGTAATGGTTTTAGAAAGCATGACTATGAAATAATTCCGCATTGTAGTGTGCCTGTGATGGATTTCTTTGCCTATCTTTTTCTGTGTATATCTTAGAATATAAATAAATGTGGTTTTATTATAAATTGCGAATACGTTAAAGCGAGTCTGACAATTTTTAGTGCAATAAAAAATATAAAAAAAAATAAAAAATTTTCAATAAAGATTACTTGACAAATATATTTCAAATATTATATAGAACAAGGATTACAAGAATACAAAGCGAAGAAAATTGTGTTAAGAAGTTAACAAATAATTGTATTAGTAAGTTTCTATTTCGGGAAGTGTTTATTATGCTTTTGCATCGCGTTAGCTATCATTAAGGAAATGTTAAACAATGAAATTGATTCCTTTAAGACTGGCTAATCTGCACAGTCATTTGGGTCTAGCGAACCCATGGATCTAAGCTCACTACACTGCAGACGTACACATAAAAACAGTAATTTACAAATAGTGAGGCTAAAGAAATACAATGAAAAGTGCTTGATAGTCACAAAAGCTAGGCTAATGGCACGTTAAATATCCCCCCAAAAAGAAAAACAAAACATTGATTCTATCTTAAACAAAGTAGTACAAGTTTTTCTTTGATCAATCAATAAAATTACTCCGAGTTTGAAACCTTCACCCGTAGCCCATAACTGCACATCTATCGTCATAGTTTCGCGAACGAAAGGTCACGGCGGATTCTTCTTCGACGGCGAAAACACCGTAAAGAGAGAAGATAGCATACGTGAGCGACTCGGGGCGAACGTGGCGCCGAGGTAGTCTTCGTGACCGAGGCAAATTCTCAAGCGGCGGAGACACAAGCGCGGGCGTCACCCGTCGAAAGTTGAGCCGAGGTGGAGCGACGTGAGCGAGACGTGAGAAGGAGCCCAAGGTGTACTGGAGGTGCCGGAGAGAGAGACGGTCAGACGCGACCGCGCGAGAAAATGTGGTCGAAGCGGCCTAGAGAGGTTATGTTGGTCTGTGTTGGTCCGAGCGTACGGGCTCGCTTGGCGGCGGACGGCAGTCACGTGTCCCTCGGACCAATGGCGGCGAGCGGCGGCGGTCCGCCATGACGCGTGCCCGCGCGCTTCCCGCCAATCGCGCCATACCAAGCTTGTATATATGTATATGGCGTTGGCGTTCTCTCCCGGATCGGCAGTGGCTGGTTGTACGGCGGCGATCTCCAGGTAAAGGGTGAGTGCTGGCACTTGGGCCGTCGGGCGAGGGGCACGCGGCCCAACTCCGCTCGGCGTCGGCGTCGACGCGGCGACGGCGCCCGCCGCGAAAAGCGCGCAATTTCGTCATCGTCTGCTCGGGCGGGCGTGCATCGCGCAGGCTCGCAGCCCAAGATGGCCGTGCCGCCCCGTGTCCGCGTACGCTGCGTTGTTGGTGGTGTGGTGGTGGGCGATGGAGGCCCGCTGGTCGCCGATCGATACGCCCGCCGCCGAATACCGGCCATGGCGGCTGCCGTCGTCAACGCGCGTCGTCACGCGTCCTGAGGTGAAGAGTCGCGCATCGGCAAGCGGCCTGGCCACGCGCGCGCCCATCTCCGCCGTCGCGCACCGCCGACGAGCCCTGCACGGTGATGATAAGCGCGGGCGCGACCGCGTGCGCGGGGCGTGGTGCGAGAGCGTAGCCGAGGCGGCTGGCCTCCCCGAGCCCTCTCCCTTTGAGCCGCCACGCCGCGGGAAACCACACCAAGGTGCGTACGCAACTCGCGCGATTCTTCACTGGGCCTGCTCCGACGGCACCGCGTCGACCGAGCAGTCGTCGTGAGTCGCTGCTGCTTACACACCCGGCTGCTCCGGGGCTACCCGGAGGTGGTCCTCTTTTGCCTTTGCCCTGCGCATTTTCATTGCCCCCCCAAAGTCGCGGCCCCGAATAAACGCGCATCGCCCCGCCGCGTCTCCCTCTCTCGCCTCCGTCGCGCGTCCGTGCCGTATCGTGCCGTATCGTGTCGTGCCTCTTCCCTTTCTTTCTCCGAGTCTCGCCCGATTACGCGCGTCGCTTCTATCCTTGCGTAGCGTCGCGTAGCGTCGCGTCGCGTCTGTTTGTTGTCGATTTTCCGCCGCGACGATGCCGCGAGATGGACGAGAGACGCGGCGACAGCAGTCACCACCACCACCTTCAACCTCGCCACCGTTGTTGTCGCCGCTGTCCACGTCGCTGCCGTGATCAGTTATGCCCGCGATGATACGCCGTGCCGGCGACGCGCTAGCCCGCAGTCCGCCACCAGGAGGAGAATCATGCGTGCAAGCCGCGGGGGTCTTCCACGCGGAAGGCGGCCCGTCCTCCGCAGCTCGTCAGTTGTGCGAAATGTACATACCCAGATTTCTCTCTCTCTGCCTCTGTGCTTTTTTCCCTCCTCCCTTCTCCCGGAGGAGAGGAAACATGTGCCGTTCCTGGGTTGTTTTTTTTTTGCCTCCCCGAATTGCTGAAGCGCTGTAAACATCGCGCTGGAAATGTCTGCGAATGGCACAGTAATGTAGTTGATTCATAATCTGTCAGTGTGAACAAATGATCTTGACTTGTACCTGTTCACCATGCGGACAAGTGGACCTTGTCTTGCACTTTAATGTCGACGACCTGTGCCCTGTGTGTGGGGAAATCTCGTTAAAGAATGATACTCTGTCACTTCCCAGGCTCAGGTGATGTAGAAGAAATTGAAACTGCCCCTGAAATCGACGACTTCACGACTCTCTACAGTGTGGTTGCAATATACAAGACGCCAAGACGGGTGACAAAGAGGTAAAGATGGTGTCTGTACAAGACGCGGAGACCAGCACGTTGCGCAGGCTTTCAGACGACGACGATGACGAGCCTAGTAGCGGATCCGAGACCTACGAGGAGGGGGACCTCCTGTCGGCTGCTATGGATGACGATGTGACAGCTCAACTCGCCGCAGCAGGTTGGCAATTCAAACACATTAATGGTGATTTCTCATTTTTTTTGCTTTTCATTTTTTTTTTACATTCATTCTTTACCACCTTTATTTACGAATCAACAAGCACAATGATGCAGAGTGCGCCCTGCGAGAGTGTTATTTAGCATTATGGTTAATCTTCCCACAAGATCACTAAATATCAAGTAAGAAAACGATGTTTTTATTGTATATGAGCAAACGTTATGTTAAGCAAGCTTATATTGTATTGAATGTAACTCATCATATTTCACATTTGCCTTTTTTTGTATTGCCTTTAATATTGTCAAAGATAATTTTCTCTTTATGAATTTATATTAATTAAATTGAAATATACAATTATATTCCTTGTAGGCGTAAAATATCATATACTATATATTACTAAAGAATATGTAATTTTTTTACATAAATTGATTTTAGAGGCTTCTGTGTAAAAAGATACAAAGAATTGCCAGAAATTGAATAATTTTTAAGATATTTTATTTTAATTTAACGTAATACATAATTTTGACAAAATATGAAAAATCCTAAAATATTTACGTTTTAAAATTTTATTGTAAGAGTAATGAGGTAAATAAGCTGACGTTAAAAAAAGCATATTGTTTTTAAAGACAAAGTATAATGGCATAGTATAATTTGGAATATTAATATTTGTAAAGCCATATCAGGATAACGTTTGCGAAAATTTTTTAAATAAAAAGATATATTCACAATTACACTAGCATGATAATGTTTTTTTGTTTTACTAATGAATATTTATTTTTGCTTATTTATGCATTAATAATTTGATTGTACTTCATATTCGTTGCGCATTTTACAGTGTTTGTGTCTACTTGTTTTATGTTATCAGTATTGGATGACAATGGATTATATTCATAATTAATAATTGAGACAAGATTCTATTATATTAAAGTTGAAATCAAAAAGCGAAATATTTCCTTAAATTATATTACTCTATTTAAAATGAAATTAATTTGTTTATTATAATAAAATTAAGAATATTATAAAAATAATATTCATATTTTCAGTTAGAGAAATAAATTTTGGCAAATATTTTTTTTTCCTTTTTCTTGACTCTTAATAATGAATATAATCTAGTATTTTTCTATATATTTTCCAGATGTGAAATATATCTGTAGAATTAAATTTTTTTTTCATCTTACGTTTCTCAAATAAATTTATAAAACTTTTCTTTTTTATGATTATTGCATCAATTCAGTCAGTTCAGTCATAAATCATAGTATTGTTTGATATAATAATACAATCATTTATAATACTTATGCTAAACTTATACCAAACTTTATGAACAACTTTCAATTCTAACCATATTTCATATTTCATTTTTGCTTACACATCTTTATTTTATATGTATTGAAAATATTTTATATGTTTTTAAGTTAAATGCAAATTATTTGCAAAAAAATATGAAAAAGTCATGAGCATTAAAATAAACGAGCGAAACATGACTGTTGAGGTCAAATGAATAATTTATTTTCTTCTAAGAAAGAAAAAAATTAATAAGTGGGAAGTTTTGACTTACATAAAGTCCTCATTAGTTATATCTTAAATGGATCAGAAAACAAATACGGAGAAAGAGTTGGGGATAAGAAGGATTCAATAAATAAATAAAAAGTAAAAAATGAATGCAGAGAGATAAGATATCATCATGAATAAATGAAAAATAACAGAAGAAATGTAAAAGAATACTAGTCAAAATTGAACGTGCTCAGCAGCAAATTGCAACGAGTCTGCAAGAAGTCACATTACTGTTTAAAATTAATACCGTTTATAAATTAATTAGAAAAGTAAATAAAATCAAAAGTGATTTATGTGATATTAATAAAGAAGAGGAGCTAATAAAAAGAATGTACTCAACGATTAAAAAAACGATATCTTGATTCTTTGTTCTGGGATGAGAATAAATCAAATCAGTGTGTTGAAAAAGGAATGAAATAGTTAAAGATGTTTATGATGTATTTGATAAGTCAATTCGATAATGCAATGTCCAAGAAGAATTATATTTCTCTTTTTTATTCTTTTTTACCTTTGTAACATGATATCTCCATAATTACTTTTTTTGTTATTACACTTGTTCTTGTCTTCAACTATTTTTCCGCGTTTGTTTTTTAATCGATTTAAGATGTGACTGACGAAGACTACATAAATTGAAACGTTTCACTTATTAGTTTTTTCTTTGTTACAAGAGTATAATTTATTTGAGAGCTTCCTGAACGTTCATATTTCGCTCTCTACAATATTTTTATATTATTTATGTTTTTGATGCTAATGTAGCTTGTTCAATTTTTTGCTTTATAAATAAAATTTATTTTATTGTCGAAATTTGGAATTTGAAAGTAATTTTGAAGCTTTTTTTCTATTTTTTTTTTTTTTTATTATATTGGGACATCTAAAAATGTAAAACAATTAAAATATTCTTTCTGCATTAAAAAATTTTTAGGTCCTGTTGGAGTTGCTGCTGCTGCTGCTATTGTATCAGCCAAGAAACGAAAACGACCTCACAGTTTCGAAACCAATCCCAGTATCAGAAAAAGACAACAAAACAGGCTTTTAAGAAAGCTTAGAGTAAGTAAAATCTTCATATATATAATGTATGTGTGTATATATATATATATATATAATGCATATACATATAAATAAATAATTGATTAATCTTACATTTTTATAATTTGTGCATTCTCATATTTTCACGAATATTTAATCTGTCAGTAATATATTTATCTTAGAATTTTACAATATTGTTTGTATCTTTTACAGCAAACTATTGACGAATTTGCTACGCGGGTGGGACAACAGGCAGTAGTATTAGTGGCTACGCCGGGCAAACCAAATAGTAGTTACAAAGTTTTTGGAGCAAAGCCGTTAGAAGACGTAGTTAAAAATCTAAGAAATGTTATCATGGAGGAGTTAGAGAATGCACTTGCGCAACAAGCGCCGCCACCCGTGCAGGACGATCCATCATTATTTGAATTACCACCGCTTATAATCGACGGTATACCGACCCCGGTGGAGAAGATGACACAGGCGCAACTCAGGGCATTCATCCCGTTGATGTTGAAGTATTCCACAGGCAGAGGCAAGCCTGGTTGGGGAAGAGATAGTACGCGACCTCCTTGGTGGCCTAAGGAATTGCCTTGGGCTAATGTCCGAATGGACGCGCGATCTGAGGATGAAAAACAAAAAGTACGTAAAATCGATAAGAATATTTTTAATTTTTTTTATCGTTCTACTACAAATAGATAGCTTTATAAATAACTATAGATTTATTTCACATTATTTATTAAAAAATACAAAATATGCTAATTATTCGGAAAAATTAAAATTTTGGAAATTTGATGCAAGAATAAATTTATTTTTTGGATTCTTTACTATTTTATGCATTTGATAAAAGATATAATAAACATGAATTATTCAGTAAAATAATTTTTATTTGAAGAATTTATTGATTAGATGTTAAACGTGAAAATTGGGACAGTGCAATCCATTGCAGATCTCCTGGACTCATGCGCTACGACAAATTGTAATAAATTGTTATAAATACCATGGAAGAGAAGATCTTCTGCCAGCGTTTAGCGAAGACGACGACAAATCTAATGTTCTACTACAACAAGCGACACCTCATTCCTCGTCGCATCCATCATCAAGCCAGAGTCAAAATGGAGGAGGGCAGTCGCAACAGCAGCAGACGGTGGGAGTTGTTCGCCTCAACAGCACGGATTCATCTAAGGGAAACTCTTCGCCAGCACAAATCATTGCCGCGTCTCCCACAGCTCTTGCCACTGCCACTCAGGTGGGAGTGGATGGAGTTTATAAAAAATATAGAATTAAAAAAATAAATATAGAATGGCATGAAACAATATGAATTTTTGGTCGCTATGCTACTAAAGAGATTCGTACAGCATACTTGTTTTGATACTTAGAAAAATAATTTTTTTGTTTATCTATCTAAAGTCTTATCTAAAGTCTTAATTTTTCAAGACCTGATTTTCATTTGTTTCTACAGTCCTATAGCAAAAAGCATGAATCACAAAATCTCGATTTGAAGTATTCTCTGCAAAATTATATTTCCATTAATGTGTTTAGTTTCCCTTATTTGAGTTAAATCGGCATTTTTCCGTTATGCAATGCATTAGATTTTATAATAAAATTAAATATAAAAATATTAATTTATACTTGATTTTTAGTAATGTGGTATTTATTATAGATTAAATTTATTTGTATTTTTAAATTGAAATTTTAGTTAAAATTAATAACATAACGTTTCTTAACTCAGAGCTGCAGTTCAAAAGCATTATCCACTGTCATTTCCAAACGCGAAGTAACATATAGACAAAACTTATTCTTTCAAAAATTTAAGCTAATAGAAATTTGGAATCAAGAAATTAATTTTGTTTTTTTTTTTTTTACTTGGATATACTTTGTTTTTCTGTTATTTCAATTTTCGTTAGGATTGACAGTTTATTAACTTTTGAAATGCAGCCATGATATATATATATAAAATTCATTTAATTTATTATTGTTTAACAGATGACAGCCCAATATCCAACAACTGTATTGCAGACAATAACCAATCCAGATGGAACAGTTTCTATTATACAGGTGGATCCTAGTACACCGATTATTACATTACCAGATGGTACAACAGCCCAAGTTCAAGGAGTCGCTACTGTAAGTCTTATTTAAAAATATTTAATATAAATATAAATATAAATATTTAATATAAAAAAAATCTCTTTAAGAAACTTTTTGAAGATATAAATTTTTGTTGCGATATAATAGGATTATTAATGCAATATCCAGTATAATAGTATTTATTTTATAATATACGTAAAATGTAGAAAATTCATACATTAAATCAATATGCAATGGCACATAAATTCGATTATTTCTCGCACAGATACATATACGAAAATACTAAAGGTCAATATGGATTGAATACAGATGTAGACGTAAAATCAATACAAGTACATGTATGAACGAAGAGTTATAAATAGTCTAAAGTTTCGTATTTATACAATAGAAATCTTGCGTCTTTTATACTTTTAAATCATTTTTAGCTTCAAGAATCAAAGTTAATGCAATAGACATTAATGTAATAAAATATGAGATTATAATCTCTCGCTGAACAAATAATACTATATATGACCTTCTTATCTTAATCTTAATATATAATTTTAACTATTTCCAATTTTCCAGATTTAATTTTTAAGTTTTTTTTTTTTTTTTAATTAGATTAAAGTTCATCATAATTCATCATCTCATAATATATCATAATTCACATCAAATTTTTTAAATATAGTATAATTTTTAAAAAATAATTAAATTTGTGCAATATTAGTCGCATTATTGTCTATCACTTACAAACTTTATAATATCTTATTTGCGATTGCATTTAGATCCACACGAGTCAAGGAGATGTGCAAGCATTAGCGGAAGTAGCTGGTAGCACAGAAGGTACTAGTGTGGCCGTCGATTTGAACACCGTCACAGAAGCGACGTTAGGTCAAGACGGCCAGATCATCCTTACCGGGGAAGACGGACACGGTAAAACAGTTTTTTATAGGCTCTGCACTGTCGCCGGCCAGGAGCTACTTGAGCAGTGACTCATTTTTATTGGTCCCGGATCTTTTTTTGCATGCTGTCTGCTATGCTCCAATCAAGAATCATGTTTCTATGTGTTTATATTACTTTGTATGATGAAGTAGGAGCTGGACTAGTTTATGTATTTGCCCCATACTGTATATATATTTAGAGTAATTTTATATAATATATGGAGCTATGCACAGCTTTATTTGAAACTTTGTTCTTTAAGAATCCATGGTGCGTTTATAACTTGTGTAACACGGAGAGACGTATTTAAGTATTAATCGTGAATATTTGCACTTTGCAATATGTATAAATTCATACTTTTATTTTATTGGACTTTTGCAAATTTCTAGGTAAGAGCAGCATTTATATTTATACATAATATGCATGTAGATACTATTTTTCAACGACATGCACATGGCACGTATCTGTGTATAAAATACAATTATTATGATATTCATTTATAAGATAATACATATTGCAAGTACCTCTATAAATTTTTATAATGCAAATAATGAAAAATATACGATGTACAAATGATTACAAAAAGAATATATCGCCACTGGATTCTTAAAATTTTTATCTCAACAATTGCTAAAGCAGTCCGTTATTGCAATCGCGATGACGGAAGAAACTGTTCTACGATTATATTTACTATTAAAAATTGGTTTACTGACTTTAATTAAACGAAAAGAAATAAACTTGCTGTACATAGAGTATTTTTTGTTGATGTACTATTATTTTTTATACATTATGTTCTAGCAGCTTGTGTTTAAGCTGCTTGAAACAAATGATATATCAGTGCTGACATTTATATGCTTTTCGAAAGTATCATGTGAATTGTGTGATTTGAAATTTTGATTTCTGCAAACGGCTTAAACACTCGCTGTCCCTCATAAACGCCTTTATTTATTTTTTTTTTTTAGATAGATCGTAAACTATATTTCGAAAGGGCGTGCCAAAAAATGATTGAGTCGTAGTAAATATATTTGTTCTTAGCGCACTCTGTAATTGATCAAATAGTACTGTCTCTGCGTCTTTAAATTGTTCGATATTTATGCAATGTGCGATTTCGCTTTTATAAGATTTTAACTGGCACGCAGCGGTCTCACAGACCTCTGTTCCACTCCTTTCGTTTTCCTTATATCCTCTAGTCTGAAACCTGTGCCCCTATTTACCTTCTCATCGATAACAATAGGAGTAATTTTGTCTTATTATTGTTTCGTTCGTGAATAACTACAGCGATCTGACAGACCGCATTCATGCCAGTTAAGAAAACGTAATAAAGCCTCGTTAATTAAGGATTAGTAATCCAACGGATGTCCGGCTGTATCGCAAATTAGTAGTTATTAACTGTTACGATAGAGGCTAAAAATTGTCGAATGAAGAATGCGTAGTGTGCGAGCAACACAACTTTTTAATCGTGCACAGACCGTTCGATTTTAGCGCTTTGCAAACAGCTTCTTGACGTTGTCGCATTGTGAGTATAATTTATCTGAGATACTTGTCATTTTCTTTTATCATTTTCTAGTTTACAAATACAGATGCGATTGCCTCATCACGGGCCGCGCGTGGAACGCTCATTGTACGTTTGTTTCAGGGTATCCCGTCTCAGTCTCAGGAGTGATCACAGTGCCAGTGTCTGCCAGTATGTATCAGACTATGGTGGCCAATATACAGAGCGACGGTACGATGCAAGTGGTAACGCCGATGGTTCAGGTACCCAAGGTCGAATCAGGAAACGGAGACACCACCATCGAGGCTGTCGCTATACAAGGCCACCCTATGACTATGATAAATGCCGCTGGGGAACATCAGGTTCTTCAAGTAATATCGTTAAAGGACGCCAACGTTCTGACGAAGGCCATGCAGGCCGATGTTATTAAGGACGAGGACAGTCAACAACAACAAACTGTATCTAGCCCAGAATAAACACATACAGTGTAATCTAGTTAATCCGATAAAAAAAAAAACTCGTTCCGTACCACCTGTTTAGTGCATGCTGTCAGTGCATCGCGGTGTTACACGGAAGGGACAACCGTGTGAAAGAATTAGTAATGATTGGTGTTGTGTTTTCTTTTTCTCTTTGAGTCACTGTACTTGTGTAGAATGTCTTGCTGAATGTGTCGCTGTTGAGCGACGGTTATATCTGAGAATAAAAATGGATGAGTGTGATTGAATTAGGATTAGTCATATTTGTATTCAAGATTCATCATCATAGACGCTTGAGGGTATTCACAGGCAATCCAATTTCTCGGATATAGTATTAATTTTCAAAGAGGTCTATTGTCATGTCAGGCGAACGCGTCTGTTTTCGAAGATAATTTACTATAATCATCTATCGTGCACTGTTCGCTGGAAAATCGAAAATCATAGATTCTTGGATTTTCCAATACTGCGCGAGCTAAGCACATATTTTCTAGTCTTAGAGCCAAGTTGATCCATGGGAATACACGCCAAAGATCTTTATTTTTTATTAATTTGTTAATATTGTCTATGGAAAGAATTTATACGAAAATTTATATAAAAATGTTTATATTTAGTTTCATTAATCAAATTAATTTATCACGCAATAGCAGCAAAAATAATTCATTCAGTTTTGTTAACGGCACAAGATAATTTTCTAAAATTTAATGAAGACACAAGGCTTTCCCGCTGGTGTCTAAAAGTAAATAAAACTACAATTTTTTTTATAATATACTCAAAGAAAATGATTGTAAAGGAATTTATGGGTAAAAAAAGGGCTCGTAGAGTCAAATGAATTGTATGATCTGTTCGAACGTTTGAGCTCGTAATTCAATCTGTTCGAATTGTACGAGAGAAAAGATTATCAAGATAAATTTCTTATCACAGAATTATATAATACAGACAATGGGCGTTTCTCATTTATCTTGACCATTTGGAATTTCCTCTAAATAGTCAAGATATGCAAAACAGGCTAGTACGTATATAAAGTATATCGCGAGTAGAAATAATGACAAAAAAAAAGTTAAGCATTTCTGACGGGTACAAATAGGATATAAGATGTATGTTTTTTCAGTAATATACAGAATACATGAATTTGCAATTTCAATACGCACCAACGAGAGGCGTGTGTCCATAGTCTTATTTTACGAGAATTCTATTGCACTTTGTGTATTTGCTTCGATTAGTATAATCAATAATGAGCCGTCGTTTGATTTTCATCAACGAGGTAAAAGAGAAAGAAAACTAATATTATATTTGTATGAAATATAATTTTAACGTTCTTGATCTCGAGAATTTATGAAATCACGATGTATGCACGTATGTATAATTTTCTAAAGAGGAGGGTGTGCGATTGTAAAAATCAGGATTCATATATATTATCCTTCATCCCACTTGAAGGTAATCAAAAGTAATCGATTCTATTTTACATTAAATAGTCATGGTATTTAAAATCATGGAACTGTGTCATGGTATTTCAAATCATCGCCCCGATTTTTATATAATGTATCTAAAGCGACGAGAAGTGTATTTTTTGCGTGCAATCTTGTTTCAATGTTATGGTAGCAGTAAGTGAAATTATTTTGTATCTGAAATAGTTTTACTTTCTCAACTTTGTATTTCGCGGCTTTTCTTTGTGCATAATTCTACGTCAAATGTTACATTAGATAATCTCTGCGTTATACGTAAAGCAATATTCTCTAATTGCAGTTGTTTAGCATTACCTAATTGTAAATTGGATAATGCAAAGCAAAATGTAAATTGGATAATGCAAAGCAAAATATCTCGATTATCTCCGAAGATCGTAACATTGAAACAACAAACTGCCCTCGAAACCGTGTGTAATAATACCAAAGAGATTTTTATAACATTATAGGGGAAAGTAGTTGAAGTTAGTAGTAAATATTATTAAAAACTTATCATAATGACTAGATACTAATTGTTGCGATTTTTTTTATATCAAGGCCACTACTTTAATGATGTAATATATCGGTACTCACGTGTAAGATAAACATGTTATATTTTCCCTCTGTTGTTTGTAACAATGCACATACCGAGCATAAATTAAGTTGGATGTCATTTGAAAAGCAAGAAAAAAAAATGTGTATTACGACTTTAGATAATTATAGACATATGTGTATATGACACTTTGCTAATGTATATCCCAGTCTCCATGTCATATAATCTGTAAATACGTCATTGCAGTTTTCAATTTTACCTCTACATACTTCTACTTCTATTATATGAAATTAAAATTTGATTAGTCTGATTGTGCTACATAATGTTACTGTATATATTGCAATTGTTTACAACATAGCCATGAGGAAAAACAAGATTAAAGCCGGATTTATAGAGGCCGTAAACAGTTAACTTAGACCGAAACCGTAAAGTTTCGACTAATCACGTCATTCGATTCCGTTGTGCGTAACCACGCCATGGTCGAAATTTTATGGTTTCGACATATAATAATAGTTTATAGTTTCTATAAATCCGCCTTAATTCGACAGTCTTAAGAGAATACATAAGGAACACATCCAACGAGCAGTTTTAATTTTAAAAACAAGTCCTTAGTAAATTCTTTAGCAAGTATCTACAATAGTTACAATTGTCACAATTTTTAACAATTTTATATCTTTGTAAATGAAAATTCTAGTATGTCTCACGTAAAGTATTATAAATTGTTTTGATTTTTCATGAACAATAGACATTACAATTGTGATTGTTTATTTAACAATGCTGCTGGTTATACAGATACATGTGTAGTCCAGTTTTACTGACAAATTATTCTCTTGACATTTGCATCCGAGGCAGCAGCTAAGAATATATAAATACTAGAATTTATACAGTAAAATTTTTAGTTCATTACATATGATACACTGATTCATAGGCTAATTCTGGCTTGTCGTATCCTAGCTCCTCAGGTGTGCTGATACCCAGCTCGTCCAAGGTGGGTCTGATTTCTTGAAGAATGTAAGGATAGATCTTGTCGGCGTGTGGTCCACCCTTATCTTTTACACATTCTAAGAACCTTACGGCGAGCGCAAAATCATTCAATCTTCTGCAAGCTCTCAATGCTGCGCATATGATCTTTGGTTCTGGTACTAGATCCATACCTAAGTAAAATAAAATAAAATTATTAATTTTCACAATTGATCACAATTGCATGCATTCATAATAGGCCACGAAAGAAAAATATTATCGAGGTAGCCTTTGTGACTATTTGCAATTAAAATACTTGCATGATAGATACGAATAAGAATATTTCTCTTTTTCTTTTTAATTAAATTAAAATAGATTATCAATGTTTAATTTTTCAATATAGATTCTTTGGATAAGTTCTTATATTTTTTAATAGTTTAATGATTAAAAAGAGAAATTTTCAGCAAAGTGAGCCTCAGAAAGAAATTAGATTGAGAAGTCGTTTCTCAAGCACAGCTTCAAATAAATTTCAACAGAATTTTAATAGAACTTCAATAGTTGCAATTAAGAAACTATTGATTGATTGATTTCAAAACACATTTATACAGCAAAAACGCAATGCGATCAAAAAGAATCCATCGTTTCTTAACTCGCGACTTCTCACGTTCTCGATGAACGGGCTCCACGTGAATCGACGAGGTGTCGCGTTTCATCCAAGCTGTCTGGGTCGTCGTCGACGAGGACAATGAATCGAACGCAACGCGAACTCACCGGCCAAATCGTTCATGGCCTTCCGGACCTCCCAGTGATCGATGTCGCTGCGACTGAAGAAATTCACATATCGCTGATCGAATTCCTCGTCGGACTCCTTGGGGCCGTCGTGGGACGCCCTGGTGCACTGCGTGCCGACGACGGCGGTCGGCACCCGCGGCATCACCGCGCTGCGCGCCGCCGAGGCCGCGCGGGTCGCTACGACGCGCAACATTTTTCCTTCGCTGGGAATCCTCGCACGAGAAACGTCTGGTGAAACCTGACGGGGTATCTGTCTGTTGCGTAAACCGGCCACGGCGGAAGTCAATCGTCCAGGCGAGTCGGATCGTTCGCGGCAGGTTCGAGAGATGACGCGACCAACTTCCGGCCGCGAGCCGCGTATCTTTGAATCCGACCTGCTTGAATTCAAAGCTTGGATATATAACATTGAAGATTGAGGATTACGACATGGAAATTAAAAGTCGAATGGTTAAATAATCTTTAATCTTAATCCGTTTAATTGGATTTTAATTTAATTTGCCGTTGTGAATCTACAATTCTGATACATGCAGGCTTTACATTGAGAAACGCGGCATTGAGAATACAATATAATTTTTTTTTGTTTTATATGATACACAACAAAATTTAATAATTTTTGATAAATTAGTAACTGATTAAATTAATCACAGATTGACCGAGGTACAAATTGTTATTAAGAAGCGACAGTTTTACGGAAATTTAATGCTTGTCAAAATTTCGATAATAAAGAAAATATTGATTTTATTGAATAAAATAGAATAAAAATGATTTATTGTTTCTCTAATTCGATACAACTGCTTATAGCAAAATTTCTAAGGGTATAAAGCACTGTTTGTAATCTAATCTTTCTCTTTTCATACGTCAAATAATAAGATATTGATAATTCTAATCATGATAACAAAATATTGTGGATATGACAAGTCAACTAAGTTAAATGAAGTTTAAGTCTCCTTCAGAATTATATGTATACATATTTAATTAGAAAGATTTGCAAAATTACAGAAAGTTAACATATAAATCGAAAGTCTTATATAATTTGCATTTTTTTCTCAAGAGATGAATACGTTAAAAAATACTTGAGTTATCTGGCTTGACCCACACATGTTCTTTTTGTTTGATATGTTATACAACAAAATGTAAATCCGATAGCGGGAGATATTCTTGACATTGAATGCATTTTGTATGTGCTAATTAGTAATCTGTAAATTATGTTTTAAGGACAATCTGTCCTTAAAACTGTCTGTGTAGATTACACAATCTAATTATTCTTCATAAATTTATTATCATACATCAAATTTTGAAACATTAAAATATATCTTAATAGAGAGATAATTCTTGTTCCAGAATAATAATTCACGATTAATAATTTATAACGGCAGTATTGATTAATATAATACGCAAATTATGACGTCGCAATTGCTATCTAACGATATTTACAGACATGAAACTAAAAATATTTATCGTGATTAAATTAAAAGTCGAGTCTGACGAGTGACGATACGTCAGCGCTATTATATTCGTTTGATTTATCCATTTTATTTCGATAAAGCCACAAATGTGTTTGCTCATTTTAAATATGCATTTTGTTTATGCTCTTAGCGATCGTTACTAACTACTATCTAGATTTTATTAATACAAAATAAAACAGGAATGATCTATCAATTATTTATCAGTTGTATATATCGCGCGTATTTCTGCGTAAATTCATCGGGAATGATATGCGCATTATGAATCACGCTATAACAGGTAGGTGAAAAAGTACTAATCACTCTAAAAGCATTCTAGAAGAATCACGTCAGTGTACTGTGTTATCTGAAAGTGATATATAAATAAATAATAAGAATTGCATTATCAGACGCAAGTTACGCTAGTACACTGAAAAAAAAAAAAGAAAAAAGAGAATATTTTTTTCTTTTTTCCTTGATTAGTTGGAATATACAGCATTGAGATTTCCACAGAAGAAAAAGATTTGTTCAAACGCGATTATAATTGACGGTCTCTATAATGCAAAAGGAATATAAGAGTAATATTAATTTACCTCTCTCTCTTGTATAAAAGCTCCTCAATTGTTCTACGTGGATACATTTTGTTTCTCCTTTTCTGAAAATTGTTCTTTTATCTATGTAGGATTTTTTATTTTTACATCTGCAAATTTTCGCAGCTGAATATCTGACGATATTATAAAGCACGTGACCAAGAACGATAGGAGACTCGTATTCCACTTCTATTGCGGTTTATTTTCCGCAATTAGCGGAAATCCCTTGTCATAGTAGGGAGAAAGAATAGAGGAATGGAATAAAAAAGTAGTTAATTTTTTCGACTACCATAATTATAGATAAACATTGTAAATGGTTTGCAATGATGGAAGCGTCATTTATTCTCTAGCATTGAATTCTTCAAATGTACGATTTTAAAAACGCGACGCATCACTATTCCTCTAGTGGCGCAAAAAAAAAAACAAAGATATATATTATCATCTTTATTATTTTTGACATTTTTCTCTCTCGTCGGACGGCATCACGAAACACATGATTCGAACATGTACAGACAGGATGGATCAATCATCTTTGCCATTCACGCGCAATTATCTTGCAACGGGAGAACCGGCCCGAACGGAGATTGCGAGAATGGACGTCGCAGTCAGGCCGAGCCGATTATCCCGAACGGAACCGCACAGGAATAAATGCGAACCAGGAAACACGGAGTCCTCTGATTTCGCGAGCGAGGGAATTCCGCTTGCGCGGCGCGCAAACACCCGCGCCGATTAAATCAAGATATAGATATACTATATACATACGTATATCTTCGCGTTCGACATACTGCATACGACTGATAAGAATTGAATTCTTGCCGGGGCCGATGATTAGCCTCTCTGTCGCATATTCCGTCGTACGCCACCGCACGCGCTGGTCAGCACGGCTCACCTCGGGTTTCGTACAGCCAGCCGTTCCCTCCGTAAAGCTCTGAGGGATCATCGACCACCGAGGAGGTCCCGCACGAGAAGGTGTGTAATAAAAATTCGAGAATAGTGTATTAAATTAATTCCCATTAGGCCACGCGATAACGACGACGTTCGCCCGTCGATCTCTTTTCCTCGCATTGTCCTCTGCTTCTTTTCTTTTCGTACATATACTTGCCTTACTGCAAACATGGAAAGTGGCACACAGTGTAATTTAAAAAGACCGAATCTCATATTTTATCGCTGTTTATCGCGGATACTCTTGTGACTAAAGATTAAATCTTATTGTGAATGCTATACCTCCGCGATTCCGTCATGTGTAATCGCTTTTTTAAAATGGTCTGTCGTTTCTTTTTTTTTTTTTAAATAAAACGCGCAAATTAATGCGAGTGACTCTGCGAATAAAAAGCGAGTGCTTGTCGAATAATAAATGTTGAGAAAATAATGGTTGATAACGAGTTAAGCATAATGGATTTTCGCGTTTTTATTTCCGTGGGAAACCGCGCACGCTCGAATTCCGCATGTGATTCTTTTTTTATCTTTGTAATAACAACGCCGCGTGCAACTTCAAGTTCAAAGTAACATTTTAAAATGTAGCATTATCATCATATATATGTACATATGTATCGGAATGCAAAACTTCGCACAGTGCATGTCTTCTTCCTACTCTGCGAGTCTTTTTGAGGTACATACTTGCATCGGCATTAGTTTAAATTTTAAACCCGTTTTAGGCTACTTATAATTCGTGTTAAAATTTAAATTAGAACTCCATTTGCAGCTTTGCGCAAACATTTGGAGAGTCGCAATATATGCACGTATGTAAAATATAAAGATACACTCATCGACGCACGTGGCGTACAAAATTATCAATGGATATATTTTATTCTGAAAGCTGACGCGAGTTATAGATCATTATCATTTAACAGCAATTGAAAAATCGGCGTGTATCGCAATTTAACATATTTATTAGTAAGATTAAGTCGCACCCTCATTTTTGCGCTACTTTATATTTTTGGTTCACTGCACAAAATATATTAAAGAGGAAAGCGAGAATAATCGAGTGTGTTGTTTTCCGATAAGTAAATGAGAGAACATGAAAATATATAAATCTACAAAGTTAATTAATACACCACTGGAACGTTTCGCAGCTCGACGGTTAACTTTAGAAGTCGGGCAGTCGATGCGCGATTTCACATCGAGTGTGTTTTCGTTCTTCATACATTATCGCAATCATGAAATATGCGAGATAGAGGGGAAATCCGTGAACCAGCGGTTTAGCTGTCGCGACTTATATATAGTTAATAACTCGTGATTTCGTCAGGTATGATTGTTAACAGTTTTCCGCATTGATGCATTCCGGTGCTTCGGCGAATGGAAAAATCCGACGAAACGAAAATTATGGATGGTATGAAGGGTACACACGTTGCTTACGTAAGAAACCACATGGATCGTTATATAAATCATTTTCGACGCGATCAATGGATTTCAACGTTAAAATATGCGTCGTTCGTGCAGGCGCGAAAATAAGGTGTCGCTTAATTGCCATTTAATAAGCATGCAGCGATCTGTCGTGCTTAATTAGTATTTGTTGATTAAATAATCGTATTCGCGAGGTATTTGCGAACACATATGTATGTCGTAATGTGAAAAGAATATTAAATATTCAAAACAGTGGCAAAATATCGTATGAATTGTTTACATTTTCTCTATATACTTGTTATGTAAAAATATCTACTTCTTTTGAATATTATTTTAAATTTCTTAAATTTAATTTTCTAGCATTTTTGTTTATCCAGTACTGCAATTATTCAAATAAATAGCTCCATCTTTCTTACTCTCTTTCTGTCTTTAAATTTATTCATTTATTTATTTACAAAAATATATATATGATTGTTAAAATAATATTTAATTTTGTACAGTTAACGCGCATATTAATTCAAAGAAACTTTTTATATTAGCTTGAATATTTCTGCATGTTTCTCAATACAAGAAAAAAAAATACACCATAAACAATTTTCAAAATTACCACAGTATTGCACATCACTAATACATTTAGCATTTAGCAAGACATGTGCAAGATAACGAGAGAGTTGCGAATGCGTTTTAACAGATAAGCCTTGCAGAGATTCACGAGTAAGCAAATCAACTTGCAGAATAGAAAATTCTTTTTTTTAGAACTGGTTACGTTATTTTTTTTTATCTTATGTTACGATGTCATCAGGAATTAGTGGATCAAGCTCAAGTTTCGATTATTCCCATCCTGTTTGCTCAGATCAGGATGTGAATAATCAGATTTCTAAAGCGATATCTGCCTCTTATCTGGTCGCATAACTCGAATACAATATTTTTTACAAACATTCCTGTGTCATTTATGAATTCGATCTCGTTGAGACGCAACATACACACGTAGCATGGAGAATAATTAATTCTTTTTCCTATCCATATAACTCCATCGCGCGTCGATTAGGCGAATATGGCCCGTAGTCATAGCAATAAAATGTGTTAATATCTCGCGGAATCGTGTTTAATCTCATCGGAGCTTAAAACTTAACCCTTGGCACTCAACGCTCTATCACATTGATATCGCTTCGACGTGCGCTCACGCGATAACATTACACAATTATCCGATGTATGTTGGTGTTTACACTGAACGTTTATAATGTTTCGCTTATACTGGCTCCTTAAAATCACATTTTTATACCTCCGTTTCCGTTGAAATGTGCCAGAAAGGCAAACAGGAGTGAGCATTTTTGCTGAAACGACGTTAAATTAGGACAGAATAGGGTCAACAAGAAAGAGAAAATATTTATCCAATTTCGATAATCGTCAAATAACGGAATAAAAGTAGAACGGATATTTTATATCAGTGATTTCTACAATACCTACGATAATTTAAGAAGCATAATGTTGTAGGCAAATATTGATACAGCGTGATTATCGTGATAAAATAATCGGTAACGGTAAAAAAAAAAATTCCATTCATTTGAGATTGAACGCAAAAAAATGTAGCACAAATGTTATACGAATACGGAGAAAGACATTGTTCACTTTGATTACGCGCGCTTCAATTATACAATTATAAAAGCGTCAATTTGTATTATCCGAGGGTGCTTGAATTGATTTAAATGGCCTGTGAAACTGTAACATCGCAAGCAAGTCCGCAGCGACATAAAAGAGAAATTACTCGGGATTCAATATTACATTCGTGCGAAAGGTGAAGGTTCACGATTTCAGATAACACGAAATAACATACAGGGAGAGAATTTTACATGATAAAACTGCGATAAATTATTGCCATTATTAACATCGAGTACTTTCATTGATAATGTCAGAAAATGATACGTCGCGTTACAACTCTTTAATTCAAAGCTTATTTAATTCCATTAATACATGAAACAGAGCATTTTGTCGAATTCTCTGACAATGAGAATTAATATCGTGCGATTAATTGATGCATTGAAAACGTCATGTTTCTTACATCACATATTTACGCAATGTACCACGTTGTTATCAAAGTACCGGAGCGGAATTATATCTTGTTTCGTTATCGTTCGCCAGTATCTAAAATGTCATGTGTTCGTAGATATTAACTTTTCTTTTCTTTTTTTTTTTCACGGCAGCTTCCGCGTAGTTGAATGAGTTCTCTATTTTTTTAATAATATTCTCCTCACCATTCTATAGACTTCTTGATAATGTCATTGTTAGAGATTTACGACGCAATAATGAAACGATTAGCGTTTCATTTTTTTCCATCATTGTACATACATACATTAGACGTCAATTTTATCTAAACATGTATAAAACAGAAATCTGTAACTTCGAAACATTAAAACTCGCGAAACGATGCAATTTTGAAATACTTGTTATCTAACGTTTAAACTTTTATCTAAATAATTCTTTTTCCATTTGCGCGTCACGCGACTGCTGTTCGTTATTTTTTGTTATCTTTTTCTGTACGTTTTTTTTCCTCAATGCGATATTGCATAATTTTATTTATATGATCATTCAATAATCAATGCATATCTTCTTTTGAAAATA
This sequence comes from Tetramorium bicarinatum, assembly GCA_928718305.1. NCBI lineage: Eukaryota > Metazoa > Arthropoda > Insecta > Hymenoptera > Formicidae > Tetramorium > Tetramorium bicarinatum. The sequence continues at coordinate 15,822,627 of OV788324.1, forward strand.
TTACCCAAGTCTAGTATATAAAGAGGAAAAAATACTAGCGTACAAAATTTGTATAAATTATAGTAACCCTTTTTAAGTGACGCATAATAAAATATAAAATAACTTACTTTATTTTTTTTGTTATAATTAAAAATGTCCACTTAGCATAAAACAGAAGATTTGACAATTATCAATTATGTCTATTTCATATTTATATTATCTAGTACTTGTCAAATATCCGAGTTAAAGCAACAGATATAAGAAAGTCAGAATTAAAATTTTGTGTAATGTTACACGTGCGGTGATGATAGATTGATTATATCCGTGAGATATACTGACCGCGATAAAATCCTTAATGTATGTAAGTTATCTTCGTATCAAAGTAAAAACATCACAATGATATGATTTGTATTATATTGTATAATGCGAAACGATTCTTAAATTTAAAGAAATTTGCTCGTGGCATATTTTCTTGTAATAATAATTATTCCAACATTGTTTATAATCACGTGTATTAAAAATTTTGTTTTTATTATTGTAATATCTTAAATATATATAGTATATATACAATAAAGTGTATAATTATATAACTCCCTGGTAAACGCAAATTTCAAGTTCACCAATGCTTGTATTTGCAAATTATACATGCAATCTAGAATTTTTTTTCTGTCGAAGATAAGAGTATACGAATATCAAGCGAATGACTGCAGCGAATGACTTAGCATGAAAATGAAAAAAATGCAGCATGAAAAGCAATATGTTTAGTGCATTTAATTGCACGAATTATCCAATTATAAATTTTACACAAAACATGATCAGAAGTGTATGCAATTTTTTTCACTCAGATTATCGGCTGCCTTTGAAATCATGCAAATTTGTACTAGACTTTATCGTAAACAAGCAATTAAATAAAATTTATAAATAAACGGCAAGAAAAAACCGGCATTGAAAATTCGAATGCATTTTTTGTTTATAACACGTATCGTCGTTTTTCAATCTTGGCTGCGGTCGACTTGACGCTACAAATGCTTCGAAGCATTTTTCTTCTCCTTTCTTTCAGTAAAGATATGATGAATTTGTAGCGTCAAGTCGACCGCAGCCCAAGATTCTTTGCGGAAATTGAAGACATATGAAAAAAAGGCTAAACAATGTTACAGTCGGTATTATCTACGCCCTCGTGGTGCGCAATTAATTTTTATCTTCGCCGGTAGATGTCAACTGCGATTCCGAATGCTTCGTCGTGGACTTTGTTAGTATCCTTCAGCGCTCTCTGTAGTTAAAACAAGATAGATATTTGTCCGTTGGGAAAAAAGAGAGCGTGAGACCGGAGTGCAAGCGGTGCAAGTGTACCAACGCGTTCTTCGTCCTTTCGTTGTATTACAAATAATTCGTCGCATGCACTACTGTGTCAGGAGAATCGTCGTACGAGCTGGAATGTCAAACCGATATCAGACTGTTGTCAGATCTTCGTTACGTTAGACTAGATTAAAAGGACGATTTCAAAATGACGGATTCAGCGTGGGATGCCGAAAATACGGCAGCGACATGCTCCGTATGTAGTCTCACATTTTTCAACTCATTCCTTTCACCTTTCCTACTTAACGAACATTCCTGAAACATTCATGATGTGATAAAATAACAAATTAGATTTTCATTTTCTCCTTCATGAATTTGTATTATAATTTTCTTTTTAAAGCGCAAGAGCCAGAAATGATATCATAAATTAATATCATGAATATCATAATTTAATATCATAAATATAAATGAAATCATTGTACTTGTAAGAGAAGAGAAAGAAGAGATTTGAATATGAGGCAGGGTCAAACAACTCCTATCAGGTCGTTTTTAAATAAAGGAATTTTCATTTTCAAATATAAGTTATACATTCCAAAACGTCTACCGAGTAGTTCTAGATAAATTGGTTACATAGCTTATATGAAGAATAGCAGTCGAGTAGCGGTTGTATTCAAGATGTATACAAATAATCCTGCTTTTCAAAGTCGTCTTACATTCCAAGTTATTAAAGTTACATGTTTCGCAGGAGATGAACTTAATGAAAAATTACGATTCAATATGATTGAAATGTGCATTTCTTTTCCAGACCGACGAGAGCACACCACTTTTGTCAGCGAGTGGCCAAGCCATGGGCGAGAAGATTGGTATCTCGCAGCAGACCTTGGTCTCCAATAATGGATCACTTGGGAAGGCTAAGAGGTTACCACAGTACTTGGCAGCCTTAGCAGCGACGCTCGGAGCCGTCGCTGCTGGCATGGTGCTCGGTTGGTCGTCGTCTGCTGGTGACGATGGGGTGCTACTGCGAGAGGAATATAATGTAACTTTTAACGGGAGTGATTTCTCCTGGATCTCCTCACTCGCCCCTGTTGGAGCAGGTGTGATGTGCATTCCCATTGGCATATTAGCGGACTTGGTTGGGAGAAAAACTGCCATGTTGGCCATGGTAGTTCCCTTCACCGTCGGTTGGCTACTCATCATCTTCTCCAACTCACTGATCATGTTCTACTTTGGTAGATTTATTACCGGCCTCAGCAGTGGAGCCTTTTGCGTAGCTGCACCGCTATATACGGCAGAGACATCCGAGAATGAGATTCGCGGCACGCTCGGCTCTTATTTCCAATTGATGCTCACCGTAGGTATCCTACTCTCGTATGTCCTTGGGGCCTTTGTCAATATGAGGGTTCTATCGATCATCTCTGCGATCATACCACTGGTCTTCTTCACAGCGTTCTTTTTCATGCCGGAGTCTCCAGTGTATTACTTGAAGAAAGGTAATGAGATAGCCGCCCGGAAAAGTTTGATCAGACTTCGTGGCAATCAATATAATATTGAAGCCGAATTGCAGGAGCATCGTGAGGCACTTGCAGCATCTAGCGGGAACGGTGCATCGTTCTTAGAGTTAATCCGAACTAAGGCCGCTTTGAAAGGCTTGATAATAGCTTATGGATTGATGCTCTTCCAACAAATGAGCGGCATAAACGCTATCATTTTTTACTCTTCAAACATCTTTACAAACTCTTCAGGCTCTTCAGACTCTTCAAACTCTAGCAGTGCCGGAGGCAGTATAAATGCCAGTTACGCTTCTATCATCGTAGGAGCGGTGCAAGTAGTATCGACTTTCGTTTCTACTCTTGTCGTCGATAAATTGGGCAGGAGGATCTTGCTACTGTCATCGATCATAATGATGTGCCTGATGACTGTGGTCGTTGGAATTTATTATTATTGCATTCAACATACCACTGCTTTCGACAATATCAAGTGGTTTGCGATTATCCCGGTCTGCATCTTTCTCGTACTATTTTCTATTGGTTTTGGACCAATCCCGTGGATGATGATGCCGGAAATATTTGCGCCGGAGGTGAAGGGAGTCGCTGGAAGCAGCGCCTGTTTGTTCAATTGGCTTATGGCTTTTATAGTCACCAAATTTTATAGTGATATGCGCGATGCCGTGCAACCCTACGGAACTTTTTGGATATTCTCTTTATTCAGCGCCATCGGCGTTGTATTTGTTTACTTCTTGGTTCCGGAAACTAAAGGCAAGACGCTGGACCAAATACAAAGGGAGTTGAGTCATTGATCATAAGTCAATCAAGAATCAGTGATTTATTCTTTTGACGAGCAGAGGAATATAAATTGTACATATTGAAGTACATTTTATTTTTATAGTTGTACATATAATAAGTTATACATTACATGAATAAAGCAACACATTTTATAAATTTAGTACATCCTATCGAGCTCGCGTTTTAGCAAGAGTATATATATTTCTACATTTAAGAATGATCGAAATGTTATTCAATATCTACATTGTTATTTAATTATATTATAATGCTATCTTCTTAGCCCTCACACGGAAGATTTATTAATTGGAAATTAAAAAATAAAATGTATTTAATTTTAATATTTTTTTAATAAGTAAATATTGATCAAGTAAAATATTTTTTCTTTTTTTTTTTAATTATATCAACCAATAATCACATGTTGAAGGAAACACTTTAGAAATAACCAAAAGGAACAAAATTGAAATTTAGCATAAAAAACCTATTCAATATTGTACATTATTGTTTTATGCCATAGCTCTAAGGAACGAACATTTAAAAATAACTCGCTAACATTGCTAGTCGATCTATTCTTTGAGGATCCAAAGAAACATCAGCATCTTATGATATATTGTACAGTGATTTTTTATATTATATTTTAAGACTGACTCTTTGGTAAACTTGTATAAAGTTTCTATCGATTTACATATATTAACTTCTTCTTAAGTTAGCAATATTATTATATGTATATGTATACATATATGTCTGATGTTTATTTACAAATAAATCATTGTTGATCATCCAATACAAATTGGCATATTCAATAAAATATTTGAGGCGACCCAACATTTATGTCGTCATCCTGTCGTTTTTAGTTTCTTTTTTACCCTATTATTTTATTATAATCCAATCTTTTTATGTATCATTCCTCGTTTTTCATCACAGAGGTCTACACGTTTCAGTTTTAATAAATATTAATTTCTAAGTAATATTGTATGTAAAAAAAGATTTCTACAAACAAAAGTTAAATAAGCATGATATGCGATATAGATTAGGTCGCAAATTTGGACTTTAGTTTTTATAATTATTTTAATATACATCTTATCGATACATTTTCATTAGCATTTTAGGACATTCTATTTCTTGCATTTTGAAAACACTATGTTATACAATATAAATCTTTTAACATCATATTTGTATTAAACGATTCAAAATTTTTTAATGAATTTTTAAAAATAAATTAAAAAAATATTTTAATCTTTATATTTTTATACCGTGATCTATCATTAAAAATTTTTGTATTTTGATCTCATATTTGTATCAGTCAAAAATCTTTAAAAATTATAAAATTAGATATATTCCTCTGAAAAGAAATCAATTGTAAAAGGATTAAATAATTGTTAAACGCTAAATTTTTATTTTTGTAAAATTATGTTAAATTAAATTATGTTAAATGTACTAAACGTCCAATTTCTCTGCCATCATATTTTATTAATAAACTCTAGATTTTTATCAAAATTTTGCTGATATCGTTGCATTAATTTTATCGTTGACAATGTTTGTACACTCTATATGTATAATCTGCTCTCGACTTTGCTATGCGAATGATTTAAATATATCAAGTGAAGACTGATTTAAATATATCAAGTGTCAATTGTTAAACATTAGCTTCTGATTTACAATTAATTCTACTAATCTGAATAAAATGCATTCTTTCAAAAATACATTAAAAAATATGGCGAGCTTTCTCAGAGCATTTTTTAGAAAAAATAATTAAAAAATTTACAGTAATACAATTAAGAATACAATTTTAAGAACGAAATCGCAAAGAAATATTTATATTTAGCTAACTGAACTGTTCAAAAACTTCAATCGAGAGATAATAAGTTATCGATAAGGTAATTATTGATTATCATTTCGTGGAATTAAATAACGGCGGATATTTTTTTATATAATACATAAGATATATTTATATAAGACGTAATATACTAAAATCAGCGCCTTTCCAGCGCTCGACTTTATTGCAATTGAAAATGTTTCACGCATCGTACATGTGATACACGCTAGTAACGGATGCCAAACGACTGCACCTACGCACACGAACGTGCTCCAAAGAGAAAATGTTAGTATTTTTGGCAGTATTATGTCACGCTTCCTACCATTTAAGAGAAATCGGCAGATAGCTGGGGATTTCGCGAAATGAAAAAGAGGGGAAAAATTATTAGAAAAATACAGCGCAATTAAACAGATCGGTCTTACGGAGGCGATTGTGTGCGCGTATGTGCATGTACATACGTGCGTCACTTGCACGCAACACTTTTGTGGCATTTACTTCAACTGTACATTACCATGTGAATACCTGACGTATTGTAATCAGCTATTAATGAGAAATAATACATTTTAGCTGACGTACTTAATTACCGTCATTTTGTCTTGCATCTGTAAGTGCGCGGTATACCTGCGGTAACGCGGAGCCACTGGTTTAAATACGCAAATCGCTTTTTAAGTATACTCATTGACTTTTTTCAGTTGCATTGTTTTGTCAGTAGCTATCTTTATTACGACGATAAGAAACACGCATTGCCAATTCTCTCGAAGAACAAGGAGAGAAAGAGAAATTGAAAGTAAATTAATTTTTCTGGTGCAAAAAGTAAAAAGAAATAAAGAAGGCTGAAAAAATAAGTTTACTACATCCGTTTCACTACTTTCAGTATCCATTAAAGATTGCAGCCTTGGTACACATAGCGACGCGTCCTTCGCGTCAAATTAATTGAACATTAATATCTCGCGTGCGGAAACTTCCAACAGCAGTGAAAAAATTTTTAGCGGAAGACGAGTGGAGGATAATATTCCTATCCGGCGCGACCATCGACCTTTCAACGTGATGATCACGATCTTTCGAAGTGGAAATTAAATGATCATTCCTTTTCCACGTGAAATGATGATAGGAAGATTTGTCACAGGAAGATAGTGGGGAAAAATACGATCGGAATTTTACTGTTATCAATCTCAGTAAATAAGGGAAAAGAAATTTATTATATCTAATTATTACGTAATAATCGAAAGGTTGTCATACTATTGACACGAAACGAAACACGGATCTCTTGAGAATGTTCAAATTTTCGTTACATTAATTGTGCGAGAGAAAGGAAGATTAAATCGTAATTAGGCAGAATTAAACTTGAAGATGATTCTCTTTAAAATATGATCAATTTTCAATAATTATTAATACATAATTTAGAAAAATATTCAAAGTTAATCAACTTGCTGAACGAAATCATTATACAAACCGCAAACATATATTTTCTTTGTTTTGGATCTCTTCTTTTACTTTTTTCACGTGTACTTTATTTGTAATTATCACGCGCACTATCCCACTAATTATTTGTTCTGAGAGTTCATGATAGATTTTGCCAAAATTAAAAAATAATATTATTAATGCAAATATAATAGACAATCTATTTTTAACGAAATAATTCCTCAAAATATACTATTTTAATTACAGTTAGTAATAAATATTACATTGACTGCACAAGATAGTTACGTTTAAAAAAAAATCTTTTATAATTTCATATTTTATAACAGAAGTATTGCCATGAATGTGTGTGTGTGTGTGTGTGTGTGTATGTCGCAGTTACGTAAAATATTAAATTGTTTTAACTGCGTATAAAGATTAATTAGAATCAAGAGTTTCAACATAAAAATATCAATGCCATGATAGTTTCAAGCGATTAAAGTTAACGAGTAGAGTTCACGCTGTCAGAATCATTACACGTGCACATGTAGACATACATATCGATCGTCCCATAAATTTTCTCAGCTCATTTGATTTTTTATTGTACAACTAAAGTTATCTTTTGCTTACATTAAGCGCTGTTATTGCAAATTGTGCAAGTTTTTTTACTGTTTTTGAATCGCAATCGTATAATTTCGTATAATTATTGACCATAAGAAATTTAATAAAAAAGTTTTATTCAAGTATATAAATCTTATTAAAAATGTTTTATTCAGATATTCTGAACGGCAGGAAAGAAACGCGTAATAGCGGAATATCTAAGACAGAATTCAATAAGACGACACATATTGCATCGTCAAATCAATCAGTGTTAAATTTACAATCTCTAAAATTACTGTTGCTAATTATAAGTATCGCCTACGATCGATTGTATAAGTGTCTTAGTATATATCTCATATACATACGTAACACATACAGCATAGAATATTCCAACATTGCAGCAATATTGGAACATCTCAGCTATATTGCAAAAATGTTGTAAAGCAGTGCTGTAACAGTAGTAAAATGTTCTGCACTATATGGAAACATCTTTGTGCTTCGTGCAAAACCGGCACAATTGCGCTCGATGGCGTGTTGCATTCGTAAAGGCACGAGTCACGCTATATTTACAGCGGCCGGCAGAGAAAATTGGTGAGCCAACGTTCATCCGTATATTCGTTGCAATATTGCTGAAATATTCTATGTGCTGTATGAATATTTATACTGTCCATTTAATGTAGAGATTTCCACCCTTTTCTATCAAAAGGATTATATTAAAATTTTTTTTAGTGATCGGAGAGCAGAATAAACTTTATTTTTGTAAATCATATAAAGACAAAGTATCTTTACGTAAAAATTCTTTTATGTTGAAATTTCTTGATAAATCGTAGATTACGGATTCCTAGATGATTCTAATCAAATCATCGATAAATATTAGATTTAATATTAAGATCTAGTAGACGTGGAAAAATTTAATATTAAATGATACGTTTGAATATCAAGCCGGCTTAGCAGCCCGCGGTTACAAGTGTTGAAAGAATAACTGAAACGCGAGATAGAAAGCAAAACAAAAGCGAGCAGATGAATGCAAACAATGCAAGCGCGGCTTCTCGTTACACGAGAAAAGTGACGGAGAGATTTTTCACCGTGTACACAAGTTTCCGGACAATGGAAGGCATACAGTTGTGAAGGAAATAAATTCGTGTCAATTTTTGTAATATACAAGTCAACGGTCAAAATGAGCGATTTGTCAACATTGTCCACGAACAGGGATCGTGTCAATACAGATCGTTACCGCGCCTCGCCCGTCGTCGACGTACGCGTCGATAACGGTCGGGTGACACGCGAGTAATATCAATATCAATTAAATCCCGTATCATCCCGTCGGTCCAGCGGTCGAAGCCGCTCGTCAACGGTTGCCGCTCGCTGATAGCGGGCGGCATGAATCGAGCTATACGGTACGCGGAAAAAGGGGAGAAGAAGACGTCGATGCCGACGGAGAGGAAACGAGGAGCTCGCGTGGTTCGCGCCAGCCAATCGCGCGCTCGGATTGTGGTCCGACATGGGCGCCGTGGTGGGGGGGGGAGCGGCACGGCCAGCTGGTCTCGGCGCGCGGCTCGTAGCGGCGTGTGGTGTGCGGTGTGCGGTGCGGTGTGCCGCGGCAGTTGTCACCGCCTGGCTGCGTGATCCGCCGCGAGAGCCGGGAGAGTGGCACGAGTTCCCTTCTGCGAGTATCGTCCGTCCGTCTCTCATTGACACGCGAATACACACGGCGTGGCGCGATAAAGACACGGGCCGGACTCGTCGGAGTTCGTCGGACCTGACGCGGCTGACGAGAAGGCTGACGGAGAAAGAGAGAGAGAGAATAAGTGGGAGGGGCGAGAGGTAAGCGCCGCGGCCGCTGCAGTTTCTGCCAGTTCCGCTCGGCGATGCTCCGTATAAGTGTGCTCCACCGCTCGTCCAGCTTCGTGCGGCGCTGATCGAAGGCGGCAATCGTGATCGTCATCTTGTTCTCGCATCCCGAAGCGTTTTTTTCGAAACGCGAAGATACATAGCGGCGAGTTTCACGTCTCTCTCTCCCCCTTTCTCTCCCGGCTATTGCGGTCTGTCATCTCCCGCACGCGATCTCCTCTCTCTCTCTCTCTCCTTCTCTCACCTCGGTGACAGCCAGGTGCGCGTGCACTCGCAAGACTACGCCGACTAGAGGATGAACTACGGGGACATGTCGAACGTTGATCCTGCCAGGTACGTTGCCGGGGGATTCCCCGTTTTGCGCTACCTTCTCGACGTTCCCAGTGAACGCCGCGTTTCCGCGCCGAGGACGCAACGCGCGCGAGTCGAAAATTGGTTCTCGCTCGCCGCGAGGCCTTCGTACATGCGGTCGCCCACGTAGTTGATTGGCCAACTTTTGAGCAATATGGTCGGGCGAGCTAAATGAAATCCTGGCTGAACGTTGCAACATAATCTCGGCCGCGTATGGCGGCTCGTTAACGAAACGTTCATCCGCGTGCCGCGAAGCCGCTCCGGCGAACGATGCTCGGCAGTTCGCGAAGCTCGCGTGTACCATTTGCAGGTGCGGCTCCGCATTTCGAAGGCTTTTTTTTATGCGCGACAGTGCGTCCTAGCTAGCCGCTTTTTTTTTTTTTTTTCGTCCAGTGAAGAACGTGTCCCGTCACGCATGCTCTATGCAATGTCTCCGTGGACGTATGTACTTATTTTTTGTATTAGGTATAGTTTTCCTCGTTAGCGAGTAAAAGTTCCTCACGCGACGACGAGGCGACCTGTCGGGGCAGCTTTTCTCGCAAAGGTCGAGATGTCTCGCGGGAGGAATGGATATTATTTCGTTCTTCATAGTTTCCCTTTTCAATCAGCTTTGCAACCTGCACCAGTCACGCAGATTGCAAAATATGATAAATGTTGAAACTGTAGCCAACTACGAGGTATAATGCGTGCCAGCTTGAAACAGCTCATACTCGGAACTGTGTAATTATACCCTTGGCGTCATTAATGATTTTCAGTTCCGGTTTAGGCGTTTCCTAATTGAATCGCGCCGCGTTCGTATCCGGATTCGAATTCTCGCATTTTCAAGAGTTTATGCGTGAAAGAAGTTGGAGCGATATAATTATTTTTTAATTTTGTTCGTACCTTTTTTCACATACATAAATGTTACGTTATGAAAGATTGAGTATAAAGAATGATTAACTTTAACAACGCCGAGTGTACGTTCAAAATAAATATGCCTCATTAGCTTATCTGGACAAAGGAGATATGCACGAAAGCAGATGAAACTTGAAATATAACTGGTTTCGTGTAGCGCGGGATTATCTGATTTATAATGATTAAGTTATCATATATTTTTCATACTGCAAATCTGGATATCTTTTACGATTATTTTTTAAGTATTTATATCCTCAGCAATCAAATATTGAACAATAATGTCTCTTTTCAAAAGCTTTTCTTCTCGAAACTTATGTGGAAACAAGTATAATCAATTCTGCAATCGAATTTATCAATTTAAACACATTACTAGAAATACTCTATTTTTTTATTCATTCTTAATAATAAACAAAAATATCGCGTGAAACTTTATGGCAGAGATATTATATAGTTGTACACGCTATACTCTAGTTTTTAATCGATTTTCCTCAAACCAAGCCTTTTTTTTTTGTGTAGAAAGCGTGTGTTTGATTGTATCTAAAGAGATCGTGTAAAACAATATAATTTTACAAAGAGTAATCTATAGGATCTCTTATTACTTATATAAGATCCTATAAAATTTTAATGTATTATTAATTTCAAATATAAATAATATATATAAAATATTATATAATTATTGTTACAATATTAATTATGCATGTATAGTGTTACTTACATTTTTACATTGTATTCTTAATGATTTGATTCAAAGTTGACTATTTTTGAACAATATCGAGATATCTATAGTTATTAAATTAAAATATTTAATGGAATGACTAAGATACCATTAAAATATTTTATTTAAGAATATATTTGCTACATAAAACAAAGTTAAAGACGATTAAAGTACAAGACTGACAAGTTATAATAAAAAAAATAAAAAGTTAGAAAGGGTTGAGTAAATATTAAAAAATGAAGAGATATTTACAGTTACATATATATACGTATAGCTGTACATATGTACTGGAATATACGGGTATATGTTTATTTCGCGAGTGTATTATTTAGAATTATTACTCTCGTGGATATGATTGTAGGCTGTTTAAAGAAAAAATTGGACGCGAAAGGAGCGATTGGCGAAAGAAGCCGTCACGTGCGCATCGAGGCGCAAAGTAGCACTCGTAGAAGTGAATTTGGAAAGAAGCGCCGGCGCAATTTTACGCGAAGCACGTCTCGTCTTTCGGTCTTGGTCGTCGTCTGTAGAAAGTCTGGCATTAGCTGTGACTTTACCCGTGACACCATTGTCGCGGCTTCTTTCTCTCTCTCTCTCTCTCTTTCTCTTTCGCCGCCGCTGCAAGAAACCTTCTTGTAATAGCGAAACCAAATAGTACCCGGAACGTGAGTTTATCACGACGAGTGTAAGTCGTTTATATTGCGCTCGTTGTCAGAAATCTTTGTTCATTGAATATCGGAACGAATCGTTAATGATGCGCAATTGGCGTTAAAAAAATCGGGTCAAAGTTTTCTTTTTTTGATCGTATTGCATGTGATTATTTCGTGATCAGGATGTTCATTAATAATTTGATAACATTTGTTGATATTGTGCTCGATTGAACATTACGTAGCATTTACGTGATAAAATTTTATTTTTTTTCTTCATAAAAACCGACATACGAATTTATGGAAATCATATCTTCAGAAATGCATTTATACACAAATCTCTGATTATTTTCGGATTTTACTGGAAATACATCACACGGACGTAATATTTGATATTTAAAATTTATTTTCAATGACATGTAGGGTAGAGGCGAATCGGATCAAAATAAGGATTGAGATTGTATACAAATGATATTTGTTACATTCATCAATATATCTAACCATATAAAATACAAATAAATTATTTGATCCGATTTTTGATTGATCCAATTCGCCTCGGTCTACCCTATGTATTGTTAATATTTTTAGAATATTACTCACAGAACGATTTACATATATTATCATTTCTACTTATCTTTTTGTTATTCGTATGAAAAAATTACTTATTGTTGGGAAGAAGAGACGCATATTACGTGTTGAAAGAAATAGTTATTCGGCATTTAAAGCAGATTGTAAAATATTTTATAATGCAAATATCGCATACATACACGTGCTTTTTAGCATATTTACTTTATACTGGAAATTTTCATTCATATTATATTGTATTAACTCTTCCGTTCCTATTATAGCCATATGGCTACGGATGAATCATAAAATAAAATATTACTGCAGTCTATATTTTCATATCTGTGAATGTATAATTATTAATTATACACTTAAATTAAATTAATAAATTTTTTTTATATACATAGATAACCGTAAAAAAGTTATGCTTGTATAGATAGCACGTATTTCGATATGTATATGATATGTAAAAAGATTCTTATCTCATATCTCAGATTCTTATTCATATCCCTAAGATAGGCACACTTAGCGTGTGTATTTTCAATTATTAATAAGAAAATGATGACAATTTTCTTCGCATTCCGAATCTCGGATTTCTTCAAGGCGGCTTATTGTCAGCTTCGGAAAGGTCAAACAATCATATGTTTTGGCGAACTTGAAATACCGATGTCGTAACTCACCGGCCACGAATGTCGTTATCGTGCACTTGCCGTAACGCCCACGCGACTCTGGTTATCCAGCGTAACCTCAGTGACGTTAATGACTTTAAGAAAATTTAATGAAATCAGCAAATTGCGTAATATAAAATAAAGTATTTTTTATTTTATACAATATAAAATTAATGAAGGATCTTTTGCGATTGTAATTACATTGACTTACGTTTTTAGATTTTATCAAAGTTGCGATTTTTGTAAAGTCAATTTGCTTAATTTTGAAGAAAATTGATAAAAACTGAATGGCTGATGTAATTGCACTTTGCTCTTGCCATAAAAAATTACATACGATTTCTTTTGTGCGTATTAGTAAAAGTGACTCTCTAAATGGGAGCATCTCTCTCTGGCATGAAATAAATATCTAAATTGATAAATTCATATTATTGGAATTAATTACTTCCACATAAGTTTCAAACAGAATGTTTTAGGAATATTCTCGGTTGCCTTGATGATGTAAATGTTATCAAGAAATAAGTTTAAAAGATATTTAATATTTTTTTTAATGTAAAAGAAAACTCATATACCTAGATACATTAAGTATATATCGAGAAGTTACGTTCAACACTTGATTTTTATTTTGCTCGTCAATTTTTTATAAAATTCTCGGTTTAATTCTTGAATAGAAATTCTTCAATAAATTCATTCTTTTTATTAAAAGAACGGCAGTGCCTTAACAATACAAGGAAGAGAGATTTCCTTTCACACTTTAATTGTTACGCTGCAAAATTACTTCTAGACGATTCGCTCGTGCAATTACGCTCGTTATATAATGCAAACGTACTTACGAAGCACTTTTGTCGACATGTATCATGATACGCGTCGATACGCGATTTTTATCTCCGCATTTCTACTATGGTGCACAAAGTTCAATCTTTATGTTTTCCCATTTGCCATTGTAAGATGTAAGAATGTGAATGACGTAAAAAGCAAACACATTGACGAAGAAAAAACAAACTAACATATGATACTTCTACAAATGAGTGTAAAAAGCATCTTTTATTCTTTTGTGTTTGGTTACGAGATTAAAGTTTGTCATAGAATGAGTCTTTCCTCCTTATAATTACAGAAAGTGTAGAGATACTGAAAGAAAATTTTTTTTTGTACATAACATTTGCATATAAGATTTTTTTATATTTCGAGCAATTATGGAATATTGATTGTAAATTGTAAGTTCCAAAAAAGATTGCTTCCTGCGTCCACTTTTTAAATATTTATGTTTTCCTTTATTATATTCCTTAATTATTAAAAATACTATTGTGCTATGATATTTATACGTAAAATGAGTAACTTTTTTTAGTATTTTATTGAGGAAGGAAATTGAACTTGGATGTAAACAAAAATTATATAAAAATCGAAATGAGCGGTTCTATTTACAGGATTTAATCGCAAAACTATTCAGACATACGAATAGATAAAATTGTTTCTTATGTAAATTAGTAGAATTATATTTATAAAAAAATCACAAAGGAATATTTATGAGAAGTTATTTAATATAAATTTCAATGACAAATGCTTCGATTATACTTTTATATTTGCTGATGTTACTTTTATACGCATTTTGCAAGGACGTACCATGAACTTCGAAACTTTTATGAAACATATTCTGTTCCCGAGATTTTGCAAATGTAAATATTTACTGGGACACTTATCCAAAAATAGATTATGTTTCACGTTTTGTAATGTGAATATCTTATCAAAGAAACTCAAAGTCCTTCTATCTAATCAAAAACACGCTACGAAAAAATGATACTTTTTCTCAATTTCTCCGAATTCACGTGGACTGGATTGCGAAAAGTATTTATACAAGAATAAGTCATCAGACTGATTGTGAGTCAGTGTTTTGCAAGTGCTCGCGATCGCATCCTAATTATCGTGATACATTTCCACACATCGGCCGCGAGTACAGCAAAGTTCGCGAAACCTAACAAGGCGCAGAGAACTCTTACTCTTATCGGATTCATGAAATCGCGAACATTGTTCATGAGGATCGACGGATCTGTCCAAAGAGCGACACGTGCCACGCTCGATTAATTAATTGATAACGTGATTGATATCATTATTAATGCGTACATCGAGCATCTCTCACGAAACCGTTCGAGCGATGCGTGTCCATCACGTGAGCATTGCATGCATCGATCATAAAAGTTACGACTGTGACTAATTGCTTTTAAGTGCCGATACTTTATGAGCGTCAGAAGGTTATCCCGACGAGACAGTTCGCCGACCTGATACAAGTCCCGAGAGCGATAGTTTGTTTGGAATGTTCGCCAGCGAGGCATATAATTATGGTAGGTAGATTAGGGGTATTTTTTTTTGCCCGCTTATCGTGAATGCGGGAATCGTGCGATTGGGAAAATTCCTGTGGCTGCAGTTCTTTAATGTAAGACATTACAGATCATTCGAAGAGCATTCTAGAGAAAATGCAAATATACATGCTTATGCAAATGCTTATATATATATATATATAGTTTTATATATAGTTATATATTTATATAGTTTTACCTTTCTGTTTTGAAATGGAAATGTTGTTTTTTTTTTTCCATCATGTGTTAATAGCCACATAGTCAAAACAAATTTAGCAACTTGTGAGTTATAAATCATGATAAAATTATGAATATGACGAAATGAATTATGACGAAATATTATTTGAATTCTACGAAACGAGACGTTATGCGAAAATAATTTATTCTATCATTCTGTATATATTTTGAGACATAAAATTGTCGTTCCGATTGTATCACATTTTTAAGAAATCGTCCTGAATGTAGAGACTATTTTATCTATACGAGAATTAAATTATTCAGATAATATAGTGTTATAAATATAATTGTAAACACACAGAAACAAGATATTAATCAATTTGCCAATAAGAACATAGTACAAGTTACAAAGTACAAGTTTCTTTAATTCTTTATGTATTTTTCTCGTTATCAATATTTAATACATATAGTATAAATGTTAATGAAATTTGTTTTTTATACCGTTGGAATTATATACTTTTGTTGTATTTTAATGAGTATATAGAAAAATAATTTAATAATCGAATAATAATAAAATTACATAATTAGTATGTTTATTATTTAATGGAATTTAAACTTTCCGCATTATTAATTTTTTTTTATTTTCTATGAAAAGCTGTGTTTTCCTATTATATTTCCTATACTATTTATGACGGAACAAAAACAAAATATACATTACAAAAAATTTTGTTTGTACATATATAATTATACGTAAAATTATGTATATGTATAATTACGTATAATTATATATAAAGGATGTAATTATATATAATGTAATAAAATTACATTATATATAATTTATTATGTAATTTTATAGTTTAATCTTACTTGTACTTATATGAATATTATTTTTATGGAAAATTTTAAAGTAATCAGCAATACTTCTTACTCAATTCTTACTCAATTCCAACTTGTATCAGTTCTTTCAACTACGCAAATTTAAAAAATACATTTACGCAATTATAATTTTTTGCTTGTAACCGACCTTGCAAGGAACATTCGGATAATCGATTTCGCAGCAACATTGCATAATCTAACGTACGTTTCAAAGTGTCGACACTTTGCTAGTGTCATTACCATCTCTATTTCACATGCCATTATTTTTGGCATTGTAGTTCAAGTGTATTGGCGAGCAAGTAATTAAATACTTATAACGTGAAAAATTTTCCATGACGATCTTACTGGGAAACGTACAGCTAAAAAAGAATTTCTGTGAAATGCAATATGCATTTTGCATGTTTTGAAAAATTTCAAATTCGTATCCGTGACCGAAATATTAAATATGAAAATTTATTGGAGAAACAACTTTCGATCGAGATTGCTAAGAGCAGAACGTCACGCAAGGAATAAAGATATTTGGGTCGTTCCGGAAGTGAACTATGAATCATCCATTCCAAGTTCCCCGATAGATCACCAATATGCAAAATTTTTCTTTTCATGCAATTACATCCAGAATAGGAAATGATAATAGCATGCAGCAACCAGCCGTTTGGAAAATTATTAGTACGCCCTGTATCCATCCGGTCAGTTGTTTGCGTAGTAATCACGTACTATAATCCATCACTTGCTCGTGTATCGCATGCTCGATTTCTCCTTTCATATTCTCGTGTTGGTATCTGTTGATGATCGTTCTTCTGGTTAAATGTGTTTGAAAAATCATGTGTTATCTTCGTCATTGTTATCTTTGTCGTTGGGTGATTCCTGTCGACACGCGAATTCTTCTGGAATGTTTTACGCGATGGTTCATGGTGAAACCCAGAGCGGGTTATAGCCAACGATGATTAAAATTCGCGAGACGTGACGTTTGAGATCCTAGGAACAAAGCTATATCTTGGGATCAATGATTCATACATTATCATATTTCCGTTTCGTGCGCGCGATCCATCGCGCTAATAATACTAACTCGCTGCGCGAACTTCAGAATCATTTCTACAAGCCACGTTTACTATCAAGTTGATGCAACTTTGTTAAGTATACAGGCAATTTTTAGGCAAGAAAGAGCCACTTTAATAGTTGATTGTGAAATCAATCGTTCAAATTTGACACTAATTGGCCCATGCGGATTTCTACATCATCAAAATTATGTATAAATTATTCAATTTCATTAATTAATATGTAGTCAATAGCCTGATTAATAGAATTTTTTTAAAAATTGACAGTTCACTATTATTCATTATTATTCTTAATGGTAAATATGTTGCGTCAGAATTTCGATTTCTTCATTAACGTAATAGCATCACCTCTCGCATTGAATTGGGACAAGTCATAGCGATAATCTCGTATTTGCGCTAGAACGATAGCAAATAGTATGATATCATAGTAAGATAAACTCGCTTAACTATTTTTGCAAGGCATTGCATTTAAATCGAAGATTTTTTTGCCTTCTTAATATTATAAGTATAGCTTATAAAAGAAAAGATATCTGTTTGTAAATTTATTATTATACACGCTTAATCTCTAATCGTTTATTACACAATTTTATTTGTTATTCCCAGATACACTTTAAATAAAGACGAGTCATAAGTGACAAACAGTTGTTCATTATAAAGCTAAAACTGAAGAAACAATTTTTACAAGTGAAAACAGGTGTTTACATCAAAATTTGAATTATTTGCACATTTGAATTTTTTCATTGTTGCATCGCATAAACAATGAAAAATTTCCCCTTTTTTATGATAAGATTAATGAAACATAGTATAACTCAAACTATAAGTCAAACTATGAAAACGATAAAAAATCATATATTATGTAAATCATGAAGACGTATAAATATAGCATAAATTCTTGAGATCTAGCAAAACATAAATAAATTTTGATGTTCTTGGCATTTTTAGGAATTTAATGTTTCAATATGAATAGTGTTATATAAAAAAAAGCACACATCTAAAGGATTTATATAATATTGTGTTTTTGGATAGTTCAAATTTTTATAATTTTACTTATAATATTAAAGTATAATACTCTTCTCTATTTTAAGTTAGTATTTAAATTTTAATTGATAATAAAATAATAATTATTAACTAGAAAAATACAAATATATACATTTTTTGAAAAAAACACATAAATTAAAATGAATCTAAAAAGAAGAAATCTTTATGCTTAAAAGTTTGTTTTTAGTATGTAGGCTCTTGAATTCTTATTTTTTATTTATCTCATAATCATATTTTATGTTTAACATTCTATTGAAAAGAAAACTTGTCGAAAAATATGCATTTTTACAAAAATGACGGAGTAATAACCGGTTTGTGATAAAAAATTTTGTTTGTAGTCTATACAATATGTTAAAATATGGCTACATGCTTAAACAATATTACGATTGCAAATATTTTGATATTGTAAACTGATTCTTTTATAACAACCGAATATTTTTATCATTATCATATAATTTTCAAATAAATAATATTTTTTGACAAGTTTATTTTTCGATAGAATAGTAAATCAACATGTTTAATAATGAAATAACAGTTTCTTGAACAATTAATGTTTTATGTTATAATAATAGAAAATTGATTATATTATTGATATTCATATATTCATCTATCGTGTTCGGTTTTTTATAAGAGACGTACGAAGAGCTGTTCGATATATTCGAATGGCTGGATTCTTTTCTCAAGTGCATATGCACCGAACATGTGTAGTATTATATGTTTACTTATTCAAAGCACGTCATGTTTTACATGGTCTTTTAACTCATTATTCTACGCGTAAGTCTACGGTATCCTCGTGCAACGCTTTATTTTTTATTGTACGTCACTTTCTTTGTGTTAATCATTTTATATGCGTTGCTTTGATATTAAGTTACTTTTATATAATTATTTTAAAATTATATTTGTTGATACGGAAACATAAATTGAAAGGTGTATGTCACATGAGATTTCGTAAATTCCGAAATTAAATATTTTAATTCTGAATATTTCATTTTTTTAAGTTTAATAAATATCCTAATTTTTTCTTTTTATTTTTCTAAAAAATTTTGCTCTTCCGGAAAAGCATCTATTTAGAAGATGACTATTAACTTTTTGAAAAAGAATACTTTACGAGGAATATTTACGTGTTTACATATTGTAAGATTATTTCTACTTATTGGCGATAGAGAAAACTGTCAATATGATGTCAAGCTGGTGATATAAAAATATCATGCGATAAATTTTGCACGAGTGGTTTCCGTAGATAAACGTGACCAGATGTAATTTACAGTAACTAAGAACTTTTAGATTACAAATATTTTTATTGACAATGAGACGCTGAAGAATTATTAGAAAAGTTCTAAATGTATACGTATAATATATATGTATATGTAATATGTACGTATATCTTGAAGTCTTTCAATGACGGTGCTTTATTTTGCGCATTTTGCATCTTATTTAAAATGATATCTATAAATTTGAAAAAAAACCTAAAGATTTTATAAATAAAAACTTATTGACGACAGTAGCCAAGGTGTATAATCAAGTATGTATAATTGAAATTATTATGTACAAGTCATTAAAAATTTAAATCTGTGTATATTTTAATTTATAATAACTTATATCCTGCGCAGTAACTTATGTATACATATACAATACGTCATACATAAAGTAAAAAAAACAAAATTAGATATAAATATTAATAACGAAAAAATATCAGTATATGTACCTATATTTGTACGATTAATTTCTCACTGTAATTACTGTGATCCATTATTGGAATTACTGTGATCTATTGTTAGAATCTTGAATTTATTACTGATTTTGATTACATTTTGACAAGAATTGAAATTTCGAACAGTGTTAAAGTTTGATAACTACACGAATAATTTTATACATTGAAATTTTAATACTGATTAATTTGACGATAATATACATAATTTTATTTTCTCTTGCACAGATATTTGCGTATATCTTGTTTAGGACGATGAGATTTCAAAATCCTAAACTTTATACGAAGAATAATTTAAATATATAAGTGCATTTTTAAAAATGTAAATCACATTTTAATTTATAACGATTTATGATTCATATAACATTTGTGTTAAAAAAATTAACTCAATTTGATTATAATGAATTATAATAAGATAAATAATTTACATATATATATGTATATATATATATATATATATATATATATATATATTTATTATCCGGAATGTGAAAATTCGGAATTGATAATTGATAAATTGATGACTGAAAATTGATAAAATACGAAAATTGATACGTATTGTACATATTGTACGTAATAAGTATTGTAAATAAATGACAAACTTTTAATAATTATTGCAATGAAAATAATCATGAAAATCCAATGAAAATATTATTTCTACATGAATAAAATATTAATCCGAATATTTTATGTTACTAACATAAAGCTTTCTAAAGTGGAAAAACTTAGGAGGAAATAACTTACGCATATTATTACGTTCCAGCCATAATAAGTTCCGCGCAGTTTGAACTCGCATGATTTAATAAATAATTTTATGAACGAGTGATGTCGAGTAGCACTGAAAGGAAACCGGAATTGCAGTTAATATGATATATTAATGTCATGTGAGAGTAATATCAATTAGCTTTTTTAGCATCGATCATAAGTGCTGGCGACACGATAAGATCAAGTTTAATTCTTCCGATAACACCCTTATTGCGGAAAATCACAGCAGTCAGCGACAGCGGTCGACATTCTTTCCATATATTTGCTGTTAGTGCGTTTTCCTGTAGATACTAGCAACGATTTGAATCGTGTGAACTGGCGGAAGTTATGCTGAGGTCTGTTACGTCAGTAAAATCATGATTCTTCAATAAGACACGTGTTAGGTTCTGAATATGGTTTATATTGTTATATATGTATTTATACATTTTATTAATTTTATTTAAAGTGCGCGTAAACATTTACGTTCACGTACAATTAAAGTAGCTTAATTATTTAAAAGTCGATGTTACTTTCAATTTTTTATTTTTTTTACGTATATAAATCAATATTTTTTGCAATTTATACTTTTTTGAATAGAATATTGCCAGAAATATTTAGAACAGCTTTTAATATTTGAACTTTTCACAAAATAACGCGGTGCGCAATCAATGGCATATTTTCTACAGATATAGGTACTGTAAAATTGATATTTTTCGTATTTATAAAATCTCACGTTGATACATTTTTACACGAAATATTGACACATGTATTATCGAACAGCATTGACAGATGTTCGATAAGATGATAATTGGTCACGGTCCTATCCGGCTGTTACGTGTGATTAACACAACTCGACGTGGTCATACGTGATTTTAGACGTGCAAATTCCAGATATCACCTTATAACCTTATACAGATCGCAAAAAATACTGTGATTATGCACGTATGTTAAATTATTTATACGATGCAATACTATACATATCAATTATTCGTATAATTCGCATCTAATAGTAGATATCTAGTATAGATGTCTAGTACTAGATGATAGCAACTAGTATAGATGAATAAAGATAAGCAAATCAAAATATTGTATAAGTATGTAAAATATCAAAGAAAATTAAATTGACGTACATTACGTAAATCTTGAATATTTCAGTTTATCACATAAGTAAGATATCATAAAACTGAAAATTCATTGAAAAAATATTAAGCCTTAATAATTATATATATATAAAATGGGGTTAGAATAATAGAAAATTATTTGAATATAGTAAATTTAAAAACATAAAAATAGCCGAATATTATAAAATTGATATAACTTTTTGATCAGGAACAATTTCTACGAAATTGAATTTGAAAAGCTGCCTGCCATTAATTAGTAGCAGCAATATTTAATTAATATAATATTCAAGAATGGAGAATGGCGGAATTGGCTTACAAATGCTTGATATGCGGTTGCAGATAAAGTGAGATCGCGTTTCGCCGAAGAAATGCAACGTTCTTTTTCTCGACACCCTTCAATCATGATGTAAAGGTGCGTTTCCTCTACGGAGCGAGAGAGAAAGAAATAGAGAATCAGAGAGCGGCGAATATGATGGGGTAGAGCGTTACGTATGTCAATCGTCTTAGAAAGTTCACCTGTGGTATTACCGACGCAGAAAGTGGACGGTGATTTACAAAGTAATAGTAAGACGCTGCGAATCTTGTTTATTTGGGACATGCATGAAAATCCAAATTGTGTTCCACTTTTGAAGACCTTAAGATCTTTATCAGGTCTCAACGTGCGTCGAACGAATGCCCGATTCAATCAAATGATACAATCTTGCGTTATATCTTTCTCTCGGGAGATCGGATTGCTTCTACAAGTAATTCTGAAGGATGCAAAGAGCGTGTGACGTGAGGAGGAATGTTGCCGAGTGTTCACTACGAACCTTTTTTCTTCGTAAAATTAAACAAATACCGAGATTGCCGATTGCGCCTCGGTACATACTTGGTTCCACGATTTAGACCCTCGTCTAAAGCGAGAGACGATATTGTATGAACAAAGAATACCGGCGAGAACAATCTTGTCGCTATAAAATGTTTGCTCTTCACTGAATACCGATGTGCCGATATTTGATCTTGCTCAATCGTTAAATCCAAAGTCCAGAGTAATTCCGCGGGAATTTTTTCTCCCGCGTCATTAGCGAGTTCATCAAATTGCAAATAATTTCGTTTTTCTCAGGAAGATTGACGTATCTCGCACACGTTGCGTGTGCGCAACGTTGAAATGTTACCGGGAAGCGAGATATGTACTTTCGCGACATCCTCTAGTGTAATCCAGCGTAGTTCTCATTTTTCGTCTCGTTTCATTACTGGACGTAATAGCACGTATGTGTTACTTCTAACACATGAAAGAAAAGACACGTGAAAAAAAAGCATTCCTGGAATTACCGGCGTTTATAGCTTCGATCACCTGTGTTCGACGTAGTCCACCTGCTAAAGGACCAACTCATTCTATGGTATTTGAAACAAAACCGGTTGGTGATGATACGTCCGTCAATAAGACCATGAAGTAGTACTTTTTCTCGATTGACGTCAAGTTCGCGACGACGAAGATCAGATAACATCGATCTACGAGGGGGGAAAAACAGTAGCGGGGGGAGGGGGGGGGAATCGTTTGATTCCGCACGACTTTAGATAACTGGTCAAAGGTGGCAGATCGGTGGAAGGCGGCCAGGAGTAACGACTTTAGATAACTGGTCAAAGGTGGCAGATCGGTGGAAGGCGGCCAGGAGTAAATACCGGAATAATTGTAGAAGACGGTCGGGTTCCATCATTATCATATAATACGCGGTCGGCGTCACGGGGTCAGCCGCACACGGCGGGCTTTTTGCATGGCAAATATACGAGCCGCGAATATTCATCAGCGATCGGTCTTTACCTTCTTAACGGACGTCCGCGGAGTTCGGTCTCTCTGTTCGGCCTCAGCAGTCCCGCTCGTAAAAGTGAGCGATACTCCGGACAACGCGACCAGCACTCGATCGTCCAGTTTAATCCAATGAAGTATCTCGCGCGAGAGGATATCGCCTACAGGATGTTGAATTTCAAGCGGTACGTACTCGGCCAAGAGCCGTACTCGGATCCTGGATCCTGCGCCACGGCGGGATCGCCATTCGATCGGAGAAAACGATCTCTCTCTTTCACTCTTTCTCTCCGGAAGTAAAAATAGAGCTTTGCGACCATCTCCAAATGTATTTCCGTTAACGATCTCGCGAAACGTACGCATACGTCGGCAGGATGATCCGCTGCGATGATCGTTTTGCGCCGAACGCTTCTGTCGCGATGGAAAGCGCGGACGTGTGTAGATTAGAAATCTGGCAATGTGTTGAGAGATCTTTTGTAATCCTTACGGATTTTACCGGTGAGAACTGAATGGGAAGTATCACTTCGCGGCTGCGTTTAGAGACCGTTCGCGATTTCAGCTGTGGAATTTAGCGTCTTCGATCGCCTCGGGCGATGGCTCACTTCGAGTTTTCTCGGTTCCCTAAACGAGACGCCGCGTTGAAAAAGAAGAGAGGTACGCGGAACGGTACCTTGAGTAGGATCTTCACGAAAAAGTGGCACGGGTTTCTTCTCTCACGTGGTTCGGATGTTACTCGTGATCGAGGTTCTACATACAGGTGGTTCCGTATCGGAACAACCTAGTTACGTACGAAGCTTTTTGTTGAAATAATTCGTACACAGTAACGCGATCTCCATTCCAGAAATTTTGCTCATTTCCCCGTAGAAGAAACTATTTAAATGTAAATCGCACTTTATAAAAAAAATTTAAGGAACAGCTTGGTTGTAAAATAATTTACAGATTTCTTAACGTAATTTTTTCTATTTGCCGTTTGGTTAATTTTTATAAAAATTGTAATGCAGAGTTAAGTAATGAATTTTTTGAAATAAATGTAAGAAGAGAGAGAGAACGAAATTGTACATTGTCTTCAAATGAACTGAAACCAAATAAAATTTTACTTTCTGCAGTTTAGAGTGCGGTATAATATATTGTTTTACAAATGATATATTAGATAATAAATTAGAGATAAAATATTGTCGTATGTTACATTATCTGTATTGCTTGTTGAATATATTTGATATACATTTATACAATTGCGATAATATATTACTTATAATGTTAGGAAACGAAACTTTTATCTTTGGTAATTTCGCCGTTTGTTTAATTTATTATTTGAATTTATTATTTGTCCATTGCAGTTTCGTTTATAAAACTTCAAGGAAATTATCATATCGCAGCAGTAATATGTTTATTTTGCAACATGATTATCATATTATCAAGCCTCAAACGTATTTCTTAGAATTATCGGTCTAGTTACTGATAAATATAATTACTGATAAATATATCAGGAAGAAATCCTAGAAGTAAAACGAAAACAAAGTGTTCATGTTTCGGATATTGAAACTTCTTAAATGACTATTTCGAGCACATTGAATCTGATTACAATTTCTGGTTAATCGAGCCTTCAACGTAATGATGAAAAATGATCTCTGCTTATATGAGAACGAAAAATGATATCCAATGTTCTCGTAACATCTGTAACACTGGAGATTGTATTCAGGGAGAGTGTACCAGAGTTCTCGATTTCTAGTTTCGAGCTGAGGTAGACTGGTAACTGGTAAGAGCTGAGGATGAACAATGTGCTCAATAGTAAGGAATGTATTCTCTCTCTCTCTCTTTCTCTGCTCATCAGCGCGAAGGAGATAGTCGTTTTTGGATGCATACTGGACCGGGCATGTGCAAGTGGAACATAGTAGATCTATAGTTATAAGTGGAACGCTACACGGTGATTATTTTTAGCGCGTCACCTGAGACACCTCGCTTAATTTCGCTGTCCTTAATCAGTCGAGGATCGATGTAACGCTAGAAGCGGCGCGTTGTTATTTTCTCCGATGGGCTCTTTGTCCCTTTTAAAGGGTTGCACGTATCCCGGTGTCTCGGGCCTAACGCCGATGCATTCATAAATAAGGCACTCTGCATAACAATATGTTGTATTATTAAATATTACAGAAATATTTAAGAAAAGAGAAAGTTGCTGTATGTACGTGTGTATGTGTATCGCTAATATGTGATTGTGCAAGAAAATGATTTGCAATTCGAGCTTGTGATATTTGTACGAACGTAAATCGCATTTTCAACTTAATCTTGAGTTGAAGTTACACTTTAAATTTCTTTCGTTTCCCGCAGAATAGCGGAATCGTCGATATGATACGCTGTACAACCTTTGCACAATGCGCACTTTTTTGAACTTGCCCGGTCAATGCATTTGTAGTAAATTTCCATTTTGTTCACGTACTCGCTATGCAAGTATCAACGATTAACATAACAAAGCGATTTCATGAATTCCGCCGGGAGTACGGTTGAATATTCATACATGAACGAGCAGTTGGACTTTATTGCGAATTTCAGCGATCGCTGGCTAATGTGTAATCACAAGTCCGTCGCTCGGCGAGATAAGCTTCGCCACGGGGTTATTTAATTAGTGATGAGCATTCAATTAATGGCAGAAATTTTTGCTCGCTCTAATGGAGTCATTGTTTCTATTGAAATTTTTTTTTTACGCGAGAATAAAACGGATAATATTGCTATTGTTTACGATGTTAATAAACCCATTTTTCGTACATTTTTTTCCTTTCGATACAATCGAAGAAGATTCACCTTTGATAAAATGGATATCTTTATGGTCTCCTGATGTTCTCGGGGAAAAAAATAAAGATTTTATTTGCGTTTAAAAAACACGAAGAGCGATAATATCTTATACTTTCGATGATTATGCACAGATGTAAAATTATTTACATCACAATAATGACATAATAATTTATATCAATATCATAATCAGTTGCAAATATTGAATTAACGTTAAATTTATCATTCGAAATACTGTCAATAACAGGATACATATTAATTATGTAAAAAAAAAAAACATCTGCGAGGTGTATTATATACAGATATTATATTATATACAGATATTTTTTGGAAACGCGCACATTATTGCGTGGAAGAAAATCGATTTAATCGCTCTAATTATTACTGTCGTAATTATATCAATATCAATTTATAAGCTTCATTGAAAATCAACTTAAAGAGGATTTCTATTATTTATAAATACTTTTGTTATGAACGTCAAATTTTTAATTTTTTTATTTTTAATAATAAAAATGATATAGCCATCATTTAATTACGAGTTTTTAATATAATGGCTATGATAAGTAGTTTGTAAAAATTCTAATGGATTTAGGGTACACAGAATAATAAATTTCTTTCATGTGCTAATAAAAATAACGAGCTTCTTCTACAGCATATATTTATGTCTCATTTCATTCTGTTTACGTATTACAAAATTTAATTTCAGCAACTTCTACATAGACGTTATATAAATTGATCATTAGCGATGGCACAATATTAGCATTTTCCGAAGATACGAAATCGAATTGCAATTGCATCGAAGACGAGGCATCACCGGATATTCCTCTCAAAGTGTCACGCTCGTGCAATGCTACTTGATGACATTGCATCATATTCGTTTATTACGCCACCATTGTCAAGCGCACGCATACTAATCAGCTGTTTGAGAAATCTTCCTTTCCGTAGCAAAACGCTGGTATTTTTCGCTCGAATAAGCTTTTGATGTAATGTTTTGACTTAATGAACATCTTTGGCTATTCGAGCAAAGATCATTCTACGCCTACGGCGCAGAATATACCGCACGTTTAGTTAATCTTAATGATGGTCTCAATGTCAATACCGCAAATAAAAATTGCGGCAGTTTTGAAGAGACGTAAAGTCTAGATGACCTTTCTGCTCGTCAGTAAAAATTTTAAATATTTTTAATATTAAATATTAAAAATTTTGTCCAAACGATTTACGGTTGGTTCGAAGAGTAACGTTAATGATTTTGAAATAGCAATTTTTTTTAAAGAGAATGGGTTCAAATTAAAAAATTTATAGCTTAATAAAAAGTTAATAAAAAAATAATTGACGAATAATTGAATGCTCATAATAAATTAATTTTTCTCTTCCTTTTGTATTATAGATCGTTAAATGTTACTAAATCTTGACTGCTATCAAAAAAAAACATCTTTACATCTTTGTTGTCATGCATTGAATTTTTACTGGCGTGCTACATGCATCACTCATGATTTCAACATTAATTAACTATTTTACATGATGCCTGAGATGTTATGATACTGTTATGACACTTTTATGATGATAGCGAAATTGTTAAACATCATTTTTATTGTCTGCATTAATTGTCTGTAGTAGATCGTAGTCAAGTGCATCTTTCTATTATCTAATTCATTTTTGCCATCAGAAAGCATATTAAAATAAAATTTTCGATTCATAATTTAAAATTAAAAAAAAAAAGATTATGTATCTCGCAACAAAACATAACATATTAAAAGAAATGAATAATTTTCGTTGCAGAAGTCTCCGGAGGATCGCTCGGCACGACGAGCCAGAATTCAGCAACGCCAGCATTCTGAACAGCATGGAGAAGTTCGTGCGCACCGTGAGCGAGATGGAGGATACCATCCTCGTGCCGAGCCGCCTGCTGGACTTGTCCGTGGGTGACGCGGGCGATACGGTCTGCATGAAGGGCAAACGCGGCTGCACGGTGAAAGACACCCTGGCCAACACTGACCTGTATCGCCTTTATAACATCATCAATCAGATGAAGATCGAGTTGCTGTGGTCGCAGGAGCCACGGAGCACTGTGGCGGACGATCAGACGCCGATTAAAAGTCATCCGGTCGGTAGCCCGTCCGCCGAACTGGCGCATCATCATCCGGCGGCTATGAACGGCGGTAGACTCGGCCACGTGCGCTGTCCCAGCACGACGTCGATGCAGAGTGTGCAGAGTGCATCCTCGATCGCCTGGACATCCGACTCGGACTCCGAGAACGGCATTGAGATCGACAGCGGTCTGGAGGGCGAGGAGTGCGACCTGGCAAGCATCGCCGCCGAGAACTTCAAGCGTCATCTGCGCGGCCTACACAGCAGCATCGCCCGTATGACGGAGGCAGCCGAATATCTGACGTTACGGTACCAGGCCGATGTGGGCGGGCAGGTCTGATTCGCCGCCGATATCGTCATCGCGCTTATAGTCACCGTCGCCGCCTGCGCGTCACTGATTGTCATCACGAACAGACCCCGCGTCCTCATCTCGTAATCGATCTCGTGGAGCACTTCCGTGATTCTCGGCTTTCCGAGGTTTCGGCCTCAGAGCTTCAGGAAACGTCGGCGAATCGCGAAGGACATCCTGCTGTTGAATTAACTCGGTATCAAGTCGTTATTTTACTGTATAATTCGCTGCGATTGGCATAATGTCTGCGCGCTCAGTTTATGCGAATGGTAAAGAGTTACGTTCGGTAATGTATTTGGGAGGCACGCACTACGAGACAATAAATTGTCGTTGAACATGCAAAATTCCGCATAAATAAACTATTAATTCTTAAACAAAATTGAGACTGTGAGATAAGATATCTCGAAGTAATTATTGTCGCATATGTGACATTATGAGGAGATAACGTTTAGTTCTGCTTTTAATAATAGCTTTCGTATCGATAGTCGAATCTAATTTGAACAAAATGAAAAAAATCAGGGACGGATGTGATTATACATAACATAAATAATTTTTCTGTTATTTTGTTGTACATGGTGCAACAAAATATTATATTTCTAGTAATAGGTTTACGTGTGTGTGCCTGTTATGGAAGGTATGAGAAAGATAAAAATATCATGTGAAACATTTAAGCGCATGAATTATGTAGTTTAGATCACTCTTACCTGCCTCAAAGCCTAGATTGCATTTTCTCGTACAATTTTCTTTCGATGAAGCATTGCGTTACTAAAAATAATTCTTTACGCTATTTCTTTTTATACTTTTGCATTCAAAGAGTTAATATCAATTTAAAATTGATGCAGATTGACCGTTTTGATTTATGCTTGCATAAAAAATTCCGTTTAGAAATATAGATTTCCTATCGATGCAAAAAATTGTTAACAAAAATGGCTAAAATAATTTTTTAAAAATTATATGTATTATATGGCATTTTGTTGTATAAAAACCATTCTATGTAGCAGGTTTTCTCTTTAAAAACTTAAACAATATATTGACATTTTGAAGATATAAAATACAAATATACTATTGTTAGACATTTGGACATTTTTAAAAACTATTTATAAATTGTATGGAAAGAAATGAGATAGAGTCAAAATAGTTCATGTATATACTGTTGTTAGATGTTATTTTATAACATATGCGATTTATTGTAACATAAGCCATGATTAGTGGTTTGTAATTAAAGTACCGAATTACCTCTGAATTATTGTAAATACTGCTACATCGAAAGAACGAGTGCATTTTGGACATAGCGGAGTGAGATTGTACAAATTATATGTCTTGGAATTCATGTATATCTATAGGAGCTGTCGCATCAGTTTCGCTAAAGTCCCTTTTTCCTTAGAATTTTCTCCTCACTTTCAGATTTTTGCTTTTGTGAGCGAATTGTTAATACTATCAAATTGTACGTTATACCGCGGTGGCGACCGATATTAGTGTGTACATATATATCCCTAGTAACACATATTGGTTTTTTTTATACGTATCTAACGTTTTAGATACGTTTAGGAAATAAATATAAAATCATCGTGTTAGGAAACATATATGAACCAGTATGTGCTACCTGGGATATTTTAGTGCTCTACGATTATTTATTTCTACGTAAAATTAATAAAAGATATTGTTTAACTTCTAAGTTGCGCCAGATATGAATATACTCGTTCGCAGAAAATTGTTTTTAAGTCGTAGGTATAAAAAAAAAAACGACACATTGGTCGGTACATGTTTCCAAGTCGATAGAATTTGGTATCTGAAACTCATAATCTACGTTTGCAGTGTATATGTATAGAGCCGGTGAGATGCTTTCCTGACGCGTCAATATAATTAGAGAATCCGAATTATTACGGATCTTTCGCATCAGATTTATTATATATTTTGTGGTTAAGGATTTTTGAACTTTAAAGTAAAAATTATAGTGCAAGAGAAAAGAAAAAAATGTGGCGAAGGAAAGTTGTTACTACTATGATAATTTTCGAGCATAAATTATTTCTAATAAATGGTATAATTTTTAAAAAGATATATCTTCCTATGTTTACACTGTGTATTCTGCTTCACTTTCATGCTCTGTTAAAAATCTTCGTCCAAGACGAGCAACGCAAAATTTCACTTTTATTTTGTGTTTTTCTTTCCTTTGTGTATATTTTATGTACATATAAAAATGCTTAAATTAAATTATAAGTACGGTGCCATATCTGTTGAAACTCACGTTTCAACGTAATCTGCATTCGTGAGCCGCGCAAAATTATGGAAATCTTAAACGATACGAATAAACGATGTCTCGGATCTGTACTGCGCCACTGATTTAAAAATTTTTTAGTCTTTCGTGCATTTTCTGTGTTACTCCTTTTGTAGAGTAAAAGGGAAGCGTTTCAGAAAAATCTTTTAAAATATTTAAGCTTTTCATGATTATGCAATTGACTCGCTATGCATAGCTAAATTAAGTTAAGAATTAAGTTATGCTAAGGATGGTTTTTATATTCATTCCATATCATGAGCTATATACTTTTATGATTCTCCTAAGACATAGTACCTCAGAGGTTTTCAAATAGCGCACACCTTGATATTGATATATTTACCATTATAATGACATATCGATGACCTAATGAAGAGAAATCAAAGGAATTATAATAGAAATAAGTAATTCTCTATAAAATTTTGTGCTGCTTAAGAACAAGGAGAACATTCGTTACTGCATGGAATGTAAACATAAGCGTACAAAAGTTAAACTTTAACGAATATTTGAAAGTCCCTGAGATTGTGTTATAAATTATGATTATTTATAGGTCGTAATTAAAACATGCACCCAAAAAAGAAGTATTTTACGTTCAAAGTGATTTTTTCTATAATCTCATTCTAAGCTTACTGTTTTACAAGCAATATTCTTTAAAAAAGTGAAAAATCTGTTGATTATACTATTTTTCTCTTGATTTCAGAGGAATCCCTTTAAGGTCAATATAAGAGTAAAATCCTTTAAGATTTAGAGGATTTCCACGTATATCAAAATTATTATTTTTTTTGGGTGTGTGTAACGTAATAACATAATTAGAATACAAGTACCGTGCTACGGTAATGATTCATTCTTCGCGTCAAATCGCGATTACTAAACGATTGGCGACGTTAATTAGATTATTAATAATGAATATTTGATACTTGAATGCAATTATGCGAAAAAGAACAGAAGTGTCCAATCAGAATATAATCAGATTTTTACTGTACCATTACACAAAATAAGAAATATTATTCTCAAAGTTCAGAGAAATGTGTGTAAAAGAGTATCGCTTTATAGTTCATTTAATGCTAATGCGAAACTTCTATTCTGAGAGTTCTTTTTTGCATAATTAAAATTTATTACAAATGATGCAATTGCAGTCCGGACATTCGCTACGTAATCGAAATATTGTTGCATACAATGTTTTTGTGCTTCCTTCGTTGTTTTGCGTTATAATGAAAAATACTTGGGAATCAACCAATCAAATTTTACCAAACAACATTTAATAATATATCATCTCTATATTGCGATGTGTACGCGTGCGTTCGTTATTTTTGTGTCCATTTACCTTTACACAAATGTATTTAATGTTTGCATCATGGAAATGGAATTAGGTGGTACACAAACTGCCTTGATTTTATATTGCAATATAATGTTATATATATATAAAGTATAATGCTTAAAGAAAGCTCAATTTCAGTGAAACACATAGTTAGCTTTAGTAGGCGATATTGAAATGTGCAGATAAAATGTTCGTACTGGATCTTTGAGATACTCTTGTACGGTATTTGTATCTAAATATCTGCGCACTTGAATAATCTTGTAATAGTAATAAATTAATTACTTCCACGCCTATTGTCTGCTCTGTCTCACATAGCCAAATACATAGTTAAATTAATTAAAATAAAAAAAGCACGTCAAAAACTATATGCGATTGCTAATGGATTTCTGATCTTCAATATTATCAAATCCTTGTATTTATATATTTTTACTTTTTTGCAATGTTTATCTCGATAAAGAAAAACATATTTTTTTTGTATTCAATTCAAAGTAAACGACTCTGCCATTTCAGAAATTTTGTATTAAAAAGTTTAAACATATATGCTTTACTATAGAGTATATTTATGTTAAATAAATAATTGATGAATTTGCGTGAGTAATTAAATATGGTGCTCCGCGAAGTATTCATTTTTTTTTTATTTTAAATAATTTTCAGTCGTTCGCATTGTAATACGACAAGGTAATCGCGCACCAATTTTACTTATCGGTGTAATACCTCATCGGCAAATCTTTTGTGTCCATTTTTACCAATGCAGATTAACTCAGTTTAATTTACCTTTTATCTTTTTTTAATTTTTGTAACTAGAAAGAGATAAAAATAAATCGAGATTAAAGTTAATCTGCACTGGTAGAAATGAACATTATTGTTTCCTACTCTGACCGCAATGTCACTTATGTCCATTTCTATCAATGCAGATTAATTTTAATCTCGATTCAACTTACTTTCTATTTTTTTTTTAGTCCTAAGAATTAGAAAAAGATGAAAAGTGAATTAAACCGAGTTTAAAATTAATCTGCATTGGTAGAAATGGATATTAGAGGGCGTTAGCGCGCAGCGAGTTTTCGAGTCACGTCAACTCCCCCGTAAGATCCTCGGACACGTGCGTGCCAGCGCGCGTCCTCTAGTGAAATGCTGCAGCCGGAGTGATAAAGCAGCTCTCAGCTGTCAGCCGTGAGACACGGCGAGTATATACGCGAACGGAAGGTATAAAGAATAAGTTTGAGTGCAGGCAGTGGTTCTACTTATTAACGATGTTATACGTCCATCGTATCACCGTCAAACAATAAGAGATATGTATGAACAAGCCGCGAGTAGCTGGGCCGTCGGCCTGTACTCCCTGCTCGATCCAACGAAATTTCTGCCGTTCCTCCCGAATTTATGGGACAAGCAAGCCATCGGCTCGCGTTACCCAAACGATACGAAGATACGGGAGACCGATGTGCTCGTGGGGTACCTTATCCTATTCTGGACGATACTATACTTGGTATATGAGAATTGTCTCAATGTGAGTCTAACGTACTAAAAATTTTGAATGCTACGCATATTTCCTCCAAAATGTATGTTTCTGACTTGTTTTCTCATCGTGAGCAGTCACTGTTCAGGCGTATGTCCTTCCCGTTGGTCCAGCGGAGCAGGATAATCGAGGCTGTATGGAACTGTGGATTCTGTTTCGGTAGTATATGTTACATGAAGTCATCGGCCATGCAGATCTTAAGCTTTGCATCCCACGAGCAGGGAGTGACGTACCGGGAATTGGGAGTCGTGCTGCACAGGAGCTTTTACTATCATCAAGCGGGAATCGATATACTCTGTCATGGTGCTTGGCGAAAGGGCTGCGCAAACTTGCTGTTTGCATCCTTTGTCTTGAATCCACATCATCAAAAGTATATCATATAGTTAGATCTACTTTAATAACATCTTCTTTTTCTAATGTGATTTTTATTTGTTTAATCTTCCTCATTTTTCTCTTCTCAGTCTCATTTTGATTTTATTAATTCTTTAAATCTTAATTTTAACATTGATAATTACATTGACAATTAATATTTCCTGTATTAATATTATATATGTATGTTTTATAGTGATAGATGGTGTACAGTTACAAGTACCTTTCTAATGTATAAAACTATTGACATTGTGATAGTTGATGTCTGTCGAATCTTGTTGTGCATTTTTCAAACTGTTGGGAGATCAGTCTCTAAGCTGTTATTTCTATTACACTGCCTGACTTGGTTAGTAGATATTATATTCCCGATTTATTTCCTCAATCAATGTATTATATAACGCAAATGGTATTCCTCAGGATCTATTTATATGTACATTATGTGCCTACATTTATGCTTTGGTCAGAAGAAGTTAAATATGCAGAAACAGAACCTGGCTTGTGGCTTTGGTTTGCAGCAGAATGCTTAGATTCGGTAGAAATGAGTACTTTATACATATATTTCTTAATTAAATATTACGTACAGTGCTAATTTCTTGATATACATGTATATAAATGTTATATGTTAATGAAAATATGTAATTAGGTATGGTTAAGACTTATTGGACATGTGAAAGCTACACATTGGCTTGAAATCTGTCTGTTTCCACCACCGACACAGGAAGCCATTGAACTGGCTGGAATCCATAAAAGGCATAAAGAATCTTTAAGGAAATATAATAACAAAGCAGCAAAAAAGGTTGAATTGTGGCAAACACTAGTTTGTAAGTTCTACTTATTCTACTTTACACTTATTTTTTATTTAAAGTTTAAATTAGACTGTAACTTTGATAATGTGTTATTATATGAACAGGCGCAATGGCGATTAAAAAGAAAATTAAAAGGATTCGCGAAGCTAAAAGCAATCTAGATGCATCGACGGAAGATCTTGAGCAAATGGAATCGTTTGAAACGCAAGTAGATGGCGAGTTAGCAGAGAATTAACGAAGTAATACTAAAATATTTCCAAAAAATAGCATTTGCAGAATTTATACCAACGATAATAAATACGAGCCTTAAACGAATTTATCTGTAGGATGAAAGAATAGACTTTTTTTATTGTGATGTTCAAAACTTTGCATATAAATTTTTTTTTTTTTTTTTCAAAGATCGTTTTGCCACATCGATGACATGCATTATTTTCAACGAATTTATTATTCTCTATTGAGATTTGTGCATAGTTATATTTATAGTAAATTAGTGACAGAAAATATGAAGCAATTAAAGTATTCTGATGCAATGGTTAAGATCAGAATCAATGCAAGAAGACTGCACTGCAATTTTTATACAAAAATTAAGTTTATTTCATAATTTCGTAGATGTACACCCGCTTACGTAGAAAATTCATCGTCGCTTTCGCGTTTATAATTTAGTTTAGGATGTCTCGATAACAGTTAGCTGGATAATCCAGTAACGTTACAATCGAGTCGGAGGCGTTTTCTCGGAGTAAATATTTAAGAGTGTTGTTGTTAATCGCTCGGTTGATCATCTATACAACTCAAAGCACATCAATATTACGCTAGTCAGATGTAAAATCGGTTCGTTGAATGGCACTTTTATCCAAATTGAATACACGTGTGTTCCTTCGTGTGTTATAATTGCACATAAATCCTCGAAGTAGCGTAAATTTGCGTTTGCGAAGTTGTACATATACGATATGTGACGCTATATTGTTAATACGAAGTTACCTTATCGTGCAGTTTGCATTTGCATCGATAGACGATGTGGACATCGTCACTAATTCGCAGTAATAAATTGATTTTAGGTCACATCATAAATTCGATTACAGTGGCTGTGATAGCGGGTATCGTCCTTGTTTATGGCAGTAAATAGGTATAGGTGCATTTTTGAGCAACGAAATTGTTATCGCAGTAATTTCAGGAGCAACGCCAGAGACGTACTTGACATACAGTCTCGCTTTTAAAATTGACAGACAAAATCCAAATCTTTTTAAAAGTGAAATATTGTTTGGTACTACTTTTTTTTTACATTCTAGGAAGAGAGCCTGTATATCTTTTAAATTATACATCGTATTTTCTACATGTATGCAGTGTTTTTCAGTTCTGGATGATGCAGAGATATTGTCCTGTTGTATTTAAATTGTTGATAAATGTATGTAAATGAAGACAACGACAATTTATTAGATAAGTTTTAATCTTATAGACACACTTACAAAATATCTTGTTATATTATTATATCTTTTATATTGTGTGTGTATGGATTAATCATATGTTTACGGATGTACACTGCCAGAGAGAGATGCAACTTGCGTTAAACTATCACTGCGCTTATTTCGATAAAGTGTAATCATCGTTCTTATTATACGCACGCATATGACTCAAGCATTGTTCGTTGAACAAAAGTGGAAAAAAATTCGAGTTAAAGTACTTGTAAAATTTATTTCAGTACCATAATGACAGGACGATTGTATTTAATGCATACTTTTATATGATCGCGAAAAATAAACGATGGTGCTTGCTGATTATATTCATCTCTTTCTGTATAGTATTCCGAATATTCTGAAAGCACGAAAATTTGCGAAGAAACTTTCGTACACCTTGCAGCTGATGAGTAATTTAGAAATGTCAATTAAATTATACGTATGTATTATTTATCGACAAAATTATTATATTTCGATTCCAAAAAATGATACATCGTAGGATTAATAAAACTTACACAATTTACATCCACCAGATAAATTATCTATCTATAATTAAAATTCTTTAATCGCGCGCCGGCACGCGCGCTCTAAAGTTATGTTTTTTTTTCGTACTAAATTATATCGAAACGTACAAAGTATCAAACACGGCGATTTACTACTTCATAATCCATGATTACATGTGTAACACTAATAATAAATTATCGCGTTCGTAGTATTTATTGTTTCCTTTTTCGCTTTTTGGCAAGAATGGCAGCGGGCCGCCGTGTGTCGAAACGAATTCGAATTCAATGGTAACAGGGTAGGAAGACGACAAAAATCATGGTGGGAAACGCTATCAAATAATTCTCATTATCGTATATTATATATTCCATCAAATCCGTTTAATAAATGCCCGCCGTGTCTCGGCCAGTGCGGGATGGTGCTGGAACAAATGCAATTACGAAAGTTACTCTTATTACAAACATATACATTATGAGCAATAAAAGTTGAGTCCTCTAAACTTCCTCTTTTTTTTTGTTTTTTTGTTTTTTTAATCTCTTAGGCCCAACCCGTTTTCTGCGCCGTATAATCGATGCAGATATTTAGAATTTTATTTTTCATTTACTTTTAATTTTTATCTTTTAAATACGAGAGAACACGCACTTTCGTTCTTTGTGAAAATATGGCCCCATTGTTACAG
Organism: Tetramorium bicarinatum; assembly: GCA_928718305.1. Taxonomy (NCBI): domain Eukaryota; kingdom Metazoa; phylum Arthropoda; class Insecta; order Hymenoptera; family Formicidae; genus Tetramorium; species Tetramorium bicarinatum. The sequence goes on from OV788324.1 coordinate 15,860,662, forward strand.
GCTCGATGTAGTGTTGGGAAATATAATATTCCTCTTATTTTGTTCCTGAGTCTGCAACAGGCTTCGTACGACTTCGTGCAACTTGCATCTTTCGCGTCGCTACATCCCCCTCTTTCCTTACACTCGCGATATACGTATCTCTTGTACAAAAGCAATTTAACAATATATTCGGGATATTAATTTATTGCTTGAGCCTCGTGTTCAGAATATCCTCTAACGTACTGAGGGTGATGGATGTTGTCGCGTCTCTACAAATGCAACTGGCACGAAATCGCACTGTATTAAGATCTTTCTGAATTAATTCTACAGTATATACGTGTTTTGTCCTCCCTTTTACCTACTATATATTCATTTCTTTTATTAAACTTCAATATATTTTCCTAGTCGCGAAACAGGCCGCATCTGAACCCGATGATGATAAGTGAGCTCTTCTTATTACTCGAATTTATTATTTTGTACGTGCAATAAGGATGTTATATGTTTTAAAGAATCCTTTCTTTTTCAGAGGATCAGCAACAGATAAACACATGAATTTGGTGAAGTTTAAATCTTAAACGTATAAAAAAAATTAAAAATATAAGAAAAGGATTAGATTAAACCGGAAATAATTGCATAAATTTAGTCGAAGATACAGTGGCCAGTACGAGCTAATGATGGCTGTAAATTCCATGTCATAATTATATATGTACATACTTTTGGCTAGATTTTATTTAAAATCAGCCAATCTTTATTCTTATAATTGCACGTTTTGTTGATCCACATGATAAGCTCAATTTTCCATCGATTTAATTCGAGAAATAGGAAGATCTATCTCGTGTTCATCGGATTATATTACCTACATGTGAACTTCTTACACCGTCCATGTGCTACACGGAATCAAACGCGATCAGCGTGCAATTGGTTGAGACATATTCTCCGTCGTGTTATTCCTTCCTTTATCACCTTCTGTGCGCAGGAAGCTCATCTTCCGCTGTGGCTCGGGAATTCTTAGTAAGTCGATAAAATTAAGGCGTGATTATGAATCGCTCTACCCCCGTAGGCCATGATTAATCAATATGTAAGTATATTTCGCTTATTTCATTATAAACAGCAAGGTAACAATTTTAAATAACCGAAAAAGAAAAGATTCAAAAGTGGGATCGCTGAAACCAACCTGATCTCGAATTTTGAATATTTACAAAATAAACTATTTTAATTCTCTCACAAGTAGTTGTAGAAATATTTTTAATTAATAATTCTGAGTGTTACGCGAAATAGAAAAGCGAGGATACGCATCGTTTTAACCCATTAACTGTCTCTATCCTCATTTGTAGACCAGCGACTCAATTTTTTTATGTCATTAGCTCCGTTAATATTTTTTCTTGTATCGTCGGTTAAAAATAAAAAATAAAAATCTGACAGTTAGTGGGTTAATAATAATAAGAATTCTCCGTTCGACAGCGGCGCAAATGCTCAAAATCGAACAACATGCACTTATGCAGAAGACCTAGCGAGGCTTCAGTCTTTCGGACGTTAACACGTTTCGCTTGTCGCCTGTGTCGATGTAGTAATAGTAGTAATAGGTTGTCGTGTATATGTTTGTATACGTGTTTTACGCGCGCGGCATTAATGCAATTAGTAATTGTCCCTCAGAGGCTCGTGACTATGTGTGGCTTGGCAGTGGTGGAGGCGATTTCGGAGAGCCGTACGTCGATAGGGATGCGATCGTCGTACAAGGTCGGCGCCTGCAATATAATCCCGGCCGTGCCGACGACTACGGCTAACGTAAAGATCCAGAGGAATAGTCTGTCGAGCACCATCGCGACGTACTTCCAATCCTCCTTGACCTACGATCGAGTCCTCAATGACAATCAAGAATGTAAAGCATATGTTTTCTACAGCTACGCGAAGCAGATTTATGGGTATGTACGCGGAAAAAAAGAATCTATTGAAGATTGCAATAAAGCTTTTGTTATTTTGAAATGTATTGACATTTTAGGACACAGAAATTATTATACTTTTGTTCAAAGATATTACGTACGTTTCATATTTGACAAAAGAATGCAATTATTCGGGTATTTTAATGTTGTACAATTCGAAATAGTCAAATTTCTAAAGAAGAAAAATTTCAGCGTTTATTAAATAATATTTAATAAGAACCTAGAGGGTTGAATGTGAAAAATTCAGAAAATTTTTTAATTTCAGAATTATTTTTAGATACCCTAATTTTTCTTTCTTTATTCTATGAAAATCTTCTGAATTGTTTTTGTTATATTTTATATATCGGAATGCTGTTATTCGGATTGTGTGCGAAATTATAATTACTCTAGTAGAATCCTCTTCTCTCTTCGTATGATCGGCGATGAAGCGGATGCCTTCTATGGCCTTGTATAGTTCTGGGCAGTGATGCCAATGGTGAAGCGTGTTGCAGAGAGCGTCGACGCTCTCCTCTGTTGGAAGCTGCGGCTGCGGCGCGGCCGTTGCCGCTGGCGAACCGTGGATACGGCACGTACTTCCTAAATTTACTGCTTCCAGCTCCCTAAGCAAACAATGCACAAGTCGCAAAACAGATGATCACGAATATATGTATATTAAGAAAATATTTGAGAAAATGACTCGAAGAAACATACGATGTTGCGCAAAAACATCAGATAGAAGTTTTAGGCCAACTAAAAGTAATTAATTCTAAGATATGTGGTGTATTCACATCACGCTAGTGTTATTTTTGATATTTTCTTTACTCTTGAATTTTTTGACATTTATCATTTTTACTGTTTTCAGTACTAATTTTACACAGTTATATACTGACAGAATTACTTATACAAATACTTATTTTTAAAAAATCTATAGTTTCAAAGTTTGTGTATAATCTTTATAAGATATATTTTTATCAGATACATCAAAACGTAAAATATAATGATGCGTATGATCATATGTGAATCTCGGAATTATAATAATTAAATAAATTATACATTATTTTGCACTATATAACATATCAAATAATATATATTTGGAATGTTTCGAGAGTAATCTGGACGACACGCACCGAGGATGCAGCTCATCTCGTGAATCGACACTAGGAAAGAGCACGGAGGACTCGACCAGCTCCGAAGCCGAGGACTCAACGAACAGTGATGGGTCTCGCAATTCGAGACCATTGCATGTTCTGACCATCACGCGATGCCCATGATGCCCGCCCAGGCTACGTCCATGTTTATCTAGTTGGTACTGCGGCCTGAGAAGGTAAAAGCACAATATGGTTTATCCGATACGGAGATTCATTTTGTCTAATCCCAAAATATCCTCGAACTATAAAAACATATCTGCATAAAATATGCCGAGATTCGTGCGATCGTATATCTAATATCTTGCATATTTTTTTTAAATTCCCGATAATCAAAGATTGACTAGTTCCTACGATCGCACGAATTATTTCTTAACAGTATCCATACAGTTCCAAAGCCGGTATTCTTCGAACGAAGTGATCGAAGAATCACTACTAGTAATAGAATCCACTGACAGCCCGTATTATAACGGTTTTAAGCTTACAATTAGTGTGCAGCAATGAATAATTTATTGCTTCGTAAAGTCGGCTTTACGATACATCGCACCATACTCTAACGAGCTCGTGACTACACATGCTCCTAACTTCTAGTTTGGTAGAGTTGCGAATATTGCAGATGTATTCGAGTGATGTCAAATACTGAAGAGTGACTCTAAATTCTATATAAAATTAGTGTGTGGCTGTGTGACAATGCTCAATTTGACGGTAATATTAATAAAGTATTGTTTCGATGCTGCGCATTGTAACAGCGCGATATAAAAAAATGTTCGACAGTATTAATGAAGCATTATTTCGATGCTGCGCATTGTAATAGCGCGATGTAAAAAAATGCTTCGCTTCATAAAATAAAATTCCTGAATAAAAGTACACAATTATCGAAGTTCAATTTCATCACTTTGTGGGAAAGGCTTTAATTCCAAATTGTTTAATTTGATAATGATATAAATCTTAAAATACATACTCTTTTAGATACACTCGTGAGGCATGGAAATAAACAATCCGACCGTCGATGCCGAGCGACGCCTCGGCGGAAGTCAGGAAATTTTATTTGTATGACAAATAAAACACAGCGGAAGAGAGATGCGACTAGCGACAGACACATCACTCACGATGCAGCGCGATGCAGAAGTGATGCACCGTGGTGCTAAATGCTTGCAGGTATGACGCGACACTAACGTCACGTGCACGCTAATGAGTGCTCTAATGCTCGCTCTGGCGTGGTTCCAATGACCGGGCCACAAATGCCAGAAGAATATATCTTGCCTGGAATCGTAATCGGTTCTCTGCGATGGCGTATTATACCTGCGCATTACCAGCAGCCTCGGCAGAACGTGGATGAACACGCGTCGGACCCACGGCGACATTACGTGAGTCTGCGGCGAACGGAAGTGCACATTCAGGACCACCACTGTTACGCATATGCTGTAAATTCACGAAAGAATGAATGGAATGCGAAAGAAGGATCGCGACGGTTATTCGGTAGTCAATAATTGTACTAGCTTTAAATTAAAGTGGCACATGTTTTCCGATAGGTGGAACAATAAAATCAGGAATAGTACATTGGCAAAACACCAGCAACAGTATATTTAAAAAATCTGAGTTTCATTCAATTAGTATTTAAAGCGAATGTGCCATTTAACTTAATAAATTTAACATTCGAGTATATAACGCACTTTACAAGTGTCCTCTTGGCAGTAGCGATTTTCGTATACCGTACCTGAAGGTGTCGAGGATCATAGTGAAGAGGACGAATTTACCAAGAAGCGGTACTACGAGCGACGTAGGCGGGATAATCTCGGCCAGCAAAAGGAAGAACACAGTCAGTGACAATAGAATCGAGATGGACAAACTGACCTACGGCAGAACGAGAGAAAAAGGTTTCTTATATATTATTTATAGACTATGTTACAAGGATATATTTCAAAAGCGATACAGAAATATGAATTATACATTTTCTTGGGTATTCCTGTATATTTAAAATAGATTACACATACACACACATACACATAAACTGAAAATAATCTCGGTTACTGTCTTACTTTTGGTTTCCTAGTTACGAGCCTCTCAGAAAAACCAGTTACTAATCCTATACCTAACTCCATCTTTAATAAATAATTTTGATACCGGAGCCAATAAATTAATTTATAACTTTCTCAACTTTCTCTACGTTTTATTCCATAAATAAATTGATTAACTTGGCTTCTAAACGGCTCATAACTGAAACCTATAAATGATTATATAATCTTATTGCAATGTCTCGAATTGCTTTATTTGCAACATGAGAAAGAAGATTTACAAGTTAAATCGAAAATTAATAATTTCATCGAGAAATTAATGACCCGAGAATATTGCGTCGAGAGAAGAACAGATAAACGTTTTAAAAGCGCAGTTTTAATTTTATCAATAGGTTTCTGTTTTCTTCTCATAGAGTGGAATGAGCTCTCAATTGCAAATTTATACGGCTGCAAACGTATATACGAGTTGCACCTTAAAAGTGCATTGGGGCCGATTGGAGAAGGTTTTGTCTCTCAGCCCTCTCGCATTGATTCTGTGTGCCGAGCACGTTGCGAGAGACGCATTACAGCCAAGCGGTGAAGCCACCCCAGTCTTGTTTCTCTCCCCGTGTATCCTCGTTGCGTATTCTCGCCGATTGCTAAACGACCGATACTCTGACATTTGACCTTCTCTCTCTTTTTTCTTGCTTGCCTATCTTCCGCCTAGGACAGCTCGGTATACCTTTCGCGGTGACAAAGCGGAAGAATACGTCTGAATTATGTAAGTCGGTAAGTGGATATTGGTGCTCTCTCGAGGTCGACTTTACAAGGCGCTTAAAAACGTAACATTCGACGTGAAAAGGTCGGTCGTGGATTAAATCGTAATGCCGTAATGGTGCACAAAATGTGCCATATTCCACATTCCGATCTAATCGAACCAAATCTTTGCGCATCTGCAAAATTAATTTCCGATTGCGACGATGGAACAAAGTTCCCGAAGGTGTATAAAGAGAAACGCGATATCGGGACAATAAGGTCGATCGTGAATAAAACTGTAGTGGCGCGCGATACTATACCGTTCTATTTTGATAAGGTCGATCGCGAGCTATTTCGATTTAATGGAATGGAATTCTTGCATTTTGAGAATTAATTCTTCGGTTGCGTCTCTAACAAATATCTAAAGAATCTTAAACACGAAGATTAATATATCGAAGGAAAATCGAGTGTATTAAACTTATGGGCCAAATTTCATTCAGATTTAATCTAATCACGAATTGTGTTAGGCTTGTCTTTGCGTTTTGAAAATTAATTTTTATCCCGATTAAATATCTAAACTTTTTTAAAACCACACTTGTGGAATTTGCGGAAAGAACGCTATACTAAATTTTATTTTCTTTTTCTCTAAACGTAAACTAATCGTTTTATTCTAGTTTAATCGAATTTTAATAAGATGTATGAAATATATCGCATAATGCAACGTATAAAATCAAAAGAATAAGTTATGAATTAATTACCTTCTCTCCACTGTCGCTTGGCAAGTAAAATACCAACACCGTGAGGAATGATATCCCCATGCAGGGTATTATGAGGTTAACGGTATAGAATAGAGTCTTCCGTCTCATGGTGATGTTGAAAGTGATGTCGAGATAAGGCTCGTCACAACACGTGTAAAACTTTTCGTTTCTGCAATTTGCACATTCGCATATTTCGTTCAACGATAAATTATAATGGTATTAATATTAAAAGCATTTCATGCACATTTTCACAATTTTCTTCAATTCAAAATACAAATAAAACATTATTATTATTATTACTGCTGATTATTAATAAAGTTATTATTAATGCTTAATTTGCGGGGAAAAAATCAGTTTTTATATTGTTATCAGTATATTTCCACAATTCGTTTTCGCAGAAAATTATTCGGTAGAAAATCAAATACAAACCTTTAATGGTCAAAAAGAGGATTTAAAAAATTATCAAAGCATATATGTACCTTACAGCAGGGACTTCTAGTATATCCCACTCGACGGAAGTATAAAACTCCGACAGATCGACGCCGATGTCGACGACATTGCTGCCTCGGACCTCGTCGATGTGTCTAAGATCGACCTTAACAGTAAATTACTAAATTTTACAATGCATTGTTGATGTCGCGCTGCTTAACGTCCAATTAATATATACTTATGCTCGATCTTTTTCTATCATTATGAGAAAGTCCGCACGTATTATCGATGAAATATTTGAAGTTAAATCAGACTAATTACAATGTGTAAAGCCTTAGCATGACTAGAAATAGATCGTATCACGATATAAAATAAGAGCACTCTCAAATAACATTAAATACTTAATATTTAGGTCAGACAATTGGTCTCAGCGTTTCATTTCTTTTATTTCAAGTTCAGTTCCGTCTTCCGTCCAGCCATTTATACTCGATTGCACTTCTAACAAGCGACATTTTACTCAATAAAAAAAAAGATAACAAGCGATATATACGATCTTTCACCACTCGCGGTGTCTAACGGCGGACAGTAATACTCTCATCGTAACATGCCACGAAAGACGCTCTCGGAATATTTATGATTGCTCTAACAAGAACCCTGTAAGATTTTTCTATTGCCCCGACAAATTGAATTCTTTGAATCCTCGAAATTAATTGAATAGCTCTAGTAAACACACATGTCGCGAACGGAAAAGTTTCTCGAGAGCAGGCAAAAGATCTAATTATTTATCAGACTTTCGACTCGCGAAGAAAAAGATTACTGGAAATACGATAAAAATATCCTTGCAAATGTACACTTCCACGTACGATATAGTGGCCTTCCTATATATCTATATATATATATATATATATATATATATATATATATATAATTGTCAATTCTTTTTTTAACTTGCGAATAAAGACAAGTGGCCTTCCTGCGACAGTTAAATCGATCGGTCACGCGTTTGGAGAACGGAAGGAAATTTTCGAAACATCCGCGAGATACCAGGCAATTCTCACCTGGAAGCCGTCGTAAGTCCACGAGCCGAATTTCATCACACACGTCTGCTCGTCGAAGGGAAAATATTCGACGTCGATCTCGCAGGAAGACTTATAAATCGCCGGCGGCTTCCACTCGACCCTACCCGTGTAGTTGAGGGTCGCCTTCGTCGCCAGCGTCACCTCGAAGTTACCGTCGGCGCTGTCAAACGTAAATTCTTCCATATTTCTATCTTTGGCTGCGTTCGGAAATATCACTCGAGTGTATCATGTGTATCTTTGTTGTTCACCAAATATTAAACAAAAATAAAATGATACACGAAGGCACTCGAGTGAAATTTCCGAACGCAGCCTTTCTCGGGAAAAAATAATTTCAATTGAAAAACTATAAGTAAAATTGTTTCCAAATTATAACACATTATTCGAAAGTCTATCATTCCGGTAAATAGAAATGTAGTAACATTTCTTTCATGGATTTGTTGTGTGCTGTACAAAATGTTGAAAAAGATGGAAACCAAATTGATATTTAAGGAGGTCAACTAAAAAAAGTTAATATAAACGTCCATTTTAAAAATGCTATATTAAAGAATTATGAGAGATCAATAATTCAATGGCACAACTGTTCTTATGAGTTTATAATTCCTTAGAACCCTTCTCGACCTCTTTTATTTATTCAATGTTATATACAGTCTTATGACTCTAAATAAATAAGAACGATACAGAGATCAAGATAACTGTCAGTTGAAAGATAACTGTTGTTATAACTGACAGTTATTTTTCTAAAGGAGCAAGTCGTTTATATAGAATAGTGCATTATTGACTTATTGATAAGTTTTTAATAAAACGTTTTCAGATATAATTCCGTAAAAACTTTTACATTCTACTTAATTAATTTAAAATATTGTATCAATTCAGTCAATTTTGTTGGATATCCTATAATTTGTCATACAAACATATATTTTATTTAGGAGATAACTCGTTTTTTCTGAAATGAAAAGATTCTACCATAAGTTTAATCTTCAATATCTCTTTAAAAAGAAAATCTGTCCGATAATAATTGATAATAATAGAGAAATTTTCTAGTATACAATATAATAGGAGAATATATCTAATAATCTTTCAATAACCATATAAAAAATTTTGATTTTAAAGTGATGAAATCACCCACATGCTTTGATCTGACACATTATATACACTATAAGCGCGAAATGTTATCGTCCTTTAATCAGTAATTTATTTAAATCGACAATATTCTATAAATGTACATTAAAAAGAAAGAAAAGATAACACATCTAATTTCCATTAATGATTGTCTTACTTGTTGTATAAAACTATATCGGGCCTCCATATGTGATCTGACGGCACATGCAGCATCTCCACCCCACCGTATTCCTTCGGATCCCATTTTAGCTTGTAATCATACCATGACTGCGAACAAAGAATCGTAAACGTTATCATTATCGTTATCGCAAACATTACTTTTCCTGTCATTTTGTCATTTTTACTTATGTTACTTTACATCTTTCGAGGGCTTAAGCCATTGTAGAAAAATATCATTTTTCTTGTCGCGTTTTTTTAATAGAATCTCGAAAATAATCTTTTTTGCTATTATTGGCGTTTTTCTCTCGAAGTTGATGCAGTTCGCAGCACACAGTACACATCTCTTTGATTCGTGCTTCAATTCTTTTGCACTTTCAATATAGTACATAACCGAAAACCGCATTTCACCCGTCTTATCTATTGTGCGAATTTTCAATAGATCAACGTTCATATAACTGGGGTAACGACGTCCGTCCAAAATAACGTCTATCATAATATCCGTTGCTTTAATGCTGTGTGTATCTAATGCGGAAACTTCGAACAAGAACAACCGATAATTATAATTAAATCAATACGTTCATACGTGAAGTCTTTCTTCAACTAACATTTGTTATTGATAAGGAAATTGTATTAGTTATCTTTTTCGATACAATATTAATTTCTTTGCTCTTGATTAAATAGATGAAATAGAACCGATTTCACCATCGATTTCCTATCTTGGAGAATGATGAAATCAATTCGATGCATCTGCTCACATTTTTTTTAATTAAAAAAAGCCTCTCTTTTAAAATTGGTCTGTTTTTTTTTTCGACTCATTACAGTGGCTTAATCTCTTATTGACAAGTAAAGCTTAACCCTGTGTCGTGCTATTTTTAATTTTGCGTTGCGTGGTAAGTGATGTGAACAAAACATAGTGAGTAATGTGAAAAAGTTTTTATGAACGAAATTTTTCTTTCATATTATAATCTCTTTTTCGTTCCCGTCGCGAACAAACTCATATTTTTACTTGCCAGAACAATGTCGATGATTGAATAAATCATCGTGAAAAATTGTCGTTCGGAATGGAAAAGAAATGATATATTATCGCATTGAGCAAAATGCCATAAAACTATTCGCGTGTTTTATGTTTCTTCATCGCACGTAAATGCGTCGTTCCTCGCGGTGCAGACACTCTTTGTCGCGAATATTCAACGAATTTATCTATCGGTAATTTATGTATTTAAAATGGGAAGCGACAAAGGATCGGGAGATGACGCTGAGGCTACTTTACCGTGCACAAACCGTGCACAGAGGCAATATTTTGTAACTTTCCTCATTGAGAGTTGTAAGGCTGAAACGCGCAGATTTGCATGCGGTGCAACGAACTTCTTGTCCTTGTTCATTCATTCCGCCCGATTAAAATTGCGCGTTTTATTGAAAAATTTCTATGCCGTTGATCTATTCAATTTCGTAGCTCATACACGAAGCGCGTCTTTTTTTCTTAGTATTTCGCAGTAGATTTAAAAAAATTCGTAGGATTATAACATTGTAGAATAATGTGTTGCATATCGGAGAAATTTATAATCAAACATCTTCGTCGAAGACATTCAGCTTTTATAAAGAGTATCTTAAGATAAATGGATCAAACTTTTACTATGAATTTTTGGACGTGAATTCGAAGTCAATTCTTTCTCAATAAAAATGTCGAGAGAATCATCGCTCTTTGGAGTTTTTAAAATTACAATATCTTACATTTCTGCAATATACCTTATAAATTGAAGTACTGTTAAAAGAAAAAGTCCACTCAGAATTAAATAAAGAACATAATATTCTCTTAATTTTTTTACGAATATTAAAGACTAAACGAAAATTCTATTTTCAACTTATTATCTCTTAGCGTCTTTTTGTTGAAGAATTTTTTTAAAAGAATCCATGAAACCAATAAATTTCTTCCATTTATTGCGATCGCTGTGTAAAATTTCTGAATAAACTAATTAAACGAAAATAGAAACTAAATTAGCTTTAATAAAACACGATTGCTTTTATTACTCTCAATTTTCTATTCATGTCAACGGAACGTCCACAAACGACGAAGCGCTGACATCGCTTGTCGCCGGAAATGCGCTTCCTTCGGGCGTGGACACAGCCTTTATGCGTGGGGCATGTTGAATATTAGCTCGAAGTCAGTTTCTCTCTCTCTCTATCTCTCTCTCTTCGTTTACGCGTTGCTATATTTGCCAGATAGAATATTATACTGGCATGCAATTGGACATGACTATATTCTGCGAAATTTGGCTGTGTTTAACCGAACCAAAGGTAACGCTTAGTTAAATAGCGAGCGGTGTACACTCTGCGAGGTAATTTATTAAATATTCATCGCGAAATAGCGTAATCCTCGTAATCCATTTGCAACTCCGACACGCTTTAAAGCAGGGAATTAAATTTGACCGCAGATGAGAAGAGAGGGAAGGGGGATGTCCAATGTTTATTCGCGATATATTTCCTATTGATCCTCCATCGGGCTTTTTAATTTTTTTGCACAATTTTTTCGTAATACTTTAAATAATGTGCGTAAGTTGCAATTTCGATTTAAAAAAAAATGCACATATATAAACTGTGACAAATAACGCGACACGTTTTATTAAAATACCCAGATCAGTGGAGATAACGTTGCCACAAGTCAATATATCATATTGCAGAAATTATTATAAAGTTCAATTTAAAGAGCTTAATTTGAACAATCGGCGTACAATTTATTCGCGATGCGGACGTTTGCGTCAGCAGTACGAACTTATTAAGCTCGTCGATGAATCGCTGCGAAATTAATATTTTCGCGCGCAAACTTTGCGATAACATTGTGAGATGCGTGACGCGGTGGATATCCTGAACTTTCGGGTGGCTTGGCGCTCGTTTGCAACTCTCCGAACTGTATGCGCGAACATTTGACGATGTGGCGAACACACGACGATGTGGCTGGTTTACCGCGCAACATTAATATTTGGTGTCTTTTCACACCAACGGGATTTCCACGGGAATAATAAACTAACAGGAATTGCCAAATATGGAGATATGTGGCTTCCCAATTTGTGAAATTTATAATACACATGTCGAATTTAGCTTTATGACGAAACGATGACACACGAAAGAGCATAATTATACCACTTTCCTTTCTAATTTAACTTTAATTTATTTTTATCTTAACAATTTTTACAGAGAAATGAAAGAGGCGTGTAAGTACTAATGGATGAGGACTTGAAATAAATTCAGGGTAAATCGAAATTTCTAATGAAATTGGGATTGTTTCAATCTCAAGCTTTGGTATGAATTCCAATTTATTCTGATTTGATTTCTATTACCATCTCGTCAACCATTCCATTTTATTTTTTGATTGCAACGATGCTGGAATAACAATAATTAAAACTTTCGATATGTACAAATACCTGACAAGAGAGAAATACTAAATTTAGAACGCGCGTGCAAAAAAGTTATGCAAATACGGTCAAAATAAGTTTCGAAAACAGGTAGTATCTCTTGTAGTTTCTAGGAAAATGCAACTGGAAGAGAGAATCGGTATATAATGATACAAAACACATGAATATGTTATTCTCATTGATCTCGCAGCGAGAGGAGATTTTCAAAGATTTATCAGGCGACACCCTGTAATCGTATCATGGAGGTATCTGCTTTTTAATGACCCGATTTTCCGTCGCGAGTCGCGTATTTATTACATGAATCTATTTTGTGTGCTCGCTATATATCCTAGAACGGAAAAACGGTCGTGCACATGGAGCGAATCTATCTATCTTACGTAATCCAGCATTTGAAAGTGGGTTGCATGGTTCACCGGAGTTATTTTCTGGCTTCTCCGGGCGGAAGCTTCTGTCCGATCTTCGTTTCTGCGTACGAAAATCCGTGCGCGCGAGCGCGACGCTCGCATATGTAGACACGTGCTAAAACGTGTCATCGACAGGCCGCGAACATTTACTTTCCACGTGGACGACGGCCAACAATGAAAGTTTCGGCGAACTTACGAAATCGAAAATTGCTACGATTTGTTACGAAAAATACTCTAATATCGTTCGATATGCGTTTAATAAATATCTCATGATCCCTGAATTTTCTTCTTCTTTAATTTCTACGTTACGTGATTTTTTGGGATATATTACCTGCTCGACCCAGAGATTCGTCGTCATGATCTGATTCTTCAAATTCTGCAAGAGAATAATTTTGTGAGAATACATCGCTCTCCCCTGCTCTGAAAATATATCGCAACATTTCGTCATGAGCCGATATATCTCGTGCTCTCCCGAGATGATTAAAAAACGGATTATAGATATATATTATATATATGTATGCATCAACGGCATCTGCTATAACAATTTTTATCAGTACGAAATATAAAGAACACGGCTAAAATTTGCCTTCAGAGATAACGACATTAATAACGGTGCCTTGAAACTTGATGTCAAAATATTAATATACAAATTATCTAATATCCATATTTGAATCCATAATTCTCGCTCGCTTCTTCTCACATTGTTATATGGTCGTGAAGATGCAATTGCTTACCACATCGATGAGCTGCGAAAGCTTGAGCTTTATTTTAACGGTGAGGGCGTCTGTGACGTTGACCACTGGACGAACCAGCTTGTTGTAATTCGACAAGAGGTCGTCGTATAATCGCTTCGCGTCTGGATTTCCTGAGCATCCTGGAAATACAGGAGAAGCGTGTCCTAAAATCGTCGCCTAAAAGGGCCAACTTATCGCACCGAACCAAATTTCCATACGTGACAATGCTTATTGTCTTTATGTAGCGGAGGTTTAAAGTTAGATTAACAGCAAACTGAATCGAGTGTAGTGTCAAACTTACGTCACACAATGGTACGTCATTGTATAAATTATTGCGTAAGTTTGAAAATAATTCATTTTTACTGCACTAATTAATTTAAATGGATTTCCCATTCACAATCTATCGCAGTTTCACTGTATTTCTCCATATTAATGTGACTCCTCGTCACTTCTGCGAGATTTAGGACTAATATCGCGATTCGGATCGTCGTCGATAAACGAAGCGAAAACAAGGGAATCCGAAAAGGGCGCGAGGAGAGGAAAAGCAGGAAATATTTCGCCCGGAGGGCAGATATCAAAGGAAGGGAGACAGCCGTGGATAGTTTACCCACGTAACAGGACAGCTCGGTAATTCCGCTTCGTAGTTTTCCCATTATCCGTGCCCGTGTGAGCGTGCCCGTGTATATTTCGCTTTGCGCATATTTAACCCTTTGCCGTACGGCAGCGTATAAAGTGTTGCCGTCATTATAAAGACCAACACATAGGCCGGAAGATACGGATCAGATATATCCGCCGTCGTCCGAACCGTTCTCCACTTATTTGCAATTTCAAAGTAAAACGTTGAGCCTCTGAATCTCTGCGTGCAACGCTACGAATCGCTATTAATATTGGAGCCACAAAGCGTGGCCTGAGAAGCACATTTCGCTAGGCATCGCGAAAATTTATGTGTGTGCGAATGTATAATGTATGTCGAAAGAATAGTTCTATATAAATTCTCTTTAATTATTCCGTGTCTCGAAACTTTTTGTTACATTTTACTTTTTGTTACATTTTGTTCGAGCGGATTTCCGCTCATTGTGCTTGAATCAAATCAAGAATAAGAGAGAAAATTTAATATTATATAATTCGTTAATTTCCAATTTGCGGTCTGCATTAAAAGATCCTTGGAAAACTGCGTTTGCTAAAAATAACGAGACAAAAAAGGCATATGATTCCTCGCCATTATGAATTTTTTCACATCGTGCGCATTATCTCATCGATTTATTTCGGTGCGGAATATATTCTGTAATTTATGCATCGCGACTGAGAAAATTTCATTTTTCAGCGACAAATTAGCGGCGATGTAGCAGAGGCGACAAACACTTGCGCTCGTTCGACGAGACGCAAATACGTGCCGATAGCTCGTCATTACAATAGAGTCGTCGGTGGATTCAGCCGTTATATTATTTATTACGCTCGCATGTCATTTTATTACCGTTTTACGAGCTCCCGAGACCGTCCTGACTAGCGCGTACGTAATGCAACGTCGCCAGTGATTTTAATTTTGAAACTGAGCCAGGGGGGTTCTTCCGGCTGGTATATTGGAAGACAGTCCCTGGGAAATTGCATTCAAGAGTAGCCGGAAAGATTATAGCCGCGGGACGAAGGACTAAAGTTGCGAGAATGTCAATAGCGATGGGATATTCCGTGTTTATTCTAATTTAACGCCTGACGTATCGGAGTAATCTTGAAGCACTTGTATCAACAATGCGCCGCAATTTGTGTACGCGCGTTAAAAATTTTACAACGTGTAATTGACAAAGACTCCTCGATAAACTTTTATTACAGCGCGTTATCTTTTTATTTAACTTCAACGGCATTAAAATTTTGCGCGAAATATCTGCTAACGCAATGACAAATTGTTTCCGACTTACACATTTATGCATTTACAATTTATTGATTTCACACATTTCTGTGATGCAATTTATAAATTTTAATGACGTACATGCGCATACGCGCGTTTTACTCGACTTTAGTATTTTACAATTAAACCGTACAAATATTTCGAAGATAATAATTAAACACAATTAATTAATGACAATAATTAAACACAAGTTATCTAATCTGAATTGCAATCAATATAAATATTAACAAGTAATAAGAAGAAAGTGAACTCTGAGAGTTAAATGCAATTAGTTGTGTGTGAGTCATCGTTAAGCAACAATTAATTAATAATTCAATACGAAATTACAAATCGTACGTTTGAGTCAAGATTTGTCATTTTTTTTCTTTTTATTTGTTAATTTCGATGTCGAGAGTCTTCAGTTAATTATCCATTTAGTTTAATATAAATATTATTTCTTCAGATAAATATCACGACTAATATCTGGCAATCACATGTAACTGTGCGAAACGGTAGTTAATCCTCCAAATGGGATTGCACTTGAAGGTCTAGTTTTGTAATCGCGTCGTTTGCTCCGTTCAGCTGTACTCGCGCGCGTTTTTCCCGATAAAAAAAAAGAAGAGGAGAAACGAAACGACTATATTGCGGCCGTCTCGCGAGTGTACTCCGCGTGCATAGGTGCGCAAGAACAATGCGGAGAAATGCAATCGTAAATGCGAACGACCCGGGTATGTCCATACTTGCGAACCGCGGTAATGTACGCGTCTCATAGACCACCAGGTGTATGCACGACAGCACGTGTAACGACGTGCGCGTTCGTGTGGATTATATCCCGACGTCGGGCTTGCAAACACACTCGCGGGACATGGAAAACGCTTTACGAGCCTTAAGTAGATTTCGCGTCCACGCGCACATTTGCAGTCGTTATTCGCATATGTATGCAAAAATAATATTCGCCTATATACACTTTGCATTTTCGTACAAAATGGGAGGAATCGTCGACGACTAAAAAAAGGATGTTCCTTTTTTATTATCAGAAAATTTTTATTTATTAGGAAGGGAAGTAAAATGACCTGACTTGTAATCTTCACGACGTCTATTTAATTCATGTTCAGTGAGAGACATATATCTCTAATAAATATTTGTCCAATTATTCATTAAAAATTGTTTAGGTACGCTACTAATTCGTACTTTAAAGGAAAGAAATGATAATCATGTGTTTCGTGGAAGCGAAAGATAAATTAGGATATTGGAAGCGATAAGATGAAATTTTCCATCGATCAGTATTGGTAGATTAGTATGAGTCTCCAGCATGCGATTCTTAGATTGATCATACATACCTGATATGAGCACCAACACTATCCACATGATCCCCACCAGGCTCTTCATCATGTCATTGTGTCACGTCCACCTCATTTCTTCTCGCCTTCGTGCGCCGCAGACCCTTCAGTTTTTGCACTGCAATAAAAGAAGGATGATCGGTCGATCGTAGAAACGCTATCAGATCTTGTGTCAACGTACTTTCGTTTCCATTTACAGAATTCCTTTTATTCTCTAACAAAAATTATCATTTTAAAATAAAATATATATAACAAATATATTTATTATATATATATATATATATATATATAAATCTACAATTTTATATTATATATATATATATATAAAAATCTACAATTTTATATTATATATATATATATATATATATATATATAAGTATAAATATATGTTAATATTATATTTACACATCTATACGAGATATGACAATCGGGAAATTGGTTTTAATGCGGCAAAGTAGTAATATTATTACATCGCATGATGATGTATGAAAAATTAGAAAAACTTAGTTTCAATATTTAAGGAGTATACAAGTTTATTTAGCATAATTGCGCGTTGATTACAACTGCAAAACCGAATTTGTAAATTTACTACAAAAGCACAACGTCGAACGGATCCAAATAAGACACACGCAAAGGGCACGAAGGATGTCGGCCCGTGAATTATGAGTAGGTAATTGTGGGCTATCGCGAAAACTTACGATCGTTTTTGCGCTCGCGCTTGTGGTATATTCAAATATGTCCATGTCGATGAAACACGCGATAAGCTACGATACTCGCTTACGTGGTGGCCGAAGATATGCAGTTTTCCGAAAACTACGACAGTAGTTTTATAGATAAGCCTCGCGAAACTTTGAAATTTACGTAGTTGCAATTGCAAGAGATCTTTGATAATTGATCAAAGATATTTTTATATTTATTAAAAAATGAGAGAGAGAGAGAGAAAAATAGAACTGAGAATTTGGAGAGATTATACATATATTATATTCATTTAATATATTAGTATTATAATACATTATACATTTTGTTTAAACAAAAATTAATGATAGAAAAAATTCTTTTTATATTTATCTTCTGACAATGAGAAAAACAAAAGGTGGAAATTAAAACTTTTCAAATAATGTGAGTGATTTGAATTCGACAGAATGAATAAGTAATAATTAACATATGATTAATATTATATTAATTTTCGATTCACATATGTTAAAGATATATATTTAACTATATATTTAATTATATTTATATATTATATTGAATTACCAAAGAGATAAAAGGAAGTCGGAAATTTTAACGATCGATGAGTACTCGGAGCAATGGCGATATCTCCGTCGAGAGGCCGCCGGTTTAAATTTTCCCGAAACTACCCACCGCCGCGATTACAACGACGGCGCATAATTTTCGCCGGCAAAGTGTTTGCTTTGCGCGAAATAGATATTTGATTCATGGTTTTTACGAGCGGGCCAGAGCTTTGCGCGCCGTTATCGGCGCCAATTTTCGTGCCGGAAGATTTATGGCAGTCGTAAGGCTCGCATTACGCGATGTCGAACCCTTTCTGCATTTTGATACTTTTGCAGGTGGTGGCGCGACGGCTGGCGTCAATTATTCCAGCGATTCCGAGATCCTCATCGAATCTCTCGAATTCCAATAAATCCACTTGCGCGCGGATATTCCAATCCTTTCGCCGGAACCGGCCGCGAGATTTCGTCAACACGACCCACGAATTTCTCAAATTTCCTTCCGACTCTCAACTTACAACTCGAGCTTCTCTGACTGGTGCAATCATTTTAGCGCTTTCTTACATTAAAATATATATCTTACAATATTTATCGAAACAATATATTATAAACGATGTATTTTTACATATTAGTAAAATCTGATTCGATTTTGAAGAACATATAATTTCCTTGCATAGGTATTTCTTTTCGATCAAGAGAATTTAATTATAGAGCTGATTCGAAACGACTCCAATAATTTCATCTGCATCTTACGATTAAAAAAGATAACGGTAGGACAATGGCGATGCGGGCGTGTGTCGATGACGTGGAGCGTACCAGCTGATTCGCTGCCTGGTGCTGCGAGACCTTTTTTCACTTATCCGCTTATTGACGTGTACATATGTATCCGTCATCCAGATCCGGCCGAAGAGAAAACCGACTTTAAATTGCAAAAAAGCCGAGCAGACGGCGTTTATTCGTGGAAAGAGAGCCCTTCCTCTTCTCCCTCCTTCTGTGTCCGTTGTATATCTATTTCTCCCCCTATATTTATCCATCTATCTATCTGTCCGGCTTTCGTTTACCGATCATTTTTACGCCGACGCGAACATCTTTTCCTCTCTCGCTTATTTTTCTTCTTTTCACCTGTATCATATCCCAGTTCCGCTCGTTGCCTTCCATTCTCGTTTTCACGTGTTTGTCACTCCCGAACGGTTGCATGAACATTGCGTCGACCCGATTTTCGCGGATCCGATGAGAAAATGGGGAATTCTTGAAGAAACGGTACAACACGGGGATTACGAAATAATTTTCGAGCGTCGAGAGGAGCTTTCTATCGACCGTATTAACCCCGCAATAATAACATGATTTAGCCATGATACCAGCGATTCCGTTTTTCACTACCTTTCGCACTAAATCCACTTCCGTTGTACAAACATATTGGCAAAGCTCGCGCGACACCCTCTATTCTTTTTATTATTAAAAAAATCCAATATCGAGATGGAAAAGAATTAGTCGCTTTATAAGATCGTAGATTGTTGTTGCGATATTGAATTCTTTTCTCTCGCAGTCGATTAATCTTCTCAAAATTAATTTGAAAATTAGTAACCAAAGTGAAAAAAATCTAAAGAATTTAAGATATACAATTAAGATGAAATACCTTACTATGTTTTTGCAAGGCTATTTTTTTCTCGGCAGGAATTTTATAGAAGATCTCAGGAATTTTATAGAAGATCTCATTATGTTCATATTTTCAACGTCAAATGTGCACTGAGGAAAAATATACTTTTATAATAGTAATAGTATAAGTAATAATATATTACTTTTGACCTCTAACACAATTTTATAATATTTCTAATTTCTAATAACGATAATTATGATTAACATAATGATGCATATAATTAAGTTAATCATATTTATCGTTAGAAATATTAGAAAATTATGATTGAGGCCAAAAGTAACTATACTTTTCTTTCAGTGTGTTCTTTCCCCTCTGCCCTAGAAAGAAAAATGTATAGTTATCGTTAAACATCGTTCTGCAAGACCGTTTCATTCACGGAGCACGCAACGTATTTGTCAGGGAGGGAAGTTTCGGAAATCCGCGGAAATCCATATTGGGCAATCGTTGGCGAATCACATGGGGGAGGAACGGACCTTTCAGGGCGCGAGATAGATGACGGGCGATCGGGCGGGCGGCCGTGTGAGTGGCAGGCACTTATTATTATCGGTTATTCGGTTCCGCGAGTGCCAATATTCTGTTATGCGCAACCCAGCGCGTCAGTCCAGCGGCTGGCTGGCTGGCTGGCTGTTTGGCCGGCTGGCAACATCTCGCCACCCGGTCGTCCCTTGTCCGCTTCGCATCTATTATTCGGCCGACTGGTCGGCCAGTCCGGGGTTGCATTTTTCCACGCAGAACCCCGATACCGACCGGCAATATCGCTGCGCGCAATAAAATTGCATATTGCATACACACACACACACATACACACACACACACACATAGACACACAGGCTGTGATCCGTTTCAGACCTAACAAAACCCAAACTTCTCATCTGTGAATCCTTCCATCAATCCCGGTTTTCCTTAGCGAGGAACGTCGAAGGAGAGAAAAATGACTATTTGTCACAGATTTTCGAAACTGATTTATTGAAGAACTTATCGATCATGTTTGAGAATTGAATATTGGAAAGATTTTAAGGAAAATTACTTATTATTAAAACTTATTAAATATTATCATTCGTAAACATTTTATCCTAAAAATGGGACATTAAATTATTGAATTTAACATTTTAAAAAATTAAACTTTCTTGAATTATTAAAATTTCTTTAAGTCAATTTGAAATTGAAGGAAGATTTTGATTTCTATTCGTATTTCACCTAAAGATTGGTTTCTAAGAGATCACTTATTCTCAATCATTTATTATTGCCCTCTCGATATTTTTGTCGAGATAAAATCAACTCCAGCTGATCGAAAAATCCGCGTGCAAAAAGTGGATCAGTAGATCTACGACAATTCGTATGTGTGTACACGTATACACGGTTTTTACAATTGCTAACAAAAACTTCCGTGCGATTCACGACAAAATGGAAACTCGACAGGCCATTAATCGGCACGTGATCGAACTCGATCTATGTACAAAATTTGAAAAGCTTTCAGTAAAAACAATTCAGCAGTCGGATCTTCATCAACGGCCGTATATTGTACGGTATATAATGGCCGGCGAGTGCACCAACGTTTATTTCGTTTGCCTTATTTCCATTCTATGCGGAAAAGTTCATTTATCGATCACGAACACATTCGACGTTGAAAATGTGAACGTGATGGGATCCTCTGTAAAATTTCCGCCGAGAAAAAACAGCCTTACAAAAACATAATAAGATATTTCATGTTAATTATATACCTTAATTTCTTCAGGTTTTCTTATCTTAGAGAAACATTTTGAAATAAAAATTTCACAGTTTTTCGAGAGAGACACGATAAACGCATCAATTATTTTATGCCATGTGCTTTTCATGAAATATCAATGCTGTCATCGACATTTTTATAAATAAAACTATTTTTCATATAATTCTTTTAATCATGCAATGTATAAAAATTCTAAGGACAGATTATCTTAAAAATTAATAATTTACGAAATATTTTACGTATTATTTTGACAAATGAAAAATATGGGATATCTAGTACATTTACTTTACTGTCTTGCCTTTTTTTTACGCGCAGAACAGTAAGATGAATAAAATATAAATAAAACGTGTAGTCACTTTTAAAAATAAATACGCAATTTGCAATGTTCCATTACGTACTTTTAAATGAAACCCGTGTATACTTTCATTGAATTTCAATTTCGATGTTGTAGACACGCGAGATCCAGCGCTGTGTTTATTCGTGGCGATGAAAACGTGATTTGCGTCAGATCCATTTCTTTTGCACATCTACATTTACAAGCCATTCGGAAATACTCTCTCATACACACACGGAGTGAATTAAGAATCATCTAATACAATTCAATTAAGATGAATTATACACTTGACAAAACTTTGAAGAGTTTGAAGCATGTCTTCGTGTTAAAATTTGTAACACACACAGGATAAACACGCGAGAGAGAGACGTCGGACAAGAGAATACCAAGTAGTACTCTATTAATACGTAAAATTTGACGGCAAACACGTATCGGGATTACCGTCGCGCGTTGCTCCAGAATATCGTTTAGGAAAACTTCACGTTTCCTTCACTCCCGTCCGAAAGTTATTTCTGCAACGTGGCACAGGATCGATAAACCCCGAATCCGTCCGTCGCACTGTCCATGCCCGGCATTTTCGCTTGAGCTTGAGAGATGGATAATTATCTTCGCTACGTACGAGCAAGAAGCCCTTTAAATGGCTTTCTTTCCCTCATCGCCACGTGTCGTCAACAAAGCTGGCTAGCAAATGGGTTTTCTCATCAACCTCCCGGTTTATTACCGCGGAACAAGTAAAATTGTACGTCGTGCAACGCACGTCAAGAAGTATTTCAACCAGAAGCGCATGCTGCTCGGTTTGCGTTTTACCGATATTTTGTCGGATAAGCTTTGTACGAAAATTTGACAGATTAAAATTGTTTTCATCCGACGTATCGACTCGCCGAATTACCCACATATGAATTCTGTTTATCGCATCCCTATGTTTTTTTTTTCGGTCGACAAATTTATCGTTGTAAATTCTTGACAAACGGCAGTTTGACCTGATTTAACTGAGGATTATGTAAGCGATTGTTGCCAGAACCACGCCGGCGTTATTGGACTCATAAATCTTATTACTGCTGTTAAGAAACAGCATCTTCCAGCCTCCGAAATTAACTTCCGCTGATTAGCAATACGCCCCGTAGCGACTCGTGCTTCTCTACCGCAGCACGCAACTTTACTGTAGTTTAATATATTATTAAATAATGATTATATTAAACTGCGCGCAAAATATTCATCTAAATGAATTATTAATTACGATACAGGGTTTCTTATCATCAAGCTTAAGGAAACCCGAAAATATATTTGTCATCAAGCTTGAAATAAAATTTTGCTTTGCGATTATTAATTTCACTTAGATAAATAAAACTATAAAATTGTAAAATAAAATATTTCAGTAACAGTAATTATGTCCAGCGAACGGATTACATTTTATACAATTCTTTTATCGAGGAATACCATCCTTTACACTGATCATCGGTTTTCATAGAATCATTATTCATGATTAAACATTATAATAACATTCTATTACGTACAATGAGTACCGACTTTTGAACATTAATACACGGGACATGCGCATTTCGGTTCGCGGTTTGGAATCCAGTCAGCCTGACGTACAATAGCTCGATAATCCGGATATCCTCTCGCATTAATTAATCGGGATTACGGCGGCTGCGCGCGCTCACTCGGCTCTCGCGTATAAAAATCGCGCTCGCGGGAGTTACTGGATATTCGACGAGGAGGGGTGGAGTTTTACGAACCGTCCCGGCATGTCGCCGGAGTAACGTAAAACCCGATGCTCTTTCTGCGTTGATCCTGGGGGAGAGATATCTATAAATTCGGCACGCGGGATATACGCCGCGCGCGCGCGCGGTCCTCATTGCGCGATCGGTTTACAAATGGTTTCTAGTAAACCTTCTCTCTCTCTCTTTCTCGAGAGAGAAAGAGAGCGAACCAGTCGCGGAAAGGGGAGAATTGATAATTAATCCGTCTGTGTCGCGGTTGTACGCGAAACTATTGCGACGCGGGTCGATCGGAATTGTAAAACGAGCCGGCTACGGAATAATATAATAATACACCTGGACGACGCAGCAAAGTTGTGCGTTTTTAATAAAAATATATGGTGTATCCATAAAGGGATTACGATCCGTGCGAGACGAGTATAAACGGGCGCTCGTAACGAGGGCCGGTCGCTCGCAAAAATCTTCTTCGCAACGAATCCGCCTGCGGCGCGCTCTTTATTTTTCTTGCCCGAGCACACACGCAAGCACACATACCTACGTACACACTCAATGAACCAACAGTTCAACTAACAGACAAAGTGATCAATGCACGTAGAATAACATACCGGCTTTAACGAATAACACAAAGACCAGCAAGAGGATCGTCCGTCAAAAAATACGGACTGACGTTCGGTTTAACAGCGACGCCCTTGCTGAACTCGATGAAGCGACTACGTAAACTGGAATGATTAATTCTTAAGAAATAATTAATTCCGCGCGTATCGGAATTAAGAAGTAATTTCACTTAATACGATTTTTTTATGAAATAGTGTAGACAATATCAATCGATTTTTTTTCACAACTGTGCAATCTTTCACAACGATGCTATCGAATTCTGTAATTCTGACATATAAATCATCGGGCGATTAAATATGATCGCCGATTCTTCTTCCGGCATTCATGCGAAACACTGCGATATCGCGTGCGTGCCTTGTAAAAGTCATTGACATTGATTCTTTCGAGATGACTCATCATCCTTATTACCGGCAATAGAGATTCATTCATCGATGGCCGATGATTTATTGCCGCGGCACTGAGGAGGACCTATCAATCAATGTCCTGGGATAAAAGAATCAACCGCCGATAGTTAGTTCAGCTAAGACCCGATATCGCGATTATCGTTAGAGAATTCTAGCGTTCCTATTCAGTTTCTCGCTTCTGCCCGCAAATAATTTTCTCAATGCATTATCTTCGTCAGACGAGGGAGTCTCCGATCTTATTCCGTTATCGCTTGCGATCAGTTAAACGCAAAGTCCAATTTTAGTAGTAGTACACGACTCCCCTCCGATACTCTCGGGGAAGATAATGATCGCTTCAGCGGACGACGTAACTTCGAGCGAACGGTCGATACCTCGCTGCAATAATTGAAGCCGCCTCGGGAATAATGAAGGAACGCGAATTGTTCGCGGGGGATGAAAGATTCAACCGCGTGCAGATTGTCGCGCGCACGGATATGCATATTATAAATACCCGTGTCCTCGAAAAAAAAGGCGATTGACCTCAGCCAACCGATATCGAATTTGTCTGAAGCCAAGCAATCCGATTATCCAGATTACAGAGCAGCATCTTTCTCATCTTGCTTTTAAAGCCGGCTTCCAGACTGGATATTTTCAAATCAGGCGAGACATCGACGCGATTTGGAACTGACAGATTTTTATTCATTATGTCAGTTATAAGACAAATTATATATCAGAAATGATATAAACAAGTAATTAAAAGGGATATTTCTGTGAACACGCATTATCAATATTGAAAATTTTATCAAAATGATCGAGAACAATAGAAAGGATAAAATGTTCACTAATAATTCAATATCCTCTATTTTTGCGTCATTAATATTTATATCAGTGCTGTTTTTCCAGGGAAAGAGAAATAGGAGATGTGAAATATATCGACAAATGAAATTTCGTTTTTGGATTACAACGATACTGTGTATATGGATAATTATTAACAATCCGATGGGAAAAGGGATGTTGCTGAATTTACCAGCATTCGCCGAGTCCCACGGGACGTCTTTAATATTGCATCGTACCGTGGAAACTTCCGTTCTAGGATGATGAAAGATACTTTCCGAAAGTTTCGATCTGAAATTTCACCCCTATTGCTAATGAACTATATATTACATTACATTGCAGATACTAAGTACAATTACGACAAAGGATGCTAACTAACTGCAGCCTTCTTCTTCGTTTAGAATAGCTACGCTGATTATTATTGAGATTAAAAGCCCGCGATTGCGAGATTCTTTCAGCTTAGTTTTCAACGTGCCGCATTTAATTCAGGTGCGTGCGCTACGCGAGATTAAATGCCTTTAATTAAACGCGCTTTTACGGCGCATTTTAGTCTGTCCACCGTGATGTATGTGACGTGTAACGCATTAGATCAACGAACTTGTCGTGGTCACCGGAAGGCGGAAATTCCTGGGCAGTCCCGTCTGACTGGATACGTCTTACTTCTCGTCGAGCAATCCCAGAAATGCCTCGCGGAATTCCAGAAATTCCAAGAAGAGTGAGAGAAACGGAGAATGGTAATTGGAGCCTCTTGTTAAAGTGAAAAGCCAATGGAAGATATACTGACGAAACAAATTGAATATTTATTTTAGACATTTACGAAAGCTCGAGATAAGGCTGTGCTTCAGAGAATCACAAGATTGTAAAGTTTATTTGACAGAGTTAAATCTCCAACGTAGAATCAATCAAGATAAATTTACTTTTAGAGGAACACTTTAGAACACCGTTGACTTTGATATTGTCAAAATTATGCTTCTAAGCAACCTTCGTTATAAAAAAGTTGCCGACAAATAAGAAAAGTAATAAAGTAATGCAAATACAATCCTTTGAAAAGAAATTCAATTTTTTTTTACTTACATTCAACATATTTTTGTTCGTAGAGCAGAAACTTTTCGTCTTATTAAAGTAACGAGTCTCTTATATTAAAATTGAAATACACAATAAAGAGAAAAATAAAGATCTCTAAGATATATCTGCTGAATAGAAATAAATTGATACCTTTTGCCTTACTGAAATAATGAGTCTATTTTACAATAAGATTAAAACATTGAAGGGAGAAGCGGCGGCCCTTATGCAAGGTATAGGGTGTGGCACGATTTACATAGTAGGATATCAAAGTACGCCAGCAACATTATAATCATTATAAAGCTGATTTTCTCTTCAAAAGATTATACTGTTCTGATGAACTCTTTGATGAACTTTAATTTAACATAATGGCTTAATTATGCAAGAAGTTATTAAAAATGGGCAATAAATGTTGATTCTTTATATTTCTGCATATCATTACTTCGTTTATAACTTTTGTTTAAACAATTTTGGTTGAGCAATTACCGCTGACTTTTTCATAATTAAAACTTCTTAAAACTTCTTACTTAAGTCCATGCTTTAACAATGTATTTCAAAGCCGTTGAAATCGT
This sequence comes from Tetramorium bicarinatum, assembly GCA_928718305.1. NCBI lineage: Eukaryota > Metazoa > Arthropoda > Insecta > Hymenoptera > Formicidae > Tetramorium > Tetramorium bicarinatum. Next base: position 15,887,905 of record OV788324.1, read on the forward strand.
TTCTGTTCTGCATAATTACTTTCTTTGATTTATAACTTTTGTTTAAACAATTGCCACCGGCATTTTTGGAATAGAGGTTGCTTAAGAGCGTGATTTTGACAATACATGTCAAAAACAAAGGCTGAGGTGTTCCTCTAAAAGGAAATATTTATCTCGAGCAACACTATTCAAGATAAAATAAAATTTAATTAAATTTTTGAGAACCGCTAACGCGTTTTTGACTGTAGAATCAAATTCAATGCGCGTGCTTTGTATACAACGACGAAAGGCGACTGGAGTATTCGTATCCGTGTATTTTCGTACGCGCTATTAATCCGCAGTAACTAATATTTTAACTACTCCCGTGTTTCGCGATTAACAGCAATTATGTTTAGACAAAAAGTTTAATGCAACAGGTGGGACTTAATGCTTTGTGAGTATATACTTTATAGCTTAATACAATGCGTACAATCTGTAATCGGTTCACCGAGCGATCTCCCGCTCCCTTCTCATTTTACATTTACCCTCCTTCTTATACTGCCGATAATTAACAGACTTCTTATTGTAATTCCGATGAAAATCGATAGATTTATCAATTCAAATCCGGGTGCTCTTGAGATTTTCGCTTGGGATTCGCTCAAACGAGCGGCTTATTTCATATCCCCCGTTCCGGATCGCCGACGAAGGCCATTGTTATGCAATCGCGCGATTTGACTAACAATTCCGATGTGTACGCTGCAAATACAAAACGGCTGACGACGGCTGAATCTCGCGATGCGACTGGCGGGGAGGAGGCAGGAGGCAGGAGGAGTCTCCTGCTCGCGGATAATCGAATATCGGAGACTCCAGACGCGCGCGCGTCTGAAAGACGTTGGAGATTCTCAGGGAATCTCGATATGTGCGGCACATACGGTATTAGCCTACTCCGGCCTGCATAAAGCCGTGCAATCGGTGTCAATTCGCGCAAAATCAATTCAGCTGCATTTCGGCTCGGGGAAAATGAAATATCCTCAACGTCGATAGTTCCTTCATCCGCGCGGATCGGCACGTGCGATAAAACTTTTAACGTTTCCGAGATGTCTGCGCGACGCTGAATAGCTCGCTTATCCCTCTGTGATGACACGTAAGAGGTCCGAGGGTGATAGATGGCCATTTTCGGCGACATGCCAAGAGCGAACACCGACGAGTGCGAAAGCGGAGGAAAAACGGGATTCTTCTTCGAATATACATATTTGAAACGAATGTACATGATGTAATTTTGAAACGCGTATATGTTTATCTTTCTTTCGTCTCAGAATCTTTTTTCTCCGTGAAATGTTATATTTTGCACACTCTCGACGACGTCACCTTTTCGAGCATCGCGCGGTGATATGGCTCGGAAATACTGACGTGCTGATATTTACAGAGTGTAACCGACGATCGCTCGTGTTTTCTATGCTACGAGTGCGGCAACGAGTTCAAAGATGCACATTCGCCAAGCACGCACAATGCGACGGATACACGTCGATGCATCATCAGGCTGTATGCGTTCAGCGGCGTAGAAGACTTATTCAACCGCAACAATGGCGATAAAACAATCACGTAGCGGAGATAAAAGATGCGAAGTCGGTGAGCAGAAGTTGCGCGAAATCGAGATTTTTTTTATATTTCTAACGTCATTTATGATGTACTTGGTGGCAGTATGTGCGTTTGCAGTTTTTAATATCGCATTTTTAGAGAGATTACTGGTGATGGACGCGAAATTTCTCATTATCATGTAATGAAACATAATTTTTGTAAAGAGTTAAAAATTTTTTAATCTTTTTCGAACTGTCGAAACTAACGAATTGTCAAAACTGTTACAATCACTGTCACACATCTCAGTGCTGATAGCTGCTCTCGCAGTACAAAGTGAGCCAAGCGAGAGAACTAATTAGCGGAAAAGAGATAACAATACTTCGAGATTTTTGAGTATTGATTTGAAAACGCCTTTTTTAAGAGTGGTACAACAGTGTTATAATTTGAAAGATTTTTTTTTAGATAACTGTAAATAAACGAGAGAGAAGAAATCGCAAAAATTCGAAAGCTAGATATGAATTTTCTGTATTGTTGATTTAAATTTAAGAGAATTCCGTTTATTAATTGGTTACGTAGGATTATAACAATTGTATTCGTTCCGAGTGTAGTAATTTAACTATGAAATATAGCAAAATATAATAAAGAATATAATAAAATTGCAAATACGTGTTCTTTCTTCAGTAATGAATCTCGTATAGCAAAATGTGTGTAACTTATTATTTGAAATTAAATAAAATTCACAAAAATATATGGGAATTATTAGTTTGCAATTTAGCGACCCGTGATTGTATTAAAAAATACAACGCGCAATTAACACACGAGACTAATTATGCAATAAATTAATGACGAATTTTCATTAAGCGCAATACACCTTGGTTTTTTATTCTTTTTTTCAGGGAGCTATAAAATTATACCTGAAAGCTTCAAAGTGCTAAAATTGTCTATTGTGGCAAATTGAATACAACTAAAAATTAATTACGATTCCATTCCAAGAATTCTATAAAAAATCAACAAGATTTCTTTTTTTACAAACTATATACATTGTAAGAATTATTTTTTTAAATTGTAGCAACAAGTATATAGTTTTCCCAAAAATTCCGGAAACTTTTTACAATTTTGGAAAGGTAGCAAAATCTAGAAAGTGAGTGAGAGACATGAGAATGGGGAGAGAAGAAAGAAAGAGCTTATCGTAAGAGTTCCTCCAGTGCGTTTCTCAAACATTTCTTTCGGTAAACGTTCCCGACATATTCTCAGCGGTCCGGCGTAATAGAGATTGACTGCAACTATCGAGGGTTAATAGAATCGCGACGCGAAGGCGCGAGAATCGGAGGAAGAAACGGCATCGTCGGGGATTTAGAAAACAAATACGTGGACGCTCGTAATCGCCCGATCGGGGCTGTAAAAGGGCCGAGGTGAAGGAACCAGAGGCGGCGCAGAGGTAGGTCGGTCGTGAGAAGGGGACGAAGAAAAAGGTAAGGCGGGAGAGAGGTCTCGCAAGTAGGTCGCACATCTTACGGCTCGATATCGCCGAACGCTCTTTTGTGTCCTCCGTTAAATTGGGTTACGGGAGTGCTGTCTACTTGGAAAAGGAGGGGGGAAGAGTGACAGAAAATTGCGCGAGAGTGCCGTTGACGCCCGCGGTGGACATCCTCGTAATTATTGAAGGCCCGACGACATCTCGGATTACCAACGACGAGACTAATGTCGTAACACCGGGAAATACAGTTTCATCGTGAGATCTCGATCCGTATCTTGAAATGACATGTGTCGTACTTGAGAAAATCTACTGGAGCAGGAAATTACAAACCGCGATTAGAGATCTGCAACGTTACAATTAATATACGATATCTGTGCAGTTTTCAACAATGTTATAGCGTGAACTTTACTCATCGAAATACTAAAAGTTACATAGAAGTTATTTTAGTTTTAAACTTCTTTGATTTATTTGTAATGATCGTATAAGATGAGATATGCAAATAAATTAATGTTTTAATATCTTACATTTCTAAGATTACATATCTTAATAATATGTGAATGGACAAGTTACGTCAAACATATTCTTTTCAACAATTTCTAATTACATTTAGTTAATTGCAAAAAAATTTCTCAGTTTTTTGTGAAAGTTCTACTATGGATTGTTTAACTAGTTAGTAGTAATTAAGAAAATAATAAAAACTTCTCTTTATTGTTCTAAAGTGGGGTGTAATAATTCTAAAGCATACAAAAAGGGCGGCGACGTCCAATTTGCATGCTAAATTCCCGCTAGAATATAATTATCTGAATTACCGGTGCAATTTTACACGAGAGCCAATTAATGTACGCGACAATGACGAAAGACAATCGATTCGCGAAAACATAAATTGCGATGCAAAGAAGATGCGGACTTTTCCCTCAAAAAATCTGAGATCCTGCGAGCACAATCCTACCGGTCGGAGCAACAATGGCCGAGAATCCGTGGCACTCGAAACTTCCGGTCGCCACGCCGGAAGATTTGCCTCGCATTTGCGACGGTCTGACGATTCTCGGCGGCGCGTTGTGATATGCATATTCGTCTAGCTAGGGTAGTGCACGTAGTTAAAAGGATTGAATAGCGAAGAAGCGGAAGTCTGATTCAACGGGTCTGCATCGCGAATCCGATGTGACGTTTCAAATCTACGTAAATGTAACTTTAAAGTGGAGTGCATAAAGACAACTTGACGTATTTTCCAACTGGATCGGAAAATAGACGCGTCTTTTTTTTTTATCTCTTACGTTTCAGGTCTGAAGAAGGAGACGCGAGAATGAGAGCGAAATCATCCTTTACAAAGGCACACACACGTTTTATCAATAGTAAAGGCGGAGTTCTGTCTCTCGAGAGAGTCTTTGAAGGAGTAGACATGATAAAAGGTACACTTTTTTTTTTAAATTGTTTTGAAAGTAAGTCACGCCGAGCGGCACTGAATGAATTCAAATCGCCAGGCGATGGGGGCGACGTGGGAGGTACATGCAAGTAAGAGCGATAAGATGCCGGAACCTGACAGCTTGAAGTTTCCAAACCGTAACGGTGCTTACGTCGAACGTCATTTAGAGTTCCAGTCTCGCGCGAGCGGAAGTTTCGAAGCTTTGATACTCGACAGCCGCACGTAGCGGGATGAAAACGAAAGGAAAATGGGGAACAGCGAGAAAGAATCTCGACCGAATGCTTACAATACATTTCGAGGTTGCACCTAAGAGCCATCGTGCGCGATCCATCATTTTTGGAAAGACGGATTTGAAGCATCTCAGAACCAAGCTGTACCTAGTACTTCTGCAGTAAATCTTTCGTAGAAAACAATGTAAATTGAACAACATTTATAATTTATCATTTAACATTTTCTTATTAAGTTTGAGGCGATTTATAATTTGCGTCAGAAATAATTCAAGATAAAATTTTATGTATAATTGTATGTGCTAATATATAAAAATATCTCAAAAGAGAATCAAAATATAATATATGTTTGTACAAAACATATTGAAGTACATAATATAAAAGTACATGACGTTTATAAATATATACATATAAAATATAGAATCTCTTATTGTATGACTAAATAAAAGAATGAAGCGGATCCTATTTGATGCGAATTATAGGTTGCTAAAATGGGGTTTAATACTTAAATTTATGAAAAGCTTATAAAAATGTATATTATTACATGAATTTTTAAAAAATAATTTCCATATATAATTCAAAAGTATAATTAATTTTCATTAAAAAGTTTTTCATGTTTGTAGACTTTAAATTTAATGACACAAATATTTTTCTTGTAGTTCTAATTCCTAATTTCTAATTTCCTAATATTTGAACTTTTCAGTTAATAAACTTTCGCATTTACATGTATTTTTTCCATCGAAACGTAGGTAAAATAACCGCGCCCCAGATATTTTGGCTTTTTCGGCCAAAGTTCATCTGCGATCGTCAATGCTGTATCGGCAAACCGACCGATCCAATTATCACGGTAATAATAACGTGTATGCGTTACAAAGTTCCTATCGGGATAATTCGTGCCCCGAAATTGGTCGCTCGCCCCTCGGTGGCGAACCGCGAGACTCGAAGCGACTCGCTTTCGATCGATAGGTCGTTGCATTCCGTGTGCGGGCGTTCGTTTCGCGACCGATGCAATTGCGCATACACAAGCGTCCTAATCGGCGGTTCGTGCACAGCTCGGTTCTCGGCCACGGATGATTGCATGAAATCAAGGCACGGAGCTAATTTGCTTCGGGCGACTTCGGTACGCGCGATAATCCGACAACTCGAAGCGGCCCGACAATCCCCTTAGTGATAATTAAATGCCGTTCTCGCGATCGATTATTCTCGGATTATTCTCAACAATTGCCACGGAAAATACACGTTCGCCGTATTACACGCTAGCCGGCTCTCGTCGCAATATCGATATCGCGTGAGAAATATGCGTTATCAAGAATACAACTCTGAGGGAAAACCGATTCCGACCTGAGAAAGCCGGCTCTAAAATATTTTTCGGTAGACCCGAGAGGAGCTCCTCTATTACGTCTATGCACGATATAAACATTATTCTAACGTACTACAATAAAATATATTTTTGTTTCATGCAAAGACGTAATACAAGAAACATCTCTTTAAGGACGAAAGATATTTTAGGAGCAGCTTCTCAGAAGGGATTGAGATTGTTTTTCCATTAGTATTACTTTGATGCGGATCCTTCATGTAATATGAATATTATTGCGGAGCAACTTGTCATATATAGCAAACATACATTTCTACTTTATTGAAAAATAATTATAATACGGTATTATCTCATATATAATGTTTTATATTGTAATAATATATTTATACGAATAAAATTCTGCAATTCTTTAAAAGTTTTATTTCTTAAATTATAGAAATAAAAAATACTAGAACTATAATTTAAAATATAATACAGTCATATACAATTATTCATGTTTTATTATTTTCAGAAGATGAAAGGACTTTTTTTATTTTATTTGCTAATTAGTATAAAAATATAAAATGCTCACGTTTAATGCACGATAGCACAAAGATGATCTATTTTTGCTCGAGAAAAATGATAAGTGTCAAATAAATTGACAGCTGTACTTTTTACGTGTAAGCGACGTACGTACGGGATATAAGGTCACCCATTTCGCGAGGATTATTTCATTTCTGGACTTTCGACCCGCGTCACATTCCACAACGTCCTACTGTTCAAATGAAAATCCCAATATGTCGACCGTCATCGACACTACCAACGTATTCCCGGGCTTCCCTTCGTCATTCCGGCGTGTTCTGGAATCCGAAGGACATGCACACGCATACCCTGTGACCCAATAAGACATCGCCCGGGACGAACGGAAAAGATTTAACGGATAGCCACCCAAGGGTAAGTCAAGTTGAATGGATTGAGAGGAAGAGCCTTTTGTTATATTTATAAATTCTCTATGATACTCGATCGTAAGAACTTTAACACGTTCCCTTCTTTGCCCGAATCGATTTTCGGTAACTTTCCGTTCAGGTCGCGCGGATCGCATGCGCTCCACGTTGTCGAGACTAATAGTTTTATTTATAACATGTATTGTGGATAACGTTTATAAGACTATAAATTCATCATTATTAAGAAAAAAAGTGTAATGCTACTTTAAAACGTATTAGATATAACATTTAAGTATTAATATATGATTTTATGAAATATTTTATGATAATGTTATATGTAATAGCGCAAATATCAAACGGCCATTCCAGAATAGGCGTCTTGAACGGGGTGCAAAACGTGGCAGAGACCGTGTTAATAAATTCATTTCATTAATTTTGCATGCAGGTATGTTCAGGAATATCTTATCACATTTTATAATTACTATTTTTACCTAATTTGCTAATTGTGCAATTTATATACACGTTTTACGACAAGTGTATATAATAACAAACAATAAAGTCAAAATGTGGTGTTTCTATCTCAATGTGATTCCGCGCAGGATTGAATCCTATTCTGTTACTTGTAAAGCTGGACGCAGTGGTGGACGAATGGAAGGCTCTAAATTGCCTGGAAACATACCCTGCGCTCCGTGGGGTGAATGCCGATTTCGCTTAGAAATATCCGACGGGAATTTATTTTAGCGCGTCGACGTTAACGGGGCGCATCCTGCGTGCAACAGGTGATTACATGCGTTCAGCAAATATCGTCCAATTAAACGTCATCGTACCCCAGCGGCCCTCGACATGATGACACAATTTTGATTACGTAACGCGATTTCAAACGCTTCCGATAAGCAGCGACAACACGTATTATGCGACACAAATGATCGAATTTCGATACTTAGTAGAAACAACCGCGCGAAACGTCGACATAAAAGCGAGCACGGCTTTTTCACTCCTAATATAATTATAATTTATAATTAATATAAAGAAAATAAAATAACATAAAATAATGACGTAGAATAAAACGAAGCGAAAATTGTACTAATTGCGATATTATAAATGTCATGTTATTGCTTTAAATTGCCATTTATATGATAAAACGCAATTGACATTTGTGTAAAGAGTTTGTTACGGTATTTACCTCGATAATTTAATTGACCTGGAATACACCCATTAATTTTATGAGAAAGAATCGTCGCTGTTTGAATCTTATGGAGTTTTTTGAAGGCGAATTCGGATCGCTCTTCAGGAACGATTTAATCCAACTTTCATGGACTCGTGTTTGCTCGAAAATATATATTCGATGCGCATATAAAGGACCGATTGCTCAGTAAATTTGATCTGGCGTCTTACATTTAACTTTTAGATTTTAATTCGAATTCCGACGTAGATCCAAGATACGGTTCGAGTAGAATATGAGTTCGCGAAAGTCGTGCAAATCGTATCAGCGCTATTAATCATGCGCTATTAAAAAGACGGGAAATTAAGGTATCTAGCCCAACAAAACTTTTCCATGATGTCAGTTGACTCAAAGTTGTGTGAATCGTACGTTGTTGCTGTCAGTTCATTTAGTTTTACTGCTAGTTTTATCACAAATATTCGAAAATATGAAATGCAAAATGGTACAGATCCACGTTTTGATACTGTAACGTTGCTTGTTTCAATACTATTGGTACACAGGAATAATACTAATTAAATATAGAAGCAAAAAATTAGAGTAGCAGGTTAAAAAGATTGGGTTTGTGTCGCATAAATCAGTCTTCACTGGTGTAAAATTATTATTATAAAAATTAATGTTAATGGTTGTGTTGTGAATTTCTTTCTACAAGAAGAGTTCTATCTGCGTTATTTTATTTTCAATAATGCAATCGCGCTATTCTTGCGACGCCAAGATGTTGCAAAAAAGAAAATAATGCGAACAAGCTTGCTTTTCTTTTCTGAAATGATAAGTAGATAAAGGTTGCCGTTAGTTGGCCTTGCGAGAGTGTGGGTCAGAATCAGGCGTGTCCGAGCTGTTAGGGTAGGCGTCAAGGGAAGTATTTCTTAATTAGTGACGGCACTTCGAACGGGAGCTATCTCGAGGTGTCTTGAGGCGAGTTGAGCCGCTCCCTCGGAGCCGTGCCCCTCATGGTTCGCTCGTAGATCACGATTTGCCCTAAGTGCCTTAAGTTCCATGTCGACGTCGGCGCCGATAAATGATCGTAAACGGCTCGTGATATAAGCCAGTGCCAACGATGTAAATTGACGGGAAGCTCAAGAGCCTGTTGTATGTACATATATATATATAAATAATGTGTGTGGCCAGATACAAGCTTAACATCGAGAAAGTAGTCCGGTCGAGAGAATCTAAAGTACATCCGTGCGTCGCCATTACTTTCAGCGTTTACATATACATCGTCTGGATGAAGAAAAGTTTCAACGAGATTTTCAAGATGATGTTTTGTCATCTAATTTGTGGGTAATTATGAAACTTGAAAATTCCGCGAAATTAAAGCTCTTTCAAGAGACACCGCTGTTCCCTGAATTTTTATTCAATACAAAACTTTTTGCATAAAAGAAATTAATAATAAAAGATTTCGGACTTCCAAGAGATTTTATATGGCAAATATTCGCAATGCACACTGTCGGAGAGATTAAAGCAGTAGTGCGTCTAGAATTTTTGAACCTGCATGCAAAGCTCTTTGCCAAGTGCTTGTTTCTATTTTTATTATCACATGCCAAACTCGGGCATTTCTGTATTCCTGAACGTACGTATTATTTGGATTTGAGAATCACGCTCCGGCAAGTTATGCGTGCAAAAATATTTTCATGAATATTATTTCACCCGCGTCACTCTCGGCTCAGCTTCTACCGTGAATGTTTGCATTCGTTGCATTTTAATGTTACTGCGAATCTCGACGTAAAGAGCGAGATTGAGTCCACCGATATCGACTGCAATTTTTAGTTGGATGTAAATATATATTTAAGTCTACGGCGAGTTCGCAGCGCGGAAATATCGATCACTGCCGATTATGTGCGCTTACAAAATATTTCACCTTTTTTGAAAAGTTCAGAATTGCGAGAGAGAGAGAGAGATTTTTCTTAATAAAACTTTATGAAAAACTTCTGTTCCTTGTTAACTAGTAAAACTAGTACAATTTCAGCAAGTTCAATTATATATATATATATATATATATATATATATATATATATATATATATATATATACAGAATGTTCGATAATTGGCGCATCGAAACACATAGAAACATGTTGATTAACAAAAAATTAAAAGAAACTTTCATATGAAAAAAGGACATACGTACATACACACTCCATATTTTATCAAAATATAGTATATCTCTGATATAAAATATCTCATAAAATATTTACTCTCCGATAATTTTATCTCAATATTTTTATATGTGAAGTGATCTAAAAAGTCGAGCTATGTAATGTGGGTCCATGCGAAAATGCGAACAAGTCATCTATGTTACCAAAATCGAAAATTGTTTCCATCTGTAATCTGACAAGTTTAATTTTCAAGTTAAATTAAATCCACATACATGTCTAATCAATATAAGTGCATATGTGTGCACACACATATACATTTCCGAATATTTTGTCGATACAAAAAAATAAAGCTGAGTGAAACTATCGCATTTTCATCGCCACGAATAAACACAGAGATTCATTTCTCGTGTCTACAATATCAAAATTGAAATTCACTGAAAGTACATCGGTTTCAATGCTCAGTACAAACATTGTCGGTAAAACTGTAAGGACTGACGTTACGCAATTTTCTAGTTTTGCATATTTTGATTTTATTCACCGCAGCAGACCGGTCTGTTTATCGTATTTATTTTTACGACATATGCTTGGATGATTGCATGCCAATTTTACATATTTTCGTTCACAGACTGTTATCCGACGATAAAAAAGGCACTCGTTTTTTCGTTTCTCATCGAATCGACACGCAATCAATAGATAATGGTAGTTTCAGAATGCTACTTTTGAACATACAAATGACATCAAAATGATCTTGCGATGTATTCGTGATGTAATCTAGCGAGTATATTTATTTTCAGTTCTTTTTTTTATGTCGAATTATTTCACAATTATGCGATTACGTAGCATAATTATCTTTTGTCTTAAAAATTTAAGAGATTTTTAATTTTTGTCACAACATATAATAAAAAAAAAAATTTATTTGATATTTTTTAAATATAAAAATATAATGAATTATAATATAATTAATTTAGTTTTTCAACTGCATTAATTGTTTAAATTAAACAGATTTCGTTATACATATATATATATATATATATATATATATATGCGTGCGTGCGTGTGTGTGTGTGTGTGTGTGTGTGTGTGTGTGTGTGTGTGTGTGTGTGTGTATGTGTGTGAGAATACATATACATATGTATATACATATACAGAATATATGTATATACACGTTTATCCAATATATAATACAAAAAGAGGCACATCAGCCTCCGTGGCGCAATCGGCTAGCGCGTTCGGCTGTTAACCGAAAGGTTGGTGGTTCGAGCCCACCCGGGGGCGTTATTTTTTTATACATTTTTTAAATATTACATGTGTGTAATAATGTACATACATGCAGTATACATTTATATTGCAGTAGAAATATGAAAATAAAATCTATGTTCATATGTTTTATATAGGATAATCTTTCAAATTATTAAAATCAAAATTTTTGAAGTCGTTTTGAAAAACTCTACACTCAAATAGATATATACATATATCTTTTATTAATTTCATTTGTTTATTTATTTTAAATTAATTTATATACTTTTCTTTCTAACTTCATTTGTGAAGAAATTACAGATGCGGTAAATCATTTTCTGTGCATACATGTGCCTGTGTATATGTACATATATTAATTTTTCAAACGTCGTGTGTGTACATATATGTAAGATATATAGTGAAGTATGGTTCAAGACGAAATCGATCGATTTATAAAAGGCAGGTCCTAAGTTCGATCCCACATCCCATATACTACATTTCGAAGTATAAAGAGAAAGAACTTTATCACGCACTTTACATATTATACTTGTAAGTTAATTGAATAAATGATTAGGACGAAATTAGTTACTAAATCTGATCACGGATTGTTTGATGCTTGTACAAAACGTAAAGTAAGTAAAATAATTAGGCGAAAAGAGACCTTTATGTTTCTTCTCTTTTCCACAAGATTATTAATTAACACATCACAAATTTTTATATATTTTAATTTTTATATTTTATTTTATATTTTATTTAAATCTATGTCAATCATTGTTGTCCAATAAACTTGTCTGTTGGTGCGATATAGAAGTTTGAGAGCCCGTCATGACCACATTTCAAGTGAGATTGCTATGCCTCTGTGCTTATGAAACGTTGACATTGAACTACGTAGCCATATCCACGATATTTCCTAATGGATAATGTTGCGTTCACAATTTTTAATTCTGTTCATTTTTATACTATATTTACGAATAACTGTTAATAATATAAACTAACACATACAATAGATATGCATATCAAATAAATTTATATAGAATCAGCACGGTTTATTTTTATATTTAAAATCTCTATAAAATCGTTCATTTTCAATAGCTCATAAAAAAATATTATCATTGATGTAATAATATAATGCATAAATAAATATAACATATTATGAAGTACTATGTTTATAAATGTGACGTTTCTCAAATCTGATGAAACAAATATCTCAATAGGTTTATATTTTTTTACAAAAGATATTTTTTAATAAAATCTTCAATTTTAACAAGCTTAGAAATGTAGTGAAGAATAGCGAAAGGGGATAGACAAAACATGTCGAAAATCATATTACGATAGAAGAAAAGAAGAAATCATATTACGATAGAATCCTTTTGTGCAAAAAGAAATAAAAAATATAGAATAACGTTATTTCGAAGCTTCTGTTCTCGAAACTTTGAAAATTAATAATAGGAGAATTAATAACATATTTGTGCTTCTTTTTAACTTTTTTTTTACGTTTTATTTCTGCACAAAAACCGTCCGCTTTTTAAAATTACAATTTGCGATATACGTTATATAACTGCATGCGATAACGCCTCGAGACGATATCGTTACGCAAAAGAATATGTAATCGTTTTTATTTCTTTTTTTGGCTGTTGGTCCCTTCTTAAAATATATTTCACTAAAAATGCAATGATTCAGCATAGTCAGCACGTCAGAAGAACTCATGAAATATTTACGCGCGCGAGAGGATTGAGTCTTGCAAAATCTACCTACTCCTGCCTCAATCGCGAACACGTGCAGTCATTGGCGTAATTAGGTGGAAATCAGAGAGGTTCGCGTCTCCTCTCCCAGAAATTTCCGAAAAGATGAATAATTTAAATTTAAATTTGAATTTAAATAAAAATAATTACGGCACACAACTCAGAGCGTTGACATGAGAAGTACTTTTACGTTTTTATTTATTTAGATCCCTTTCGTAAGTTTTATCATTGCATTATCTTTTATTTAAAATTTATAATATTATTTACTTATTACATATTCTATTTCAATGAAAGAAGAAAGTATAGACCACAATAAATTGCGAGCAGTAGAAGACCTCATAATAGAAATTTTCAAACTGAAGAGGTTTGGTCCCTTCCTAGTAAATTTTCTAGTTACGCCAATGCGTGCGGGACTTACACAAGCGCGTTCGTAGATGATATGTATAGATAAAGCCAGCATGTGTTTGGGCCATTCGCCACTAGATGTCGCAAAGAAGTTCAGTTAAACTCGTAAGAAAGAATCACCCAACAATGCTATATAAGGGGATCGGAGAGGTTACGGAATCAGTCATCAGTAAGGATATTACTGATCGATACAGCACATGATGAATTATTGGAGATGATTCATGATTACACTCCACCCTGCTTCTGTAGAGGTATCGCAATCTACGTTGTCAGGAGTTCTGATGCTGCTGTTGCTGATGACTCAAATTTTTTTTTTATGTAATGATAACAAATGAATACTTGTTATATTATGTGGTATAATTTTAAACCATTGAAATTATTTCATTTTTAATGTATGACATAACAATAGTGGAGAGCACTATAGATTTATTATTACCGTCATCAACATAGCTTTTCCAACAGAACCATCACGTGTTTTGGATGCATGTTAAAAGAAGAAATTGGTATGGAAAAAAATCTATCCAGAAAAAGTTATAATACGGGAACTGCTTTTGTGTGGCTGCTAAATTACAAAGCATGTTTTTGCATGTGCTAAATATCCCATGAGACTGTTGCTTTATCCAGTAACTGGAGTGCACTAATATGTATTTTAACGTAAACAAAATGCATTCAATAGACGTATTCATATATAATAATAAGCTTATACACGTCAAATATTGGTAACGATAATATTGATTTTTTCCTATTTCAGTGCTTTACTCGCATTTTTCAATGTTTTTCTTGCTTTAAAATATTTAAAATGTGTATTGTACGTGTGAATGTACATAAATATGAATGAAATATTATTATACATTCTTTAGTTAATGTTTGGATAATAAACTAAAATTAATACAATAATTACACGTTAAAAAATAAAAAATTACATAAATACATATAAAATTAATACGTGAATTTTCATAAATTTAGTAAAATTTAGTAAAATTTATGACATAATTATAATCTTATGGATTGCATTTATCACAACTTTAATCGCTTTAAACCTCGAATTTTTCTCGTAATGTGAGAGAATTATATTCAACAATAGTTTGAAATCACGTTAATCACGTTAATGCGAGATTAACGCAATACACGCGTTTGCGTGCCAGCCGGTTAATCGAAACTCATTAGAAGTCGACGTCGCGTGCGTCACGTGTCCGGAACACGCGACATGTTCGACGCTTATCATGTAGGAAACCGGAAATCGGGGCAGAGACTAGAGACAATGGCGGAAATTCATGTGTCTCTCATCCGCGGACGAAAGTTCGAGATGCCACCAGAGACCCCTTAATGCCTGTGAAAACGAATATCTGTCGTGCGGATAGTTGTCGGATCGTTGCATGTGTAACGCCGATAACACGGCATCAAGCGCAGTCAGATTTTACGTTCGCGGTTTCGCCGCAGGTCACGTATCCAAATATCGGAAAATTCTGAACGGTTGCGTTTTATCTGGCGCCTTTGTAAGGTCGTTTTCAAATGTTAGATTATTTTCGTTTCTTTGACACAGCTCTTTACGCGACTGAGATCTTAAACCAGAAACATGGACATGAAAACTTGAAATAAAAATAAGGCCAAATATCATAACAATAAATTTATATAATGTAAGTGCAATATTTTGTGCATGATACATATTTTTTATTTATAATATATGATATATATTTTTTTATTTATGAACTTTGCCTTTTTCTTTCTGCTATCGATTTGATTTTTTAAAACCGATTTTACTTCAAGTCTAAGAATAATATAAAAATATATGACATAATTAATCAAATGCAATATGCATATTTATCATCCACATAGATATTTCTCTTCAACGAGAAATCTCTTTTATCGTGTTTTTATCGAATCGCAGTGAAAATGGAAAGCCTAACATTTTACAATCGAACTAAATGCCCATCAACTCCCGATCGTTCGACAAACTTCATTTTAGGATTCCACACGTTTGATCTAGTCTAGTCAAAAGACTGAACCGACAAAGCGAATGGCGGGATCGATAAAAAGGGTTGCAGGAAACAAACGAGAAAACTAATTATCCGTGCAAAATAGAGATGACTGTGAAGCGCGCTGCAAACCTCACAGTAGAAAGATCAGTAAAAAACTAAAATAAAATAAAATCATCAGACTGGAAACTTTTTTTGTGCGCGAAGTCGAAAAGGGTCGAAATAGAAAGAGTTATGGAAGTGTTAAAAGAAAGTGAAAACAAATAGGGGTTGTAATTCCGCCCCCGTTTCTTTCGATCCCTCGAGACCATAATTCTCCTCTTTCGCGGGAATCTCACCTCGGGAGTGTTGCTCGAAAGTCCGTTTAACTCTCAGCGATCTTTCTCTTTATTCACAACACTTTCGTCGGAATTTTTCTGTTGCGAGTGTCGTTTGCATTTCATCCGCCTCGCAAATCTGGCTTCATCGCGTTGCGGGATGTTTCGAGAAAAAAGTACACAAGAGTAGCGAGTGAATTTCTCGTGTTGCTCGCGTTTAAAAATTGAACCTTGGTTTCTATATTATTACCGCACAAAGATTGCCAATTCTCTCTCTCTCTCTTTTTTTCCCTCCCTCTTTCTCTTTCTCTCCCTCCTTCTCTGATTTTCTGTGCCAAAAAGGGCACCTTTTCATACATTTTTCGATCAATTTTTCGAGTCTGTCTTCTCCCCCAGGTACCACACTTAAATCGTCGGAAGCTTCTTTAGTCGCAGCTGAAGCTTACTGATAGGCTCCTTGAACTAAGCTCGATTGCTCCGATCTTCTTTGTTGCGATAATGACTTTCCACCTTCTCTTCCTGGCGTTACGACGGCTCACCTAGGCGCGGCACTTTCATCCAACGCCATTCTTTCGCCCTTTACGAATTTTTTAACATCCACTTTTCGAGTAACCTAATTCCTTCGTCACGGATGGATCTTTGCTCCGCGACCTAGCGCGCTTTTACTTCATCGATCTCGTTTTCCTCTCGTTCATCGTTTTTATGTTATATCAGACGAGGATTTGATTAAAAATCGAATAAACGATCAACAACGATGGTTTGATAAAGTGTATTCTTGCAA
This sequence comes from Tetramorium bicarinatum, assembly GCA_928718305.1. Lineage (NCBI taxonomy): Eukaryota > Metazoa > Arthropoda > Insecta > Hymenoptera > Formicidae > Tetramorium > Tetramorium bicarinatum. Next base: position 15,904,576 of record OV788324.1, read on the forward strand.
AAAAATTCTCAACATGATTGTCAACTTAGGAGGAAATTTTTTTGAATTTGTGGATATGTCACTGTTTATATGAATCTTTTTTATTAACCCTTTATATCCAGTAGGATATACATACATGTCCCGGCATGTTTAAAAAACTATATTTTATAAATACTGAGTCACTATTTTATTAATTTTAAATGGGATTATTTAACAAAAGTATTGCGATAAACATCATTATAAAATAAAAAAAAATATGCATAAAAATATTTAAAATTTTTCAGATTGATCGAATTTGTTACAATGCGCAATTATCTTCGTATATAATGATTTCTTAAATATAACTCTAATAAATTTCTGATGATGTTTGTGTTATGTATAATGAAATTCTTAAATCTCAATGAGAGAGGAAAGTTACTATTGATTAATATTTGCAAATATGTGATATAAATTAGACTGAAAACTTATAAATCTTATTATGTAGTTCTTAACAATGTTTTGTTATCTTTTTATAAATATTATTGTACAAATTATATCTATACTGTTTTGTTATCTTTTTATAAATATTATTGTACAAATTATATCTATACGGTGAATAAACCTGAGAGAACGAGTAATACAAACGGATCAATACAATGTAAACTTTCATCAGAAAGTTTCTCAACACAAACTTAATATAAACTTTCATCAGAAATTGAAGATCTTTTATTCTTTGCATCCACCATATTGCAACTTGTGTCTGAAATTCTTCTTACGTTACAATAATTTTTGAATTCAGCAAGCTAAATTATTTCTAAAAAAGGTTTTAAAAGTAATTAAATTTGCACATGTTTTTCTTCTTCCGAAAACTTCGGACATCGAAAAAGCGTATGAGAAAATTGTTTACAGCACAGCAATAAAAAATATTTTCTACAGGTTACAATGATTTTTGTAGTTTCCAAATAATTCAATAGTAAATAAATTCCTCCAAGTATTCGTTATCGCGCGCTTCGAAGAGAAAATTGTTTCACCCATAACATTATTACAATTGCTTTTAGCTGTTTGAATTTTTACTATTTATTTTTCTTTAGGAAATAAAACATAATGCAAGGATGGAAAGAGGAAAAGGGAGTTTTGCTACAATATGACAAAAATACGCATTAGATGAGACGTGAGGCCCTAAAAGGCTAAGGCGGTATTCTTGGAAGGGAGATTCCGAAAGCTACGACACGCTGACAAATTGAGTTTTAGACCCCACCGGCTGTGTCCTTCTATTCCGATGGATTTTTCCCACGGGTCAATAGAACGACTTCTCCCGTTCGATCCTACCGGGATACCACGTATATACTATCTTCTCGACCTTTACTGGCCCTTCTCTGGGGAACGATGGTCACTTTTCCTTGGTATCGCCCGGTAAGTCATATTGTTAAATGGAACACGATGGAACATAATGACCCGCTTCCATCTCCAAGCGGCGTAACGTAATATCGTAAAAGTGAAATGTAGAGTAGGTGCACCGATGAGTAACCACCCGAGAATTATCGTGAATTGTAAAAGCGCACGGAGACACTGTGATATTTAAAGAATAGCGGATTTACAGGTCTGAAATTTTGCATTCTTTGAATAGGCTGTCGCAACGCGTATGGAAATATAATCACGAAAAAATAAATTTTTAATAATAAGGCTAAGGGAGATAAAGAAGGGAATAAAGAAGCAAAAAGTAAACATTGAGATTGTAATTAATTTAAACAATATCTTGTATCAAAATAATCTATCAAATATATCATATTAAATTTACAAATATTAATTGATGATTAATTTTGTGAAATAGTATTGCTATTGTTTCAATCATTTGAATTTCTCGATTGGATATATTCTTCACAAAGAAAATCTGATGATTAAATTAATTCTATGATCATCATTATTTCGTTACAGTGAAAGCATGCTCGTTTCTCTCATTTTAAGTCGGTCCCAAGAAGAGCTAATGAAATTTCCGGTGGAAACGTGCTAGCACCACAAAGCCTATGATTCTGGTCTAAAAGAGTCACGTTCCGTTGCCAGCTACGACCGGAGTCACTTTATCTTGTCCCATGCTGTTAGATGGCGGTCATCAAAACGTACAGATTTGCCCCGGTAGCGCGATAACAAGATGAACTTTCGGCCGCGCTACGCTAGATAGTTGGAGTGATACATGAATCATTAGGGAGTCGGGGGTCGCTCGTTATCGTCGGTTATCATCGACTCGCTCCGATAATTTCGTAGCCTTCGCGCTTGTCGCGATGAAGCAGACAGAAATTTTACGAAAAGATGAATAATCGCGAAGATAGTTAGCCGGCGGCTAATATAGTTTAGTCTTGCCGGTGAAATACCTACACCTCGAGAGGCGAATTTCTGAACAAGGCTCACCAACAAAATCCCGATCCCGTATCTGCCATGTACCAGCGCAAATTCTGCCTAGCACGATGAAATAGATCGCAGATGTTCGAAACTTTGAAACGTGGAAACACACCGCAAGATAGACGTCATTGTTTTCGGTTATTTAAATTTGTAACTTCTGATTTATTACTAGAATGCTTTTAATACGCTTTAATAACTCCTAATAAACTTTTATTAAAAAATATAATTACTTAAAAGTGTAGCAGAATTAATCCTTTATTATTAATTATCTCATTCCTTGTACGACTACGAATATATTTAGGTATATTTCCAAATATAAAAAGCGACTTTTAGAGAACAACAAGAGCGGTTAATTTGGCATTTTTCTAATTATACTTGAACTATAAGGAAAGTTTCTTTCATTTATCAATCGTGATGAAGTTTTGCTGAATGTCGAAACTTTGATCGTACTTCTGACTCGTTCAAAAACTCTTGAGACCCCATTATGATGAATAAATGTTCTCGATACGGAGATTAATTACCCTCAAGATGTGCAAAAGTTTTCGAAAGTTCTTTTATCAGATAGCTCATCAAAATTTTAAAAATTTATTAAAACATTTGTGAAGTTAATTAAAAAACGAAATATTCCTTGCTTAATTTCAGTCTTTTAATTCGAGTTCTAGTGTGTCTTATTAGTGTGACACTATACACAGACACACACATATATTGAAAATAAAAATATAAATATTAAAATATTGATATTAAAATTATTTAAATTAGTAAAAAGATCGCAGCGAACGACGGTCGTCCTCGAAACGTTCTCCAGTTTAGAATTCCAAAGCGATCGAAGAATCCGGAATTAATAAGATGGAATGTTTCAGAACTCCACTCCGTGTATACAGTGACGTACCGTTCGCGAAAAGCCAATTGTGATTTACATGCATAATTCATTGAACGGTACTTCGCGGCTGTGCTCTTTCAAACGGGGATAGTCTTCGGAATTTGCCGGGAAAAGTGAAAAGTGTTCCTCCTTCTATCACTCCTCTCTGTACCGTCGAAAGATTTTTTTTCTCCGCAGGGAAAATAACCGGGGACCGGGCCGTCCGAGTAGACAAAGCGTACGACGCTGCCAGCCGCCGCATTCGCGGAACTTTTGCAGCGCCATTTCGCCCGACTAAACTTCAACGGGATTTTCATAAAGCCCAACGTAGGGCCGAGAACACGCCGGTGATTCGCGGGGTGGCGAGGGCGGGTGGTGCGGAGAGCAGCGAAATGGAAGAGAAACTTCGCTATCCATGCCGTGAAAACTCACGGCGTGAGTTATCTCTTTCCTCTCTCTTTCGGCCTCGCCTCGGTCGCGCCGCGATTCCCTCCGCGTATCAAAAAGCGAAAAAATCTTGGCAACTAGCAGTTTACGATCACTTCTACGAAGTTTATGTATCGTTAGCGAGCAGAAAAGTTGAGGTATCTAACAGCGTATCTCTTGAAATTAAAATACATGATTGAACGAAGGCAAAGGCTATGTCAGATACAAGTTTTATGAGAGACGAGACTTTTAATATTTAGGTAACTGTAAATCATCGCCGGGGCTCCGGAGCGAATAACATAGATCTTTATTTCACTTTCGAATACCTTTTATAACGTGGCATGAAAGATATAATTTAATATTGCAGCTCAAGAAATATGATGATTTACTCTGTGGGAAACCAGATCAAAGTGTATATAGACTTGCGGAAATTCCTAGGCTCAAGTATAAGATTAGACGATAAGAGACAGGTATTCGACAGGACGTAAAAATGTTCAATCTTCATGAATTAATCGATCCATTTAATAAATAGTTTTATTAATGATAAACGAATAAAAACGGTTCGATTCAAAATTGGAGTTCTCTTCTAGGTACAAAGTCAAAGTAAATATAATCAGTCAAAAATACATAAGTCGAACCAACTGAAAATTCTCCTCCTGATACATGTATTTTTGATCGATTTTGTTTACTTTGACTTGGTACTTGCTGAAAAGAGCCCCAAAGATTCCCAACCGAAATATTTACTTATTCATTTATTTATCATTCATTTATCGTTATTAAAGGTGTACCATAGATAGATTTACGACAGATCCACGATTGGAAAAATTTATTTGCTTTCTTTAATTGCCCTTATTACATCTTTTTACCTATCGATTGCACATCTTAGATTCTCATTTTAATTTATTTTTCAAATAAATTATATGCCGATTAGTCCCATAAATAATAGGGTGACATTTTAGCCGTACTGAAAGCGGGCAATAAAAATCGACGTTTTTGGTTTAATAACCTTTCTTAATTATCTTTTCTTTTTGTTATTTAACTCCCTAAATTCAGTGCAATGAGAGGATGAATAATGCGAACAGAAAAGAGATCGATAGTAAAGGAAGAGTTCCGGGTAATAGTATGAATCGCACCTGCGATCCATGGAATCTAGATGCCATCCATCTATGTCGTCGGGGACAACTCGTTCAGCATATCAATCGTCTCTTTGGTCGTGACGAATGGCACAACGAGCCGAAAAATATGGCTCCTTATCATTCTTTTCTTTTCCTTTTCTCATTCGTTATTTCTTTCTTTCTTCTAATAATGTACTACTTCTAATAAACATGACAACTGTCATTATCGATTATAATCAATCATATCAATATCATTCCCCTAAACAAGAAAAGATATCACGAACATCGAATCGAAGAACATAAATCGCGCGATAAAACAAAAAACTTTTCAAGAGATTTTCTGAAATTTAAGATTTAATTTCAAGCAAATTTAATTTTAACAGAAATCTATTCTTTCTTTTTAAGCATTAAATACAAATATTTAAAGAGTTGATTATTTAAAACTTGTGTATAGTGTGTGTTGTGAGTCGTACTCAATGAAATTATTGTTTCTATAAAAATAATGTTAAAATTAAAAATAATGTTAGAAAGAATATATAAATAGAAAGAGGTAACGTTAAAATGCTTTAGAAGATTTTTTTAACAACATACAAGAGATTTCGTAAAGATTTCATCACCAACATTGATCTGCGCGTACTATATGAAAGATTGTCTTCCCTACATTTTCTTCAATTATCTCAAGCGGTTACCGCTATCACCATCATATAGACAATCGATTTGCTTGAAAAGCGCACGATTCACGAGTTATCGCTCCCGCGATGATCCTGTTTCTGTTTCCAATTTCCTTCCTGTCGTGCCGAATCTAGAACACAGCTCTTCTTTCGTTCATAAAGTTTCAATAAAATTCGTCCAGGAACGAATGGCTAAACGAACGCCCTCCGCTCTCGCTCACCCCCTCGCTCGCCCAGCTCACTCTCCGAAACAAATTACCTCTGTAGGCGTTCAAACTACCGAAAGCTATTACGCGGCTTCGCCGGTGGAAATTCTCGACGAAATGTAGTCCTAAACGGCTCGATTCCGCGGGATAGGAGGGACAGAGTCAGCCAACCATGCACCGAATCGCCGCTTTAACTCGTACGCTTAACGAAGCGATACGAGATCCTCATCGTCTTCACGACGGGGAATGTCGGATGAAACATCACAAGCGATATGAAGTTCGAGAATTTGGAACAATCGAGAAAATATAAAGTATATTCATCCCACAAAGGCTCATAAAATTTCAGCTTGTAAGAATTTTATTTTAATATTGTTAAAAAACGTAACGTCTGGTAACATTAATTCTTTAAATAGTTATTATTCAGGCTATTCAGTAATAATAATGTTTAATAAAACAGGTCAGTTCCCTCACGTACTTTGCTATACACGTAATAAACAAAATTGGGTTGGGATGATATTTCACCCATGATAGCTTTTAAGGATTAATATATCACGATAATAGCGTTGTTTACGGTAATACGTACCGACATATTTGTATAAAATATAATAAATCTTTTAAAAGAATTTACTTAATATCGAAATAATTTCGCTAACAATTCTAACAATTACAAAAGGCAAAAAGTTATACATTTTCTTTCGTCATTGTTTCATATATATTAATGCTGTAATTTTAATAAAATAAATAAAATTTTTATAGAAATACGAATGTATGAGAAAAGTTCTTAATTTATTGGAAGTATAAACAATTAAATGGGAAAAATAGACGCATTTTAAATACTCATAAATTTTAAATATAAATCATCCATTTAATATTCCTTTAATAATAAAGAAATGTTTAGTAATAAAGGATTCTCTTCAAACCGTATTTGTACAATTCGAAGAAGTCTAATAATAAATAAATTTCCAGCATCGAATGTGATATTAGATTGTTAGAATAAAATAAAAGAATAGACTGTCGAGAACTAGCTCGTTAGTTTCTTGTTTGAATGAATCGTCATCTATAGCGGGCGCAACTAGGCCGAGCTCTTTGTAAGCACATCTGAATGAGAAAGTTCTACGGCCGATCTTTACGCGCTTCATTTTCGATGAGGAAAGTTTCGATTCTGCGATATAATGGACATTGGTAGAAAACTATGATTTCAAAGTTTTTTGCTTTGATTTTTATTTTTATTGCCCTTTTATTATGGAAATGCATATTACGCCCAAAAAATCCGATTTTTAAAATATATTTGTAAAATAAAAAAAACACCCATAATATAAGTTAATTTTTTTATGAACTTGCTAAATTTTCGTGCTTTCTATTTTCTAAATATGGATTTGAGGCATTTAAAAATAAGCTTCTCAATTCTCTTACAAATAAGCTTCTGGCAGTAGAATAAAACGACGTCAGATAAAACTATGAATGCATAAGTCGTATATAAATAATAATTCTCTGTTTTTTACATATATATTGCTTATGTATTATTTATTTAGTCATAAGAGATGTAGGTCTCAAATTGAGGACTATACCCTGAGGACTATACCCTGAGGATTGTACCTTCGTCTTATCCTGCATTATAAAAAGAATTAGAAAGAACGCGAAGTTGCGCGAAGAATAGGATGTTTCAGAATATTATTAATTATTATAACCCACTCGAGAACGTAGTTTCTTTTAATCCAAAAAGAACTTAAGAGAGTAGCATATTCTATGCCTTGATCCAGACCGCGAGCGCGCGCGTGATATTCTGTTTAAAAATCAGAAGCACGTACAGAGGCTCGCGTTAGATCGGGCGGCATGCAAAGCTCTCACGTTCGCGAGAATCCTCGGGGGAGGAGCGGGAGTATACGGGATACCCGTATACGAACGTCGTTCTTTCTGACGTTTCTCGCGTGCCCAGGGATTACGACACGAAATTCGAACGGAACTAATTTGCCCCGGCCCCGAAGTCCCCGCAGTGGCGGGTGTCTCCGGATCTTCGGGAGCTCCTCCGACGTGCTGCGCAGCGGTGACGTAACTAACGCTCGCAAGTACACTCCTTCCGCGTTGCGGACAAATTTACGACACCCTTCAACCTTTACCATCGACAACGTCGATCTCGATTACGCCAACAAAATTTCGACATCCTCCTTTTTTTCCTCCCTTTCCCTCTTGCACCTCTCGATCTTGCCACCCCACCGCCTCCCTGCACGGTATCTACGGGGTGATGTTACTTGCAATTTGCGCTATAGAAGGATAAGAAGAGTGCAGGCGACGTTAAACATTAATAATCATCTACAGTGGAGATATGAAACTTTAATACGATTTATCTCATTTCACGTTTCATCTTCGGGGTGATTTTGCGCCGCGCTTAAATTAAAAACAAACTACACGGTTGTTTTCCGCACGGGATTTGCGGAGAGTTTATAATACGTGTGTATACTCTTTTATTTAAAATGTCATTTTACTCGTCTTTCCGCCGCCGTGAGTTTATTCACAAGAAAATTGAGAAACTTATTTCCAAACCGTCTTCAAATCCATATTTAAAAAATGGAAATCACGGAGTCTTCGCAATGCGTAATCTCCATGGAAAATGGAGAGATCGTGCTTTTCTCCACTCTTAAAAAATACAGATTTAAGGCGGATCTACTTCCTATGGGAATTGTGTGCTGCGAAGTTTCTGTTTTCAATTATGGCAGATGGTGTTCTTCTGCAGATTCAAAAGTAAATTCATATCATTTCACCGCGATGCGAGTGCTTTCACGCTTTTATATCGCAAGTGGTATCGTTCCTTTCTACCGCGACACCAGTACTTAAACATTAAATAGCGCAGACCGCAACTATACAATTTCTCCGATCTCTGATGCGATTGGACTTTACGATCTGAGAACGAATGTATGTCCACATATTCGCACGTGTATGTACACACACACACATACACACACACACACACACACACACACACACACACACATATATATATACACACACACACACACACACATGTATATATATTTATATATATTTTTATATATATAGGGCTGGTCTCGCGGCCTATTTTACGTAGTATTTTCACTCTCGTCCTCGTGCCGCAGATCGCAGCTCTTTTGTCGTTCTCTTTTCATCGCACCGTCCGTAGATTCAGGTCAGCCCCGGTCGTTGCTTTTGCAGCAGTGTACATCTCACCCCCCGCGGGCTCTTTAACCCTTCTGCTATTCGACTACCACGTCGCGAACTCGCGTTCATTGCACTCCAGACGCAGTTAGCGCATCGCAGTAGACCGGAAACGCGCCAACTTGCTCGTTGCGCGCGATAAAATAATTATATAAAAATCGTTTTTACATGGTACTTCGTCGTTCGGTAAGGTCGAATGAAATAGTCGGTGGTTAAATATGTGCTTTAAAAATTACGTGTGATTTAAGAAACTGGGGTAGCTAAGAGTATATTTTATACATAACATACAATTTTATTTTCTAATTTAGGATTTCAATTTTGACAAATATGCAGTACCTACATTCTTTTTTAAAATTCAAAAAGGTTCTCAAAAAGATTTCTTGAAAAGATTTCAAAAGTATATTTATATATATTTTATGATTCAAAATCCCTACTTGAGTTCATTTTTAATAGTAAAATTAAATAATGATTCTTCTTAAAAGAGACATATGAAATAGAAATTTCTCTTTTTACATCTCTCTTCTCCAATAATTGGTTTTCTCCTCTTGATTGCTTTATGCATAGCTGTCATGCAGTTTAACATCTTGAATAAAACAAAATTAGCTGCTATGTGAATAATTCGTTGATGATTGAAAATATTTGTGATTGAAAACTTGATTTGTTTTTAAAGATGGAAGTAAATTAGAGTACGCTCGTCATAAGTTCGTACCCTCCCCCGCCTCAACACGTGTTATTTCATAGAAACAACTGTCATTACGGGAATTGTATATTTTGACAGTTTGATAAACGTTAAGAATTTATAATTGCGCGAATTTTATTAAAGTTGAATTTGCGATATTAATTTAATGGTACAATTATATGTTGTATATTGTATTGTACATCTAAAATAATATGTATATAAATAAAAGTAATGTGTGCTTTATTACGTATCAGTAATTTTAATAACAAATAATGGAAAATTATTGAAATATTTAAGCAAACGTTCCATTCGACTCTGAAATATTCTAGTATTGATGTCTTCAACAACTTACTAAATTCGCGAGAATTCTCAGAAGGACAAACCATAACTGGCAAGTGACTGACACGTCATTTCTTCGTTACTTCGTAGTTATTATCAATTATTATTCCTGCCCGACGTGCACGACATTCAATTTTACGAGCCATTAGACACGAAGTTCTTCAAGCGACCGCGTATTCCGCCCTCGCAGTTTCCGGTTTAATGCTTCTCGAAATGTCGAAAAAAGGCGATCGGTTATGACGAGAAACAAGGCCCAAACCGATTACCAAGTATTACAATTGCTCGCATCTACTATTTTGCAACACAAAATATTCCAGATTTAATAAATTATTTATTTATTTATTCTTTAATTTGAAGTCAAATTTTGATTTATAAAAATATCCTCTAACTTAGGAGAAATGATGAGAGAATTGATTCTCTCATCATTTCTCCTAAGTTTTCAATTGTCAATTTGATATCTTTCTGAATCAAATAAAGGATATTTTACCCTTTTATTTGAATTTAATTTAAGTATTTCATTTTCCGTTACTTATAAGCTTAAAATTATTAATTCTTTTAATAAGAAAATTTTCACATTAAATTTAACACAAAAATTCGCAAACAATCTCTCTCTTTCTCGATGTATAGAATACTTTAGTTTTGTTAATTCAACATTAAGCGTTGAAACAACTTCGAAATTTACGGACGATTTTAGTTTTGTCAGAATTTTACATTTTAATCAATGACAAATTAATTACAGTATTTCGGAATTATTATACGCGCCGCACTCATACAGAGATAGGCGGACACGAATGGAAACGCACACGCTGAGACATGACACAGCAGTCTCACGGCGCATAATTCCTCCCGTCGCCGGTATTGTTTACCAACTGAAAGGTAGAATTGTTATAATAAATTAATTGGCGCTGTTGGCGCCGGTTATTGCCGTAACTCGGCTCGTTACAGCACGGCGTATTGTCGTGCTCGCAATTACGGGGATTTACGCCATGGAACTCGTCGTCCTTACGTACGAATTAGCATATCGTTATCTTTGCTGCGTACTGTAATTAATTTAATTCGCGTGATCTCCGGATTTAGCGATCTTCGAGCAGGATCGTCGTGGATTCTATCTTGACGTACAAAAATAATTTCTATTTTGTCGCTTCCCAGCGTGATTCATTATTACCGCGTTACCGTTATTATTTATTATTTTAACTCAACGGGATAGTATAGTCATTTTAAATTCATTTTGCAGCGGGACATTTTATTTAACATTTAGTATAATGAATTTCTTAAGATTTGCACGTAAAAGCAGAATATTTTACTTGCATACGCGGAAAATAAGCTCGCTGCTTTCGTTGTTATTGGGCAATCGGGTTTATGAGTTAAGCAGTGCAAAAGAAAAATTAAGGACTTACCGTAGACAGCTGCCTTAGGGGCGTCTGGGCGAGAAGAGAATCTCTATTGGACGGTTCCCTGGAAAAACAAATCGTATGTGTTATTCTTCTATTATTATGCTCGCGGATCGTTTTACGTAAAATACTTTTTCTGCTTTATTTCTGAGACATTTTATTATTATATTATAGAAGAAATTAGTGGAACAAAAATAGATCTTAAAGTGTTTCTTATGCAATTCGAATAGAAATTGTTTGATGTAAAAAGACTAGAATAAAACCTCAAAATGTTAAGAAAAAATCCTTTTCGAGTCAGATATAAATATGAAAAATACTTTTCTCAAAACAAAGCTGTACGTAAAATTCATAATTTCACAAACACAGATTATCAAACTCTAATAAATATCAATATAAATATAAGTCATGATACAAAATATAAGTCTTCCATATCATTGAATTGTTAACCGTTCGATTTTTTATTTTGCAGACATATTTATAATTACAGAAAATACAAAAAATGAGCTTTAAAGTGTAGTTTAAATTTAATACAATAAGCACAAAAATTTTTAGTTAGAGAGACTTTTTCGATTTTTTATTCTCGCAAAAATTACCTATTTTTTATCTCTCTCTTTCTCATTCTAGTTGAAAAAACTCCCTCAATTCACATTAATAACATACGAGTGATAAGTATGTACAAATGTGAACTAAATGAAAAATGAGATTATCATCCATGTATAAGTACTTGAGGAAATATTAATACATCCTCATACACTTTTGATGCGATGATCGAAGCGTTAATAAAGTGGTAAACCGTAAAGGAATATATCATACATGGGGCTAATGGCCGGTAAAACTACGACAGTAATACTGCACGAACAACGTAGAGTTGGCCGGCGTGTTCTCGATGAAGCATAAATCATAACACGACGGCCGCGAAGATCATTGCCGGAGCGGTTTTGCGTCAATTATTCTTGTTGCGTCCGCGTTGTCACCTAAGAGCGGTTATTAAACTTTTCCTTTACCGCTCGTTACCTTAACGCGTTCTTCACATTTTGTCGAGTCAACAATAAAAATTGCTTCAAATGGTGCAAGGGACTATTAGTTTCGGAGTTACAATTTTTTAAGATATCACAACAATGGGTTATAATATAAAATTTTAGTTTTTATTTCAATTTTAATGAGGTATTTTCATGAGCACGAGGAAAATTTTGCATAATTAAAAAAATGAATAAGTTGTACTACAAGAGGTTGTTTCTATGGAAATGACACAGGGCAAATTATACGTATATATATATATGCATTATATCTGGAGGGATAGTAAAATATGAAAATTTTTTTTAAATATTACATGCTTTATATTTTATATTATATTATCTTTTTAATTTCAATTACAAGAACATTTTTCCCATAAAAAATGAAAAAGATTTTTTAATATTTATGTTAGATTATAAACATCTAGTTAAATTAAAATACCAATTTATATGAAATTTATATGAATGTAGTAATGAAAAATTAACGTTACGAAATTGCAGCTAATTTGACTATCGTTACATAAAATATTGAGTCGCATTATCAGGCTTTAATCGCGCGGTAAGATTGTTGAAAATGAAAAGTTAATAAAAGGAATGTCAAATCAACATTCAATCTTATGGACATTTTATATTCACACATACATGTATCTAATTGTAAGCATGATGATCTATTCAGCAAATAAGTCAGGTGACATGTGCAAAGGTCGATATTTTTTATTTGCCCTTACATCACCATCAAAAATATATTCTACGAAGAAACAACAAGCGTGAGTGTTTCTCATAGATGCGCAGATTTGCACGTAGATACATTATGATGCAACGAGATATAAGCGTAAAGTTCACAAAGAACAAGAGATAAGTATATGGTGTTTATCTTAAGTTTTCAAGCAGCGTTATCTTCAATATAACTTTCTAAAGAGAAAAAAAATTCCATACTGTTTTGTGAAAAAAGAAAAAAAAGAAAAGAGGAGAATATATCGTCAACTATAAAAAGCGATTAAAAAGTAAAACGCAATAATAAACCTTTATAACGTGTCCTTGTACTATGTGCCAGCATATAGAGAAAATATCGTGATAAAGATTGCAATAAAAAGTCTTTGTTATCCTAAAATATTGATATTATAACGGAAATTACAATATTTTTATTCAAAGACGATATGTTTTGCAGTTTATGAAAGAATAATTGCAATTTTTTAGAACATATAATATAATTTAACAATTTGGAACAAACAAATTTTATAGAAACCTGACTATAGTTGACTACAAATTATGTATTTCACTATGTATCTAGTAAAAGCTGCAATGTCAGTACAATAACTTTTCAGAAGTAATAAAATTATCAATTCATGTGCCTGTTTTACAGATTAAAATATCTATATACTTTTTTATGATATTTAGTAATTTTTATTTATTTAATGGTAAAAAAAAAATATATATATATATATATAAAGATTTCTAATCTTCCTTGCAATAAATACTATAATACCGTTATGTTCTAGTTTTATGACAAAATGTTGTAAATCTATTTTTTATGTAATTTATTCCACAATATTTTCTCTGTGCAGAACGATATGTCGGAGGGGTTAAATGTCGTTAAACCGTGTCGCTGTCACGATGACTGATATGGAACGATTCGAATGAGTTTACGGATACGTCCACGTGCCGTGGAACCGATGGTCACTGACATAAAACTCACTGGAAAAATCTCTCGTCACGTATCCCGCCATGGTCCGTTATTGAAGAGCTAAAACGAACCGTAAAGAATCTCCGGCGTTCCTTTGACCTGGTAGATTTATAACGAGGTTCGCAGCCGCGATCTAATAAATATTAAATACCTTCCTCCGAATGTTCGTTGCGCATTAATAAATTTCAAATTATATCGAGGTGCCCGACAAATTTCGTCCATGTATCATTCATCATTGATACACTTTTAGAATCTCGTTAATAATGGAGAAATCGATAGATAATTAAGAATGATCCAACCGCTGCCCTAATGTTACAATTTTACAACCGCGGCCATTTCTCTGCTCTACGTTATTTGATTTGAACAACCGTAATAATGGAATTATTGCGGTCCTTTGTGCCGGATGTTACGGTGAAAGCTCGAAGATTAATATTAAATTCCTCGTGGTATACGCTACCATCTGCATCTGTACTTATTTCTATATATACATAATAGGATAACACAACTTGTCATTAAATTATACGACGAGAATTATTAACAAATAGTACCAGTCACAGATCGCGCATTTTCATTATCTCGTAAATTTCCAGAATTTGCCAGATTTTATTTACAGCTAATATTTATCTCGTCTGTCAAAGTTGACATTTATTTGTATTCATACTGATTTATAGAATTTTTCAAGGTATTAAATTTTTCAAGGCGATGTTTCGAGAAACAAAATCGTTCTCTCGCCCAAAATCTTGCTCTCATCTTCATAGCGGTCGCTTTGCTAAAACCGTCGCGACGGATAAACGGTAAACGAGACTTGACATGAGAAAGACAAAAGAACGTCTATCATACTTTTCTCCGAAAGCTTCGGAGTCCCGAGTTTCTCCTCTCTTGGGTCCCCCAAACATCTACTGAGAGCTTGAAAACTCGTGAAAACTTCAGACTCAACATCGACCAGAACTGAATTATCCAAAACGCAATTTTCGTCGAAATATATAGCATATTCTTTTCAGAAGGCGATACTAAAAATACCGCCTTTATTACCTGGTACGGCAATTATAAGGCAATATTTTTCCCCCAAAATAAATTGTTGATCCAACATATACACGATATTTTAAATAACTAAATAATTTTAGTTTCCGCCATTGACTACAACTGCACGGCGAAAACTATTCCAATAATTTTTTACGTTATATTTCGTTTGATTGAATTTCGTATCAATTTATATAATGTATGCAATTTTATTCGATGTATGCGGCACACGCTCCATTCGTTAAAAAAGAAATACGTTGTTTTAAAAAAATGGATGTTACTATTTTTCAGAGAGCTTCTTCCTTAAAGTACAAAATAAAGAGTAAATCTTGGAGTTACCGGACAATTTTTACAGAGGGGATAAATTCAAAGGAGTCAATATCCGAGTTCCATCTCGGATATTGACGAGAATTGCGGCATCTGGTAGCGCCTTGGGAAAGGAAATATTCGCCGATTATTGTAATTGGCATCTAAATAACCGAGGAAAACTTGGAGCTGTTAGAGACGGTGCTCTCATTTAACGAGAGGTAAGAGGGAATTTGCTGACAAGAAAATTGCGTTGAAGTAAGCGGTTAGAGAAAACGTCCGCTCGACAAGTGCTCCTTTCTTTTTCTTTCTCCCTTCCCTCACCTCATCTTTTTCTACACAGACACTTTTATTATCCTTCTATATTACTTTATACAATTAAACATCGTTATCATCCTGTCGCGGCAAAACGTATAATCCTGTTCGCCACACTTACGGATACTCTCTCAACTGTTCTCCGATCACTTTGAAAAAACTAGAACACTCTTTCTTTCAAACGCCTTTGAAAGATAAAACGACATCTCAATAACATCAAGTCAATTGCTTGTGCTATTTATAGTACAGATATTTATCAGAATTTGTCAGTTATTTAGTTTTTTATCGACATCCATAATAATCTAAATATACATTCGAATTCTTTATATTTCTTCTGCGCGAATCTTGTAGAAATAAAATATGTATCATTTTGTAAGCTGTAAAATTCTTTAGGACCTACAAATTGCTTCGATATATTGTGATAAATTTCTTCAGTGAACTTCTCGCCAATTCTCCGTCGTCAGCTCCAGTTTACCGTTCATTCTCCGCGTTACCGTTATCCATATAAATAGCGGTAATGTTAATCTCCGGTTAATACTACGAGACTCCGGCGTGGGAAGATGCCACGAGGAGAGGGAGGGGAATTTATCGATTTCCCCCCTGTTCAGTTCTGTTCAAATAATAACAAAACGGAAATTCGTCCTTTAAACTATGCCGTCGTAACGAGAATGGAACACAGCTATGTGAAACGGGAGTGTGGAAAATGGAAACGACGGCAGACGGAAAAGGAGAGTAGAGGAAGTGCATGAGCGCGCATGAGAGGGAGAGTGCGCCGGTTATCACATAATTTATTGCGACCTTTCAGGCAGCTCGCTAATGCACCTGAAGATACAAGATACTTGACCAGCTCCCACACATATCCCATTCAAATTCTAGGCGTATCGGAACGTATAACAAAAGAGCCGCTTATCTTGCAATCGCATACTGAATTCCTTACAGGTCACTGGTACTCTCTATTTTATTATGTCACATTTACATAATATACCGGCAGGATAACTAACTGAATACTAGATGATATTTTATACTGAAAAAAATGACGTTATTAAATATGCATAATGTGCGTCGTACTGTAAGGTACTTCAAAGGTAAACTTTTTGAGTAATTTAAAGTCAATCTTTCTTCAGTGAAGATATCAAAGCGCCGATAGTTTCTAAGTCATAAGTGACCAAAGATGGATAATTCGACGGAAATTAAACTTGAGGAGAATATGAATAGATAGCAAAGTCCAATTTTTCACTTTAATTCAAATGGATTTAACATAATTTTAATTTGAAACTTACAATGTTACTGAGATATTTAATATCAAAGGTTAGAATATTGTAAAACGATAGCGTTCAATTAAATTCTTATAAAAAAAATTAGTCTAAAATATCAAATGTACTTTCTCGAGCAACCGTAATATATGTATTTGCTTCGAATAACAAAATCGAGAATAAAAGTTAACATATAAATAAGTTAACATATAAATAATACTAAATTTTGTAATAGATACGTGAATTTAATGGAGATTCCAATTTAGTAGAAACATTAGCAAGAATTTAATTAAATTGATGGATTATTCATTATTAATTTTTACACGGATAAAACGTTTTGAGTTTTGTATATTTTTATAATTACATGACATTTTACTGAAGAAAAAAATATGAAAAGATATAAAAGATCCTTTCCTGCCTCGACAAGACATTTATTCTATATTTTTCCACTAACGTAACTCCTCGCATGAACAATTATTTTACCTACAATTTTGTGCTTTTAAATCTACGTTCTATGCAAATCATTATGCGCATGTCACCGTACGTCGCATTTTGCACTGGAAAACAGGACGCATCGCTTACGAGGTGTTTTAACAGCGGCGTATTATGCGGTTGTGGGTAGGGCGTGTTTGTTAATTGTACTTTACTTTGCGCTCGCTTAATTCCCATCAACGTAATTCAATTGCGAAGATTGTTACTCCGCCATTACATGACGGAGCTATTGCAATCTGCTGGGCCGCGTTTATGTTGCTGTTTACGTTTATCCGCGATTGTTCGTGACAATGTAATTTAAAGGCGAAATCATGTGAGTCCGACAATTATATTTTATACGGAATTGAACATTTTAAAAGCAACGACCATTCGCGCTTTTCTCTGCAATTTCACACAGCTCGATTATTTTAACACGTTCTTGAATTCACACCATTGAAAGTCAAGTTTATGATATTTCGGGAGGTTCAGAAGCTGTTAAAAAGTTTCGGTATAATCTCTCTGCCCTTCTGATGATCATTTAAGAAACTCGATACTCGCGAATTTAAAACTCGTGAATTAGGTCACCGCGAATTTTTCATGGGTACTGATCGACTTTCGATGAAGCCGAAGAGCTCTTTGATGAGTATTATTATCGGATAACAGGCTGTCGCCTCTAACGACATTTTGCTCGTCGTCAGGGCACCACTTCTGAAGGTTGCGTCGATAAGCAACATATGAAAATTCTTACTCGGGCTTCTATTGAGGAAGCCCGATTGTATACTCGACGTTCTTATCTGTCGCCGGTGTGTCTGCTTGTCGAGCACGAACTCAACTTTTCTACTAGTTAAGGAATACAGAATACATGATAGTCTCTCCGCCGTGTCGGAAGATACAAAGTCATATGGAGGAAATCAAATCCCTGCGATACGGAATGAAGGTATAAAAGCTGCGGCACGTCGACTCGACGTTTCAACCCATTATGAGTTAAACGAATATCTTTTTGCCCCGCGCTCGATGAAATTTTCTGATGCTATACGGAAAAACAGGAACGATATCTTCTCGCCGGCCTTTGTGTTCCTGAAATTGCATGACATTCTTTGGAAATTCGTCGGATAATATTGTGTACACGCCCTGACTATTCACGCCAAAAAGA
Organism: Tetramorium bicarinatum; assembly: GCA_928718305.1. NCBI lineage: Eukaryota > Metazoa > Arthropoda > Insecta > Hymenoptera > Formicidae > Tetramorium > Tetramorium bicarinatum. Next base: position 15,923,021 of record OV788324.1, read on the forward strand.
AAATAGAAGAAAAAGGAAGGAAAGTACGTTGGTTCGGGCAAAAACACTTTTTCGCCGGAAGGAAAAATTTATTCAAAGCGGAGAAACCGTAGAGTGAAGCAATTAACAATATACCCCGAGCGACATTAAAGGAGCAACGTTTTATTCGACAAGCTAATAAGAACGTAAAACAACACTTTGCTCGAAGGCCCTTTGGCCTCTTTAAAGCGAAGAAAATAATTAAATAAAAAAGAAAAACATAAAAATAAATAACAAAATTCACGGCAAAAGATCGGATCATATCCAAGAGCGAAAACACTTTATGTGGATGGATTTAATTACACGTATAAGAGCTTGATATCGTAGTGACTATAACGTATAAAATGGACAAGTGAAAATGAATTAAAAGTATAAATCCATGATTTTCAAAATCCGAAGGAGAAGCTCTTGCGAAGGGATTTTACAGCTTTCAAGTTTTGATTTTAGTTTCCTACTCTGGTCAACGGTATTATCATTTGCGGTATTATCATTTCGAGTTTAAATCGCGTATGTTGCCCTATTAAAACACGAAGCAACGATAAGAGAGGCAGCGATAAAAGTTTTAATCATTTCATTCGGACAGTTCGTTTTCAGCACTTTCCTGAAAACGCTGTTACTAATTCTGAGACCAATGGTGACGCGCTTTTACGGCCGACGTTTCGCGCAAATGAAATCCTCACGAAAACGACACGAGTCATATACGCATGCAATACTTTTACGCTCGACAATAAATATGTCAAGCAAGATTTTTCTAACAATTTAATTTTTTAATGTAAAAAAAAGAACAACATAGAAACCGTTTCTATTTAATCATTAATTTTCTAACGCGTAACATGAAATATCAAATATAAATCGATAAATAAAAGTACTTTAAAAAAAATTTGCATTGATATTTTTGTGGAATAACGAAAGAATCAAAAATACAAAAAAATAACATGTATTGTTACACGTCACTCATGACGTATCAGTCTGATCTATTTGTTTATACCGCGCGTGCTTGTCTGCGTATATAAATTTTAGGTGTATCATCGTAAAAATTCGTAGTTTTACAACATGTATTCGGATTAGAATTTTATAGAAGTTTCAATCACGACTCACGTGCGCAAGGATCGTCAAAATTTTATGGGGATTAAAACGGATTTCATGCTAAAGCGATGAAATGTGTCCTAAGCGTATAATTCCTTAGCCGGTCGCGCGTGATTACTTTGTCGTCCGGTAAATAATAGCCGGGCGCGTGTGATTGGTTCACCATTTACATGCCGCAAATCGTAATCCGGAATTCCCGCGACAATCGTGAAGCAAATTATTACTGTCACATTGTCGGACCGATTTCGAACACAGTAAATTAGTCGGTCGTTAAGCATTGTCGCGAATTTACATGGCATTGACTGTTGTTCTTAGACACAATGTATCAAAGTGGATTTGAATGCAGTAAATCAAGTTCTTTTTAAATGGTATATAATAATATATCTTATAAAAAAATACACGCAAGTGTCTTCTTTATTTTATCAATATGTTATACAAATAAGAACTCTTTTAATCGTGAAACTCTCTCTTGAAAGAAAACAACTTTTATATTTCTGAGCATGTGTTGTTAAAATAGTAACACATAAAAAATATTTTAAATAGAAATAGTTTCAAGGGCAATTTGTAAAATATTCACATTTTTTTATCATCCTCTCCTATCACTTTTGAATTTAAAAATTTTTATGACAGAATTAAAATTTAGTTAAAAATAAATTCAATTATGAAAAAGTTTAAATTATCAAAAACAGTAATATATAGTAAAAGTATATTTTGTAAAATGTATATTTTTGAAAACTTTTATAAAATATTTTTGAAACTATAAAACTTTATTTAACATATTCTTAGTATGTCTTATTATCTTATCTTTTCTAATGGTTTATGCTTCGAAACGGATTTTTTTCAAGGAGGTATTTTACTTCCTTCACATACATATAAAAACATATTGAAAGATATATGTATATCGCGTATTTTAATATATATTAAAACATATCCACATCTTGTTAAAATCAGAAAAGAAGAAGATTTTCTAATAAATAATATATAAAGAGTAATTTTTAAGAAAAGTTTTAAAATTTTTATATATCCTACTTGAGAAAAAATTTATGATTTTTCTTTTAATAAAAATTTTTATCAATATTTAACACTAAATATTATTTATCTTTTAATTAAAAAAGACAGAATCAAGAAATTCATAGAAATTAAAATTAAATCTTCTATCTAGAATATGTACTGTATACGTAACGAATATTTTTCAAGTTTTTTTTAACTTCTTCCATTAGAGCGAGTTGCGATATGTGATAAATTTAAGAAAATGTCCAAATGTTATAACAGCATGCAATATTTCTGTAGGTCCAGCATTCGTATATAAAAGAAAAATAATCTATTTGTCGCTTTTCTTGCTCGATTTTCGAGCATAAAAGGGGAGCGCTCTAATACCAAAAATGCCTATTCCAGGCGCATATGCAAACTAGACACTTGGCCGCGTGCAGGACGTTAATTGGAAATACGGCAGGAAAAAAAAACGATCGCACGAGTGTTCGCGCGACAAGCAAAACGAGAGAAGTCGAGTGCTCTTACAACACGTCCCGCAAGGAAATTCGATTAAAATGATGATTGTTAATCGAGTCGGATTCTCGGATTCAGATAAGCCGGCAATTCTTCTCAAGAAAAAGAGGGAAAGCGAGAGAAAGAGTATATTTTACGTGCAACGATGAACTAAAGTCTCATTAAAACACGAAAATCATATTTCACTTGAGCAAATAATTATAAAAGTAAAAAAATTGGAGAAAAAGTAAAATGAACCGTGCATTTGTTGTAGTTTAATTTGGCCCAGTTGCGATAGATTATACACGATACAGAAAAAGAGAATAGAGATGATGCAGAGAGGAAGCAGCGAGCCACGGTTGATTGAACCATCATTATTGTATAGTACAATCAACTGCTGTAAATACAAACAATATTCGTCACATAATATTGCGTTAAGTTAAAATTATTATTTTTGCAGTCGAGCGTATGAAAACGAATTGATAACAACCGAATTTATTGTTTTAACGCACTCGACCCAATACAATAATAAATCAATTAATGACGAATCGCAGTAATAATAAATCGATTAACGATATTAGTAATCTGCCAGCGAAATCAGTGGTTTTCAATGATATTCAACAATTCCGATTTTCGACGCTTAGACACATTAAGAAACATAAGATTAATTGTGATAATTGAACGGCGTTATGCAACTGAAACGAGTTAACTCTTCAAGTAGTGATTTTAATTAAATTAGTGTTTCACGTTGTCGATTCACTTACGTATTTGGTTTCTGAAGGCTTTCTGGGTTAACTCTAGTGTTTGCATAACGGCGACCAATGCGCCACCGAAATACCATCCTACTCAATGACGAATCTGGTATTCTAGTCATAGAACTGTTTATAATGACAATGATTCATTTGCCCGATGATAATTCCCTGGATTTGCTGGGACCATTAGAAAGCGGTTTTCTCAAGTATATCGCGATGTCACATTTATCACAATTACCCTGTCGGTTACGTTAATTACATTTTGATTATCGCGATTCGTCTTGGCGCATTTACGACCCCGCGAACCGGATTCATCAAGATCACATCAGCATCAATATCCGCTGATAATTTTTTTAATGATGATGAAGTAGAGCCCGAAAATGAGTAAAATCCGATTTACCGAGATTATTTCCCGCAGGCGAGATTCTCGGCGTCGTTCCATCGACGTCTCTGCAGAACGCATGTTTACCACCCCCGCCCGAGAGAAAGAAAGAGCGAGACGATCCTAGAGGAATGAAGAGAGAAAGAGGGAGAGACGAGGATAAGAGACGGGGACGACACTGAGAGAGGGAGAGAGAGAGAGAGAGAGAAGAGGGGTCGACATAAACACGAGAGGTTGCGAAAAGTGCCAACTAGGTTACCCGTAACAACCCTCGGTAGGACACGAATCGACATTGTACAAGTTCAGTCGTTGAAACTTGTCCCGAGACGGCGCGCACTTTTCTCGCGTCGTCCCTCATCCGTCCGCCTTGCATTCCTCGCGCGAGGAATCGAGGCGAGATGACGAGCAAGAGGGTTAAGTCTGACTGTACTCACCCTTGGTGCGAAATGCTCCGGACAATAACAACAACTGGACAACGGCAGACGGAAGCGGACGATCACCAATACCGGCACTAGGCACCACCACCAGCACCATCCACGCGCCGACGGTGCCGACGGTGAGGGTGCGGGTGAATATAACGGGGGTGGGATTATAACCTTGCACGGTCCGCCGTGCAAGCGAGACCGGAGGGCATTTCCGCGAACTGGAGGAGCGGCCACGACGTGCGTGAAAAGCAGGCGCGACGTGCAGAGAGTCCTTCTCTCTTTCTCGACTCGCTCTCTCACGCCGTCGGTGCCGACGGCGATCCGAGGTCCGTAGGGCGCACCAGGAGGAGCGCGTGCCGGAAACGAGGCGCCGAGGAAGTCACCGCGATCGCGGGGCCCGCGGGTCGGGTGGCCCGTGAGAGAAAACGCTTTCGTGGCGTCGCGACGCGCTCGTCGACGACGGCGACGGCGACGGCGACGGCGACGACGACGGCGAGGAGCGCACGGCGAGTAGACGAGAACAACCCTCTCGCGCTGCTACCACCACCGACACCGCCCTCGCGTCTCCACGCCACGGCATCGGGTGCGGCGGAAGCGCGCCGTCGCGACGCCGCCTCGCGAGTACGCACGCGCCGCGGCGCCGGAGGTGGCCTCCTGCTCGCCGCATGTGTACACATACGTTTCCCTGCGCCGCGGGTTAGGTCCACTTCGGACTGCGATAACAGCCGACAGGGTGCGACGGTTTACTCTTGCCTTAGATAAGGGACAGCCACCCCATTTCGACCGCCGAGCGGTATCTCTTGGATTTCTGAATTTTGTCTGTCGCATCTTGCGTTTCTTACAACTGCTGGTTGCGAAAAATTTTGGAATAGGAATCTTATCGCGGATTTTAAACATTGCCTTCTACAACCGATCTTCCTCGGAAATGTATGACCTGATATTAGTATAAATCATTCCCTTAGAAACCAGATAGATAGAAGAAAGGAAATTTGCTGCATTTAATTGAAATAAATTCAAATTAGAGATTAACTTCAACATTTTTTTTCTTTACTTAATAATGTATGCTGTACTTTTTGCAATAACTTTTTTAGATTCTTCTATATAAAAGCAAAATAAAAGGAAGAAATATAGGACAAACAAGATAGAAACAAATATGTATCTTATATACATAAAAGAATTTAATTATTTAAAAAAACAAAGTGACTAGAAAGAAATAAGAAGAAATGAAAAATTGTTAAACCAAGTCTATCCTTTTTTTCTCTTTCTTTTCTTCAAAGATTAGAACTAATATAAAATCATACATAATGTTTCACACGTTTAATAACCTTGATATCCTTTATTAAATTTTTGCATTCAATTTTTGATATTTTTTACTAATTCATTTTCAAAGAAATTTGATTTTATTTCAAAATTTAATCGAGAAATGACTTGTCATTGCCTCAAATCGTGCAATTAATCGAATGAGTTTCGAAAAAGCAACATGATGAAACCCCCCGATACGTACGCAGGAATTTGTCGGATTTCTTAGTAATAACAAATGACGTCGTCACCTTGTTTTCACGAATTCACGGTATTCTTCACGTTAAACGAGGGCACGAGCTCGAAGAGTTTCGCGAAGAACTCTCTCTTGCCAGACAATGCAGATTCAATTAAAAGTCCCCTCTCGATGTGAAAACTTTTCCAATCAAACTGATACGTGCTGGCGCGCCCTTTTTCGCCCGCAAGATTTTTTTTCCCGGGGCCAGGACCCTAACACGATCGGACAGTAATTATGTCGGTATCAATTTAACAGTTTTCGACTTTCGTTTGCTTCGCCTCGCGGAATAATTGATGAAGGACCAACAGCACGGAGTCTGTTCGAAGCAGATCAGATAGAACGATGTTTATCAAATTTCCGCAGTTTCCTTTTCCCAATGTAAATTTTATCGCAAAAACAAACAAGTTCTAGCGTAAAAGCGCTTAATTTAACAGCACTTATCTATTGAACCTCTTTTGCAAAGCATGTTACGACTGTATTAAAAAATATTTATAAGCTCTTCCGTTTTATTTTCCGACACGTGTATTTATACACGTACTTGTTTGTTAGAGGTATTATTTCTGAATTATAGTGTTATTGAAAATGCGATTAACAGAAGAAGAACGACGTGAAAGGTCTTTTGCCGTGCTGAGAGATAAAAGAGGCAAGTGGGGAGATTTCACGATACCTAAAATCGATAATTCCGAACAGGCTTTCTATGGCGTTGCGGCAAAACTACACGATGCATTTCCTCGGCCTCGTGTAAGCCAAGATGTACTTGGCTTCGTCCGCGTTCGCGCTAAATGTGTGTCCGCGCCTTTAAAGACTACAACTTTTCCACGAGAAGTTTCTTTCTCCGCGAGAACTTTGCCGGAAATGTGCGAGAAGCAGAATCGCATTTCGGAGAGTGTGTTCGGGCAGAACGATGCGACGTCCGTACGAGCGCATTAAGTTACAACTCTTCTCGGATTTTTCGCGATTTCCGTTTCCCGGGAATATTAACGAAATTGCGCGCGACTTTTGTCGCAGTAATTCGATGAATTTAATTTGAAAAAATGTTGGTGTGCGCCCGAGCTGCAGATCGTACTTTTGCGTTTTTTGACATTATGAGAAGAAAAAATTCCCCTCGACACAAACGCTTCCTTTTCATTTGCGACAACGTGATTTTTTTGCGCGAAGCTCTGCTCCTTGTTCCTTTTTTTTTCCTTCTCATGCCTACTACCGCTTTTAACTGTCCGTGGTCCCTGAGTTCGTTTCCACGGCAGCCCGCGGCGATGGATCAAACTGTTTAACTCGCTCGAAAGGTTTGCGGAGCTACAGAGTTTGGACGGTTTTCTCCTTTTTCTTTCTTCGTAGTACAATGTGTCGGGATCGATGTAATATCTACGCGTCTGATGTGTTAATTAGCTTGTAAAAAAAATGTCTGCTTATTTATAATGGTGTGTCTGCTCTCCCGTATATTATTTACTTTTAATGCTCATTATGTGTATTAAATGATTATTGAATGTGTTCTTTTTATTTGTATATATGTGCATAAGAAGTATTATAATTATATTTATATGTTTTAAAATGCTAAGGACATAGTATTAACAGTTCTTAATTGCTGTTTTGTTTGTTAAATTAAAATACATAGGAATTGTTATTAATAAATCGTGAAGCATACAATATGCAAAATGAATCACATAAATTGTTACAAGTTAATATCTCAGGAAATATTTTTAAAAATTCATAATAATACATTATTACTGTAAATTACTTGGATTTATAAAATAATTATTTGAAATCAAGAATATTTTAAGATTACTTAAAAAGTGTATGTTTACCATCTTAATATCTGTTGTATAATGTAAAGTGGCATGTAGTAATAAAAAAAATACTCTCAAGATACTCTTAAAAAAATCTAAAAAACTAATCACTTTCAAAAATTGTAGCTCATAAAAATTATGCACTTTTTCACACCATTAAGTGGCCATCAATAATTTTTCCAATATCTCGATTGATGCAATTGATGAAATATTAATTTATAACAAATTAGATACTTCTCGCTTCGTATATTAATAAAAATTTTTAAAATGTTACATAAATTGCAATAAAATAGCTATTTATTGAAGTTAATGGTCATTCGCTAATTTTTGTTTTACTGTCTCTCGCTTTTCCATTATTGATTTTCGATAATATATTTTTTTGCAAAAAGTCTACTCGGGAAATTAAATACATAAAACATAAATCGTTTCTTGTTAATCGATCGTTTCGAGCGCATCTATCCTGTCTCTCTGAAAAGATAGTTAGTATTCCAACTGTGCCGTTGATGTTACTCAGAATTTAAGGAAGTAACGGAGAACCGTCTTGAAGTCGAGCTGAATTTACGCAGAAACGTGTGATAAATTGGCTTATCAGACAGACGTAGACTGACACGACGTATCTATCAGGCGAACACATTTAACATTGAATTTGTCGACGTTGAACATAAAACATATGTACAAGTGCATGCATAAAAATGCAAGAACCGTATTTCGCCGTGTGAAAGATTCTTTTACATCGTGAGACATATGTGATTTTGTTATTCTCGCGCAATTCTTTTTCGAAGGCAATTTCAGAACTTTTTTTACGCTTCAGAGTTCTATTTTCAAATTGTGTATATAAATTAGTTTACGAAAATTTACGACCAGTAGCGAACGAAAGACTGATTCGATTCGTTAAAGAAAAGAAAAAAAAAAGAGAGATGGAAGCGTCGACTGAAGTGACAAGTCCCGCAGAATTTTCGCCGGCGGTGCGTGAAGTTGTTCTGAAAGTCCTGGAGGAATGTGCGGACTCATTGGCCGTTTACCAAAATATCTTGCGACAACAATCGGCGACAAGGGACGACACCGCTAATATTTTCCCCAATGTTGAGTACGTTGTTGAGCGGATACGGCGTAATAAAACGCGACTGTATTATGACACGTCTGTCTCTGTACATCTATCCGCAGGATTTCGGAAATGTCTATTCTACAAACGTTCACCGGAGGCGCCGCGGGGATGACGGATTCACGGAGGGAAGCTGCGCATGAAAAGCTTCGACGAGACAGGTTGGAATGTATTTAGTTTGTCCATAAGCTTGTCTGAAAGGCCGACATGTTCGTGGCAGGGTTGTTTCAGCCAATAGACCATCCGATAACAATGAAGCCTCAAAACGAAATTAATTATATAACTGATACATTAATATCTGAAGAAATAAAAACATGAGTGGCAAGCAATTTCTTTTTCTAGGTGAAGTTAAATTGAGTTTTATATAATATAAGTATCATTAAAATTTTGTATTATCAGAATGAGAAATCATTAAAACACAACTAGGTTAAATTTTTTATAATAGTCCAATTATTCTCGTATTTTACTAAGTAATAATTTCATTATAGTATTTATCAAAAAACCATCTATTTTTTGGTTAAAGTTTAATCAAATCGTTCCTTTCTAAATTAGCTCTATTTAATCTTAATTACTTAGCTCAATACTTGTCAGAGATATGATTTTTTAAACGTGCTAAAATATATCCCATTAAATGTGCAAAAATTAAGGCATTCTGTTTACATTGCAGTTTATACGTGAGCGATATAATACGTGACTTGAAGCGAGAAATTGATGAACACGGAACTATCGATGTATTAATCAAAGAGATCGAGAAGATCGTGTTGCGGGAAGAACAGGACCAGCTTTTAATAGAGGAGAATGAAAGGATGCGGACGATCGTGGCGGAGTTACGAAAAGCGATTAGTGATAGGAAAGCAGCGAACGAGAGGGAAAAGGAGCGTGTAACGAAGAAGCTCACTTTAACTCGGGTAAAGTGTTTCACAAGTCGTGGAAGGTTTACAAATATACGTGTATTACGGTACAACGGTGATAAATCACGAAATTTTAACTGTTTCAACCGTTATTTGTATGCGTAAGTAGAACCATGTTGAAACGAAACTTGTTGGCAAAATGTTTAGGACGAGAAGGAGAGACTGAAACTAATTAAGGACGCGGAGATGAAATATGTCCGAGTGTGGGAAGCAGCACGTCGGCAGCAGTACGTACTGCGTTACGAGTTGGATATAAACGAATTGAAAAAGACTTTGAATGATCATTGCGTGCGCGAGAGACACGAAAATCACGTGAATGATGTATTGGCGCGTTATCTGACACGGCGTATAGCGGTGAGCGAGAGCCAAACACCTTCTTAACTTTTCTCGCTTACGAGCAAAACGAGCAAAAATGTCTCATAGATAGCTCGTACTTAAATAGTTAAGACTTAAAAGGGTCGGTCGTTAAAATGAAGAAGGACGCTTAAGCGATCCTATAAGTTCTTCAGTGAAAAAGCTTAAAAGGTTGTTGAAAAATGTATTATACTTGGAGATCAGAGCTTTTCATGACTTTCTTTTTTACGATAGATATATTAACGCAAATTCGGTGTTTTTTCTGGATGTCGAGCGATTTGCACGAAATAGATTTCGCCAAATTTAAGACGAGTCACGCTGCCCCGCAGTTAAGGATAACAAAAATATTGACTTTGAATTTGCAGCTCATCGAGAATCGGATCGAGCAATGGCGGCAGAGGTACGATCGGGAGAAGAAAATGTACGAGGAGGGGATCCGCAAAGTACGCAATGAGATCGAAGACGCTCGAAAGTACTTGGAGGAACTTACAACGGAGGTAATGATTCGAAAACTATGCGACAGTGCGAGAAATATTTTCATTCCATTCCCGCGGCGGGATAATTTAACGCGCGGAGGAGAGTAAATTCAACTTGCATCGCGCCGCTCATTATTTTGACCATCGCCACTGTGAATCTTAATTGCCGGATAAAGAGGATCCTAGTCGGCGCAACAAGCGCAATCCACTATCTTATTTCGCATTCTCTGTGTGATTGTCTGATTTACTACGTCACGTTTCGCCTATTGGCAATCAAGCTCGGATAACTTGGCCCAGGTGAATTTAAAGGGCGCGCCGGCGAAGTTTCCTTTCGGGTAATCGATAATTCGCGTCAAGAACGTGTCCGCCGAGACTCAGAAACGTCTTGATGATCGTTATTAATAGCCGAAATCTCTTCGAATTCTAGGCTCCTGAGAACCTTCCACATGTTCCCGGCCGGTTTACATTTATACGAGAACTAAACCATTGACCGGAAGTTTGCGGATTAATTTCCTTTAGCTTAGGCATATATATAAGCGAAACATAAGCGAAATTCGCGAATAACGCAAAGGTATTATGTGTTCAAATACGCAATTATTTTCTATAATTTTGAATTATCTTTCAACGATGAATCACGTTTTCATATCACCGATTCTGTGACTATTGTATATTAACAGTATATTAATAGATTAAGATTATTACTAAATTAATATAATACGACTATCGTGGTAATTTTAAACCATTTTTCTTCTAAATCGCGAGGTAAAATCTTGCAAATTTTAATTATTGACAAAAATCAGACTTTTAAATCTATTTCTTTAATATTTTGTAAATTTTGTAATATTTTGTAAAATTTATTCCGGATACAAAATACTCGATTTTCTACAGCAAAATTTAATCCCTACTTTTTAATCACACGTCCGTATATAACGGGCAAGATTGAACCTTCCGTCATTGCTTACGAAGATACACAGCGCGTAAAGCCCCATGAATCTCTCTATAAGATACACTTATTTCCGAGAAAGACATCGGGGCCCGGTAAAATATGTCGGTAAACATGCGCTCGAAGCCGGACGGTGTTTGTTGCAGTATCGCAATAACCAGGAATTCATCGACACGTACCTCGCGGAGCAGGAGGCGCTCCGAAGACAAAAGGAGCACGAGGATCACGTGCAGCGTAGCACAATCAAGATGCAAGCCTGGTGGCGGGGGGTTATGGTGCGCCGGAAACTGGGGCCGTATCGATCTGAAGAGAAAAAGAAGAAGAAGCCCATTAAAACGAAGAAATAACTCTTTCCCCTTCCGCCCTTTTAAATGCACTGCGTCGATATCTGATTGGGCGAACGACTATTAATCTAACACGACTGCTTAATTGATTTACTATCGCGCCCCGGCAATTTTAATCTCGAAACGCGCGAGCAAAGCATCGAAAGAAGCGCGTCAAAATTATTTCGTTCGCCCAATGCATTAGATTCGAGAGAAATCAGAGGGGCAGATTATTTACCTTCCTTTCGAGGGAAAATATTGATTCTACTTTATCGGAACTAAATTAGCAGGCGACGGAAAGAGCAACATATTCTTATTTGCTATCTTATTTTCCTCCGGTTCACTTTGGCATAATTCTCAAAGACGAATTCTCCCGAACGGACGTAACGCTGCAAGGTCGTTCGAAAGTAAGAAAATCGCGAGAGCCTAGGGGATGGAGCGGTGCAATCGGCGTTACGACAGCAGATTCCGCGAATCGTCGAATGCCAATTCGTGCTCCCCTTCGTGTACGTATACGTGCACGCGCGCACACGAAGGCGCGCGGGGTCGAGTATTGTTCACGCAAGAATCTCATTTCCCGTGCAGCACTTCCCAGGTCCTGCAGCGGGTTTCTGAAACAACGCACGGGCGTAATAATCAACGCGTCTGCCTATACGCCGCACGAAACGCAAACGCGCGCCATGCATACGCGTCTACGCGTAAAGCGTGGCTTACACGTTATTTTTTTTCACGCTATTTTTTTTTTTACAATTTGTCTAGAGGTGCGTCAAAAAGAGCTATTTTGTATACAGGATGTCCTACTTCTCATGCATTTGTTTTTTAATAATGTAGTCTTCGGTCAATTTAGGGGATTGTTTCATCTCAGCGAAAAATGCCGAGAGAGATTACTTTTCAGCAACCTTTCAATTTTTAGTATAGTCCCTTTGTATATCCTCCCTAACTAATTTTCAAGTCAGAATTTTATTAAAATAAATTTTATGTAAAGTTAACTCCGATGTAACTTTGCGATCGACTCGATCTCTCGTAGTTTAGTGTGCAAAGGAAATCTTTCTCTTCTTTTTCGGTGCTGCGACATTTTCACAAAGCAAAATCGTCTCCAAAGTATCCGTCGTTAAAAGAATAACGCGCGAAAAGTGGGACATTCTCTGTGTGCTAATATAAAAATATTTTAGAATACATAGCAGCGCTAGCATCATGTACACACATATTTACGAAATATTTATATTTTTGCTTGGTTACGATTCGGCTAGTCGAGAAAATTTATTACAACCAGAGCAAACATTCAACAATTTTTAAAAATAATTTTAATGATCCGCGAGATCTGATATATCTCGTGTATTTTTAGGAGAACCGTATCCTCTGAATATCGTTTCACGAGTTTATTCATACAATTTGGTGTGAATTTTGAAATTTATCCTGTCTACTGGCTGCTGAAAATGTCTGGCTGCTCTATGCAGCACTTTTTGCGAGAGGATTAGCAGACACACTATGCAGTATTAGCAAGGTAATAAACTTTGAATATTTTAACTTGACTGGCGTGCTTAGCTGGTGATGAGAAAGGCAAACTCGTTTAGCAACAACATTCTAAAGTACATCATGCATTTTTACTAGTAATAGTACACCGTGCTAGTATATCAGTTGTCAAAAAGCGTCGTGTAAACTACACTTAAGAAACGCGCCGTTGCACCGTGACTTGTGTGTAAATGCATGTGAAATTAGCCATAGCCGCTTAATGACGCCTAATTCCGACGTGAAAGTCGTAATTTTGGTTATTCTCGCTTTCCTTCGCAGCAGAGACATAAATCTATCGATCGCAATCCCGGACGAAAAATACAAATACGCATAACTGCGGATTTTTAAATTAATGCGACCAAATATTTAATTCACGATTTAAGTCACGAAAGAATTAAAATTAAAATTATGTATACAGCTCGATATTAATTATTAGAGCCTAAATAGAATGGCTGACTTATCTTGTTTTATGGTTTAAATCTTTGTCTTAAAGCAACGCACAATACTATTTTATGTTAAGACAGTATTGTGCGTTGCTTTAAGACAAAGACTTAAACCATAAAACATGATAAGTCGGTCATTCTTAGGCCTTTATATACAGCCCAATATTAAATTATGTATATAGCTCGTAGATTGAAAAACCTATACCCTTTAAGAAACTAATGAAAAACGATTGGAGAGCACTTTCATGAATTCAACAAGAAAGCGAGAATTATCATTCTACACATCGAGTCAATCATATTACGTTCCTTGTTCGCAGGGCAATCCCTCAGCGGGAAAAATGAAAAATCGTCGGTCCGCTACCGAGCGATTTTTCGGTTCGCATCTTAAATAAAACATAAAGCGGAAATTGATCGATCCTCGCCCTTTGCCACTGTTGTCGCGCCACATGCGCGCCTCTGGGCAGTTTCATTTTTACGAGACAGTTTACCGCGGAGAGAAGGCAAGGGGTGGACGGGACTGAGGGGGGGGGGAGAGGGAGAGAAGTTTTAATCCGGTGGAGTTCGAAAATTTAAGGCGACGTATGAAGTGAAAGCGATCCCTATGCGACCGTTGCTTCCCGTTGTCGCGGGGAAAAGTCCCGGATCCGTTGTACATTTTCCCTCGTGAGAAATTCACGAAGCTGCCGGTACCGACGCGACGTACCGCGACCCAACCCACTGCCGCAGAACGAAAGCATGCAAGCTTACGGCCCGGCGTAATCGTGAGCGCGGCGGCCGGCTACCTCCTTAGATTACGATATAAGAAATGGGTAACGCGATGTGGCGGTGCACGCACGTGATAGCGCGCCCCCGCTGTATATGCAATTGCCTCGCTGACCCAGCTTTCACGTACATCGATAAGATGCGCTTAAAATGAGGCTGCCCGAGAAACATTGCCCCCGAAGACCCCGAGCGAAATTCTATGACACACGACGCCGCGTATTTCCGCCATTTCGCCGAAAGTATGCCGCATCCCATGCAGCACAAAACTTGCAGTTACATTATAGCAATGTTGCAACAAGATTGCAATCTTGCAGTAATATTGCTACAATATAACTGCAAGTTGTGTGCTGTATGAGATGTAAATGGGGGGGAAAAAAAGGAACGGAAGAGAGAGCCAAATTGCGCGATTGACAGGGCGCAACAACAAATTTGTTCAATCTATCGATGATCGGTTTTATTAACAATAATAAAATCACCTTTCTGGTATTAATTTGAGGCGTTTTCGCATGGCTCACTAGATTAGACACTGCTCGAACGTTCAAACAATCTCCGTCGAATTTGTGTGCGTGAGACTCCCGTTTACCAATGATTGGCAGAACGCGCGGAGCGAACTGAGCTTCGATAATCAGATGGAAATACCGAACGCGGGATGTATTCGCTTGATTAAAGCACATTTCGATGCGCTGCATCGAGCAAGTAGAGACTGGACGCCGTTGAGGCATTGGCAGATCTTCATTCATAGACCGAAAACTAAAGTAGTCTTTTGTCTCCACATAAATGACACGGCTAAAGATTTCCAAGAATTTTTCTATCAATTTTCGTACATGATGACAATTTATGTTTCTATTTATTGACATGGTTTTGATTTCTCTCGCAAATTACAGCCATAAAATTATATTATGTGATACGTACATTAGTACCTTGCGATTCAATGGGAATCAATCACTTGAATTCTAAAATTTGCAGATATTTCTCCGTATGAAAATTCAAGAATGGGAGAGAAGCGCGAACTGACGTGTACTGTGTGTAGAAACTGAAAGGCATGCGAAGTTAGTTATAATTCGATATATTCAAATGGTCGACAAAAGAGACTACAGAGACCTCTCTCGGGGCAACCACAAATTACGGATTCTCAACGTTTTTTTAAAATATGAAAGGCATATATATCATAATTATAACATTCTCTCTTAATTAATAGAATATGCGTAATACACCGAAGAGCAATTTTTTTTTTGGAAAAAGAATAAAAATAAAAAGTTGTTAATTAACAAGCAACGAGAATTCACGGGTCACAATGAAATTGGCTACGCGCGGGAGTTTGTATCTCGAATTTATTTTACATTTTTAAAAGCTAAATTGTAAAATCTGTTTCTGCAGCTCGCATTCTAGCTATATAAGATATAAATTAAAGAAAGTTTAACGTGTAAATATTATTTCTTGTAGTAAGTTAAAATATTATTAGAAACTATATTATATAAAAAAAGTGTACGTTGTATTATATCTTTTTATTTTTTTTGTTTATTCCATCAGATTTGCCATTTTACATCTTTTACATTTGGATATTGTTTTGTAATGATCCCTTCCCCCCTCCCCCCCAGAAAACGCGATACAATAATTTTACAAAAATTTTGAAAATTTTTTATTCTTCAGCGTATCGTATTTCCTGTGACAGATAATTCAAACGCGCATACTCTATGGATAATTTAGTTTCTAGAGTCCCTAGATACGACACGCTCCCTAGAAAACAGATTATTCTATTGGACGCCGGTGGGTCGCGGCATACATCAGCCGGCGGACGCGATTCCTCACGATGTCCAGCCGCGTAAACACCGACGGGAGGGGCAGAGGCGTCCCGTACGGGCGATCCTCGCGGCGTGTCGCACACATGGGAAACGCTTTTACCACCTGAGCCGGACGGTGGCTAGGAATGGCGCCAATGCGCCGCCATTTTCATGAAACTTTACCGTGACCGTAAATCGCGGAGACTGTGACGGGGAAGAATTCCAGCGGACGTCGCGCGCCCGTCGGTGGACCGTCGGAAAAATCGTGAGAAGGGCGAGAATAATGCGCTGGTCGTAAGTATAACGTCCCGCCCCGACCCCCGTGATCGGCTAGTTTTTTTTCGGGCACGTAACACAGGGCCTATGGCATGGGACTTCCGTTCGATGAAACAGGAACAGGAAGTTCCTCGCGACCCCGAGACGGCGAAATAAAAACATCCTGTTAGCGATGCGAAGATTCCGCGTCAGAGACGCGTTGCGCGTACGCGACACGCCACGGCTCGCGAAGCCGAGCGTGTCCGGGGACCCGCACGTGCTTCTCCGTCGGCGAGCTCGTTATTTTTACGGCCCACTTTCGGATTCTGCTGGCCCCAAGGTCGCACGGCAGTGATTAACGCCCGGGAAATTAGTCACTCGCAGCTGACTCCGTTCGGAAAAGATCCACAGTGATCGCCACAGTTATGGATAATATGATTTTAGAGCCAGCCTGCACGAAGGAGATTGAATGCTTGTTGGATATTCAAGAATGCAATCCGTGCAGGAAAGCATATGTGCCAATGATATTGAGGGTTTGGATACAGATACTCTCATACCAGTAAGTACCTCTCTTTCGTGTCGAAGATGTATCAAGAGTGAGCTGTTCAATCTTAAATGAGGGTACTGTTAATATCTAATGATTATACGCTTGTCATTAGGTGGGACTTTTGGCTTGCGATGTCTCTCCTCAGTCGAGACCGCAAGATGCCTCGACAATGGTGGAACTTGGAAAGCAGCTTCTGCATAGTGCAAAGAATGGTGACACTGAGGCTGTTCGTGAACTCATGTGTCGGGGCGCTCCATTTACCACCGATTGGGTATGTGTTTTATTATTTTAAAAGTATTAGCATTTTATAGATTTGTTAACATGGATATATGTGCTTGTTGTTTAGCTTGGTACAAGTGCGCTCCATCTCGCCGCACAGAATAATCACATAGAGACTGCTGAAGTTTTACTTCGAGCAGGAATATCGAGGGACGCCAGGACAAAAGTCGATAGAACTCCATTACATATGGCAGCATACGAAGGCCATTATCAGATGGTACAATTACTGCTTAATTATGGAGCAGATGTCAATAGCAGAGATATGGTACAGTATCAGAATATGGATTTACCAACTTTTTGTGAGAGATGTGACTAATGTGAAAAAAATCATTTTAGCTAAAGATGACTCCATTGCATTGGGCAGTAGAACGTGAACACATGGATGTAATGCATATTCTGTTAGATCATGGAGCCGATACAAATGCAATTAGTAAATTCGAGAAAACTCCAATCAGTCTTGCGTTAGAGCATGATAAGTTAGACTTAGTGGATATATTGCAGCAAGAAAGAGTGTTAATAGGTATTCAAACTCATCAACCGAGTCAGGTTAATTCTGCAGAATTAGAAGTAGCCACAAATAATTTAGTACAATTAGAGGCGGAGAATAATAGCAAAAGTTCGATAATACAGGAAGAGGAACAGAAGTTTGGAATAATACAGCAGCAACAATCTCATCGTAAACGTAAACTTTCTCAAGGTAAACGTCACAACATATTTTTCCATTAAAATGTTTTATTTGTGTACTTTGAATTTTGTGTATCTATTTATCATTTTTAGCACAAATGGAAAAAAAACAAAAACTGATCTTTCAACAAATTTCTCTATCGCCAAACAATACAGATGGCGAACAGGAAAAAGAAATTGAAGATGTTGAGATAATTAATGCAAATAATATGAATAGTAAGAAATATAAAGATATAATGTCGATAAGCAAACAGTTTAGGTTATTAGAAGCACATGGAATCAGAATGATACCTGTAGATGATGAATCATCTATTGTAGAAAAGGCAATGGAAAGTGGGAGAACAGTAGTTTTAACAGGTTTGTTATTAAATATATATTTTAAATAATTTTACAATCATCGATATCAGCATGTATTATTTTAAAATGATTTACAGAAGCTGGAAAAATTGCTTTAAACTTAACGAAAGGTTCGTCGATTAAACGTCTTCAAGTTGCTTCGCGGAAAGGAACATCGAGGAAAGTTATAGCAATTAAGACAGATCAAATTCAATCGAAAATTTTAAATCCAAATTCCAATACGTCTACTACTATGTCGCGGAGTCCAAATATCTTGAAAAAGTCTGCTGTGGATAACAAAGCAACAAAGTTGTTGCTTACAACAGTTTCCAACACTTCAACAGCATCTACTGTCACCGAGATGAAAAATTCAACCAAGGAAGTAAGATTACTTGTATATTGCAAATATAAAATATACATTAACAGTAGACAAGGAAACAGGTAAATATATATTTTGATGTTTCAGAAAGTTACGAATTCTCCAACAAAGATTACAGAATCGACAATTTTATTAGATGATGATATAGAAGAAATTAATGATAATTTAGAACACAGCGAGCCGGTAACGGATATAGCGGTACTAAATAAACAATTAGCAGAAGCACGAAGGCTAGCCGCTGAATATCGCAAGCAATTGCAAGAAAAAGAGAAGGAAGCGGAAATATATAAACAACAACTCAAGAACATCACAGCGCAAATAGCATCTAAGTAATTTTACAGATATAGGTTTCTCATATTCGGTTTTACAATTTGCAAATCGAATTTCTTTTTTTTATATCAAAAGACTTTGTATCTTTTTTATCTAATATGTTTTTACTATATCTTAAAGTCCTCTCAATCCTCTTTTTGTAGGTGAATTTTGCTTCCACAGATACGAGACAATTTTCATTGTTAACACAGTTTTGTAATGAATATCTGTAAGAAGCTAAAAGTTCCTTACATACTTACAAATTATTTGTCAATGTTTATATTTAACGTATAAACTTATTTCAATATATATGAACTCTATTTTTTAATATGTGGAAATATACAAAAAATTAAATTAGTAAGATTGAGGACAAATTGTGGCTGAATACGTGAGATTTGCAAATACATAAATCATTTTGCTTTCCACATAATGTATCAAACATAATTTATTCAATATGTTTTTTCAGATGATTTATATACTTATATATATATATATATATATATATATATATATATATATATATATATATATATATATATACACACACACATAGGGTATCTCATAATTCTTAAGTAATATTTCAGGAGAGTAAAATTTTCAACAAAAAGTTTCTTTTCCTTTGACTCGGACCATTATTTACCGAGTTGTTAATAATTACAGTTAATCAGACAGCGCACGGCCGGGGTGCAGCATGCTATGGGGTTCTTGCGTTTACCATACATGCATAAATAAATTAATACATAACTAAACAAACAAAACAAAAGAATAAAAAACAAAAATTAGATACATTTTTTTATATTTGTTCTTATTTATTTGATTTATTCATTTATTTATGAAAAAATAAAATAGAATTTTAATCACAGAAATGTATGGTAAGAGCCAAAATCGGAAAAATGAATTTTTTCTTCAAAATTTTACCCTCTTTCACCCTCTGAAATATTAATTAAGAGTTCTGGAATACCCTATGTGTGTATGTGTGTACATATATGAGTGAGGCATTTTATAACTTAAATTATCTTTGTAGTTAAATTATCTTTCATATTTTAAAAGAAAGAGATTTTGAATAAATAAAAGCTGCATAATTTTTGGAGAAAGACATCGTACAAATAGATAAACATGCTTCCAAACTGTAAATTTAAAAAATTGTAATTATTAACTTTGATACAATAGTAGATGTTGAAAAATTTAACTTTCTGACATAGATAGACATTGAGAGATTTATTAGGATTTAGAGTTAGATTTATATTGTTTTAATTGCTATAACTTTTTTCCTCTTGTGCTTTTCTGTATTTTTTTTCACCTGAAATAAGAAACAAAAATAATTGAAGTTATAAAATTAAGTGTTTCATTCTGTATATTGAGTTTAATCAAATAATTTTCCAAATATATATTTTTTTCTAAACTCTCACTTTAATTTAAACTGAAAATAAATAAGAATTTGCTTCTTTAAATTGATTGAAAAATAATTACAATGATTTGATTATGAAGAGATAAGATTCTGATATTTATTATTTATGTTGAAAGTCATAATTTAATTCAATACATATCTTAAACTCATCGGTCCAAGATATAAATGTTTGCAAGAATTTGTAAAGTATAATATAAGACTTGCTTCCTCTTTAAGTAATAAGTGTACATATAAATTAATTTTTTGCATAAAAATAATACTAATTATAGGTAATTGTGATTTTCCTTTGACTATTCATAATATTATTTAATTAAGAATGTTGATTGTTAAATGCTCTCTAACAATTGACATTCTTTATTCGACATGTTAATCATTTCATGCAGTATCGGTTATTAATTAATGATGGAGAAGATGCGCTGAGTATAGCACAAAGATTATAATGTCGTTGGAGTTTATAAACCATTTAGAATTTTATACATATTGTACTTTCATATCTTTACTAGGAATTATGCTTCTGCATAATTTATGAGTTGTTACAGATTGTCAAATCGAGATAAAAAATATAAAATGTCTTTGAAGTTGTTGAATCAAATATGAAGTCTATGTATAATGAATTTTCTACAATCACGATTAACATCGGAATTGTATATTGTCGATGTATCAGAAAACTGAAAATTATACTCGCTTGCGCTTGTAAATAAAACGCATAATGTGGAAAGCAAATTAATTTGACGAGAAGCCCTTAACGATGTGTAATTTAAAATGTGCTTAACATAATTTCGCATAATTTACTCAACTACACACGATGATATCGCTTCGCATACCTTAAGTTAATACGAAGCGTTTGCATTCCAAGTATTTTTTTCAACAGTTGTCTGGTAGTCACAATTTTTTGATGATAAATCGACGAAGATGTGCGAAAAAAAAATTAAATATTGCCGTATTTAGTAAAAGCTAGAAAATTTGACCAATTTAATCTAATCTAAACATGTTAAACGAGATGTGAAACGATGAAACTGTGTAACAAAAAAAAAATACAGAAAGTGGTTGACCTCAGGTACAAAAAAAAAGAATGCATTGTATAAAACTAAAGTTGTGGAATGCAACGGTCTATACCTAAAATATAATTTTTCTAGAGTAAGACTTTTTTAGCAATGTATATTGTAAATATAAATTTATACATAGTTGCAGAATGGGTTCCCAAAACGGTTTATTATTCACCTCGTAGCTCCTTCACTCAGTCTTCAACTTTCCAATCAATATAGAGATTGTGATACTATTTGGAATCTGCCGATTGTTACTTTCACGCGTTTATAAATTTACATAAGAGCCAATAAAAAGTATTCACGATTTACGAGAATTCCAGGAATAGTTTCATATTGTATTAGTATATTCTGTTAATAGATAGTCAGCAGAAACCAAGCAGAGTCTATCATTTCGTAATTATGAAATGAAATAAATAATAAAATGAGACTTTTAACTGAACCCCACAAGTAATTAGAGAACGTCCTCCTCATGTAAGCTGGATCTTTGAAGATTAATATATGTTAATATTTTGTATGAATTTGTTTTTTTCCTCTCGATAAACTGCACATTATCGGTTTTTTAAACAGTTTATAATTTACAGATTTTTTTTTTACGTAAACCTTTCAAGACCGACAAGTAATTGGGACATAATTTACCGAGTGAAACGAAAACAATATATATAAATTCAGATAAAATATTAGACTATATAAGACCCAGACCGAAGGTTTCTATTTGCGATATTAAATGAAATATATCATTTACAAAATGACAGATTCTGCTCTATTTCTGCGGTCAATTTGCGATCATATTTTGTCGGGAGATTCTATTACACCTTTATTGATGTTCTGTCGACAAAAATTGTGGCAAACGTTTTTGCAAAACCTGTCTTCGACAGATTTGATTATTTGATTGCGTTCGTATCTCAATCTGGATATTTTTTTTCTACAAGAAATACGTCCTCGCGGGAGCGATTTCTTCGCGATTGATTCAAACGATTTCCAATAGCGGCATCGCGGACGAGCATCGCAAAGGCTCGATTTGCGCGATTAACGATCACTCTTGTTCGTATAATTTTTTTTTTTTTACCTTTGTCCGTCGGCCTATAGATCAAGAGCTTCATTCCACGGCGCATTGACGGCCCAACGGAGAATTGCCTATTGTTGCCCACGTCCATAGATATACGCGGCATTTTTGTAGCCCCGGCGCGATCGATCGCGGCGGAAGATTCGTCGCGCCGCGCCGCGCGCGTCGCCACTCGTGCACTTTCTACACTCACCTGCACTTTTCCTTCTTCCGCCTCTCCCCGCGTCCGCCGTCGCCGCTCGTACGCGCCGACGTGTTTCGAAAGGCGAGGCGAGAGCTAACGTTAGTCACGAGTGCAGATAGTGCAGGAGGCAAGTATGTACCTACAAGGCGACCGCTCGCCGAGAGCTCGAGGCTGCAGCCACGCGAAAATGATCTCTACGCCTCGTCGTTGCCTCATGTCGAAAAGTGGGCGACGCGTGGCGCGGGACGCATCTCCAACGCGCTGCACGGCGAATTCGATTCACCGCTCGCGGCCAACTTCAGCGCGAACGTATTTCCAGCCGAGGCCGTTCTCTCTCGCCTCAGATGACGGACTTTCGCGATCGATCGAATCGTCGCGCCCATGGGCGTCCTCGGGATAATTCTCGGGGGTGGGCAAACGCGCGCCAATCAATAAATAACTTAACCCATTGACACACCTATTCATGTGGTCCTTCCCGCAGGCCGGAGATCCTCGAGACGGCCGGGACCGAAGGAGAAGAGAATTTTCTTCCGTGATCGCGCGCGAATTCAAGTCCGTTTTCGGGCGCGCTCGATTTCCGACGCGGATATTCGGCCGCGCGTTGTCCCGACGCGCGGATCGATCGTGAAACTCGACCGATTGGCAACACCACCGTCACGCTTCAAAACAGTTAGCGTCCCTTTAAGACGAATCTATCGTACCGTCTCGAGATTACGAATCGATTACGTGCAATTTTTATTCGAAATCGCCACTCGATTTCGTCAGATTCAATTTTCTACGTAAACAATGGGAAAAATACGTTTCATACGCTGATCGTTGCGAGACAAAAAAAGAAGTACCTCCCCTAACAGCAATATAGATTCTAAGAAGGTTCGCGGAGGATATTGCAAAAGTATAGGACGTTCTATTATAGGGGTGTTCTCGGTATGAGTATATTCTTAGAAATACAGAATATCATATGCTGTTGGGATCGTTTTTATATTTTCAATATCGGAATCTATACTCTTGCTGTGTAATGTTTATTTGGTAAGTTTTACCATTTATGTTTTATGTATTATTTTTATTTCGCAGTTTTGTTCTCTGGAATATAGAAATTTCCATGGAAGATAAAAAGGATGTCGACGATAACGATCGGCGTGTCGTAGCTGAATATCAGACATAATCCAGCCGAAGGATTATGGAGCTTCTGTTTGCGGCTAGCTTACTCGCTCTCGGAGCATATTGTTGAAGACTGTGCCCCACACACACACACACACACACATACACATACAGACATGCATAGCATGAACTGCACACGAGCGACGGCGGCATCGGTTTATGGATACAAATATATCACGCGAGCGTTGTACGTTGTGCATACAGCGGGCGGCTTGGTTACTTGAAAGTTGCGATCACCTTAAGAGTTAAATTTGAAAGAAGCGTGCGCTCTCGAGAGCGATCAGGCCTCGCGTCCTCCCTCTTTTTGTCGCCAGGGCCGTACGCGAATCCGCGATCCCTTAGATACCCGCTTATTATTACCACTCACAATCAGAAATAAGATTATAGAAAACAATTTTTTTATAACATACCGAAAAAATATAATTAGTTGAAAACATATTTTTTCAATAGCGCACATTCCGTAAACCTAGATCATAGATAACATAGTATTTATTACGTACTGTGAAAAATAATCATTAATTATATTTTTTCTGCTAATCAAATTACAATGCACTTTGTAAAAAGCTATTTTAAATTGTGCTAGATATATAAAAATATATACGACATCGATGTAATTAACATTTTTTGTTACAATTTTGTTGGAATTAATGCTGTAATTTACGTTATAAGTATAGCATAAAACATACAATTTGCACAATAGCAATTTATGTTGCAAACATTTCTTTTTTTAGGACTTTGATTACATACTAAAATATTAAAATTTATTTTTTAATTTTATATTAAAACTTTTTCAAATAATTACGATGGTTGTCTAGTAAATTATCAAAATGTAGATAACATTTTTGAATAAAAATATCATAGTTTCAAATCGCGCAAGGGTACACGGCGATTCAGGTCCTGCCCTGCCACGCGGTGCTCATGCTTTCTACGATGTCGCGAACTGCGCAGATACGTCATCGAGCGAGAGCGTCGGTCAGCGGAGCGAACGTCGAACACACGCAGCTTATATTTTAGTCTATAAGTTTTCGCGCTCTTTCCAAGCGGCCCCCCCGTTTTCAGCATCGACACGTGAGCTCGGTGAGCCTGCCGTGACGACGAAAATGATTCGCCGATGCGGGTCGAACGAACATTAGCTTCATGCGTGATTAGAAAGATAATAACGGAGAGACAGAGAAAGAGAGAGAACAAGAAAGAAAGAGAGATATTCTCGTGGACGCGGCTTAAAGACTACCAGGTACGATCAGGAGCGGATCGAATCGACTGAGGGTCCTTGCGATTATTGCAAATTGATAATAAAGAACTGAAATTACATGCATATTTTTGTCTGCGTTCCTGCAATAAACTTAAGGTTAAATTAAATATATTCATAATTTGGCTTTTCGGTTTTATTTTACAGGAGTTTTATTCCTGGAGTTTTATTTGATAATTATACTCTTTGATTCATTCCATTCATAAAGCATTCAGATAATGTTTTTCTATGGAAATGGCTAATTTTATTTTCAATTCTATTGTCTTTTTCCATGTATTGATTTAATATTTGATTTGATAAGAACTCTTCTTTGAAAAGTTTTTTTCTTTACGAAGATATAGGAGAAAGTAATGAGCAATTTTGAATTCATAAAATTGAATAAGGATGCAGCAACAATCGATTATTTAAAAAAAACAGCCACACGTATGTGTAATAAAATTTAACAAGCTTCACGTTATTTAATTAAATAAGTTATTATTTATCCTAAATTCGTTCAAGTTTAATCCAAACTATGATTAACTTGTGCAATTAACTTGTCAAGTAATATAATATTTTATAAGCATAATGAATATATGAAACTATAAAACATAGTTTGAAATTTCGAATTAATCCTCTCGACCGAATTAATCATCGATTAAATTAATCTGAAAAATTTAGCCAAAATCACCTTAGGATACTATCTCATCTGTCATACGACAAATTTTTCAAGCCTATCGATCAGCTGCCGGATAGAAAAGTTGTCGAGTCTCTAGAAAAATTTTCCGTCTTGTAGCCAATCAATAAATTTTCCAAAAAAATCGTCAGGCGAGAAATGAAATATTATCCCCAGTACTTTTCGCTAATTGCCATCCGCGGGGTACAGCCCTGGCGCAGTAATGCGCTTCTCGTCTAGGTTGAGAACCGCCGGAGTGTTTCCAATCCCGAAGGCGACGTCCAGTGCTGCGTTTCGTCGTCGTGGTGGTCGTTTCTGCGCCGCTCGTGTATTACCCGGTGATTCGGCGATCGCGGCGTCGCGCGTAACGTTCGTCGAGGAACGCCGAGCGTCTCGGAGCCGCGTAACTATCATCGCGGAACCGTCTAGCGCACGGTCGCGTCGCGTCGCGCGCGATATTCGCCTCGGATCGTGGATTTACGCGCTCTCGATCCTTGACTAAACGCTGTCGTCGTTGTGTCGCCGACGACGACGTGCGTGCGTGCGTGCGTACGTCCGTGCGCGCGCGCGCTCTCTCTCTCTCTCTCGGCATTGACGAAGCGAGACGTCGAGTGTGCGTGCGTGTGTGCGTGTTGGTGCGTGCGGCGAAAGAAAGAGGGAAAAACGGAAGGGCGAAAGGGGAGAGAGATGGGAACAACGCGCGTAGAACTGTAGCGCGTGATGTGCCTGTGCCCGTGATTTACGAAAGAGAAAAAAGAAAAAAAGAAGAAACGAACGAAAGAAAACGAAGGTGCGAAGAGGAAGGAGGGAACGGCGTAGAGGAGGACGGAAATACACATAAGACGCCGATATAAGGAGAGCGCGGGAGAAAAAGAGACAGATAGAGAAAGGCAGAAGCGGCGGCGCCGCTTCTTTTCGCTTGTCTTTCTCGCGGGAGGGCGGAGGAAGGAACCGCTCCGTCTCTCTCTCCCTCCCTCTCTTGCGAGCGTGTGGTTGCGATCCCTCCGGTCTCCCCCCCCCTCCCCTCTCACTCTCTCTTCCTCTCGTCTGCGCGCTAGTGGCAGGTAGAGGAGGCGCGCGCGAAGACACACCGAGCGAGCGAGGGCGCGCACAACGGCGAGGTAGAGGCGAACGTGAGTGGCGAGGAAGCGGGAAGCGTCGGCGTCGAGACGCCCGGCGAGACCGACTACCTGCTGACGGTGCCGGGCCGTGTGTTGTGTGTGTGTGTGTGTGTGTCTCTCTGTGCCGTGCGCGCGCGAGCGCGAGTTTGTGTCACGTTTACGTTGACTGCTGCTGCTGTCGCTGCTTGGTGTTGACATTATTGGCACTGGTGATCGTCGCGGCCGCTGGTGCGAGGGAGAATGGGATGCGCGGCGAGCCGTCGGGCCGTTTAACGTAACAGTGTGCGTCGCCTGCTCCGACGGCGGTGGCGACGACCGTTGCAACAACGACGACGGCGACGACGGCAGCGACGACGACGACGGCGGCGGTGGCGGCGGCGGCGGCGGAGGCGGCGGCGGTGGCGGCGGTGGTGGCGGCGGAGGTGGTGGTGGCGGTGGCGGTGGCGGTGGCGGCGGCAGCGGCGGCGACGGGGCCCAACGGCGAGAAACGGTCGGAAAAATGGCGTCCGATAACGAAGCCTCTTGCGCGAGTGACCCAAATTTCGCGGTGATCTGCTCGTTTCTCGGCTGCTTTGGCAAGTCCTGCGGCATCATCTATCCGGACATCGCTCGGCTCCAGGAGATGCTCGAGAACACGCAGGAAGGTGGGTCCCCGCTCCAGTCTATCCGTCTCTCTCTCTCTCTCTCTCTCTCTGCTTGTGTGTACGTGCTCTCGCGCGCGCGGGAGGAAGAAAGGGAGGGTGAGAGAGAGAGAGAGAGAGAGGGAGGGAGAGAATGAGAGAAAGAGAGAGACAGAGATGGCTGTGTTGTATATGCGCGCGAGACGGCGGGGGGCGGCGGCGCAGGGGAGCAGAGATGGAGCATGCGATGAGGTGCGCGGGAGGAAGCGAGAGAGAACGATAGCGACCCGCCCCCGCGAGAGGCCAGTCGTCTAAGCGCGTACTATTAGTTTCCTTCGTACGTCTCCGCTTCGACTGCGAGCCTCGTTTCCGTTCAGTCCATTCTCCCTTCATTCGTTCGTTCGTTCGTTCATTCGTTCGGTCTCTCTGATTTGCTCCGGCAAGTCGCTCTCTCGCTTCCTTCGGCGAGACGAGAACAAGAACGGCGAGACAGCGGGACGGATGGTCGTCACCGCCGCCACCGCTGCCGTCGCCACCGCCGCCGCCGCCGCCGCCGCCGCCGCTTTTTGTTTTGGTGTGTGCGAGCGGCTTGGCGCGAGATATCGGTATAGGTAACTACAGACCGTCCCCACCCCTCCTGTCCTCCCCGCGCCTGCCCTCCCTCGCGTTCCGCGCGGTTTCGCGCCGACCTGTACGGCCTAATAACACGTTCCCTCCGCGAGGCGTTGCTATTGACAGATACAGCCGCGAGATACGGGGGTTTCACGTTGTTGTTGTTCCGCCGCGTGCTGCCACCTTCCTTGTCAGCCTGTCTGTTACACGTGATTACGAGAGTTTACAAGCGTCCGCGCTTACGCTCCGTTCCGATTTTTGGGAAACGTCGTTGATTGATCCGTTCTAAGCGCTCGGAATCCGCCGACGGATTGTCCCTTTAACTGCCAAGAACGCGCGAACAAAGCGGCAGCCAGGTTTTTGTCGCGTTACTTGAGTTTCCATTCAAGGTTTGCGCTTTCGGTTCCAGTTGTTTTTCTCGGGTACTCTGAATTTGAATTAGGAGAATTTTTCCGAATAATATTTTTCCATTATTTTATAATCTAAGTATCGCTTTAATTACACACTGGAGATTTGAATAAATATTGTATTTTCTAGGGAGAATGTTTCTCATTCTCTTCCATGTAATAAATTGTAACAAGTTATTTGTTTATACCGGCCCAATGAATTCTTATAATTTGTGAATTCTATTATGTATGTGTGCGTGCGCGCATGATTGTCTCTTTTTTTTTCTTATCAATTTGTGTTTTTTTTCTAGTGTCGCAAGAATTAATAGATCTGCACATCAAATTGTTGCGAAAAACGCGTAAAACTGTGTCACCAGAAAAGTGGGAAAGGGCGCTAGTCAAGTTTTGCCACACGTACTCTAATCAGGATGGATGGGAACTTGAACGCTTCGGTTACAAGAAAGCTCGCATTGCTGTTAAACTGCGTTTACTTAAAGTATAAATCGTATTATGTTTTTCTATTTATCCATAGGATCAAATAGTTAATTTATCTCATGCCAAACTACTTTTTCTATTTTAGGTATTATTGGAAACACAATTTGACTTAAATCAAAAGTTTAAGAATGAAGTAAACAAATTGGCAGCTGACGAGTTACGTGTGGAACCTTTAGGAAGGGACAAAAGCGGATTAGCGTACTGGTGTCAGCTGGACGAAGAGTGCAACATAAGAGTTTATAGGGAAGATTTAGATGAAGAGAATTGGGAATTAGTAGCTAAGTAAGTCTTATTCTTCTTATATACTAGGTTAAATAATTATAAATTATTATTTGTGTATTGTCATTTATTATTTCCTGCGTCAAACACATTGTATGTTATTCATAATAGGGATCGAGAAGGTGTTGTTAATCTCATAAGTATCCTATCAAATGGCGAAATCGGGGCTATACCAATTAATGAGGATAGCAACAGTTTAGAAATCTCTGAGAAACCTATAATTGACACTGGACAAGTAACAACGTCTCCGAGCTTAGAAGACGAAATTGTACAAGAAAACGGCGTTGACGAGATGAAGCAGCTACCAAACGGTAGAAGCGACGAGTTTGAGGATGAACGAGATCAAATTCAGAATGATGTCATTAATGATGTCATTAATGAAGCTGATAAAGAAGAAGTTGACGAAGAAGAAGATATTGACGCGGAAGAGGAAGATATGACGAATGACGAAAGTTCCAAGCAGATTACGGAGGAAGATGATTCTCAAGAGATGGTGCAAACTCCGAGCATAGAATCAAGATGTACAAATGATTCGTCTTCATTATCGGCGACTAATTTAAAAACGCTGAACACGAAAGTGGACGCAACATCGGAGGATGCGAGCCATAGAGAGGCTATTGACGAAACGTCCGCTTCCTTGATAACGAAAAACAAATATTCAATATCGCATAAACAGACCGGTGTCACGAAAGCCGAAGTTGAGGAATCGGCACCGTTAAAATCTATAGAAACGCCCGTTATTACTTCATCTCCACTTAAACTGGTGAATATTGTGGATTTGAAGCAGCAGCCGGAGGAAAAGCTAGTAAGTCCTACGTCTGTTATAGCACCCTTAAACGCGGCGAAGAAACACAGTGCTCTCGACGAAATGACAGATTCTGTCATGAAATCCCTTGAGAAACTGCCTGTTAAAAACAGTCTGTCTTTCTCATCTATGGACTCCATTCCTGTGGGGCACAGTAAACTTTCCGTTAAACCAATCGAGCAATTGGCTGCAAATCTCGTAAGGATACAGTCGGAGAAATTGGAGAAGCCGGGCGGACCGAAATCGTTGGAGAAGATAGCAGAATCTTTAGCAAGATCCAGTGGTATGCTGGGAAATACGGTAAACGGAGAGGATGATAGGCTGCCGCAGGACTTCTGCGCAAGAAATCAAGAAAAGACGACGCACAGGAGTCACAGAGGCATAGACTTATCGACGTCACCGCGTGGTTGGGAAAACGCAAACGAGCAAAACAGACCGGTGGATTTCTCTGGAATCGATCTTTCTAGTCGAAAATTGGGAAAAACAATGGACCTACCTTCTCCAGGCTATAGGACGCAGGATTTCCAGCATCGAGAGATGGATCTGAGTACGAAAAAGGTGAACAAGCCGGAAATGTCGAATCTGCCATACGATGCGCGCAACATGATGTTACGTAATCATGTGATGATGGCTGATTTGAGCAAGAGACAGCTACCGTTCACCGCGTACGAGGCGCCGTACCATAATACAGCTAGATTACCTGCCAAGGACGATCATAGATTGCCAAGCTACGCGATACTTTCCGATCCTAGCAAGATCACGACGTTGAGGATGAACAACACGCCACTGAAACGTCCCATAGAAGATGACGATGTGCAGCCAGATATGCTGAAGAGGATAAGGGCGGACGTAATTCCAATCAGAGGTTCCATTGACAAGAGACCGATGATGAGCGGCAACTGGAGAGATGAAGTGAGTGAGGCTATCGAGGAGCCTATAATGATGGTTCAAGGCGAGGGCTCTGGCAGCGACTGCGACGCAGTGAATCCCATTGACGGAGAGGCTATAGAGGAACCGACAGCTTTTTTCTATGGCGAGGGTTCCGGCGCGGAGTGCAAGACGGGTAATCCCGGTGATGACGCGCCCACTGACAATAAAGAGAGCAACGAATCAAAAACTGAACCTGACTCAGCTACCACGGCGTTGTCGCAAAACAAGGTTTTAACCGAGGACGAGGTATCCACGGGTTCGATACTGTCGAACAAAACCCCTGTAAAATTAAATAGAAACTATCCGCAGTCTAATGTAAGCGTAAACGATAATTATCAAATAGTAGATTCTATGCAAGAGAAGCCAAAGTTCAAACACACATTAGGCGTCCAGATAATACCTAAAAGTACAACCGGTTCTGTCAAAAGGTTGTCCAGGTGGGACGTAGGAAAACCAGAAGAGAAAGGAGAATGTGACAGTAGTATCATATCAAACGAAGGAGACATATCACTGAAGAGAAGTACAGATGATACGCGTGACAACATGGAAGAGAAGTTGCTGAGTACGGATGCTGAATCGGTCAAAACTAGATATGAGAATTCCGCTGATGTGAATCAAGGTGTCAAGGCAGATGACGCTGTAAATGCAGACAGTGTGACCGTCGAAGATAGTGTTAAATTGCAAGTGTCCGACGTGAGTTCGGAAAATACCAGTAGAATGAAACAGGAAAGAGACTCTAAGCTTCAAGAGCCCGTGCAGTGTGATTCGTCGGTATCGCCATGTCAAGCTGACACCTCGCAAGAACCTGAACCATGTACAGTTCCCGAACCTATGACAGATTCAACCAACGCACAAAGCTTATCTGATTCGAGCAGCGTGCTACCGCGCGAACCAGATATTCCCGAAATAACGAATAACGAATGCAAACCAGCATCTCCGCCGAGATTTTTTTTTGGTCCCAACTGCATCTCGTATACCTCAAAATCCGATGAATTGGGATCTCAGGCGGAGCAAAACCTGACTACGTCTGTTCACGAGAAAACGGATACTGTGCAATATGAATGCGTGTCTTCGTCGAAGTCAGCGGATGATACGGTTTATTCAGATTACAAGACGGAAGATTTTGACTTGACGCAAACAAACAATAATTCCTTGAAATCAGATTTGTTTACTTCGGAATCTGACAGCATTTTATGTGGAAATAATAGCAAAGATATAGAAAAAGTAGAAGCGCCAAGTAACACATGGGATCAAACTTTGAAGGAAAATACTTCAACGTCCAACAGCTCGATAGATCCAAATGATGTATCTGAGTGTAATGTTGCTAATTTATCGCCCTCGCAAGTTGAAGGAGAGGCAGGCAAGGAGGCAATTATGCAAGAATCTGTTTGTGCTGATAGAGAAGTGGAAGAGGATGACTGCTCAAAATCACGTACATGTCCTACATCAGAGGTAGTAATGGAAAATGAAAGTATTAATAAAAATATAACTGAAGAAGATTCAATTAAAATCTTGGACAGCGAGCCCAATATTCAACCAGCAGAATGTAGGATTGAGCCGGCAGAAAGTGGGATTGAGCCAGCAGAAAGTAGAATTGAGCCAGCAAAAAGTGGGATAGAACCAGCAGAAAGTTGGATTGAACCAGTAGAAAGTGGGATTGAATCAGCAGAAAGTCGGATTGAACCAGCAGAAAGTGGGCTTGAGCCTGCAGAATGTGGGATTAAGCCTGCAGAATGTGGAATTGAATCAGCAGAAAGTGGGATTGAGCCAGCAGAAAGTAGAATTGAGCTAGCAGAAAGTGGGATTGAACCAGCAGAATGTAGGATTGAGCCAGCAAAAAGTGGGATTGAACCAGCAGAAAGTCGGATTGAACCAGTAGAAAGTGGGCTTGAGCCAGCAGAAAGTAAGATTGAATCAGCAGAAAGTAGGATTAAACCAGCAGAATGTGGGATTGAACTAGCAGAAAGTAGGATTGAATCAGCAGAATGTAGGATTGAACCAGCAGAATGTGGGATTGAACCAGAATATAGGATAGCTGAACCACCGCAATGCGATCAGTCTACAGATTCTGGAAACCTTGCAAGTACAGAGACTCAAGAAGGTCCCTTTAAAGAATCGGACGATGTTACATCGCAGTTGTTGGATAAGAAAGAAGATAGAGATGAAAAAATACCAGCCGATGATTCTAAAAATGAGAACGATTATCATTCGGATGATATAAATGTGCTCTTCAAGGAGGAGCAAAGCAGAATTGAATCCGAGACAACGGCGCATTCATCTTTGTCGTTGCTTACACAAAATTCGCAATCAGAATTGGCCGATCTCAGGGAATTTGAGGACGTTAATAACTCGAATGAGCCATTAGATTCCACGAGTGCAGTGGATGCTGCGAATTATCAGGAAGCGAACAGACTCGAGAAAACCGATCTGGATTCTATCGGAGAAAGTTGTGATAAACAGAGTGATAGGAATGACAATTTCTCCGAAATTGATGGTCAGGAGGATCATTCAACCGACACGGATAACGAGAAGATGAAAGGTCTGGCCGGTTCGGATGCCGATTCATTGTGCGTTAACTACGACAAGAATAGCGAAAGAACGGATGCGCTATCGGACGTAGGTACCCAGGACGATGGCTCGGGCGATTCCGAAGAAATTAAAGACAAAGGATTGAATGATGTGCAAGTTAACGATACTGTGTTTGATATAAATTCTGAAACACATCTTCCCGAAAATTCTGTGGTGACCAGTTCGGAGTCCGTTCGAGAAAGTGATAAACATGATGTAGTTCCTACTATAAGCAGTTCAGACGATACCTCCGCACAAGACTCTTCATCCCAGGAGAGCGAATCCGTGCGAATAGATGATGAAAAAGTTGAACATACATCGTCTGATACTCATAAGCCTTCTACGTTCAACATTTCGCCTGCAACGGTGCCTGAAACGAATATTTTCGAACTGTCCAAGTCCGATATCGTCGATGCTGTAAAAGAAATGAGCCCGTCTAATTTAGTTCAGTCTACAAGCGAGTATACCGATAATGCTTCTGAAAATCCCAGTTCTTGCGTTGATCAAGATTCGAATGGTGCGATGGTTATAGATGATCGTGTGTCTGAATCGAATGAATCGTTCAAAGAAACTGAGGAAATTGCAACGAATGGCGAACAATTAGGAGATGCAACGCCAAAAGAAGATGCAGCGCAGGCAGCATCAATAGAATTCGAGAAAGAATCTCCAGTTCTTACAAATGTTGAACATGAGCCGTCTCAGTCCGAAACTGACTTATCAGTGACGGAAACTGAAATCTTGGAGAAAGAAAAATCTGAAATTGATGAAAGCAAAACCGATAACGATCTTGAAGAGTTAGCGGCAAAAGACGAGAATAAAACTACTGATAAACAAAGTACGGAACAAATTGCAGAAGATACCTGCAAAATTAATACAAGTGAAGAAACTGCTCAAAATTCGACAGTTTTGGAAAAATCAGAAACAGATACATCAACTGTAACTGCTGAGCAATCGGAGACAAACGCTATAGATGTAATTTCTCAGGAATCACAAGTGAATGTTATCAAACCGTCACTAGTTGCGAATTACGATAGTGATTCCAATGATAATGGTGGCGTTTACGTTTTTGATTCTGATGTGCAAATAAGCGATTCCAAGGATCGTGCAGTCACCCCGATAGAGCAAGAAACGAATGAAAAACAGTACGAAAAATTGCCTGTCAAAGAAGACATTGATAGCACAAGTTTAGTTTCTGACGTGCTTCAAGAACCAACGTCTACCGAGCAACAATTAGAATCTTCAGAAACAAAAGTTGAAGAGGTATTAAATCAAGATGCAACTATAATCGCGGAACAAGACGTTACAATTAGAGAACAAGAATGTGCTGACGAAACGCAAGTTAAGTCTACTTACAATAACATTGAATATCGTTCGAATAATCAGTCAACAATGTCTTTAAGTAAAGTTGATCTTCAAGAAGAAACGGATATTCACGATATTTCTGTTACTGATGATTCTAAAGTGTCGGAAATGTCAGATGTGACGAAGCTTTCAGTGATTTCGGACACGACTGAAGAGACAACTGAATCTCTTCAGAGCAAGAGTTTTGAGATGACTATCGATTACAGCGAGAAAAATAAAGAATACCTCAATAATTCGATTGATAATATGAAAACAGTACAGGACGTTCGAGATGTTGTCGAGACGACGGAAAAGGCAGATTCTTTATCATCTGAAAATATTTGCGATTTCAGCGAAAGCGATGCGAATAAAACCTCAAAAGCTTCGTTTACTCGAGAAAGCACGGAATTTAATGCTACGGGTAATCAGATGACCGGTGTATTCCATATAGAGCAAGTGAAAAATGAGGATGAGAAATTGAACGTCAGTTTGGATACCGAGAGTATCGCGAAATCAAAAAATGTAAACGAACTTATTACTGAAGAGCTGCCTATTCCGTGCAAAAGATTCAAAGAAGATCTCGCTGACTGTGGTAATCAAGACAATAAATGGGATGTGAAATCTCAAGAAGAATGTTTAGCTAAACCGTTCACGGAAGAGGCGAATTTTTCACCGATTCAAACAGAGTCAGATATTATGCCAGCGAAACTGGATAGTACTTTAGATGTGGATAAATCACACACGTGGAAAACTGAGGGCGCGAGTTTAGAAGGGAGTGTGTCTTCGGATGCTTTGTACTATTCGAATTCGATGCCCACGAAAATAGACAATGTTAATAACTTGGACAGCTGCAACAATCAAAACGAGCCTTTTAGTATAAACATGAATATAAATAAGATTACGGAAAACTTCGATAAGAGTGCGCCTTCAGATGCGAATAATGAATCGACGACATTTTCTGCTCAGGAGATTATTTCGGAAATTGATACTGTAAAATCTGATCCCAAGAAAGAAGCCAGCAAGAGGCTGATCGATACTTCGGACGTGGAGGATGTTCCTCCGTTAAAGAAGCCTCCCTATATGGAAATCGATGACCAGACGCTTGAAAATTTCGCCGGCTCCAACGAGCAGATGCCTAAGAATTTAGATACGTTCAACGAGGCCGAAAAGTTGAGGCCACAAATCGAGGATGAAACGAGAGCACCAACGATCTCCTCAACGCAATTGTTTCAGAATGATTTCGGTACAGTAAACGATTCCACGGCTGTTGCGCCGATAGAGGATTCGAAAAGAATTGATTTAGAAACTATAGAGAAAGAGTCTGCGGAAATTCAGGATATCGAGATGAAAAGTATTGATGCAGCTTCTGACGATTCGACAGGCGTGGACAATGAAGAAAATGTCTTTGATGTACCGCAGGAAGAGGAAGATCCCTTAGCGTGTGCCGACGACGATGCTTTAAGAAATATCACCGAGGATGTATCTGACACTTCTAAGATAAGTATTCGTGTAAAGCCGGCAACCGATGTGGCTTATGAAGGATGGAAATTGGACAGCACCATGGAAACGCCAAAGGTCTCGCGAAAGCGACGAAACAGCGCTCACGAATCAAATTCCGAGGACGGAGCTGCGAAGCAAGAAGACGAAGAAATGATGGGCGGCAAGAGAATGAAATTACGAGCGAAACGTATACCTGATAAGGAATTACGAAAGTCCATCGAGGAAAGTCGTGGGGTGGCGGTGAGTTCCGAGGATGAGGCTGTGAAATGTGGTCCCGATAATGCCACGGAACACGCGAATAAAGACGGCGATGATCCGAACATGATGCAAGCGATGGCGATCGACAAAAAGATCAGGGGTCGTCCTAGGGGTAGACGGAGGCGTGGTTTCCGGGGTGGCGGGCGTCCCAATCGGTCGAAGCACACGGAATTTCAGGGCGATCAGACATCGCCTGGTGCCCATCCTGATGGAACAACTAACGATGCTTTAAATACAACACAAAAGAAACGGAAAAAACGTAAGTACATATGTATAGTGATCACTCCTGAGATATGCAACGTTAGTGAAAGCGTATTGATTGAGAAAAGAATTCTTTTTTTACAGGAAAAATGGTCTTGGGCTTAGAAATAGGCAGAGATATCTCGCTGGAGACGGAAACACCAGTGATAGCACCGGATGAGACGCCTGTCAGGCAATCGAGAAGAATAGCGCAATTGAAAATAAAAGAGCAAGCGGATAGGCGCAGAATTGAGGAGGAAAGTATGCGTGAGATTGAAGACAAAAAAGAATCGGAGAAGAAAAAAAGAAAAAAGCAGAAGGTACGTAATTAAATTTTGTTTTATTTTAAATACGAAAGATTATAACCAAAGTTTACATAAACAATTGTTCGTATCGCATAGCCGGAAAGTGAAGAAGATCATGAAGTTGTCATAAAAGAAATTGAAAAGGAAAAAAAATCCAAGAAGAAACGTCGAAAGAGGAAGAAAAAGAAAATGCTTGCCAAATTTAACGAAGCGAACCCGTGGCAGAGCTCATCCGGGTCTAGTAGTGACGAAGAGAACGATAATGAAGATGAGGAAGAGGAAGACGAAGATATGGAGAGTGAGGGATCCTTGCTATTTAAAAGCGATCATGAATTTTCTCCGGAAAGCGATCTCGAGAAAGATCAAGAATCTGAGCCATTAAGACGTGCTAGAACGGCGCAAAAGGGTAAATTCTTTGCTAAAATGAAATTTAAAAATTATTCTACTATGTATTCGATTATTCTATTTTATCAATCTTATCTTTCATTAGCCCAAAGCGATGTCGAGGAAGCCGAGGACGAATATGCCTGTCAGAAATGTGGGAAGGCCGATCATCCTGAATGGATTCTTCTATGCGATTCTTGCGATAAGGGTTGGCATTGTTCGTGCCTCAGGCCAGCTCTTATGCTTATACCCGAAGGCGATTGGTTCTGTCCACCATGCCAACATGTAGGTTTTTTGTATAATTATTTTGTAAATTTTTTGCACATAAATATTACATATTTTCCGCATGGTTTTATAACGTATATATACTTATAAAATTATCTTTTAAGTCTTTATTGGTAACCAAATTACGGGAGACTCTGAAAACACTGGATCAGTTTACAAAAAGACATGAGAATGAAGTACTACGGAAGAAACGATTGGCTTTTGTCGGCATAAGTTTGGATAATGTACTTCATAAAGGCGAGGGATCACGCGGATCAAAAGGATCGCAAGCGTCCAGTCAAGAATCAGACAACGGTGAATATTATGTATTTTATATTGCGATTTATTTCTTTTAAATAATACGAAACTGTATTAGTTAATAATTGTATCGTTATACTATACACGATCTTAATATGTTTTTGCAGAATCTTCAGACTCTTCTTCGTCGGCCTCTAGTTCTGAAACATCGAGTAGCGAGGAAAGCGAGCCAGTTTATCAATTACGAGAACGTCGATGTGCCAGCACCTACAAGTTTAATGAATATGATGACATGATTAACGCCGCGATTCGGGATGAAGTTGAAGCGGTTCAAGGTGCTGGTAATCAGGGAAGGGGCAAGGACATTGCAACGATAGTCAACGCGGAAAAAGAAGAGGCACAGGTAAATAAAAATAATTAAATACATATGTAAAATATGAGCATGTAATATATATTGTCGGATATATTATATTTCTTTATTTTACAGGCTGAAGCATTAAAGATGACGCAGCTAGAAGAGGACAAGGATGATGTAGAATCAAAGCCGGAAAAAGAAAGTGATGATGAATATAAGATGGAAAATGAAGACGTTGACGAGGTAGAAGAGGAACAAAATACGGTTGCTAGGAAATTGCTAGCACGTAAGAAACATCGAAAGCTGAATAGTCTCGACATAAGCAGTGAAGATGACCCGGATAGTGACGAAGATTTCAAGGGTACAAGCTCTGAAGACGAAGAAGACTTTGATGATCATATTACATCATCTGATGACAGTACTTTTGATGTAAAGCGACGTGGTAGAAAGGGTGACTCACGTCCTGTTAGAAGATCTACTAGAGCGCGCATGACTAGGGCTTACGATGAGGATTTTAGTAAGTTTTGTTAATGAACGAAAGACTGTTATATTTTTTAATACCTCTATATCTTTTATGTATATTATTAGTGTGTTGTTCTCAAAACGGGTCCAATCCATAAAAAACTAAGGTGATAAGAAATGATTGTTAGCATCGAATACGGCCTATTATTAACTGATTATTTTTACAAGTCACACATATTCTGATGTATTCTATACAAGCATCTTGTATAAATTTTAACAAAATAATTGTAAACTTTTAGTTAAAGATTTTTTATTCTTAATCTCAAGCAGATTATTATTTAATTTTTGCATTTAATTATTAAAATTGATTACACAGATTGTAATTTATATCTACGTTATGTAAGAATCGTTTATACTAATCTTAATAAGAAAAATATTTGAAAAAGAAAAACACAATTTTTAAATAAAACTTAAAATAATTTCTAATTAATATTTCTTTCAGTTAATGATGACAGTGATGAGAGTGATCGGCCAAAGAGAAAGAAATCACGATCTATGTGGGAAGATTCGGATAGTGAGAACAGCGACAACTCGTGGAGGCAAAGAAAGAAAAAGTGCGAAATGTATAATATTAAAGATAACCTATTAAAGAACCGTTTACAGAAAAATGTTTAAAGTGATATTTTAAAAATTGCAGAAGTAGAACAATATCAACTACCAGAGTTAGACCAGTACCCAAAACAAAGGGCAAGAAGAAAAAAAAGAGAAAACGTATAATAGAATCTGACAATCAAAGCGAGAATGACGAAGACGATGAGCCGAAAGTTGAAGAACAATGCGAACCTAATTTACAAGACTTCAGCACTACTCTAAATGAGATTGAGATGGACATTAATAAGCAGGAAAATTTTGAAGCTGTTCCAAGTGAAGGCAACGTTGAAATAAAAGATGAGGAATTACAAGAAGAAGAAGCAGCAGCAGCTTCAGATATCCCACAGATTCCACAGATTCAGCAACCGGCAGAAATAGTGCCAGTCCAGAAAATCAAAAAGGTAAAGTACATTTTAATTAATCACCGTAATAGAAGATTTAATACTGAATATTATTTTTTCAGGACATTGTGCCTAAACAAAAAAAGACTCCTACTATTAGACGAAAGGTATATACATTTTGTATCTTTATGCAATGACTAATTATGAGTGTTTCCTTTTTAAACAATAATAATTTCATCAAATTTTGTTCTTTATAGATTATTTATGGCGGACTTCCAGATGAAAACAGACAAGAAGAAGAAGAAATATTAGGTAGACGGACTCGTGGACGAAAAATCAATTACCGAGAGGAGATAGCGTCGGATAGTGAGGAGGTGGGTGACTTTACTTTTAATAAAATTATCATGTTTATCTAAAACTTAATTCTTTTATAGGAGCTGAAAAAAGCATTGATGAGAAAGGCTGGCGAAAGCGAAGATGAGTTTGTGGTAAACGAGGCCGATGATATAAATGATGATGGGGAGAAGGATTCTGATTCAGGTAACATCACATTTTTATATCTTTCATAAGATTAGGAAATTTGTTGTACATAAATAAGAAGTAATTTATTGCAAAAATAAGTCAAAAAATAAAGGCGAACACATTTGACAAATTTTAACATTTATTTTCTTTGAAATTGTGTATTTATAAAAATTGAATGTTCTAGGAGATGTTTATATTCCTAAGAAGGATGCCCTAAAATTTAAAAATAAATCACCAAAGGCGAAGAAACGTAATAATAAGAGCCCGGGTGGGAAACGTAAATCATTATCCGATGACATGCCGAAGCAAAGGAAAAAACCTGGACCAAAACCAGGAAGTAAAAACAGAGGACGAAAAAAGCTAAGAGACGATATGGACGGAGATTTTGGCGCAGTCATGGAC
The DNA here is from genome assembly GCA_928718305.1 of Tetramorium bicarinatum. Taxonomy (NCBI): domain Eukaryota; kingdom Metazoa; phylum Arthropoda; class Insecta; order Hymenoptera; family Formicidae; genus Tetramorium; species Tetramorium bicarinatum. The sequence continues at coordinate 15,963,745 of OV788324.1, forward strand.
AATCCTATTGGTGACATAGCATCTAAAATGGATGAGAATCTTCCTGATAACGTTGGATTGACAGGCACGACGATGTCGGTAGCAAGTTCGTTTACCGGGGACGTTCCTGAGGGTTCGCTGACAGGACTTGGTGCCGGAGAGCTGGCCGACCTAGACGACGAGCAGCTCGAACAGATGATGATGGACGAGGAATACGGACGGCGGCAGCTGGAACTCGCGGCAATCGAGATTGCGAAGAAGAAGAAAAAGGAGGAGCGCGAAGCCAAGAAGCTAGAGAAGGCGCGTTTGAAGGCTCTGGAGATCTTGGCGGCGGAGAGACAGAGGGATCCCAACGCACCCGAGGGAACGGACGGTGAGGTGCCTAAGAAGAAGAAGCGTGGACGTCGCAGCAAGGCTGAGATACTCGCTGAACAGATGCGCAGGGATGGAGCACCGAATCTAGGCATCGCAACGACGGCCATCGGTGGCGTGGGGACGCCCGATGGCGTGAGTAATATGTCACACAATATAAATCCTGCCTTATCTTCGGGTCTAACGCCGGAAAGTGACAGGGGACACATGCCTCTTATGACTGGACCGGACGGACAACTTTTCAATCCCGATGGCACGCCGATGAAACCGAAACGACGAGGGCGTGGCAAGGGTAAGAAGACACTCGCGTTGGAGGCGGCTAGAGCCGCGGAAGCGGCGGCCAAGGCCGCTGCCGAGGCCGGTTTGATTGCCGGTATGGGTACCGACTCGAATCCAGACATGAAGCAGAACGATATACCGAACGTTCTTCCTACACCAGGTAGCAGTACGTCCGGGTCGGCGCCTTCCACCCCACCGGCGAGTGCCGTGCCGACACCGGGCCCTCCGTCGACGCAGTCGTCGAACTCGCAGCCGGTTTATCCATCGCTACCACCTGGTCAACAGTCTTCCGTCATCACGAGAATGCTTCAATCCCAACCGGTGTCCAGCACTCCGCAGTCATTCACTGCAGCGGCGGCCGCGATGGGTCACAAGTATTTCGGCGGACCCAACGCTGGCGGACAGATGATGGGCGGTCCACGAACGGGGTATGAGATGCAACCACGTGCCAGAATCCCGTCTCCGTACAGGCAGGCGGGTCAGTCGTCCATGCCACCGCATTTCGCCGCGGTCAGATCGGGCACGCCACCTATGCGGATGCGGGTGCCCGGGCCGCAGATGTATCACACGCCGCACCATCCAATGGACCCATCCCCATCGGGCGGCGGACCGATCTCCATTAGTAATAGGGATCGCAGTTCGCCCTTGACGCCCGGCGGACCGGCGATGATTCCACCGTCGGCCGGCAGTCCATTGGCCAAGGGGGGCCCAACGCCGCCACCGCCACCACCGCCGTATGTGCGGGGTGGTCCACCAATGGCTAGGTTCGCCGAGAATCCTATGGGACCTAGGCATCAGATGCCGCCGTTTACCAATGCCTCACCCGTAAATCACAACATGCAGCAACCTTCACCACCTCCCAATCGACCGCCCGGTAATTTCTCACCGTATCATCCGCCACCTCCTCCTAATTATCACTACGGTGCCTACCCGCCGCCTCCGCCAATGTCCACGGCGGACGACGCAGCTGCTTACCAGAGCTCGCCGTATCCTTCAGAGCATTTCTCTTCGCCAGCAGACAACCAACCACCGATTCAAGGACCGCCGCCGCCACAGCAATCGCATCCGAATGATGAAGACCATGGCACCGGCGAATTTGGCGGGCTGGTATCTTACTTCAGTAGCCAGAGAGAGGACGATCTCGATTCGTAGCATGAGTGAGAGCTTGGCCAACCCTGAATTAGGTAGGGGGAGCGTGCCCAGGTAAGATCGCAACTTTTGCTACAGAGGGAAAAGCGGTAACGCAGATACGAATAGAACACGAGCTTCGAACGAGCATCTTTTTGAAGACATTTAGTGCGCGTGTTTAAAGTTACGTGACTAAAATGAAGCTATAGAGTCTTCCTCTTCGACCTCTAAAGCAAACAGTTGTCCTGTAGTCCTTGCACTTCTTATGCCGCTAGAGGCAAATCTAAGGTTGGCCAAGTGTAGAGCGAGTGGAATGATTATAAAGCATAGTGACAGGGCGGAGCCTATTTTCTAAGAGTTGTAAGTTTTTCTGTAATTAGTTTTCAGTTTAATTGGATTTGTATACAATGGCGTTCGATCGCAAAAGAACTCTAATTCTAGTGAAGAGATAGCGATCGTTTCGTCTGAGAGATAATGAGACGAAGATCTGACCAGAACCATTTTTCACCATTATTCGTTATTGTAATCCGCCAATGAAAAAATTCAAGCGAAGTTATTTCCAGAAAGTTTTAAGGCGAGAATGGGATTTCATTCTCCGCGAAGTAGCGTGTCCTATGGAGGAAAGAAACGAGAAATTGATCTTTAATAATGATCGAAAAGGAATAAAAATTATCGAGTGGTTTTGAACGACACATCGTTATTAACGTGTACATATTGTAAATATGCCGTAAGTCCTTTAGATTATATATTACATGTATTATATATACACACACAACACATGCAGTCATGCAGAATACTACAAAAATGAATTAGTGCGAAAAGGGCACAAATGTAATATTTAAATTTAATTCAAAAGAATGACATCTGAATATAATAAATTAACAAATGGTGTGAAAACTATTACTATAATTATTTATAAAGAAAAAGATTAAGAATTTATGATAGGCAGTATATTGTATTTTACAAATTTTACTTGATAAATCTATGAGAAACCATTAAATATAGTTATATTGGAGAACAGGAGGCTGCTTTAAGTGTATCCTATGTGAAAAATAAACAGAATGGATTTTAACAAAACCAGCAATTAGCGTAATTGGCGATGCATGAAGAAATTTTATTATATCATAGCATGCAATTATTTACATAATCCTATATCTATGTGATTTTGATTTATTCAAACTTGTGCAAAGTTTTTATAAGATGTCACGCCAACCAAAAATCAATAAAAAAGTTATTATTTTTTATACATATACATATTTATATAATTACATAATTTGTAATTATATAAATATATCATATAATTATAATTATATTAGATTATATAATACAAATTATATACATGAAATTACATTATAAAATCATGTTTTTTTAAATATAATTTTTATTTAAAATTAATCTGTATTGTCCAGTGCGCGATTTGAAAGACGACGCTCTTAAACATTACAAGTTTCTTTCTGCACTCTCAGCATCTAGATCTTTGTCTATCAGGTACACAGTGTGTCATTGTATGTGCTCTACCTGAGTTTGGATTTCGTCCAACGTCAAAATCGTATTGGAATGAATGGAATGTAGGTAGAACAATCGATCAATATAAATATTCGAAGGATATTTTGAAAAAATAATTAGCAAATAATTATCCTTTTCGAATTAATTTGGCCAATATTAGCTTTTTAATTTTAATATCAGACAACTCTAAATTTTGTCTAATAAAAGGAAAATGAAAAAGAAGATACAGAATTAGTTGAAACTCATTCGATGCCGTTGAAATGTTCTTTATATCATACGAGTAATCATGTTAGCGTCAAGTGAAATGTGAACTGGAGTGCAGAAAGAAAATCGAAATAGATCGAATTACCCACTGGACAGACGCAATTACACTGGCGGCTGGTGATGATACTGGCTTCGCGTTTCGCGAAGTGTAAGTTTCCGTTTTTTTCCGAATCTTGTAGATGATCATGACAGCCTCCTGCTCTTTGAAGTTAAGGCCGCTAGTGGCCACATGCGACAGAAGAAGAAGAGATCATGTATCTGTTTAGTTATCACACGTACATGCATACCTAATATAAATAGAAGCTATATGGATAAACAAGAAAAAGGATATTACATTATCTTAGGATTAGCTTGCTTGGGAGAGTTTCCTTTACTATGTTGAACGTTTTGCGACCGAATCGAACGGTTATACACATAATACACGTATGAAACACCCACAGACATGTACACTCTACATGCCGTATAATGTAATAGAGGGGTTTACTACCACTAATTTTATTATTTTTACACTTATTACGATGTATATCGATTGTGCGCAGCTCGATGTACAATCACTATCGTCTTCTTCTTTAGGCACAGCATGTCTTTGGGGCCGCTGGTTCTTAGGCTGCGCCTCGAGGAATCAGCTCTATTATGAAAGCGATTAGTATTTTCTTTCTTTCTTTAACGTGCAATCGGTAGGTATGATTGACTTGCGATCTTATATATTGACCGTGATTCGTAAGAGGTAGTCGTAGAAATGTATCCGATTCACATCGGAAGTTATATATTTAGCGAGATCTTTCTCTCGGTGACAAGCTCCTGCAATATATGTGGATCAAGTGTTAGGTATAATGATTATTATTTAAGAACGTTTGAAATTATTCAAATCATTCGCATCAGCGCTCTGTATTTTTAACTTAAGAAAATTAATCTGAGAATGTTAAAATTTCTTAAATTTTCAAAAAAGTACATCGAGATCGTTGATGCGCTAAATATGCGTTAAATCTTTATATTTTTAAGCGATTGTACAGTAATGAAGAAATCAGCGAAGATTGCTGATAGCACAGAGATATGAGTTTTTTATAATTTGAAAAATCATGAAAATTTTGGGAGCGTTGATGCGTGGTTTACTTTTTTTTGCTCTTATAGGTCTTTCCTCGAGGCGTAAGTTAGCGAAGTGGCTCGTTAAGACAATAGTAAACATGGTGCAGTTTAGCTTTTTCTTTTGATAAGGGTCTAGACCAAACGCAATTATATTACATGTTGTAGCCTAAATAAAAGAATTTTGTAATAAAATTCAATATATTGAAATAATATTGTCCAATCTTTTTATTTTTCTTTCGCCTCTCCATCCCTTCCTTCGGCGACTCGTATATTTTTATAATAAAATATAGAGAATAATATATGAAATCAATTTTTAACAAAAGGATATTTTCAGATACTTATATATTAATATAATTGAAATATTAAACTTTAAGCATAAAATTGTATGTAAAGTATATTTTTATTTCAATATCTTGTATAAAATTATTAATTTGTTAATTTATTAATTTATAAGAATGTACAATATTTTTCCGTACATAACATATATTTTTTTAATTCAATGAATAAAAATATTTGGCACATTTTAATTTTTTTGAACAGGTGCATTTTAACATTTAATATAAGAATGTAAGAGTAAAAGAGCAGAAGGAATTATTCTTTTTGTTGAGAGATTAGATTGATTTCACTTTAAAAATACTGTTCTTTTAGCTCACACTTTTGCTTAAAAAATTAACAATTTTTTAATTTGTACGATCTCAGTACTTTTTTTTCAATCAATACAAAGTTCTAGGAGAATTAAATTATGTCTCTTCTTTTACTTTACTATCGTGATGTTATCGACTATCGTGATGTTAAAATTATGCCAAAAAGTACAAAATTTCGCAAAAGTCATTTTATTATAAAATCACTCTAAAACATTATATCTGTACAAATATTGATACTTGATTCTTAATACAATTAACGCCTTGAACTTAATAAAATGGCATTTCAAAAAAATAATAGTTTATTTCATGATTATTTAAAAAGAAAATTAATTTCCGATGTCTTGAAGAATTTCATTGAATTATTTTATAAGGATGATATCTTACATAATGCCATAATAAATAAACTACGTGTATATATAGTTTTTTTGATAACAAAATTATTTCTCAAGACAGAACATTATAAATGACTTCAAAATTTTCCAATTAATTAGTTAAAGTTTTTGTTTAATTAAACGTAATACATTGTTCTAATATGTAAACAATATTGGTAAATACATGAATCACGTGTGCGCGCATGTGCACGTGTAATGTATGTATATATCTATATATGTATGCGTGTGTATAGAACTTTGATATATATATATATATATAAAATTTTTAAATTAAATGCTTGTTTTTTGTCTTTTCATCTTTTCTTTTTTTCTACCTCTGATGTATGTAGAATATTTATTTCATTTGAAATGCAGACGCCGATGTGCGTTGCGCCTTCAAAATGTCATGAGACCCGTTTGCCTCGTTTAACATGCTGCTCCGACTGATTGTGAGAGAGAGGGCGTTGGTACACGGCGAGGATTTCAAGCAATTCAAGCATCCAGCTTTGTAAACCATCGTAGGAGCACCGGCTCAACGATGTCATCTCGTCGATGCAGTTACCGTTAATACACCGACGCGTCGTTATTTATATTTCAGATTGATGAAAGAATTTATTGCCGCCTATTGAGATGGAGGACGATCAATTTGAGTCTCTCGACGAAAGGTATGAGTATTCTTTTGCAGAAGTGCAGGCTAAATGCTTGTCGTTTGTATATTGCAAGCACTCTCTTTTCTCTTTCCTCGACAACAAAACCACGCTCGTGTTATAGCGCAGATGAGAATATAGTGAGCGATGAAGCTGTCGGCGTGGTCCTGGAGGAGGCGGAGATAGTGGACTGCGATGCTGATGTAGATGGTGATGATGAAAATGTCCAGTACCACCTGTATGCGGTGAACAGGGATAACAATACGGTGGCGTACAAAGTTATGCAGGTCAGCAACGACAGGGAGGACAATGAGCTCTCGATAGCCACGCCTGTGAATAATACTGTCCAGGTTTTGACTTCGCCGTTAAGCGGACCGTTGTACGTGCTCAGTAACAGTAACAGCATACCGTCAGAAACTGCCAGAGTTGTACCTAGTGTAGCGAAACTGCAGATAGAAGGATCGCAGAATATCGTTCCGACTGTGAAGAAGGTAAGCCGTTCGATATTATCACTGCATTTTTGCGTTATCGTTATATTTTCATTTAGAAAAATTACATTCAGAGGGATGCAAGACGGAGAGCAACGCACAATGAAGTTGAGAGACGTAGAAGGGACAAAATAGCCAATTGGATTTCTAAGTTGGCGAAGCTCTTGGCAGATTGTGACCAGAATGTGGAAGAAGAGGGTGATGTAAAATCGAATTTGGAACCACAAGTATGGCATTTGTAAATTCTTAAAATGATACTCGTCTCTTGAGAATCTCTCCATTTTATATATGCCATAAAAACATGACTTATATTATTTGCCAATAAAAATATTAATTTATTTCTAGAGCAAAGGGGGTATATTAGCGCGAGCTTATGAATACATTACAGACTTAAAAGAAGTTCCGGAAAAGTTAGTCCAGAGTCTGGAGAAAAGCGCACAATTGATGGAAGAAGTCAAGACTCTTCGAGAACTAGTAAATCAATTGAGGGACGAAAATTCACAATTGAAAGCCCAAATTTTAAAACAGGAACCCGATATTGTAATCAGTACTTAAATTAATGTAAGGATTAGCATGATTTAATGTTCTTATCTAGTTCTGCTATAATAATATACGTATACCTTCTTCACGACAAAAATAGAATAAGAACACATGGACAAAGTATAATAGTTATAAAATGTTTATTTACATATATATGCTTGTATTTGGAAAACAATGACAATCATATCGTATAACCCTCTATTGTACATATCGCAAACAATAATTATAACACGAACAATCGATCTTACGAATGAGTCATCATCAAGATGATTAAATTAAAGAGATATACAAATATACAAAATAATATCACCATTTAATCAGTAATTAACTATACGAACGTCAGATATATTGCTTAACAGTAGGTTTCACTTAGTCGCTACAAAACGTGTTGAAGTTATTTTCTCTAATGAGAGAGTAGCTCTACGGTATTTACACTTACAAAATACGTTATGTATATACAGAAAACACTGCGATATCATGCGTTATCTGTGCTTTTCATCCTGCATCTTTAGCGTAGCGCGATCTCTCATCTCTCTCGCTATAGAAAAAAAAAAAGAGCTCTGCTTACCTCATCATCAGAGTGTACGCACACGGTTATCGATATCAAATTTCAAGAAAAATATAATTTTTAAATGCGTTATACGTACGTAACAGTCTAAATTATCATAACAATAACGCTTAGTTTAATACTTATTGCTTCGAAGCGCATTTTCTCGAGTTTTGTGAGGATCTTGCTTTTATGACGGTTTCTGAAAAAAAAGGGAGTGGGAGGAGAGTAGTAGTCTCCGAGGTATAAAGTAATCGGTGCGTGTCGAGATTGCGTTAGATATGTAATTCACCTGCCAATATATGAGAGCTCGTGGATTTTCGTCTCTGTAGTGAGAGTGCAAGTGCAGTTTCATGAATTGTTCGTGAAAAGTTGTGCTTACTTGTGCATTACACAATGTCGTGTCCCGCAGACAACACGAATGTCGTCAAAGAATGCCCGTGAGATTTGTTTAGAAGACGTTCCTCTGAGGGGATGTCTTGTAGACCTCCGTGTTGTTTCGGGATCTCCCCGCTACTTATCCTTAACAAGTTACGTCTCTTTCTTATACTTACATTGGCCATTAAAGCAGTCCACGTATAGTAGCGATACTTATAAAAAAAATCACATTCCAACCAATGAGTCATTTCCCCTATAAAAATAACTCTGAAATGAGTTGGATCCAGCAACAAATTGCGCCTCTGCTAAGTCTAAACATCAACAGGTTAATGATCTCTCTGTACAGTAGGAATCTTGATCCATTCTTTTATCATTTATATTGTCCTCGTCGTATATAGTAAATTACGCTGTCAGGAAATAAGTAAAAATATACCTTTCTATGTTATACAAAACGTAAATATCGCCTCGTTCACACTTGTGTGTTACACTCCTTTAGACATAAATGTCAAAAAGACAGAATATTCGCATTTGTCCCTCGTATAGGATGTAAGATAGAGAGAATCGAAATTACACTGATTTCTTTTTCTATAGTGACCGGATCAAACAATTCTAACGAACGAAGATGTATTTCTTTAAACTTATTGGCAGTGTTGGAAACTTTCAGGATCCATGATTAAGTCGTTAAAACTGCAAGATCGAACATTTTTGTCAAGGGACTGCATAGATAATATGCACATGTTATTAACACAGAGGTTCTTCTGCTGGCTGACAGATATTATTTTCTCGTTGCTAAGTCTCCATACATCTTTCTGTACAAGAGTAGAAAAACTTGAGAGAGATTCTCGCGATCTTCTCCCTTTCCTCTTCCTTCCTCTTCTCGGTTTTTTTCTCTTTTTAAAAGCTTCATATCGCAGTCGGATAAGGAGGCGTGATATGCAAGTATTTACATATCTCGTTTAATCACTTTTTCTTCATCTGTATGGGTAATACTGCTACTGCGTTGTTTCGCGTAAAACATAAACATTTTCTTTCCTCTCCTTCACCCTCGCGTTTCATCTTCTTGTCTTCTTGTCTACCGTCGCTCGCAACTTCATACAAACTACTACAAATATTACGATTACGATGCGAAATAACGAACATTAGTTAGGCAGTAAGAGTTACCTTGTATAGCTCGCTGGAGATTTTCTATACGAAATACATCTCTACATTTTCGTTGAGAGAAAAGTGGTGTGCGGAATCGGCCGATCGGAATTTCCTCGCGAAAGCACTCAATATAGATCGAACTTGTTAACGCTTGCTGTAGAACTGTATGTGCTATTAGTTCTCGTTGTACACAAAAATTGGTCGACAAAATAATTTTTGAAACAACAGTCAAATAATCTAGGCGAAGCTCGTTTAACAAATTCAATTCAGACATTTCTTAATCGATCCCGTTGCATTTCTCTCTCAAGATTACAACCTCAAGGTTCCCTCCCGAGGAAGTATCTCGGTCGTCAGTCTTTCAGATTATCATAAAAAATACAGCCGTGTGACGTACCATGCCTGCTTTTCGACCCAAAAAGCGATTGCGCGTGTAACAATACATCATATATATCATGTTTCATCGGCGTTCATCAAGAATTCGCGATGAAGAATGACTAGTACTTTCTCTTTAGTACTTCAGAAGCCCACTATTGACTTTATACATTTACTCTACCTACTTCTCTAAGTATCTCTACTTCCCTAATCTACTCTCATGTCCGCTATTGTGTTAACGGTAATTTTTAACGCCAAATATCTACAAGATCGATTATACACCTGTCTCAGCTCATAACAAATATTTTTCTTCTCCGAAACGTTCTCTCCTCAGACGGTGTTTTTCAAAACTGGCACCGTCGTAACGTTACATTGAAGATGATCGAACATTGCTTTAAGATCTAAGAGGCGAGCACCTATTCGAAGACTCACAAAATCCTAGTCAGGCATAATCAGTGACTTTTGTCTGCAATTATCTAAACTGGACGATGACATCTGCTTGATAGAGAGAAGCGTCTCTTTTCATGAGAGAGGCAGTGAATGAAAAATCATTGGAAGTTTCTTCTAACTTGTGGAACGCACTTCATGGATGATGAGCAAGATCGGTCGATGAAATCGATAGCGATTACTTTCCCTGCTTTAGAAGAAGAGGTATACTTCGTCGGACAAAATCCTGTTACGAATTATCTAAACACCTTCGTGCCGTACATATGACGAGGCGCTGTTCATCCTTGGTGCTACGAAATCCCAGCTATCATAGCGGCTCGTTCATCGATGCACAGAGAATAATGGTTTTTGCCAGACGCAAAATGAACATTACTTTGATTGGAATATTGATTAATAAAGATATTCTCAAACTGCTCGTGAAGTTTCGAAGCAACCAACATCGAGGTGTCTCGCGCCAGGATTTCGACAGGACGACGCAGCGTCGTTAGCCTTTCAAGCTTTATAGGTCAATATACGGTACGAAGGTAGGCCTGTCTCAGGACGGTTGAAGCCGCGCGCTTTTCTTGCTACTACCAAACATGAACCAGGTCCCGACCTTCCGACCCAATGAATTTGTAGTGCCTTGGCCGACCATTGTCGTGGGCATTTCGTACGCGGATTCCCTCTTATACGTTTTATCTGTAACATCGTTAAATTAATACAAGATAAAAATAGTCTGATCAAATAAGTCAAATAAAACAAATTAAATATAAAGTAATGATAAGTAAGAGATTTTAATTAGTGATAAAATATTCCAAAATGAAATAAAATGAAACAATGGAGTCTTTTTTCAAGTAAATTCTAATTTTATTAAATGAGTACAGATATCACAGTAGTAAATACTTACTGCGAGGTTTGATCGGTGGCCTGGTCTGTTGCCTGTTGGCGGCAAGCCTGGCGAGCTGCCTAGCTGCTGCTGGAAACTCCAATCCGTCGCTTCTGTCCTGAGCTACTTGCCTTCGTTCCTCAGCCATCGCCGCTAGCCACCGCCGTTTCTCTTCCGCTGTACGGCAACAGAAAAGCAACCACTTGTCCCGAACGCAGCTGTACACCTTTAGGCAATGCCTCACTGTCACCCCTGATTGAAGGTCTACGGATAAAATTGATCATTAGCTTGATATCTTTATTATAATTCGGTATCGTACCCTACCGATTCTAATCTTTATTATTTAATAACGTCTCTTACTATAATGACAGTAATATGCACACAAAGTGGAATTTTATAAAATAATAAAATTATAGTATATCTCTTATCGTAAGAAGTATATCCTAACAACTTAAATTTCAAAAATGTCATTAATCGTATTCATTACCTTTTCCATCAGGCACGTCGATGACCTCGCTGGTATCGAGATAGATACGACCTTTGTAAACGTAAGTGTTGCGCTTGAGAATGTCCTTTTTGCAGTAGACCAGTTGATGATCGAAGAGGAATAGCGTGATGTTATTCGTCCACATGCCGGTCTTCACTCTCATCGCATCACCTTGATAAATAAGTTGCGACGAAACTTCTATGAGATCCTCACCCTGCGACCGATTGCCGTCGATATTAAATGTATTTCGAGATAATTTGTTTTAGATAAAGCTCGCACTATGAAGGTAATCAGTATTATCAAGATTCAAAATATAAATTTTAAAGACAGTTTTTATTTGCAATTAGGAGAAGACGTACCTCCCAACCTTCTACGCGCAATTGCCATGCGGCCAACTTCTCCAAACTCTCCATTCGCCTTTTTCTCTCGTTGATCAATACAGCGACGTCTCTCATCGCTTCCAAGGCCTCTTGAATCTTGTGATAATCCGGATGATCGGTCTTCGTATATTTCAGTAGCTCCGCCAATTGAAGGGGATATTTGCATATTCGTTGGATGGGCGTCAATAAATATCCGTCCAAGGGGATCTCTATGAGACCTCTCATCAATCGACAGGCCTCGAAAAATTTGCTATAACGATTGTGCTGGTAGAGCTCCTGCAGCGTCGCCGTGGCCATCGGGTGGCTGTTGCAGTACTCGGAATACATGCGAAAACCCGCCCTCTGAAAGAATCAATAACACGTTTTGCGTCTTCTTTTTCTTTAACTTTCATCTAAAAGTACATAGATAGAGTTCTTTCTAACTTCTTTTCAACTTTTATAGAGGTGATATCGATCAATTTATTCGTGCATGGAATTATCAACGAAGAAGAAAGCATGATATAAATTTAATAATGTCACTAACATGATTGATGAAACATTCGCCGACGCAGCTTTTGTACGGCGCGTTCCAGTCGATGCGGTCCTCGAGATCCTTCAGGAACTCAGACTGAAAGTCTAAAAGCTCCTCGAGGTTAATGAAGATCGTCTCGATCTGCTCCTCCGTGAACATGTCCGTGCGCCTACGGCATTCCGCGATATAACCCTCGGCCACGTCACGCAGGACCTTGACGAAATCGCGCTCAGTATGGACGAGCTCGCGGACCACGCTGGCCCTCACTTGCTCGTTCGAGAGCAGGGAGATGCTTGTACGCCTTCTAAGTTGAGTACTCGAGGATCCTCCTGACGCCATTGCAGCCAGACAATCTTCCACCGTATCTTCTTGGCTCACACGCAACTGTGAATAAATAAATTTTATATCGAACTTATTTCTTATATCTATGTTTAATTTAATTAAAAATTCGATAATTAAAATAATTACAAATAATTTTGTTTTTTACTGTCATAATTTTTGTTTCATATATTTATATTGTTTCTTGTTTAAAAAAATAAATAATTATAATACTGGAAGTTATTCTAAGGATAAGAGACAGCATGTAACGTGTGTAATTCATTTAAAATCTTATTCAAGGATATTTACCCTGACAAAAGCGGCCGGAAACCATCCGTGCTCTCCTCTGCAGCTGCCCCACCACCAATCCCTGTCCAGTGTATCGAGGACGTCAATGACATCCCCGGCGCGAAAAGCAAGTTCTTCCGGCTCCATTGCTACATGGTCCCAAACAGCCTCGGCCAACATGACGATTTCTTCATCCATCGTCTGCTCAAATGACTTCTTCTTATCCGTCAAGGAAGCGATCGAAGATTCGGAATCGGACATCATCTCGTCGTCTTCCGATGTTCCGGCTCTTCCATCCTGCTCGTCCTCTGATAGCACGTTGCCACCGGGTAATCTCACGCCTATTTTTTTTAGGAGTTAAATTTTATTGTAATAAATATATAAAAAGGGATACGAATATACATATTCTTACACAGATCGCCCATTAAACACGTTGACTCGAATTTTAAGTAAAACACAGGTGAAAAGATAAATGGAAATTAATCGGCACATGAATACTGTTATCTTGTAGTACATTTCAAATTCCATTCTCTTTACATTACACACAAGACAGGATATTAAAAATAAAAGAAAAAAAATGCAAATAAAATTGCCGCTTTAAAGCAATATCTTTTCACTTAATTCTTTAACACAAATATTTCGTCTGGGCAAAACAATCGATGAACAATCGATTCCTATGCAAAGCGTCCCACAGCGTAAACGACATTGCGCTCCGTTTACGCTCGTCGGAGGAATCCCTCTGGAAGTTATTGGGACAACAAGTACGCCAGCCCCCGGGCCAAAAACCGTCCACCGTGCAGCTCTCGGCGTGAGCGGAAAAAGAATGAAACAGTAGTTTTCATGAGATTCCTCGAGAGAAGGTAACCAAGCCCGCCGGAGTATCTCCCTCCTTAAGTATTCAGTTAGCCGCATACGTGCGAATTGATCGCACTTCCGGGGAAGCCGCGTCTCTCTCGCGGCCAGGCGAGACGAGAGAGGCGCTTTAACGAGCTTCTCCGGCAAACCAGGTTCCTTACTATTATCGTAAAACAGAAGCGTTTCCACACGAAGCAACGTTTTTACAGGGAATGAAACGGAGCACGATTATTACACAGGGATGTCCCATTCCTTACTCTCGCGCAATTATCCTTCTCTTCTTTTTTTTTCTCTCCTTTCTCTCTCTCAAGAGGGTGCATTCGATGGCAACACGATGGTGTGAATGTCTCAACAATGTCTTTACGAGGAATGCATGCTGAATACTCTTCAAGGTGATGTCTAGAGAGATATTGGCGGTCTCTGTGGTATACGGTGCACTAGATATCATCGAGGGTTTTCTACTGGGGTGTGTGGTAAACTCTGTCTACCCAGCAAACGCGTCCTGACACGAATCTCTCCATGATTCCATAATGTTACACGAAATATCTATCTCTTTGAGTACTTAATAAAAACGACTCCTAGAAAGAATTTTATTTTCCGTATCTATTTTTCCGTATCTATGTTTCTTTTTTTTTCGCCTCAATATTTTAATTATTATATATTAGTTAAACTAAATAATGTTTCTTTAAATATAATCAAATTTAATTAAGTACAATTAAATTATGTATCTTTAAGTAATGTAGAATAATCTATTGGAACATTAATTTAAAAATAATGTTTCGAGTGATATGATAATGACAATAATGATTCGAGAAGAGACGTGTGGCCTCGCGTTTTACAAAACACGATAAGAGAACGGTTGAACGCGCGTGCTTGGTAGACAAGACGAGAGGAACGTGATCTACGTCAGAGAGCTCGAAGTCTATCTTAAAATTAAGAGGCGTCGAAGCAAATACGATGACGATGCTTACCTGCGGTTTTGGCGCGCATCAGCGGCGAGAGCTGATTGATTCCCAGTGGCTGGCTAAGCGACCGCCTCAAATTTGTCCGAGAACTCCTCCCTTTCGCGTTACTAAGGAGCGCGAGAAAAAAAAGAGAGAGTTGATTAATTTGAGACTAATTCGTCTCTATACCGCGTCAACGTGCGGCGTATCGAGCGAAGGGATCGACAAAAGCGTGTACTCAGGTATTAAGCATATCGGTACAACATTCAGCAACAGATTACAGTATAGGTAGGTATAATATGTATATAGATATATGTATATGTATATATATAAAGAGTACAACACACGACAAGAGGTATGTATATATACATATGTATATATACGTATGTTACGCGTGGCAGATCAACTTTTTACTGGAGGAAAGATTAAAAGAAGGTGGTTTGTTATAATACCCGTCTACCTACCACTGGTCTCCCTCGATTTACTGGAAAGGTTCGAGAACAAAGAATTTTAAGTTTTCCCAAGTTGTCACTGGTTTTTCGGGGGTTTGTTGAGATCGAGATGTGGGATATCGCGATAATAAGTGTTTCGCGTTTGTGAGAGGAAGTCAGAATTGTTATTGAATTCGAAAATAAAGAAAAGCAGCGAGCGAGCGAGCGCGTCAGGCTACAGTAGGTATGGCCGTGCGGCTAAAAAAGAGCGGAATTAACAAAGCGTTCGATATGTTTTTTCATTTTGCATGTTTCTCTTTTTCTTTAACGCCTCCTCGACACTGCTAGCTTTTCACACTTCGCAGAGTGCGAAAGATTATTGCTCGCCTCGATTCCGGAAACCCAAGGAAGCGTTGCTCGGACCTTATCATTAAACCATGCATCAGACGTGACAATTTTACGCGTAAAACAAGATGTTTATCAATATTTTTTAATAATGAAAAGCTAAAAATAAAATTGTAAGATAATATTACGAGGAAGAAAATTCTCTCAATTATTCTGTTCAGAAAATCTTTTGTAATTTTTTAGATAGAATACATTAAGAAGGTAACATATCTCTCATGAATATAAAATCGTATATCTATTAAATAAAGCAATTTTATAAAATTTATTTATTTATATCGTAAAATAAGACATTCATAAATATTTTAAAAACCATTCATTTAAAATATTTGAAAGAATTATAATGCAAAATTTATATTAATAATACATTGTAAGATAATATTACGAAGAAGAAAACCTCTCTCAATTATAGTTCCGTTCAGGAAATCCTTTAGATAGAATACATTAAGAAAAGTAGCTTCGAGAATAATAAGGAAGATCATTAAAGCTTTTAATGGAATTTATTCTTACTTCAAGCTACTTTCTCATTATTGAAAATCATTTGAATATTCGATGGTTTTTATAACTTTCTAAGTTCTTTATATTTACATATTTCTCTTTCTCTCTCATTAAAGATTTTCAAGCGAGGCTCTTCTAACACAATCGTATCTCTATCAGCTCAAGGATCCAAGAGCAACGACTGCCTTGGGTTTCTCCAGCCTTCGCGAAGAGCCGACGTGATTCGCAAATGGCGATGATTTAATGAGGCGTACGCGACAAGAGGGTTGCTTGAACGCGAGGCGCGATTGTGATGATTAAACGCACCTTCTGAGCGTAACGATATCATGGGAAGAGTGCCTCGGGCTGAGCCTAGGCGGTCTAGTCTTGATCGGTGACGGCGTTGACAGCATCCTGCGATAATTGTGAACGTATCCGGACCTCGTATCCCACTGGAGCAGCCTCTGCCCCCCTAGATCGCTGTTGGTGCGACGCACGTGATTGTGTCGCGATGCACGATTCTGCAAATCCGCCTGGAACAATCGTGCGGATTTTGATGAGGAATTGCAATTAATTCCCGTCGCACTGAACGCGCGGATTGATTAGTTCGTTGCTTTCGAAGATGAAACGTACGATCCTCACGAGATCCCTCTTCTCTCTGCGGTTTGCGGCGTGTTAATATCGCAGCTCTGCATATCATGGGAAATAACGAGAAACTTAATATGCTCCTGAAAATTCACTACTTCGATGTAACTGTATGTACGTATCTACAAGATACAGTAAGAATATATTTTATTCTGTCCTTGTACAAACAATATTAATCTCTTTTATTTATTTATTTTTTTAATAAATTTATTCTTTCTTTAGTTACAAATTTCATAAGAATATAAATATAATCTTTAATTATATCAAAACAATTATATTTAATTTGTATATAAAATATTTAAAATTTTTTATTTTTCACTTAGGTCAGTTCAAAGTTAACATTTCCTTAATAGAAGTGTCGAGATTATCATTTATTGTAATGTTATTTTGTAATGCATTCACTATATCTCTATAATTTAAATTACAATATTAAAATTCTTACAATACAACACTCCTAAAATTAATTGAATATAATCTGTTGACCATTTGATTTTTCAAAGTTTAATTTGTAGAAAAGTTTCTGTTTTTTTTTTTTCAATCACTTTTAACTTGAAGATTATCGATGCTTCATTTTCATTAAGAAAAAATTGACTTCAAACTGAAAGAATGTATAATTTTAAAATATATAATGCGAACGTTTTAGAAATCAAGAATAACGTTCTTCATAATACAAATTAATGGCATTTTACTTTTCGTTCTTCGTTAGTTGTCGACATTATTTCTCAATAGCACCGAAAGAACGGATTTCTACACGGAGTGATTGATTAATAATACACACAACAGTTGTATTTCGCGCATGAAACGAAACGATTTCAGGCAATTGAACATAAGAACCGAACATAACGGGTCCTTCACATCGCGGAGTTAAATCGCGGACGACCGCGCGAGTAGCTTCATATCGACTAATGACGAGCGCGTTTCCTCTCTCGGTATCCTGACGCTCGCGATATAAAAACGGCTATCACAGAACGGCATAAGCGAATCTCTCTGCGAACGTGGTCAAACCGTAGGGATGACTAATTCTGGCTATCGAGGAAACAGTTACGATCGTAAAACCGATAAGCGCCACGATTATCATGTTACTATTAATGACTAATGTAAGTTATCGCCTGCACAGCTAAAATAAGATTATACAAAAATAAAACATCCATTCGTCGCGAAAGATCAATCCAGAAAAGAGCTGCGACAAAAATATCTGAACTTTTACGAAAGAATCGACACTATGCCCTTATGAAAAGAGCCATTCGCTAATTCGCTGCCATTCTAGTTCCGACCCCGACGCGAATAATAAAGTTAAAGATAATTTGATGTATTATTAATTAAATGATTTTAAGAATTTTTATCGCGATTTGCATCAACTGCTTTTACATTGTACAATAATGTATCACGAGCGAGTATCCGGTGCAAGCTGAAACATTTTCTATGATGAAAATGCGATAAAAAAAGTAGCATTAACTGGGCAACGATAAGGATAAGGGAAGGGACTAAAAACTTTACCTTGAACTTGTCAATCAGTATCTGGTTGATGAGCTCGGACTGGGGCCGCAATTTATCGGCAACTCGCCTGCGAAGGGCCGGAGGGCTATCGGTGTCGTCGGGAATATCGTCCGTATCGTGGGACTCGGAGCTGTCGCCACCCCCTATCACTCCACCGCCACTGCCCCCAGTCAACGCTCCACCAGATACCATCTATGTCATTCGTGCGAAATACGTTTGCGATATTTACTTCCTTCGTGTGTCAGCTCTTTTATGTCGAATAACACGAAGCGACGTCTCGAGGACGTCGTTCAAGTCATCCGAGAAACGTCCGAAAGATGTTTAAAAGATTAAGACTCCTATTTCGTCCAGAAGTCATTCCAATCTTTCAAACGTCCTTAGATGTCTCTTGAACTTCCAACGGAACTTGTCTCTCGAAGGAACAGAGAGATCTCTCTTTTTCTATTTCTCGTTTTCTCACCTCGATTTGTATACCGCTGTCTCCGCTGTTGCACTTGGCGTTTCGGGCGGCTTTGTTGCCCTTTTTCCTCTCTTTGCTGCTCCTCCAGACGAGCGGGCCGAATCTAAACATATTCGGTTAAATCGTGATCAAGCTGCCCTTCTCAACGTAAATGTTTATGAATTGATTTCTTCATATCGCTGTCTATGTTAAACATGTAACTTAATTCGATAATTTATATAATTATTTAATAATTGCTGCGATCTAGAAACAGATTCAATTTTAGACTCATTAATATAACATTTGATATTTTTATACTAAATTTTTATTATAAAGTAAAAATATTAGTATTCCATATCTTCCTCACTTAATTTATCTTCAAGCTTCGAAACTCTGTGTATCGTATACTGAAAATTATGGAAATGGAAACGAAGGATTTGCTTTATTAAAACGCTGTAAACACAGTTATTTCTATAGGTTGCCTTTCCATTCCCTTTTATGATGATAATGTATGGATTGGCCAACCCTTCGTATTTTCCAAATTAATTATTCCTTTTCTGCCGCAAATGATTCTAACAGCGATATTTCGAGCTCTAAATCTAAGGTAAGGGTGCTTGAGAAGAACCCGTTCAAGGAGAGCGCGATACGAACCGGAATTTCTGGTCATTGCTAGAATCGTCTTTGTGCTGGCTGCTTTGGTCGGAGGTGGTTACGGAAGGCGTCTCCGCGCCCTCGTCCTCATCCAACGGCCCGGTGCCGTCGTTGTCTTCCGCGGGGCATTCCTCGTTGCTCTCCTTACTGCCCTTCTTGTGGAACCTCAGCGAGAAGCTCTTACGGAATTTCTGCAACACGCTCTCTTGCTGGCTCTGTGCGCGATGCGCAGTATTCTGACTTCCGCCGGTGGGCACATTGGCGACATTCAGGACGGAAGACGGCTCCTGCAGCCTGGAATGACTGACCAGAGGGATCGTGGCCTCGGCCAAGGGATGCTCGGTTGTCATATGGCCCGCCCTCGGTCTCCCTTCGTCCTCTTCGTCGCCGGACCATTGTCGACTGTAAACAGAAAGTTTCGTGTTCTTCTTTTATTCAGGAAATTCTTGCAGGAAATTACATCAGATGCGAGAAGTCAACAGGAATTGAGGGAACTCCCGAGGCAAGAGAAATTCCAGATCTTCCATATCAGGAATTGCTTCTGGAATTATTGAATTCCTCTTCGTTCCCGTCTATCTCTGACGAGTCGCTTTAATCCTTATGAGAGTCATCTGATATTAAAAAAAATGAATCTCTTGCATAATGGATTAAGATGCGGAGCGTTCGAAGTTAAAGCGGATCTGAAATGGATCCGACAAATTATATAGACCCAATGTTCCCTTCACTCGAGATGTGAATGTAAAGCTGAAGTCAATATCTCTCTATTTCCGTATGGCACGCGACTACACAGAGAGAGCATCGAGACTGATAGTAGGAATCTACAAATTTTCGTATCGTAAAAGCGGAATCATTCGATTTCACGAATTGGACGGTCTTTAAATCTCACTAAGTTCCCTTCCATTTCCATTTTCTTTTACAGCGTTACGACTGACCGATGGTCTCCAGTGAAAATCGACAAGAGACGGCGAACCATCTCGTATTAAAATTCAGCGTCGTCGTTACTGCGAGAGAAGAATACGAGAAAGAAACGCGAAACTGATAAATAACGAAAGTGCTGAGCTGAAGGCGCACGCACGCACGACCGCGGTTGACAGAGTGACCGTCCGAAACTGAATAGCGGAAGCGCGTCTGCGTTCGCGAAAGGGGAAACCAGTCGAAATATTTCGCAAACGTTTGGACGAACGGAGTTGCGTTAGCGTTTCGCGAAATTATTAGCGTGGCAAAATTTTGTTTCCATGCGTCGTCGGGCGGTTCCCTACCGTGTGTAACAAGTGCAGCACAAATTATTTCGTCCTCGCGCTAAATGCGTATAAATATATCCACTGTAATACGATCATCCCTCCATGTGTGGCGTTTCGTTGCAATTATCATGACCGCGCGAACGTTTGTGATGAGACACGGGGAAATATTTAATCATGCCTCGCGGTTGTTAATTATGCGAGGGAAATATTTTCGTAACTATTGTTGCGTAGGTGTTTTAATAATCGATGCCGGAGGCGCACAATCAAAATCGCTGCCTATTAATATTACATTAATGAGATACTTGCGTTAATGAGTTGTTCTACGAGACATTCCACAAATTCTAAGTTTTAATTTTACTGACGAAAGTTGATGCTGGATTTAGCGAAGAATATGTTATTAAAATTAAAGAGATTTGTGAGACTTTGTATATCCTATCCCTATAAAAGATGCGAAAATTGTAAACCTCGTTAACAATATGTTTTCTTATGTCTATTTCTACCAATGCAGATTAATTTTAATCTCGGTTTAACTTACGTTCTATCTTCTTTTAGTCCTAAGAATTAGAAAAAGATGAAAAGTAAGTTAAACCGAGATTAAAGTTAATCTGCATTGGTAAAAATAGACATTAGTAAAGCTGGACAAACGTATCACAATTCATTTATCTCCGTTTTTTTAATTGTATATTTTTGTAGAAATTAAATTCTATTAAAATATAAAATCCTCTTGAAATTATATATCTAAAAATATAATTTTGTCGTTTATTTTCTTTGAAGTGATTGACCAAAAATCTTTTATGTTCAATCGCTCCTTAAAAACTAAGGACTTTGATATATTTTCACTAAAGAATGTTTTTCTTCCTGACAAAGAATCTGAGTACATAATGAATAGTTAAAAAAAAATTCGTCGGTTTGGAGATATCATTTAATGATGCGTTAAAATTAAAATAATTTGATGGTTCAACATTTTTCCAAATTATGGAGACAATTACGTGCTACAAGAAAAGATCTGGATATATATAGCTTCCTAAGAACTTCAGTGTGTCACAACAGACGGGTTGTAATCATCTGAGTCAGTTTAATCGGAATCACGCACCACATCATAAGGATATTTGTCACGAGCGAGTGCTCTCCTTTCGTATTGCCAATCTCTTATCCTTCCTTGTCTGCGAGCGTGATCCCCCGCACGTAAGGCCACATCCTATGCTCTTCGATATCACCTTATAAGTGAGTGTATCATAAGTATATCAGGCACGAAATTGTGTCACATTACCGCGAAAGTCACCTCGACATATAAATGCAATCAAAACACTCTCAAAATTTTCATTAGAGTTCAATAATACGATTGTGATAATATATAAAAAAAAAACGCACTATTGATGGCAAAGAAACAACACGAAAAATATCCCGCTATCAAAATCAAATTCCCAAGCTCCTCCGCAACAGCTTTTCTTCTCCAAGCGCGAAAGATATTCGCGCGATGAAAGTAAATGAAAATAAAAACCGTTTGCGATATGTCCGTGGACGCGTCGACGTGCCGCCACTCGACGAGAGAACTTTCGAAGGAAGGAGCATCTGGCGACTGCCTGAAAGCAAGATAGCAGCAGGAAGTGTAGCGGTCGACGTTCCACCGGCGACTGAAAGCGTGAACGAGAAGTCTACGAGCGTGTACATGCGGACGATGCACTACACGCGCTACAGGTTTGTGTGTCCCGTGAACTCTTCCAGGAATAGATTTTGGAGGGTCGATCGCATCAGGTATAAGGCGAGGGAAGTGCAGCGTCTTACCCGCGCCTTGCTTTCTTTCTCTATTCTCCTTTCGCTCCCTCTCTCATTCGGGCGGCGGCCACAAAAGGCACCATTTATTCGTGCAGTGACAGAGGACCTACCTTTCATCCTTTACTCAATCGGCGGGACGCCAATTCACAATTCAGAGAACGCAGCGTTTGATGTTCATGCAGATACACAGATCGTTAATCCTGTGAGGTCCGACAAAAATCGGAAAATTGATTCGATAATCACTGACACTTTGACGTTTTATTTTACGTCTGATGTTATCGACGCTGTTCAGAGAAACAATCAATTTTATAAGAAATTGGAAGCAAGCGAGCTAGTCATGTCACGAAATTGATGAGTATCCCAAAAATTCTTTGTAACTTTTAGTAGGCAAGATTACAAGATTAAAGAGATGGAAGAAAATGAGAAAGAGAGAGAATAAATTATAAATAATAGAACATATTTCTCTTTTTTCTCTATCTGCTCTTTCTCTTTCTTAAAATAATGTATTTCTAAATAATTGTGAACTTTTCGAACGCGATCAATTTTTTTTTGGTACTTCATAAGATTTACTACAAAATTAGCTTAAGACTTTTTAATTTTTTACGTCGTACATTTTATTTTTCCCTGTGAACGTTTTGATATTAAACGATACGAATAATATTTAAACGCTAAAATAAACTAAAATAGCTCTATTTGCCCCGAGTGCGATCCGAGTATACTACGTTAAGTACTACTACGTCGGGAACAACATGGGGTTAATTAACGTTGGCACGAATGCGGAAGATTACACGAAGGGGCGAGGAAGTATCTTTTAGCTCCGTTCGCCTTATCAAAGTGGATAGCTCTTCTTAGCGACGTGCCTGCACCAAGCTCTTCGTCAAGAGAGGGAGGATGTGGACGAGATAAAAAGCCGTGGTAGAGCGTTTTCTATACCCGGTAATTAGAACATCCATTGATCACGTGTGTGTACGTGGGCCCGGATGCACAGCGCCAATGCACCTCAGGTAGGTCATCCGAAATAACGTTCTTACTCGCGCTTCGATAAATGTCCGCTGACACATACGTACACATACACAGAGATCGGTGGATTGCGAAAGGGAGGCTCGAAAAGCGCGGCACTCTGCGGGATCACCAGCGACCTTTGACGCGGCTTGCCTTTGTCCCCTATCAGCGGGACGGTTTTTTTTTTTAAAGATCATTTGTCGTTTCGTGGGAGTCCTCTTCTGACGATGTCTTTTGCGGGAGGTTCTGCCACTACGACAGCGAGGAATGCAATCATCACGAGCGAACAATCGACGCGATGAAATTGCACAAGATCCCGTCGGTCTTAGGTTCCCAATTTATTCCAAAGGGCGGCGTTTCATTATGCATCTTATAACTGTCTCCCTCTGGCGTTGGGTCGACATTTGTCACACGCAACAATTTGCGAATTTCTAACTTCGTCAACATGTCTGTGGATTTTATTTATTTTTTTTTTCGATCTACGTTCACCGTTGCAGCTTCGATGTTACCGCGTCATGGATGAAACTGACATTCAATAAACGATTTTCGGACGCGCCATTTTATCGACAACTCAATAACAGTGTCGATTTTTTGTTGCATACGCGATCTTTAATAGAACTTCATTATTTTCTGTCATCAAATATTTGGCAAGGACTTTCGTTCATACATCACTTTACGTAAATTAGCGTCGTAAAAAATAGGAATCTAGATCTTCAACGATATTGCATTATAAACATTTAACGAGATTAAAATTATTAAAGTTTATTATTTAAAAAATTTAATAATTAAAATTAATACTTAAGTATATAAAATACTCAAAATAAAATTAAATCCGAATTGAATTATCTATTGTTAATTACAATAAAATATGCCCATATTGCAAATAAACAATAATACACATTCTCTTTGTTTCTTTGTATATATGTGTGTCTTACATAATAATATCCAAATGAGATAAATCGTTATAATATATAATATGAGAAGAGAAAGAGAGAGAGAGAGAAAGAAGAAACAGATCAATTTTATTCCATTACATAATATATACCAAATTTGGTTTCAAAAGATATATCAAACGCATATCAATAATAAAAGTTTTAACGAGTATATTATACATATAATATATGTATATGTCAAACCAATAACTGTGAAGGATCTTCAAGAATTTCTTCGAGCACAATTTTCCAATTATTTCGTCCTTTTCAAATGAATCTTTTCAATTTCTTGTGCACGAAATCTGACTCGATTTGCATATCTAATTTTTATTGGAGTCTTTACGTGAATAAATTCATAGCTTGGTCGTAGAGTTTCATTTGACGTTACTTGTGTATCCCATGTATCAGCCCATGTAATTGAGTCAGCTTGCTTAAAACGGTTAACCATGTTTTTTACACGGGTGTTGCCCGTGGCTATAATTTTAGCAAAATCATGGAAGCGCGAAGGATAAACAGAAAATTTTATAAGCACCTACGAATAACACTAACAATAAGTGTTGACGGACAGAAGTGAGTGGAAACTTGTTTCGGACCAAGTAGAACAGTCACAACAGGAGAATGATTTCAGAATGAAAATTTGTACCGCTACTTTTGTGGTCCATCGTGACCACCCTTAAAGTTGTCTTTTCAAGGATAGGCTCTGCGGTCTCTGGAGAAGAAGATACCATCCGCAAGACGAAAAGATACCACCCGCAAAATGAGAAGTTACACGCATTTTTAGGTTTTCTCCGAAAACCTAAAAGTTATGTGAGATATTATTTTTGTTTGTACTCAAGTTCTCCGTCATTCTTTATTCATTCTTTATTCAAGAGATACGGTGGGTATTATTACCTAAATATAAAAAAGACAGAAGGGAATACAGAATAAAACAAAACAGAATAAATATTAGATAATAAAGATAAAAATAAGAAAAAAATGTGCTCATGTCGCATTTTTAATCGCTTTAAAATCAAGTTGATAATTGTATTGTCATCAACGATATTGCGTATTATTTTATTTCGAACGTCATTTATTTTTATTAACAAATGCATATGGAAAATTTTACGAAATAATACCCGATGTGTGAATATCGATACAGATATAAATCAGTTAGATCCGATGCAGAAGAAAAAATAGCTTCTATGAAAAATGTAATCAGAGAGAGAAAGAAAATTGATTATAGAAGAAAAGAATTAAATGTCATAAAAATGATATGGAATATTGAAAAGTTTAATTACATTGTCGCTTTATCTTTGTAGGTTTTCCCTTGTAATTGAAGAGATTCGGTTTTTGACAGTTTATATATTTCCATGAATATGTATATATAAGTTGTAATGAATATATTGTTGTAATTTTTTTTAAGAGGCATGAATGGCTGCCTATTCGTCCATTAATACTAACGCTGTTTGAATATACACCTACCTGTCGTGGTTTCTATCCAAAAGTGCCGGGGTACTGGACGCTTTAATTCGTCTTTGAGCCTTGCTGAGACCAGGAATCCGTCGTCTCTCCCTTCCGGCGTGGCCACTTGTTCTGTAATCGTGCAAAGGCTGAAACAAAACGTTAAAAGTCGAATAAGAACAACTGAAAATATAAATGTTAGCAATCAATAGCAAAATATTGAATAATCGTCCAGATTATCTCCGAATAATTGTTTCTCAATAAAGAGAATTTCCTTCTATCCTCTAATAGACGTACATCAATATATCGGAAAGGGTCACGTTTATTTTCAGTGTACGGGCATACTTAGCAACATATTATTGATGACAATTGATAACCCCGCGAGAAAGTTGCGTTACGAATGTATATCTTTCCCACGATTCGACTGGGCACGCACGAATGCGCTTGATCATTCGTATCTTTGTATCAGTATCGAGCGTTCTTTAGCCGGGTTACCGGGTCTAATATTATGTTGCTAAGCTTCGCAAGTGGGTTACCAGACAACCGGTTTTATTTAAAATCGGCGGTTCGCGTCGTATCGTCTTCCTCTCATCGGTCTTTTTGCCGTGTGGTTGATAAATTGCAAATTGCAATTGAATCGGATTTTATTTACGACTCTGCGCTATATTATGCCGAAGCCATAAAGAATAATTGCTCGTGGAAATAGGAGCGACAATAAATTACAATATATAAAATATACTGCGCTAATAAGTTTATCTGATGAATTAAATATATTTTTTTATCATAGTTTCTTCGTTATTTCTTCATTATTAAGATACGTATACGGATATTAATGATCGCTTTCACAACAGTGTCCGGCTATAAACTATCGATCTATCTCGCACATCATCAGTCGCAGCGCCCTGAGCGCGTATCACTGCGTCTTATCCGTGGTAATCGACGAAAGCGTTGATTTCGCGGTTTCTGCCCATCCTTTCACGCGTGCCTTCGCGCTGGGCGGGACAAGAAGGAGATGCAAACGGTGTCGAGCCACAAAGGTTGATTATATCTCTGCAGCTGTCTCGACACCGCGCGCGACGTTCTACTAATTAAGATTCCTGCGATTCGCGCGATGAGAAATCTATGCACGACATATATATACATATATATGAGATAAATCTTTCTAGCTCAAAACTTCAATCGCCGATTCCCCTCGAATCCGTCTCGCTATAATCGTACTCGATTCAAACGGAAAATTATGGAAATTCTGATCATTGACACTTGGCCTCAATGGAAATTTCGTTTAACGCTTTCGCGCTTTGAATATCTGTCAAATTATAGAGAAGATGGATGTTAATATGGGAGGGTGGTAATATATGAGATTGTAGAATTTTTTCGATACACAAAAATTATCTAGCAGTAACAAATACTTAACAACGTTCTACCTATTCTGCTCTTGTATCAGTTAAACGAAAAATTGTACAAAAAGCAGTGATTATTTTTTTGTTCATCACAAAATTTCTACAATCAACTCGTTTTTCTTAATAAATTGAATAATTTGAAGTAATCTGTGCCAAATTGCCAAAAGTGTTATGGTCAGTTTAAAAAATAGGGTATTTGTTTTATTATTATATTATACATATGAAAAGTCTTTATAGAAATATTTTGTTAAACCTTTCCTGCTGTTTCAGGAAAAATTTGAAGAGTTACCATCCATATTAACATTCTGTTTTTTTTTGAGGCCCGAATTTGACAATCTTGAATTTTTAGAAAAATTGTTTTATCCACTAAATTAAAGAATGTGATACTTTGCATACTGAAAACTAAATATTTGCAGGAATAAAGAATGCTGATGTCGTCCGTTAGTCCGTTATTATGATTAGTCTCAATTTAATTAAATAAAAAGACCTTCCCATATTACTACCATCTCCTTTAATTTCGAATCGTGGCATTTTAGTCAGATAGTTCTGCTTCATCGGTTATTCGTTCCATAAAAGAGTCTGACGATTTGAATATTCTGTTCAGTCTCCGAGGGCCATCTTCTACAAATATAGAGCGCTCAAAGTAGTCGAGATGGTCGATGTTATCATTATTAGGGACATAAATTACCAGCTACACCTGCTGCGAGTGTGCGGCGCGCACAACGTGGGACCTCTCGCTCCCGAGACGTCTGCTTCCGGTATATGTATAAACGCACGGTGGATAGCGTCAGTTCGACACGATACGTCGGACGTTAACGAGCACACTGTCGTCGCTGCGGATGATGCATGTAGGTCGTCACCAGCTGGCCGCGGTATACCACAGTCGCGTGCAAGCGCGATACATCCCTCTGTGGCAGGCTACCGCCGAGACGTCACCGGCATCGGGACCATTGCTCACGCGTCGCCGATCGATGATCGCTTCCGCATAGTCAGTAATCACTCGGATCGGGAGCCTGCGACAGCGGGGTTCGCATGCCGCGAATATTTAGATCGGTTCACCGGATGAAATATCGCGGTTGAACGGCCTCCTAACGCAACGTCGCGACGGAAATACGCGGTTCTAGGAAGAAATAGTCAGCGTTGAAGAATGAATCGCGAGTAATGTTAGTTCCTGGCTCCAGGAAAACAGATGCAGTCACGAATCTCCCCGTGATCGAGTCTCAAAGGACATCAAGCTATTACCGTCAAGAGCAGCCCTCAAGAATACATTGCGAAGAAGGAACTACGAATCGAGCTGGCGAGGAAAAAACGAAGAAGATGTACATTGAGATCAATAGACGGTCAACGGAGACTGCTATCGACAGAATTGAAAATTTCTCTATTTACTTCTGAGGAACTCCGGTCCTCGTGTGTGAAAATAAACGAAATTAAATCGGTGACCGCGCGCCGTGTCGGTCTACACGTATGCCGTGCATGCAGACCAGAAGATTAGTGGGCGGTGCTTGGGGTCTGCTTAATTAAACCCTAGAATGTCTCATTGACTAACGCAAGGGTCACAGTAACAAGTTTGCGGCTTTGTAGTGGTAAAGTTATCTTGCGTTGCGATTGCGTGCCCACTAATTGCGTTCATATTCTATATTTTTATTACAATACGTGCATCGTTTTTTTCATATTATTCGAACACGCGCTTTTCCTTCTGGAATATAAGAATAAATACAAAGTCCTTTTCATTATCGATCACTGAGTTATTTTCAATTAAATTATTTTAAAAACATTGAAAAGATTAAGCTTAAAGTTAAGACAATATCAATTTATAGATTTATCTTCTCGAACTTTTAAGGAAAGAAAAAAGCATTATCGTGCTGAAACTCTTTGTAATTTGAGATAATGTGTTTTTCTTACGTGCGCTTAACAGCGTTCGAGAATTGAAACTTTTGTTCGTGCCTGAGAAATAAGTACGCGAGGAGAATAATATACTCGGCAGGTGAGTTAATTTATCAAACAATACCAGTTATTTATCGCTGCGTCCACCAGTAACAATGTATCCGACCTGACGTAGATGATGCGAAGCCATTGTTATTCGATGAAGAAAAAGAATATCACTCTTCCGGGAGGGGTGGGCTAAGAGACGCGAGTCTTGCGTCATGCGCCAAGTATATATAGAAATAAAGCTACCCCGAGAAAAAGTGACGTTACGGCATATTTCTTTACCAGGTAACAGATCGTCCTGGACATAAATACGACACATAAATCGATTTCTCGAACATAAGCGAGGACGTAATGCCGCTCCCTTTTCCTCTAGATCGTCACCCCGACAATTGACTTTGACAGAAATACTCGAATGGGGGCCGTCAGCTCTTTTTCCCTTCCGAAGATATTGCCCTCGAGATATCAAAATGATCTTCCGCTCCTCATCATAATTTGATTACTCATTAACCTTTTGACTATAGTTGCTTCTATCTTTTAGTATACTTTAATTATTTTTTAAACAGTATAATTACTTAATAATGTTTAAATGACGCGAATTAATTACTTAATAATACTAATAATTATTATAGAACTATATTATTATAATTACATAATTACATAATTATATAATTCTTGATTATATATAATTACTGTAATTTCTTTTATCATATTCTTTTAACTCACCGAAACGGGGGCTGTGTGAGATGCGGCTGCTTCCTGCGCGCGACGGAGCCTGCTGGGGCTCGGGCTGGATTGCTGGGAATCCTGTCCCCGCTGCCAGGATGTCGACCTGCTGCAACAGACGAACAAGGGAACTCAATTATCTCCACTGTGACCACGATGGTTTATGAGCAGAAAAAGTTCATTGAAAACTGGCAGTTGATGTAATTTGAGAAATTCTTATCTCTTTGTAATTATTCAAGTCATTCGGGCTCACAGTCACGTGTATCGTGGATCTTTATCTTCGCTGACATAATTATCGCATCGTTATTTGATATACTTGAGTGATTCAAAGACTTATTCATTCCCCCGCAGACCGCTTACGTTCGCAGTAGAATCGTATGTGTACACATAACGTTATCTCAATTAATTCATACATAGGCTTATCGCGTGTTATCGGTATCGGATTGCAATGCGTCCGATAGGCGCGATGCGCCATGCCCGGTGATTAATCAATAAACACGGCGCGGTACGTCGCTTGAATCTTAATTAATGGGTTTGGAGGAGCAGGGCAGAGAGCCGGGCAGAGACGCAACATACGTCTCGGAGTTGCATCTCGTTATCTTAGTAGGTCGCGTTCAAGCGCGGTATATATGCAGTTTACACAAGGAGCGGGATACACATGGGTTTCATGTAATAAAATTGCGCTAAAGTAATTCGCGCGCTCGGTTCAATAACGCGGAAAAACGGCTTCGCGCTTCGCAGTCGCGCGTGTTAGTGGCTAATGCATGTGCATGTCGCATCCGTTTTAGTAAACACAAACTTTTTTCGACGTTACAACATACACGTCGTTTTAAAAGTACCGTTTAATACATAAATTGTGCGCCACGGAGAAAACTACCATTTTCTCATTATTCCTTTTATTTATAATATTATATAAAGTTGTAGTAGCTGCGACATATTTTCATTGAGGAAGAATCTGCTCCAAAGTCGTCTAAGAAAAAATAGGAATATCGTCTAACAATTTTAAAATATTATATCTCTCTAAAAGACTGATATAGAAAACATTGCATATAAATTTATCAAAAATAAATTATTATATTAAATGTTCTGCACTATTATTTTAAAGGGGTAATTTTAATAGATTATTACATTACGATTTTAATATAAACATACTACGTAATTATCTTATAAAATTAAAACTTTAGTAATTTTATGAGTCGTGCGTTACGTATCAAAGCCGCCAACGCTCGTGGACCTATCGCAATTTGTAAAACACACATTATGAATGACTATGAAACGGAAGTATTGCAATTGATAAAAATGCGGTTTTCTCTGTCGATGGGCATTCGGTCGGCATTGTTCGCGGCCGTCGCAATCGGATGAGGAAAACATTTTCGTAATAAATTATGGTAGAACGCGCGGCTTATCGTCCTGACGCGATAATGGGTGCGATGTTGTAAGTTATGGGGTCAAGGGTCGCCAGGTGCGATTTGTACCAACCAACGTTCGTTTCGTCGATAACCCCACTCACAAAGACGGCGATTAATCGTTCCGATTGTCGTGCCACGAGACAATAATCTCGGGTTACGTATCACGTACGTGACGTGGGTCCGGCTTTCTACTTGAATCTGGCAATGCGTGCGTACGCAAAGTGCACGGAGCAAATGAAGAGCGCAATTTCTAATCTCCCCGCTACATCCTCGCGGGTTGCAGATATCGTGCTCCCTTTAAACAAATTGCAATTTGTTGAGCGAGGTGTTCGCTCGATTCTCATCCTAGATTAAAAAATTGAGGAAGTCGCTCCGTGAAGAATACCAACCGATCGCAATAATCTTCGAAGGTCGCAGACGTGCGCGAAGTGGAAGCGAGTGGAAGATAGGAGCGGAATTCGAAATCGCTCGCGGTCCCGCATTCTCACGGCAGCGCTTCATTATTCGCGCGCAAGTATATCTCGCGATGTTTGTCGTGCTAGAAACTCGACGCAACGGCAGGTACATACATAGGACGTACCGATCGTCAAACGGTGAAAGGCGATAATAAACGGCGCGGCGCGGCGCGAGTGAACGAGTGCACTCACGTCGCGCTGCGCGGGGAAGAAAGGAGAGGAGAAAAGAAAAGAAAATGCTGATAAAAAGAAAGTATCCTCGATGACGGTCGCGAATAGCTGACATAGTCGGCCGCGAGCCGAGTGCATCGCCGATCGAAGGCAGGTCACGGCGCGGCTCTCAGGCACCTGAGAGTTCATCGATTTATTCCACTTTCTACGCGTGGTGCTGATCGAAACCGGCGCGGAATCATCTTTCCACGCGCGATGGGAGCGGCCGACTGTCGTCCGCGGAACGCGAACGAGATTTACTTAACCCCGTCGAGGATGAGCGACGTGCAACTCTCATCCTTTTGCGAAAGATCGGTTCTCGATATGTTGACTCTGTTCGCTGTCATGTTAACCTTCTCTATTCCCGACTGCCGGCGAAGGAAGGCGAAGTAGGGAAGGCGTCTGCGAAAGCCTCCTTTAACCTTTGCTTATAATTAGCTGTACGGATCATAATGTAAGGCCAACGTCAAATCGGTTTCGAACATCAGCTATAAATGGCTTGCATTACTAGAAGTAAAGGTTGTTCAACTTCTTGTTCCATATATGTATATTAATAGATTTGTCCTAGAATAATATATATAAGTAAAATTTTACAGATATATATTTTTATTACAATGCTAAAGAGATAATAAGAACTTAAAAAAATTGAATTTATAATTTATTAAATAGTCTTTCAGAAATCCACCTAAAATTATTAATTTTAATCAAATATTTCAAATGTACTTTTATTCTTTACAATAATTAAAAGAGACAGTCTTTAATTAAAAATTATTTTTTTAATTAGCTACTGATACGTTTGATCATCCAAAAAACTAATTCGAAATTGAATTGGTAGATTAATAAAATCATATTTAATAAATTGATAATTTTAGATTAATTTTGTGATGATCCATATATACTTAGGCTTTTACATTAGTCTAAATTGTTATTACCGTTTAATATCTAAAAGTATTTTTTATTTGCAAATTGTAATTGATTATGACAATATACGTACTACACGTACTCTTTTTTCTCGTGAAATTTTTCAAGATCGCGTGTCGAGACAGATATTTTGTAAGATATCCTAGAAGCTTCGACGTGGACAAGTGCACAGCACGGTGGTGCCATTATGAAATATGGTACGTTAAAATTTGATGGATGATTACAAAAACGCGAACGACGGCGCGGGATCTAATATTTACCGTCTGGTACGTGGAAAGTACGTCACCAGCCGCGTGGCACGATCGAAGGATATTGGCACGTCGCGCTCGGTATACATAAGCGGATACCTGCGATACGTGCGATACGTGCTTGCGACCCAGGAGCACCGGATCCTTACCGTGGTCGCAAAAACGCATGAATTTGCGAAAAGTGTCAACGCCGCCAGCGATATGTCCAAGGTTAAGGAGTTTTATGTCTAAAACTCACGTACATGTTGCACGAAGATCGCATTTCTCAACAGCTGAGAAACACAAGTAGCTTTTGATTTGTTACATTTTCTTTAAGAGATCAACAAATTGTTTTTAAACATAAATTATACGACATATTTACTTATTACGAATTTTCTATCTTCTGACTTTTTAAATCCATCATTATTTGGAAATATTGAAGATAAAATAAATTTTTCTCCTCTTTTCTCTTTAAACATAAGTACAAGATACATAAAATGTTTCAAAAATAATTTTTTTTAATCGAAGCTTGATCAGCTCGAAGACGATTTTTCCTTACCTAAAAAACAAAATTTCTTGAAATTTCTCTTTTTCTTCTAACGTAATTTTCTATATATTACATTGTTACTTTTTATGGAAAGAAGGATAGACAACTCTCTCAACCTGTGTTTCTATCATATGCTTAATATGGAGATGCAGACTCGCTGCTTTGCCCGGGGCGCCGAAATATCTCTACCGGACCGTTGCGCGTGGGTGTTGCTCGCTGGTGGGTAATAACCGGTCGTAAAATCTTACCGGTTTCACAACGCAGCTTCCCCTCGCGGCTCCGGCCGCGTCTTATGAATATACCTGTGAATCTTTTCTGGCTCTCTCGACGTGCTCGCTCACTTAAGAGACGCGCGCGCGAGATGCGCTGCCGCTATTCCGCGCCCCGCGGCACGTAGATTCACGGATAAACGCATGATTTTTCTCTCTCAACAGGCGCATTGAACTGACATGGAGTCTATGCGCATCCTACGAATGATCGTTCTATCGTGCGATGAATGATAACGTTCATGACGTCCATAATAATTCGCGTAACGTATCGCTTTGCTTTATGCAACATGTTTCCGCGAAATTTGCCGCACGATATCAACTCTGCAATTGAATAACAGTTCAAGAGATATGAATTAATTTCTTTTTGATAATCATATTATAAATGATAACGATTGTAACAGAGTGCAGATCACACTCATTATAACTCGCATCACTTTGTTTTACGCAATATATTTTCTTATTGCTCTTTTATATACTCTCAAGTCTTGTTAAGTACCAACTTACAAGCAATGAAGTTATTATTATCATTTCCGCATCGTTACTGTATTCAAAATTGTATAATTTAATTGTAATTGTAACAATTATATAACAATCTGAAAAATTCAACATTTTTTACCGTTTTAATATAATTAATTAATTTGAATTGTTTATATAAAGCAACAAATCATTGCACTGTGCATTTCATAATAAGAGCAAAATTAAATGTAAATGTAAATTGTAGAATAAAATTTACGTCCACGTAAAAATTTATACACGTCACAGTTTACACAGTCATTTATACATGTCACAGTTATACAAGTAGGAAATTATATATATTATAAATTAATTAACACGATTTCGAATTCAACAGTTACAAGATAAGTATGACTTATTACAACTTCTCACTTATCGTATATATCTTTATTCGAGAGATTGCTTAATCGCCACTGGATATGCATTATTCGCTAGATAGAATACGTAGCTGTCGCATGCGCGGTAAAGGCTGGTTGTAATATTGCAAGGTAGATTACCGAATCGCTAGACCATTTGAAACGCGCCGACTTCTCTTTTTCTCGCATTTTCAAGGATTCAAGAACTTTCGCAGCTCACGCGAGCGTTAAAACGGGATTGCGGCATTATCGATTCGTTGTTAATAGCTGCACTCATACTCATATATTTCCGCGGTCGATTCGTGCTGACGGATCACTTTCGAACCATTTACGGCTTCGTACATTTAGCACGAAGTAAGGGTTCCGAACGCTGGCGGCTCCTTTTTCCCGTCCATTTTTGCGAGCTTCATGTTCACGTGTCGCGTCATCTCGCCGACTAATTTTGCATAATCAGCAAAATTGCATGGAATTTGTAAAATGCGAATTGTCCCTCGTGACTCGTCGCGAAAATTTTGGGTATAATGATACAATGTCACGGTACACATTTTATTATTATTCTCGCATACTAATATCAAAATAGTGAAATATTAAAAAGTTATACTAATTAATTAAAATGAATTAAAAAATTATCAAGTCCGGTATAAAATTTTGTAAAATTGTGTGACTGTTACATCGCTTATTTACAATATTATATTATTTATAATGATATATTATGAATAATCGTGTGTAAAGTTGTAAACTGTAATAAATGACTATATATACATATAGTTATATAAAGATGAGAGAGAAAAAAGTCCGTATAATATCGCGATCTGGTATCGCGAGTGATACATTTATGTATCTAAACGGCTTTTTTTTATTTATACCATAAATCTTTTACAAGCTCGGTTGCGACGCTCGTAAATCGGGCACGTCGTTTTCTCGATTTTGCCCCAACGCGACGAACGCATGCCGATAAAGGGAGGGTTTTGTGGACCATAAAAAAATCGATCCCGAAGCCCGTGTGCCTTGTTGTATTGTGCGTTAAAAACGCGCATCATGGATTCGTGTGTTGCCGGTGCCGGACCGGCCGGTCCAGAAGAGATTTTCAGTTTCCATCCCCGTGCTCGCCGGGCTTAAAGGAAAATACTCCCAACAACGCGGCAAACGTTATTACACGCATTTATTCTACATAAAACAAACGCATCATAAAAACTAAACTTCGCTATCTAGTCGCGAGTAAAATAAATATTTGCAGCAACTTTACTAATTGTTCTCTGAAAATTTTACTATTTTCTTATTTTATTATACCATTTTTGAATGGCTCGTTCACACAAGAATAATGACACCGTATTAAAATCTTAATAATTCGAAATACAAAATAATATAATGGGTACTTTCATTTGTGATAAGAATTTAAATTGTCTATTAATATTCTTATCAACAAAAATAATCTATTTCTCTGTATGTACATCTTAGTACTTGTTCTTTTTTTTACGATTTCTCGACGCTTCCGCGGCTTTCGGATTTTTCTGAAAATTGCAGGGCTGATTTATGTAACCGCAGTCGATGCCCGCCGTAAAACATCTCATCCCGAGAATCACCTACGAGACGAAGGGATCGCCTGAAGGGACAAAACTACGTTGGTGGTAGTCGGTGGAATATAAAGCCCACCTTGCATCTTCGCGGAGCGCTCGCGACGACTTTGTATATATGTATCTATTGATATACGATTCCGCCTTTTGTCGACGGACTCTTCTTTATCTTCTTCGCTTTCTCGTCTCTCTTATTCTCTTTGTCTCATCCGCCGTTTTCTCGGCCGCGAAGATAAATCATAACTTTAAACTGACGCACTGAGATTTCGGATCTTACAGGAATACACAACAGAAAGCAGCTACGTGCATGCGAAGAGAATTATATTTCGAGATTCGTAACTCTCTGTTGTTTACGAAAGAGTAATAATTCGAAGAAATTTACATCGCATTAAGCTGCATCGAACAGGCAACAAAGCTTTACATTTTTAC
The DNA here is from genome assembly GCA_928718305.1 of Tetramorium bicarinatum. Classification (NCBI taxonomy): domain Eukaryota; kingdom Metazoa; phylum Arthropoda; class Insecta; order Hymenoptera; family Formicidae; genus Tetramorium; species Tetramorium bicarinatum. The sequence continues at coordinate 16,000,479 of OV788324.1, forward strand.
TTCTCTCAAGTAGATTCAATTCAATAAGATCTTTAATGCTGAAAAAAGCGCGGATAAACTTACGAGCTGTCCGAGAGTCTTTGGACTTGAGAAGTATCTCTTCATATATATATATATATATATATATATATATATATATACTCTGTAGGACATATATTCTCTCTTAAATTTTACTCAGACTTTAGATTTGCGCTAGCGGGGAAAGTATCGATTGCGCAAATCGAGAATTATGTGGATATAGAATTCTTGTCGATGATGAGTCTTCAGTTCGGCAGATAACGTATTCTGGCTGTGAATAGGATGCACGTCCCGTGAATCTCGCGCGAAAGCCGATATGGTCCCACGCGATGCGTGACCCTATTCGCTATACGGTTATTGAATTTCAATTTGTGATATCGCGCTGTCTAATTAATACGATCTTCTCCCGTATATAATGTATTACAGTATAAACCTCCCTTTTCACTTCTTCCAATCGATCGCGTCAAATCTATTAAGTTCTATAGAACCGATGTTGCATCAATTTGAGATACATATTCATTGTAATCTGTAGCTTCTCCACGTCCAGTCGTAATAGAAGATTTTTAAATAAAACAAGTTTAGGATTAGTCTCTATACAATTTTTTGGATATTTTATGATAAGTTTTAATTTATTATTTTAATTAATGATGTTTTACTATTTTCCATAACTTCTTTTTTTGCCATCTTTACTATAATTTTTTAAATTTTATTCCGTACATGTGTGTGATAGAGGGAAAGAACTTAAAAATTGCATGCTTTATACGCTATAATTGTCCAAGGAGAAATCGTCTCAGAAATCATTAATTTCAAATGTGGAACTTGTGGAAATTATTAGGCATCTTAATCTAAGAGTTAATCTTCTCTTCGTTGTTACGTGCTTCAACGAAAATTGTCGAATAATTCGCAAGAACTGACTTACGCACAGCAAGTCCCAAGTTAATTCTTATGTCGGAACAAAGCGGGCTACGGTTAAGCCGGCTTCACCAGCGGAAATCAGAGAGATTCTCCGAACTACAGGTATATCTATCGAGTCTGGTGTATCTCTCATGTGTCCAGCTTCCCAGGAACTAACTTTCGCGGTTTCCTCAAACTTTGTAATGGTTTTACCGAATGGAATCTCCGCGCTAAGCGGATTAATAGCACGGATCCGTGGGCCAGATCATGCTCCCCGGAAGTTGGTTATCCTCTGGTGAAATAAGAGGCGGAGAATGTTACTCGCAAAGTATGTATAACGGTTTTGAAAAGAAAATTGTATATCCCAGAAATACCGACCAAGTATTAGGATTCGACATCTTTTGGTCACAGCCAAAGTTGATCTTTCGATTACCCGATAACAAAACATTTTGGCGAATGTTTTAAATTGAATCTCACTCCTGTCCGTACGTTCCCTAAAGCTGTATCGGAAAGAGATATATCGAAGGAATAAGTCCTATGTAAAGAACGGTATGTTTTCATAACGTGATCCGCACGGCCCTCAAACAAATCAGGATCGACCTTTTATTGTTCATATATATTTTCGTGAAATCGATAACGGGCCGTTCTCACAAGGAATTGCAGAATTGCAGGGCGGTATTCGGGTCATGCGCGCCTCGCGAAACACATTGGTTTAAGCTCGGCGAAACTGGATCTGCATAAAAGCGACATGTCACTGTGATACTCTGTTTGCGACAGAGAGAGAGAGAACGCGCACCGTGACACGCATACAGTCGTAATTATGCGAGCCCGACGCTTTAACGTTGCGCAAAAGATAGGAAGAGTAAAATTTCAAAGCTCCGCTTGGATATTGCCTTGGGTATTTTGCCTTTTTCAAAATCCTCTTTCCGAGAATATTTTCAACTTATTTCCACCGGAATATCGGAAGATGTTCTATCGCGGAATGTTCATAAAACCGCGCATCGTTCCTCATATTTTCATATTTTATTTCATGAATATCTGAGGTAATAAACCTTCCTAACTCCATCGTGGCGCCATAATATATTAACAGGCACTTCTTCGCGATATTCGCAAGACCTTCGTACCACCCGTTCCAGTATTGTTCAATGTTATTACGTAAGAGCGACTTTAACTCAAGTTCTCAACGCCAAATAAGAAATTTCAATTCCGGCGGAAGCTGACGCTTTATGGATGACTGCAGATGGTAGTGACGCCGCTTCTCCAGCGAGTTTATTGTCATGAGAATGAGAAGGAAAGACAACGGAAAGAAGGTGGAAATGCGAAGACCGAACGAATATAATAAAAAGAATGTCAGAAAGGGAAAGAAGAGAAGTGAATGACCGAGCGAATTCCAGTGTCACCGCTAGGAATGGCACGTATAAAGCAAAGTGGTTTCTTCTAAGGTCGCGTTCACACGAAATGACATCTTCCCGGTGAGCGCAGACAGTTTCAAGTGTTGCCGTGTTCTTCCGGTATTTATATTTTCTTTCTCGAGCAAAACATTTCTTGTCTAATTCGATTTGATTGGCTAATTGATCCTGAATTCCGAAAGATTCAGCATGACAGGCTGATTAACAATATATGGCATAATTATTATAAATTCATTCATGATTAAATATTTCAATCCTTATCGAAAATATTAACATCGAGATTAATACCCGAAAAATGTCTGTAGTACATTTGTAAAAGTGAGTTCATTTTCTTCCTATAGTGAAGTTTTTTTTTAATTATAGTTTATTATTGTATTCTCCCTTTTCGGAAACCCACGCGGTAAGCAACGAAGAGCCCTAACGAAATTTCAATAGGAGAATAATATAAACGCTATACAATAGGTAACTCATGAATGGAATAATGGCGAATGCATGACAAAGGAATTCTTATTAGCAGGCCGTCCTGGCGGAAGGAAACATAAAACGCCGGTTTAAATACGAGAGACGTGAGCTCGTCTACAATTTATCAGAACGACACGGCACTTTTCGCTGAATACAAACAAGCATGTAGCCAGTGGTGGCACGCGCCACACCGCCGGAAACCTGTCGCGACGTCAATGAGTTCTGACCCGGCTTATCTCTTGTCGATTCTGAATGCATCCTGCGAGAGACGATTCACGGATGAGAATCTCCTCATCCACATCCCACTCAAGAAATTCATTCATCTTCCGTAATAACTGACTTGTTCAAGTTTCATGCAGCATTCATTACGTCACAGATATTTTTACACATTAAAGAAACAAAATTATTAACGGTATTTCAAAATGTCATATTTGTGGGGAAATTAATTAATCGTTATCAATTTTCATAAATATTTTAATAAATTAGAAAAACAAAAGCAATATTGCAAAATACGCCATTTAAAAGGAAAATCAATTACAATTACTTATGAATTTTAATGAATATTTTAATATGTTTGAAAAATAAATACCAGCAATATTATAAAATATGACATTTAAATGGAAAATCAAATACAATCAATTATCAGTCTTGATAAATATAACAGACATATTTTATTATGTTAAATTATTAGAAAATATATTAATAACATGTCACGTATGCTTTGTGAGAGCATACATAATGTCTACAATTTGAATATTTTAATATGATAGAAATTTATACTTTTATACATAAAAGTAGCGACAATATAAAGCAATCACGCAATCTCACAAAGCCTTTAAAATCGCCATTTTTATTAGTTTCTAAAAAAACAATTTTATGCAACTTATTTTGTACATACATATAATATATATTTAATTCTACCTTCAATTTTATTTTTTCAAAAGGATTCCATGAAGCTCAAGTATCCCTAAAGCGGTCAATACAATAAGTTTGCCAAGAATCGCGTGAAATGCGAGCGTTTAACTATCATCTCACTTTGATTCTCTCCTCTGTCTGGTGTTTATCCCAAGGATAAAACGTGTATAATAACAATACCTCGGCCGAGCGATCGTTCACCTTCATCATCACGATCGCTCGAATCGCCTTCTCATTCTCCTTGCATCGCCTTTTTCGCCATGATTACCTTCAATTTCTGTAACAAGAGTCCGCGCGCCTTTTTTCTTTCCGTACGCGAATATTACTTCATTACTACGGGTGTATATAATTAGCGCACGACGATCCCTAATAACAAAGCCCGTCGTTGCTAATAGACGGGGGTGATAATTGCAGAATCAACCGATCGGCGAAAGTTCCCATGCGTACGCTTTCAGATGCGCGCGGCATGCATCTGCATATCTGCGTGTACCTGGCCGGCAGCTGCAATCTAACGTGCGCCGCGTCTGGACCGGTTATCGCTGCGGCCGTATCCGGCGGGGATGTCGTTTTCCCCGGGGGAAACGGAGGGTGGCGGGTGCTCATTATTCGCCGGCATGCAACGCACGCCGCATGCGTCGCGTGCTCGTAGACTCTCTAGTGGGTGGACGCACTACTTGAGTGCGGCGAAACATAGCCCGCAGAATCCATTCTTTACTGTTTCTTTCTCTTTTTGTGTCGAGCTTTTGGAATTAATTGTAAGCTTATTCCCTCGCGAAGATTTTTCCTTCGCACGTTTTTATTTCATACATCCATTTCTTTAATCTAGAATTCTCAGTGTACACGCGAACTTTTGCTGTACTTTTATTCGCAATTTAGCAGAAGAAAATATAATTGACGCAATTTGCCGTTAGAAATATTTGAGAAATCCGTCGAAAACAGGAAGGAGGTATGATTGACTCTTCTCTTGCGTGTCAGTACAGCCCTCTTCCCGTATGGCAACTTTGTCTCCGTTCTACAAAACACTGACAGCTGCTATGCAACTAAACGCAGTCCATTTGGACCGGTTTCGGCGATGCATCTGGACAAACAAGGCCGCGGAAAGAAGATTCTCTCCAAATTAAAGTCTTTTCAGAATCAAAGAAAAGGATAATATTTCATAATCGAACTAATAAAAAAATAATGTAATAACTTTTAACATCAATACATGTTCGATATTAAGTCTAGTGTTTCTGCCATAGAGTAGAAATGTTGAAAATTATCACGAAGATTACACATTTCGATAGTTTCCACAAGCAAATCGAGACGTGTTCGAGCAGAATTCCGAAATCTTCCGTAGAGGAATCTTTTGTAAAGCTTGAAAGAGCGATGAAAAGCTCAAATATGCGCGTGAAGTATACGACACGTGCACACTTCTCATTCTCTCAGTTTTCTATCTCAGTTTTCTATCCCTTTTATAGTCTCTGCGATATACCGAAACGAGATCACCGTACATGTCCGGCAGCTGTCGCGTGGCCGCAGGAAAAGCACATCTGCCAGTCGGGTGCTTACTCCTGTCGATCCCTTCGCCTGGGCGAACGGAGGTCTTTAAGGACGAGGCCTTAAAGACCTCCGTTCTTTCACGTACCTCCCGTTATTATTTCGCAGGACGGCGCTCCGATCGATTCTCCTCCCTTAAACTTGTCCGATCTCTCGACGACGACCATCTGCCTGCTCCATGAAAGGGTTCCGCCCAATTCTCGGCAAAGGTAAGGGTAGGAAGGTTTGTGATGGCTTTTTAAAAATGTGCTTCTGTTAAAGCTTACATTTTGAAAATTTACAAATTTGAAATGTTAAATGGCATTCTTGTAACATAATCATAAATATAAATTCTTTGAGCGAGGAGTAAATAACGCAAATGTTCACTCACAGACTCATCCTGTCCGAATCGTAATCTTTAGTTTAAACTTACAAAGTATAGTCGTTCAAAAATACGATAGTGTACTCAGGATAGAAGGTCGGCCATCTATTTTTAGCTCTCCTCACAGCGCTTATCGTTACTGAAGCATGACCCCCTTTTATTCACATAATTCTTTGTTACGTCAGAAGGTAATAAACTCCGCCGCAGGAAAGGACCGAAAAAAGTCGTTTAGGATATTGGATTTCTTGTATGGAGAAACGATACCACGCGTATACGTTAGATAACTCTCGGCACGTGCTTATCGTAAAAGTTATTAACGAGAGCTCGCGATTATTGAGAGGAGGAATCATAAATGAGACATATTTGTAGCGTTTAATGACATATTCAATCCATGGCCTAAGACAACTTACATAATTCACACAGTAAGTGGAGCAGCAACAGAAATCGATACTGAACGGCCGCCATAACGGTCAAGGAGGGTCGGCGACCTTGTCAGGAAACAAGAATCAATTCTATATTGGACAAAATGAGCGATGCAAGATGAAACTATTTAAATTATATTATATCGCAATATTAAATTATATTATATCGTACTTTTGTGAAGGACACATTTATATGTATGTACAGTTTTAAATCAATTTCAACACGTGTTGTTTGCCGTACAATTTTTAGGTTCTCTACAGTATTGAATTAAGAAGACTGTTAAATATGTGTGATTCGATGTGAATCTTTAATTTCTCGAATGCTTGAATTTTCTCTAAAACGTTAGACTGTTTTTCAAATTTTTAAATTAATTTCCCAAGCTTGGATTATTTAAAAATATACTCCATTCTTATCCCTCGGATTATTTCGTGGTGCTTATAATTTCGGCGATATTGTATGATCGGTCACGTTAATCTTAATGCGAAACGTCCCACGCACGTTTGCGTGCGTTCGCATATAAACGCCAATAGCAGCAAGAGTGCGTTGACTGCCGCGGTACGAATCGCATTTGCATAGTTAATTCGTCGTGAGAGGGAAACGGCATCGTCCTCGTTATCAGGAAGCCCGATGCACGGTACGTTACATGCAAATCTTAATCTCCGCAAGGTTCGCTTTGTTACATCTTACCGCGTATCCCTCTCAGAAAATCATTATCCCTCGGCAAACGAAGGGACAATTCAGGGGGGTGAAATTTCGCGAACGCGATAAATCCGCAACGACGAACATATTCGTTCGCATTGAATCGTATAGCATTATATCGCCGGCTGTTTAATATCAGCGTGGCGAGAACTTTGCGAGTTTCTAGCACAATTGGCGGCGATGGTTGTAGTGCTGGTGGAGTCCATTATTGTCCTCCTGACCGAGGAAAATTCGGAGTGCATAAACTGCCAATACCGCGGCGAACCCTACCCTTTCTTTGTGAGTCTGAGCGGGCAATTATTTGCGTAATGGCGTCTCGCGATTAAGCTTAATTGAAAGCGACGCTGCGAAGCACGAAGCTTCTCGTATAACCGACGCTCGTTTCTATTAACGTTCAAAATCCGAAGTTTAGCGCGGACCGCGAGATTTTACCTGACACGATAGAGACGGGATTTTCCATTTCCGCGATTTCCTCGAAAGAATTTTTCATCATTGCAAAAAGAAGCGACTTGCCATCAGATAAATCTTGCCATCAGATTGAACAATTTCCTAGTATTTGAGAGAGAGAGAGAGAGAGAGAGAGAGAGAGAGAGAGAGAGAGAGAGAGAGAGAGATGTGTGTATGCCGTATATCCGTTACGCGCGCTAATCCAGGCGTGCGTTCAAAATTATAGGTCGTCATAATCTCGCCGGTACCAACGGTTGTTGCCGCGGGTGATGCGATTATCCTGTCGATACAGCCGCGGCTGAATCCCATAGAATTGCACGCTTATTTTTATACGATTACCTTCTGGTGCATTAATTACATGTCGTTTCAACGTCCGCCTTTCGAATACATCGCGATTATTCGAAAACGCCTTCATATTAATAAGGCCCGACAAAAAACACGGTGTACAAAAAAATATTAAAACGTATATCGACATATACATATATACACTGAAAAAAATTCTGGTTGAAAACGGACAGATCAGAAAATCTTGTAAGATTGATCAAATATTCTGATAATTATAATAGAACTTAATACTTTATGACTTATAATAACCAGAATATTTGATTAATCCTACATAAGATTTTCTGATTCGTCCGTTTTCTACCAGAATTTTTTTTTCAGTGTATTTTGTCAACTGTTCAGTAGTATAATATGTGATGATTTTTCGTTTGTTGAAAGAATTTATTGTAGGTGAATGACAGTCTCAAATAATATATAAAATACAGAAATATAATTAGTCTTACTGATAGAATAAATAAATCATTATGTTTATAAAAAAATGCCGTAGTAAATTTGATATTAAATAGTTATGACAAATAGAATCAAATAAACATGTTACTAGCGAGCGACATGCAACGAAATTTTGCAAAATGAAAGGAGACTCAAAGACGGCGAAAAAGGACTTTGTGTGGACGGTTCCAACTGTTTCAACTGAGACAATTTGAATCAATTGGCCCGTAATTGTGGTTAGACTGTCCCGCTATCGATGTTCCACTTTGGTCAGAATTCTAACGAGCAACTCTGAGGAAATTGGAAGAGAATTCTACGAGAATCGGCGTCCTATTAAATTTCTGTCAAGATACTATTTATATCGTATTAACGCGCCGCTTTTCGAACGAGCACCTGTTAATTGTATTATTCGCTAATTGATTAAACAGTTAGAAAGTTAGAAAAAAAAGACGTAAAAAGTATATAATATCGATAAATGGAGTATAAGGAAAGAAAAAAAAGAGAAAGAAAGAGGGAACGTAAAAATTTTAATCTAATAATAAGTTGAGTTGATTATATTTGTGTAACAACATGTAGGCGTGTATTTAATGGAAAGACAATTTAATATAATTTGTTGACACTGCCCTTCGGTACACTTTATACGAAAAGAAAAAAGACACGATGAAAGTTCTGGTAGCAATTGTAGAGATATAATATTATGAATTATCGTTAACTACTAATGTGTGTATACACATCGCAAATATGATTTCAATTACAGAGTTTCTCTCGAATAGTTAAGCGTCTTCGGCACATAGGTACGCGCCGAACGAACGACTATATCGATTTCACCAGACCTAATATGGCCATCTTATCATCGAATCGCGCGAAGAAGAAATGACGTCACGGCAATATGAGCAAAGCACAATTCAATTTAATTTTCTACTTCTTAAGAGAATTCTTTTTACATAGTATTACGTATTTTAAATATGAATATTAGTCTCTCATACTAGAGATAGTTTAATTTCTACGTTCTGCTTCAAAGCACAACTTTTGTGAATCTTGCGTTACACTTGCTGCAATGAATAAAAAGTGATAAGTGAGAACTCAATTTTTGTAGAAATTGAATGCGCATTATCAGGAAGTAATTGGGAAATTCCAGTCGCCTGAAATTCCAGAAGAACCGATCCGAGAGTAAGATATTCATTTGTAGCCACACGCGGACACACGGCAGACTGACCGGCGCAAACTTATTAACGGCAGCAACAGGAGAGACGGACGGAGACGCACGTCACTAAGTGCCCGTCACAATTAATGTAATTACTTTCCAGCCGTTGCGTTATCGGGACGCGTATAGTATATACCCGCGCGTGTCTCACGAGACGCCTCGCGTTGCGCCACTTCGGCAAATATTCCGTAACGAAGTAAAACGATCGAACCGTTCTTCCTGGTAGAAATAATTTGCCCGACCGCGCTTTACCGCATTCGCCTGATGAATAAAAGAGCCGGTTACGGCAAAGTACAATATCGCCTAGGTTCCTTCGGGATTGAGTCCTCGATTAAAGTGTTCACGACGTTCCGGCAAGTAAAAATATTACATCCATAATCGATTCGATAAAAAATGACGATTCGAGCGAATTTGAGAATTCAGGAAGAAGTCCAATCGCACAATCCTTCGGAGAGGATTGGTGCGATTTTCGAAGCGATGGCCGAAACCGCGATAACAAAAAATTGAAGAGGCGTTTGCCTGACGTTTCAATTCGTCAGCGATTTCGATGACACGTGCGCTGGAGGGATAACGAAATGAGTAATACACGGGGCACGCAGAAGAAATGGGCGTACGCACGTGTACCTATGTTAATTCGTAAGACGAGAGCCGCTCCGCGCTCGCCGAAGAGCAGAGCTAATATTTCGTAACGCCAGGTGGTTAACGAGCACCATTCACTCGTCGGGGCTCGGCTCTCCGTCCGACACACGCGGACGCATCGTACGTATCGCAGTCGAATGCAGTCAGGCCACATTACGGCAATCGTGCTGTTTGCTAGGAATTGTCTGGTTGCCGGCCGGGCGTGAGCAATGGCAGGATTAATCCCGCCGCTCGGACAAAATGCGAGGACAATCTCGAGGAGAAAGAGTTGATATTAACTGCCCAAAGTGAGTAAGCTCGTATCTCCATGCAAGAATAACTCGGCTTTGCGCGAGAGGCATTACGCGAGTATTTTCGTGCAGTTATTACGTCCGAAACATTTGCATGCTCTAATAAATGCCCCGAGAATGCGGACAATGGATTTATGGCTAAAAATATCCTTTGTGGACAATCGTGCAAAAAATATTTCACAGTCACATGCTGTGTAACTAAATGATTTATATAAAAATACGTATTTGAGAATGTTTAGTCATTTTTTTTTGTAAAAACAGATTTAAATTAATGAAACTAATTCTCAATCTGTTTTCTTGATTCGTATGTTTTAATTCATATCAAAATTTGTAATTTCAATCAAGTTTCAATTTTATTTTACTTTTATCAATATTATAAATATGTTATTTTCATTATATTTAATTATATACTTCATAAATATAATTTTATGTATATTTCTTTTTATTATAATATATATTTTGAGAATCTTTTTAGAATTTGTACCATTTTATCTATTTCATCAGATCCGTCTATTAACTATTTTCGTCTTTTAACTATTAATATATTTACATATTTTTTCACAATCCAGAGACTTATCAGCAATTAATAATTCTCGCGACCGATGATCGATTGGTTAAAGGAGAACGAGAAAGGTGCTTATGTGGCGAATCGAATAGAGATTGAGACGGAACGTCGTCAACGAGACCTCGGTGGAATTTACCATCGCCCACAGGGCTTTGTGTACTCGGGTGTACCCTTTGCGTCGATAGAAAAATAAACGGATCGATTACGAAACGAAATATCCACTAAAGTTATCACGTACCCGTGGTAGTTACCACATATCCACATCCATACGTTTGATACGGTGCGACACAATGACACATCATAGTTAATTAATAGAACTAATTGCCACGGAGCTGTTCACTGCTGAAGAAGATACCCAACTTACATTGCTACGTCTAATTTGCGACTTTGCCATAATTAGCTGGCTCGGCTTGCTCGCACGGCGCGATTTCGTGTGAGCAAACTCCGCTCGCGAGTAAGCGTGCCGTCGTAAAACGAGGTCGCTTCTCGAATCCTAAAGTTAATAGTCTCACAATGATTTCCTTCGCCGTTAATTAATTTACACGCGTAACGTGTGTTATGGTTGTTGTCGAAGATTGCGTCAATTAGCCATAAAGAGCCCAGAGTTCACGAGGAAAAGACCTCAGGTCTATAAACCTACTTACAATGTCTTTTTTATAGACATTAAGATACGGTGAAAGAAAGTGATAAAACCTCCCGTATTTACAGATTACTTTGTTCTCGTTAATGTATTCATAATTATTTTCGATCAAATTAACGGCGGAACGGCATCAGATAAATAAATTCAATGACGGCGAGCATTCGCCAAAGGTTACTCACACTCGGCCGAACTTACTTTTCCTTTCGCTGGTATTCGCGAAGGAGAGTACCCCGGGACACACCCTTTCCAGCCGGAAAGGTAGCGCGCCGATTGGCGATTGCGAGCACAAGACGGTATAATTGTGCGGCGCGATTGCGGAACGGCGCGGCGCGTTCTTCCCTTGCGTGCTTTAAATGCAATCGTTAAGAAAGACTTGCGGTGGCAATACAAGTGTCGTTGCCAGCATTGTTAATCTTAACAATACTCTGGTCGATTTCGTCCTTGGCGTCTTTGGCGAGAAAGACGCGACTTTAATTCTCAACCTCGCGAAATTGTCGTCGCTGCCGTCTGGTGCTCGTAAATGCGCGGTCGAGTCACTATCCCATTTGTTCTATTCTGTGCGAAATGAGCATGGCTGGAAACGAGAAGAATGGATCGAATCGTGAGTCGCATAGAAAAGCAAATCCCCAAGACGAGCGAGAATTCATTCGGCGAAATTGAAGCAAAGTGCCTCTTTTTCCGAAGATTACGCATTTTGAAGATAACTCGTGCTCTATAGATTAATATTTCGTTTTTTTTCTTTGTTAAAGGAAGACACAAGATACAAAGTGTGAGGATTAAAAAAGATTTGCTTACGCTGACGAATATGCACTTTTTCCACTGACCGATTTAATCCCGAATTTCTGTCAATCTCTCTCTGCGGGTTTATTTGACGCACGCAAACGAAGAGGATCGACGCTCGGTTCTTTGATCACGCTTCAGCCGAAGCATATTTCGCTGGATCCGATCGACGCGCGATATCCGAATTTGTCAGCGCGGCGTTAATTGCCAAACGAAGGACAATAGAACGAGAAAGAGAGAGAGAGAAAGAAAGAAAGAGGATTGCCGCGCGTAACTGACACCGATGCGCAAACAGTGAAATTCACGACGGCGATTCTGCAATCTACGCGAGCGGAAATCTCCGGACGGAACGGTGAGCTCGGACGAGTTCTCATCACTAGCGCGCTTCGTTAGCGGATCAATCAACATGATTTTTATACCCGTTCGTAGATGAACGAGTTCGTTATCGCGGCTCGTAAAAGCTTCGTTGAAAAATTTATCGTAGCTTTCCTTTTCTTTTGATCTTGTATTTACACAAATTTCTACAAATCATCACGTATAATTGGTATAGTATCGTTGCCCGCTATGTCCATAATATTATAGATACCCATGAATTATAGAGAGAGAGAGATATGCAATTCTTCCCAGTTTTTATGTAATTATTCAAGAAATAAAGTAATTAAGTTATACTATATTAATTTTCATTTGGCTAATATCGAGTTTGTTCAAACATGTACATGCAGACTATTTATATCACAGAATACATAATATTCAACGGAAAAGAAAAACACATTCTGTTTTGAAACACAATAAATACCATTATTTATTTCCGTTTATACTTCTTTTCTCTTTGATCATAACGTATTTGTAAGACTTGCGGAGAAAGAATTTTTACAAATATAACAAGATAAAAATCAATTTATATCTTTATTATAAGAACGGATTCGCCGTACGACTGACTGGTGAGGGAAAAGATACGTTTTTTTAAATAAGAAAAATTTGATCGTTGAATATAAGTGACGGCATTATTGTTTAATTATACTAAATATTAAGTATTGAATTTTATTACTGTAAATATTTTACTACGAGAAAAGTATATGAGATTCCAAAAAATTCGATTCCGCAGCCAAAGAAAAGGAAAAAAAATACTGAATAGTCGAGAATTCCAGCAGGGACTTACCGAAAATTGGATTTCCGCCACGGTCGCAGCGAGACTTTTCGAGAATGAGATAGAAAAGTAAAAAAAGGGCAGTGTGACGCACGTGATGTGCTGACAGCAGGGAATCTCGTGGGAGTCTTGCAGCTTCCGGTAACGATATTATCTGCATCTTGGTTGCATGATAATGCGTAGGCGCTCTGATGATTCGCTTTCCCGGAGAAACAATAGCGAGTACACACGCAGGTTACGAAGGGAGCGCATTTAGTTATTAAATAAAGTCGCCCAGGTTAATTTAAATTCTTAATGTAAAATTGAAAGCTTCTTATAAAATAAAAGAGAAATTTGCGTGCTGCCCTCTCTTTTACTCGACTGCTTATTGGCAAATTAGCAACGGTATTTCTTGATCTTAATTTTCGCTTGCAAGTTGCTTAATTATACATTTACATACGCGCGAGTTTAAAATTTGGAAGTAGCTTCTTCTAAATGGAAATGTTATAAAGTTTTTTTAGTTACAAGCTGCAAACTTATGAGAATTCACCATTAATAATAAGATATATACACGCATTTAATATCAATCAAAAATTTGTTACAAGATGTAATTCTTCACAGTCAATGCAGTAGCACTTACTGCAGTCGCGGCAATACTTTTCTTGCCGTTATATCAATCTTTCGTCGCGTAAGTACTTGCCAACGATATATTGCCACATGAATGTAGATTAGCCAAAGGCGCGCACTTGAAGCGCACATCTTTACACGCCACTGTAAATTGTCGGCGCAAATATCGTCACGGTGTACGTAGTTGTGCCGTTGCGCGACGGCAACGAGGTGCTTATTAAATTCCCGTCATAAATCTTTATTAAGTTTCCCGGAAACTTGCGCGACGGTAATTTCCTCCTGTGTGTCGATGCTCTCGAGAGGGCGGCGCGGGGCTCGGAAAGTCAGCCGCGTCCCGGCGGATGGTCGGGTCGCGAGAGGGATGACAAAGTCCTTTAACAATCACCCGATCTACCGAGGTAAGAGTCCACGCTGACGGACAGAGGGAGAGAGGCAAGGGGGGAGAAATGACAAGGACCACCCGGGTTTCGAGGGTTCTCGTGAAATCTTGGTAAAGACTACTGGTTACGGATACACTCCATTATTCGTGCACACAACTCGGCCAGTCAATTCTTCCCGGTTTAACTTCACCGTCTCTCCCTCTGTTTACCCCTCTGACTACATTCAAATAACAATTACCAATAATTACCGGAAGCGAAAGGGAGCGGCCGTCCGGTTTATCGTTTTTTATTCTTCTACGTTTTCAGATATCGAAAATTTAAGAGTTCTCCGGAAAAAGGATGATTTTTAAGTACAAAGACATGAGAAAATCTTATCGATTATCCATGTTTACGGTTACAGATTCCAATTTACTCAATTTAATAAAATAAAATAATGCTCATATTCATTTTCTGCAATGTACACTGAGAGAAAAATATAGTTACTTTTGGACCCAACCATAATTTTATAATATTTAACAATAAATATGATTAACTTAACTATATGCATCATTATGTTAACCATAATTATCGTTAGAAATATTATAAAATTGTGGTTGAGGCCAAAAGTAACTATATTTTTCTCTCAGTGTACATTGTAATGGACATTGCTGTAAAAAACGTACAATTGACAATATATGATATAATGAATGTAGATTTTTTCTATTTGCAATAAAAATTAGGTTTTAATAGGGTTAAGTTTTATATAAGATTTCCTGTCACTGCCTCGACTTATGTATTAAAATTCCGGTTTATCTGGTGTCTCAGCTGTGATCTCGTAATGTCCTATCGAATCACGAGATGTGTCTCGTGTTTTATCGCGAGATACCTACGTTGCATCAGAATATACACGACCGGATATACATGTCTAGCGGCCAATAGTGTGCGTACGTCGTGCGTGACGACGGCAAGCGACAGTGAATGGTCGCCGACCACTATGGGAAGGATGTGGTTAGCCCCGCCAGTTTCGTGTTTCGCGCAAAGGTGAAACTTCGGGTCTCGTACGCATACACGAGAGTAGAATTAACGTACAGAGATAACGAGATGCGCGCGTCATCCGCCGTTTTTCTTTTGGATGTGCCTGCAGAACGCGTTATGAATTATGATCGTTTGACAAAATTCGAAATTCCCTTCAAAGATCCAATGATTTTAGTAGCCGATAAATCAATTCGCATTTGTTAACAAGAATAATACGCCAAATGCATTATTCAGATATGATAAATGAATGCAATGGGAGTGAATTACGTGCCGCGAATCAATGTATTTTCAATGATAACGAACGCAGAAAACTTGCAAAGAGAGAATTTTACAATATATATATATGTGTGTGTGTGTGTGTGTATATTTGTGAAAAAATTGAAAGAGAATCTTTAAAATGTTTATTAAATTGAACTTTATTATGAATCCAATAGATAAACTTGTTATCTTTCAGGGCATGCCTTCTAGTATCATCGCAAAGTTTCTGGTTTCTTATTTTTGTCTACCATGCTGGTGTACAATTACATTGAATGGACCGAAAAGTAATTGAGGTGATAGCCGGAGAAAAAGTCTATAAACCCGTGGTATCGGTAAATTTATTTGACATAAAAAACTAGTCTTCATTATTTGAACTTTTAATGAAATATCAGCAACAATATCAGACTTTTTTTTCTTAAAAATTATTAAAAGAAGTTTTAATGATTAAAACAAAATATAACATTATAACATAAAAATAAAACGTTCTTTCCTAACATGAAATTCTTTTCTAAAATTGCTTTTTATTTATCATAGAAAAGGGAGATGAACATAATTAAATAAAATATATTCTCAATATATTAAGAATTTTTTTTCGAAAAAGGAGATAATTGTAGAAGAATAAATAAGCAAGTCGTTAGTAAACATATTTCAATTGTTCTCAAGAAAAATAAGATTGAAATATTAAAATCAATTTTTTGTTCACATTGCTCATATATCTGATTCGTCAAACGTCAAACTTTTAACAACATTAATTCTTTATCCATTATTTTTTCATTTAGAAAAGGAGATTTAAGAAATGATTTCAATCTCAATCGTACCTTCTTGCAAGAAATCTAATCTGATGTGTAGGCTACGGCTCCGGAAATGAAGAATCTAACGAATCTTGAAGTGGCAACGCCGTATCAAGTTTGCCGTCTTGTGAATAATTCGTATTCGATATCACGAGAGAGCGATGCGAGAAAGAGAAAAGGAAAAGTATCCTGGTGTCTGATCCGGATCGGAAATATGCGATGTGATACGGACGAAATACGGCACTCGGGAGGAGGCCGTTCGTGTCTGTCCGTTGTCCACGTCGCGACGTAGGGAGAAAGAAGAAACCCAACCGCGCGCCATCAGTTCCGAGAAAAACTGGTTCTGGTAGAACCTGCCTCAGACACACGGGATCCCACGGACGTGTTCGAGGGAAGATTGCGACGGGCGATCTCGAAGCCGCGAAAAGGAGAGACCGAATTTGGCTAGTCGTATAATCACCGTAGCATTAGGCGAGAATAATTAATTTTCCACAATTCCGAAAGTGTTTGTTCGAAATTAATTTTTCTTCATTAATTATTAATTCGAATGTATCTTTTTAAAGGAAATTATATTTCTTATATATTTATATTGTTAAATCGATTATTCCAATTTTAAGGAACAGTAAATATGAAAAGTATCCTAAATCAATTTATTCTTAAACTTTTTCTTCGGTAAAATAAAGCTTATATATTTCTTTATAAATCTTATAAATCTAATATTTTAATAACAAGGCCACTTAAAATATTTTCAAATTTCTTCTTCCTTGCGCAAAGCGGTTTTATCTTCTCCTTTTCCTTCTTTAATAAAAATTATGGAAATCCATTTGTTGCGTCTTTACAATTTTTAATATCTGATAGATATGAAACTTATTGTTAGTCTTGGAGAATATCTCAAACTCCGAGGACAATGTTAAGCGTGTCGCAGCGAAACTCGAAAGTATCTGAATTGCAAAATATTGTAATTTATGCGAGACTACCGCGTAAATTATTCGGATCCTCGCTTATCTTTCATTTACTTCGAAAAAAAGTTCTTTCATTCTTTAACTCGGCAAGAAGCATTTCTCTGCTTTGCGTTGCAATCGATGAAATGTTCGGACGCACGAGCCGAGTGCTCGCGATCGTCGCGTAATACGCACGTATTTTTGTCTCGATCGATCCTCGTTCACTTCAACGTTCAAACACGAAATACTTGTCCGTCGTGATATTAAATTGTCGCCCACTGCCGCCCCCGCCATGGAAAATTTAATTTTGATGATAAAGGTGACTGCCTTTTGCCCACGTGTACAGTCGGGCGCATTACAACGCATCCAGCTTGTATTCAGAAAAGATATCTCATGATTCAGTGATTTTCTTTGCAAACTTGAAATAATTAAATCGAATAAATTAAATTAAAAAGTAACATAAATTTTAAAAAATTAAAAAGACACGCGTTCATTATTGTAGAATTAATTATTCAGAAAAGATGCGATCGTAATCGACGAGGGAATTTATAACGTCGAATGTACGCGACTCGCGGCGTGGGCGCTCGCAAAAACAACACGTCCGCAGTTCGCCGCAAAATTGCGCTGTAATTGCCATCAATTTATTAATCCGCGAGCGCAACACGCTTTAACTAAACGCGCTCGCGCGCGCTGCGGGATTTCTGTGAACGGGGGTTCTTTCGTTGAATTAATATTCAGAGATATCCCCGGTGAAACTTTTGCGCGCTGCCCCATGAACTTCAATGTGTACGTATGTATAAATAGGTGTTTAATCGCTCGGCGATTGCCCGCGGTCGGGTAAAGGCTAAAGTTCTATTTGCATTTTGTTGCTGCTTCGATCGCTCGCCGTGACGCGAGAATTTGGATTATTACGCTGCGCCACGTCATAACTTTCCGCGCGTTTCGCGAGAATTCCGCTCGATAAGCACAGATTCGACGTAACTTATGTAAATTGACAGAAACTTGGTTGAGAGTGTCGATATATTAAATATACGGACCCGAATTGAATATTAAACAGCTGTAATAAATATAGCAGTCTCTCTCTCTGTCTCGAAATTTCCTTTGGGAAGAAGGCGAATTCAAATTAGCCCGAGCATTTATCATTAAAATTAACGCCGAGTGCCAGATAGCAAATAATAGCTCGAAGTCTCCCCCTGAACAGAACCGAGTTCTGATTGGTCACAATATTTATTATTCAAACTAACTCGTTGTGAATTCTAGGCTGTTCCAGATATTATTTCTTAGATTTCACGTTGAAATATTAAAGCAAGAGTGCACCGACTGTCAGAATGCATCGCGAAGGCGAAGGATTTCTACTGACAATGTGAAGGAAATATATGGTACATCAGAAAAAGAGAAAACGACACGATACAAGTCGTAATATTGATTGGCGGGTGTTAAATTAAAAATTGACATCGGATCGAAGAGAGATATTCTCGATAGGATAGATATGAAAGAAATGGAGCAGTATGTAAAAAGGAAAGCTTCGATAATGCACGTTACTGCGCACATAATATTTTCTATAAATCCTTTCGAGGCCTCTCATATCCCATTTTCTATTAAATCTTATTACATGGCATAGGTTTAAATTTATGACGAGGCTCTATAAAGAAAAATCTTACGGTTTATGACCCCGTAATAAAAAATCAAGCATTTTTTAATTCAAGCGAAGAAACGAACGTAAAAGTATCGCGTTCGCAGCAAGTTCGCGTATTAAGACTTCGTTAAGCGAAATATTCTCATCCGCGACTAATTACAACGGTTTCATTACAGGAGTCATTTGCTATTCCCCGCTGTTAATCAAAGATTGAGTTGGCATAGATGTTCTTACTTGTCGGTTTTCGCCCGCGCCATGTTCTCCCAACTGCGAACCGACTGCAGATTGGTGAGCCTGGAGGATTCCGTCGGCAAATAGGCGGAACAGTGCCAGCTGTGTCTCCAGAAGATACTTCCGCTCACCCTGTCACGGCTCTTCGACGACGGCACTGCACCTTTCTCACTCATGTCACTGTCCACGACGAGGCCGGTCTCGCGCGCACCGTGTTTACGCGTATCTTTATCCCATCGGCCCCGTGGAACGCGCGGAGGAGCGCGAATGTTACATCTTGCGCGAATCCTCGTATCGGCACGATATTTTATTCCGCGGCACCACTTCCCGATTTCGGAAGAATCTCAAAACGAGATCCCGTTTGTTTCACGATGTCGAGGTACCTCGGTTGGTCCGTTAATAAACTAATTGACCGAACATGATCAGCCTGCTAGTGAAATGTTAAATAAATATCTCTGTTAATGAGAAAATCTCTTAATCTGACTTTTAATCTTAACCGAGCCATACGAATGATTTCGAGTGCATGTAGCTTGAATTTCGGGCAGTTATTTATTGATATCGAGGTAACGTGATATCTTTGTAAGCCAGGTAGAAAGCTAGGTAGTAACGAGTCGCCGGACGAGCGAGTCTCCGTGAAACATATGAAATTTCTGGGGTTTGGGGACATTCCTCGCAAACGGACGAAACGTTCCGCAAATGTGCAAAGCCGGCAAAGTCGATCGATCGGAGACACTCCGCGGCGATAATTGGAGAGAGTTAAATTAAGAGAGCTTGATTCGAAGAAGAATCGACAGCCAAATAATCCGCGGAATTCCCAGCCGCCGACTGATGGCGATTATTGCTTCGCTTAAATGAATCTTAATGGAGCTATTACCCGAATGTTCGGCCCGTTTTCCCGATATTCTCCTTCAGCTATGTACGTGGGGTTTTAGCGGAAAACAATCTCCCGACGTTTCGCGCAACGTGGGTAGCTGGGTACATATTTGAGGAATAACAAACAAACAGTCGTGCGGAGTGAACAACGTTATAACAGTCGGAGGAAATTCCCCTCTGAATTGGGTGAACGATCCTCGAAGAATTTTCGCGCTCTCATTAATACGGGGCTCGGATTGCCGAGGTAATTGCTGAGGAGCGCCCCACCTAAATTACTAAAGTCGCACAGGAAGAGATCTCAGCGAGGCGATCTCGGAGGCAAGACTTCCTTGGCCGTGTCTCGCTTAATTAAGCCAATAATTCATCTCGCGCAATAAACGAGGAACGTCGCGCGGCCCGACACGTCGCGAGAATCCAGATTCCGCGGTGCCTTCGCGATTTATCTCTCTCGCGTTGAATCCGACTCGCACGAGCTCTCCCGCCCTTCCCGCGGGGAGAGGAGGGATCCCCGTGCTCCCACGTGAACGGAAGAAACCGGCGGAGATCCGCGGATCGACGAAGGTGAGCAGGTTTCCGGCGAGAATTCCCCGTTGTGTTCCCCCGGAGGGTTGATTAATCGCGGTCGTTTTATAATTTTATTGGCACGGTTACGTGCGAGTTATCGCTGCACCGCGAGAGCGACTTCCGGCCTGGTGGGACCATATTTATTACATATTTCAACGGTTTATTACGCTGAAAATAAATTATTGACGTTTTCAGCCGCGTTATTATATTTTTTTTCTCCAATCGTGCCTGGCTCGTTAAACGAATACCGCGCGCTGGAAAAAAGCGATTGTTACTCTTTCATATTACCAGAGGGGTTTTTTTTTTTTAATGCACGGAAAATATTGGAACGGTCTCGCGATTATTTATTGCTTCGAAACGCATCACTCGCCCATCCGCGCGATATATCTCTCGGAAAGTAGAGCGCATTTAGATTTAGATAAATGAATAGTCGCGCGAATGTCAATCTTTTATAAAATCACGCGAGATAATCGCGGTGAGAAATCGAGGTCGCGAAATCCCTCCGTCTTCGCGCGCAGAAAGACGATCGAGTTCGACCGGACGGAAGAATTGGTTTCCGTTCCACCGATTTGAACTAATCCACCGCGGGAATTCCGCGTCGTGTTGCGTCGCCGATCGATCCGCTCCAGTCGACGAGATCATGCGGGAGCATTTTCGAGATTCAAGGTCGATGCGCGCGCGCGTGCGCGCACAGACCGGGACAGAAGGGACGATCGTTCTCCATTTTTTAAAGAATCGCTCTCATTATTTATCGGTCGCGCCGGTGAGTACAGCGGCGGCGAGGAGGGGGCTCGCGAGGAAATTCTTTTCACAGAAACAGCGGAAACAAGGGGATGTCATTAGCACGGCGCGATAGCAGCGCGGAAATAAATCTGGATTTACTTCCTCTCTCTCTCTCTCTCTCTCTCTCTCTCTCTCGACTGCTTCTCCCGCGTCTCCTTTTGTCCGTCGCCTCTCACGCCGGGGCGGCACGGACGCGCGCGCGAATCGTCGGTTCGAAATCCGGTGACCCTCCTCCCCTCCCCCGGCCGTTCGGTGCAATTAACGAGAATGGGTGCGATGTAATTTCGAGCGTGGGTTCTCGACGAACCGGCCGGAAATGTCGGTGGGTGAGGAAAAATTGGCGCGCGCACGCGCTGAACGACCTACCAGGGGATCGCTCTCGCCCTTTGGCCGTGCTCCGTATTATTTTTACATCGCGCGCTGCCATCCGCGGAGTTTACTGCGTTTTCGCGCATTTTGCGGCCCCGCTATTACGCCGCGGTTGTCCGATAAATTCTCTCTCTATACGTCGAAATATTTTATTTATATCGTGCGTCACAGACGCGCATTTTTGAAGATATGAGAAAGAGACGTGAAACACCTACGTGCATAAGGGAATACCGTGGAGTTGCAGAGGCTCTTTCACACGTATAACCTCGCTTCTTAAAATCGCGGCGTTTTCGCGACGAGACGCCCGGGAGCACCTGTCGTCGCCTTTAGAACGCAGCTGACGTAGGTCGTCCGTGTATCCGTGCGCGCCGCTCGGAGCGAATCCGGCACCGATCGATCCGCGACCGATCGGATTCCGCGCGGAGGTCGCGCGACCGGAAACGACAGACGGTCGCGTGGAAACGGTAGGCGGGAAACGCGCGGGCGATTTCTCGCGTTTCGACAACCACCACCGACGGCGGCGGCGGCGACGACGACGTGCTATCAGCTCGGCGGCACGCGGCGTACTGCTCCGTCGATTGCAGCGCCCTGGTAAAGCCGGCGACGCGCCGCGCGTCCCGTGATGCGCCGCGCGTTGCACCTTCGGAATGATCGCGAGCCGGTTCGCCGACCGCCCGCTGCCTGCCTACCTCCCTTTCCTCCTCGAAGGGGAGAACAGGGAGAAAAGAAAGGTGGTACGCGCGTGAGACGCGGACGATCCGCGGACTCTCGCGGATTCTGCGGATCTCGCAACGCGGATCGAGATCGAATTTACGCTCGCGTCGAATAGAATCGCGCGCTTAACCCTTCAGTGCCAGGCGCGGGCTTTTTAAAAGATCCCGATGTTTAGTAAAATGCATTTTCTCGTGATAGAATATAAACTTCAAAAATTTAAACAAGAAAAACATTTGAGTTTTTAACATAAAAGCTATAATTTTTTTATTGTATTTGACAGAATGACAAATCCTTTCACCTTCAATATCCACTAATATTGGACTATCGAGCCTTTCGTAACTTTTTAAAAACTAAAGTAAAAAAAATTAGTTACGTTGTGTTTGTCTCAGATAGCTTAATATACAGGTAGATTAATATTTGACCCAAGTTATCAGACCGTAACCAGTAAGACTCGAGAATTATTTGCTAATTTTTGCTTTTAACAATAATTCTTTTGCTTTACTTTGTAAAAAGTTACGTGACAGTTAAAAGTTGTGATAATTTGTTAGATTATCGAAAAAGATTAAAGAATTAAAAATTTTTAATCTTAAATCTTTAAAAAATTATGTCAGTCTATAGCAATGAGAAATTTCACGCGCAAAGTGCGCGTCCACTACTAGTAATATTTAAAAATCGGTACATTATTTTAATGACAAGTCGATGTCGTAAGTTCTAATTGATCCGCAGATGAAAATTATACTAATACAGTATCTTAAGACAGTTTCATGTCTTAAGATAAAGTAGATTTTTGTCTATCTCTTATCTCTTTAATATATCTATCTTTTATCTATTTAATATATATAAATTGATATTTACATGTATTTTGATTTTTTTATATTAGAATCTTTCAAGACTCTACAAGGAGTGTCGACTCGTACTACGAAAAATAACGTGATGACTGAAGGGTTAAACGGAACTTTTGCTCCAGAGTCCTAATCGCCCTTTACTTCCGGTGTATTTAGTGTATTCGAATCGAACTAATTTTCGCGATATATCTTACTAATTTGTTGCGTGATAAATATGAGAAGAGTGATGACAATAATTGTGAACTTTCTATGAGGCAAGGCATGATTAATCACAAGACGCTCGATACTGACTCGAGTACGTTTATGAATCATTTGCGTGCAAGATCGACGCGAAAACATCGTCTGCCAAATTCTTTATCGAACTCTCGAGTCCGCACGTTCGAACTATATTCGAAGAAATTTTCTCCTGATTTTTTACTGATTTGAAAATCAGCATAAACGTGGCGAACGTGGGCCTGATGATTGGAAAATCGAGAAAGTAGTACATCGGGATTGATACGAATGATCGATGAGAAATATTCGCATCTCTATGCGCTATTTCCACAGTGCGAAACGATCCGATAATCGAGTTACGGGCGAAAATTTCGCGACGGACACGCGCAATGGGATTAGAGACGGGAAAATTCGATTTGTTATTCCTCCTGTGTCTCAGTCGTCGTCACTTTTCGCAGTACAGAAATCGGTCGTTAGAGTAATGCAATGAAGGTTTCGAAAGATCTTAAGACGTGAAACTGTATTAGAATAATTTTCATCTGCGGATTAATTAAAACTTACGACATCGACCTGTCATTAAACTAATGTACCGCTTTCTAAATATTAGATGGAGGCGAAAGATTTGTCGTGTCTATCAAATGAAATTGAAAATTGAATTTCAGTAAAATGGAAGCAAAATTGTCCCTTTTTTCTGAACAGAATTTTTTTATCTGCTTTAAAGAAACGTCAGCTTTTTATAATTTTATTTAATACGGAATCTGATAATTATATAATTGCGCGTTCTTGCCATTCTTTTGAGAAATTTTTTGCACCAATTTAATAATTATATTTGACTATTTATTGAATTTTATAGAAGGCGACTGATAAAAGTATAGGTGATATGAATGTATGTTATAAATGCAAAATGATATCATCGCGAGTGAGACATTAAAAAACAATAAACGCATATAAATGAGAATGTATCGGAAAAAAATCTCGATTTCCCGCTTTGTAAAAAGATTCCGTTTCCGAGCTCGCAATTAGATTAGTACATATTGCAATGCAATGAGTGCAGATCGGAATATCTGACGGACAAAGGTGCATAACGATCGTTTTATCGTTAATATCGACCGGCTACGAAATATACATGCTACCGAATGCATTTCAAGTTGCCAGTGTTTCTCAACTTTATGCGATGCAATATTATAACTCATTGAAAATATTATATCAAAAAATATTGAAATCTTTCTGATACTCCAAATTTGTAATTATTTTCTCTCAAGTTTAGTCACGAATATTCTACATTCATATAATTGAAACTTAATCAAATTATTAAATGATATCACAAATCAAACTGCAGACACTCCTTTTCAGGATTAATTAAATAAAAATTAATGAAAACTTTAATAATCAATATTATTAAGTACATAAATATATTTCTACTTGTTAAAATATCTAAAGACTCAGAGGTCCAGGATTAAAGATGTGATTTTCAACGAGCCAGTTGTTGTTTTATCTATTATATCTCCTTATTTCGGAAAAAAGTAAATTCTAAAATGACGCGTATGTCTAGTTACTTCCGGCAGTGGAATTTTCAACAAGAATTCCACTCTTTCGTTATTGCATTACAGTTTGACGGCGGAAGATTGCGTTTGATGCGATAACTTTCTCGCTTAATATCGACGACGGCGCAAAAGCTCTCGGTCCCGTTACTGCGATGCAGTTTAATTGCATTTTCCGCGAAGACGCTCGGAGGCGCATACGCCTTACTGGGACCACATTGCCGAGAGGATCTTTCAGTCCGAGCCGATAAGACCTGGCCGCGATCGCTTTCCAAAGAGATCAGCCTTCTCCTTCGGCGACGCGGCCGGGGAACGTACGAAGAGCACGTTCGAATTCGCTAAATCGCGTTTTTGGCATTTTACCGACTCTGCGTCGCGCAAAACCCTCTTCTTCTACTACTGCGGATTTAGTAATCGAGGAACTGAGTTTTCCCTTGCTGATTCTCAAAGGAATTCTGTCTCGTTTTCAGCGAAGTTACATTATACCAAGGTTGATTCTCAAGAAAAGCGAGCGCCTTAACAAAAATATATCTGAGACAAATTCAGCAGAGAAAAAGAGAGAGAGAGAGAGAGAGAGAGAGAGAGAGAGAGAGAGAGTTTCTGTATTTCAATTTGTATTTTGTATTTCAATCTCGCAAAGTGAATGCTTCGTGTGCATCCCCTTTACGTTTCGCAGTCCGGAAATAATTTGTGCGATTGTTCGCACAGCAAACGTCACGCACAGGTGTGCGTGCGTGTGGGATGGCGGATGAATGAGATTGAAGGCCGAATCCGGAGGGTACAAACCCAGGCGCTTTGGAGAAAGTGCAGCTGATTGAATACGAGAGCAGCCACCTGGCGAGTGGCACAATTAGCGAAGAAGGTCGAAACAGACGCGCGGAAGTTAACGAACGTATGAATTTTTTAATTCAGACCCGTATTACACGCTGCGATCCTATTCGGTTGCCGGTTACACACTGCGCACGGCGTGTCCCGCAATTATTTGTCTCTGTCGTTTATACCCTCGTTAAACAGGCTGCGTGACTATGTCGTACGATGTGCTAAACACGACCGGTCGGGCCATGTTTAACGATTCAGGAAATTCGGATAAAAGGGAGCGCGGGTGTGTTGGGAGGGTGGGAACCGCCTCGCCCCTTTCGATTCGACTCGATCGTGTTCCACGTGACTAGGCGGAACATCGGGGACGAGCTTGTTTCTGTTGAGCCGTTGCTCTAACTAATTGATGCCCGCTGTAGAATCTACCGTAAAGTACACGAACACTAGTGCAAACACGAATGCGCAAACGCTCGACTGCTGCATAATCTCCGATCGTTGCGTTTATCGCTTTAATTCTGATAACATGGCCGGCAGCCGGCACGAAATCGTCGAAGGATGCTTCAAACTGTGAAAAGGGTAAAAACCCGCATCCGGATGATCAGGTGTTTTTTTTATTCTTCACAGAATTCGTAATGACGCAAATAATATAGAAGACGGTTAACGATTTGAATATCTAAATGGATTTTACAAGTCGAACGTGTGAAATTCTCCGTGAAATCATGTATAGATATTTGAACATGAAAATCTGATGAGTCGAATACTGCCCTCAATTTATACGAATATAGTCTCTCTTCGTTCCAGAAATCTAATTTGGAAATTAATTCAGAATCTATTTTACTTAATATTTCTTTCTGTTAAAATATTGAATGATCAGTTTTTAAGTTACAATGATTTATTCTGAATATTAAAATGAAATCTTCATTTTTAGTTCTCTAAAAATTGTAATTATTAGACGGAAAGTGTGCGGTATATAACAATATCATCGCAATAATTGAGTGTGTCTGAGATTAAAGGAAAATGTTAAAGAGTGTAAAAAGTTAAATAGCAAAATCTTTTATCTGACATTTGTCTTTGACAGTTTCATTCTACAACGTCGAGAATGATAAGCCAATGGGTTAACACGTTCAACGAGAAGTATAATTGTACTCGCACCGCGCATACTTTATAAGTTCGCTCGAATGTCGTTGAGAATTCCCGGTATTCATCCAACTCATTATAGGTTGGGTACTTTACGGAATATATTTGTAAAAGGAGGAAACTAGATTCGAGATTAGCTATTATAAGTATGTACGCGTAAAATTTGCAACTTTTGGTAAAAAAAAAAAGTCGCTCGGGAATAATTTATTTGAAACTTTTCATTGAATTTGATCTATTTAATTCTTTGCAATTTCTAATTACATATCACTATTACATGTAACTTTTTACATACCTACAAATTATACATATATATAGATTTAGATATATTTGATTGAACTCAAAAGGTTCTCAATTTAATTTTTACAACTTCTATACAAAGCACGATGCAAATAAAGGTAAATACAGCTGCTTAAAAGAAAGATGAAGAGTATGTCTCAATACTTAAGTACCTCATCGTCGAAAAAAGCGTATTATCGAGAACATTGCGGTAAATTGGCGAGGCCTGCACAATGCGATGCAGCGGAGAACACTGTCGAGCAACGGAACTCGAACGGAGCGTTTTTTCCGAATGTCATTCGAAGAGTGTAAAAAAGGGGGCACGCTTCCGCGGGCGGAACACCGAAGCAAATGGACGGTTTCTACGGTAAAGTTTCTCAGCGTAGCCCGGCAACGCTCTCGGCGAGCACGACGCGCGCGAGCCGATGAATAATTGAGCAACGGGATACGCGAGGAGCGGAGGTGAACGAGAGCGAACGGAGTTGAAAAAACTGCCGTTCCTGCTACGCCTGTCGTGCATTCCGCCGCGAGTGGCGGGATTAATTGCGACGCATAAGTCGCCCTATTTTTGTATGCGGTCAGATACGCGCGTTACTCCGAGCGACGGGCCTCTATCCTTCGAACAACGGCCCACCGTCGTCTTTTCCGCACACGCACTTAGAATCCGACTATTACGCGCGCGAGGGGTTCGCGGTTATAATTTATCAGACAAGTAATTGCGGAAATAACAAGCTACCGCGCGCGTCCGCGAGTCCGCTTTTACTTCGCTTGGAAATCCGCGCGACGGCGGAAGGAATTTTGCGAAGAACATTGTTGATTTCCATCTTGGAGACTGACAGCCCGCTATTCTCTGAAGCCGGACTCTTCATCAGCCGCCGTGGCGGCGGTGTTTTCGAAATACAGTAATTACGCGGGCCGCAATTAGTTCGGCCGCTGGCCGCGGCTGGAGTATCCGAGAGTTCATTTTGCTCGATTGTTTGTCAAGAAGAAAAAAATGCACGCCTACACCGTTGCTTGGTCCTAATTGCGCGTGCGGCCAGCGGTGCACCGACGGCAATAATGGCGTTTCGTTCGCGTTTTCGCACTTTCGAAATTCTTCCCGCGTCATCGTGGACGGCCCGCTGCGAAACGAAAGAGTTTAACAAATCGAAATTTCGCACGTGAATTTCGTGATGAATTACGATCGGCGCGGTAAGACATTTGTCGCGTCATGATTACGCATCATTATCAAAATTGTACGTTTCTAAAATAATTTGTTGTATATCTAATTAATAAACTCTTTATAAGTCGCTAAAGAACTGGAAAGCTATTTCTACCATTTTTGTGTAAAATGGAAAGAATTGTAAATAGATTTTATCCTCAATTTTTTGTTCTAAATTAAATATATAAAATTATTGTTTTTAGAAAAGTAATAAAATCAAATCAAATAACAAATCAAACCTTTTCAAAAGTAAAAGAAGACATTAAGGATGTTCGCCGAACAACTGTGCAAAAGATATTGCATTAACATATATTTTCTAAAGTGAGATAATGTGTGTATAATAATGTACATTTAATAAAAAAATGATTTTAAATAAAAGCTATTAAAATTTAAAAAATACCGTTGTATATTAAAATTGTTTTTCTTACGAAGTAATGTAAAAAATTGTACTAACTGGAAATAAAATACGTGTAATACCTATAAAATTTCATTCAATATAATTCGCAATAAATTTTTCACTTATTGTTAGAATCATATAGACGAGATAATCAATATCAAGTTATAATATATGAAGTAAAGTACAATAAAATTATTGTAAAAGTACAATAAAATTATTGTATTTTATATTTAAACATATTTGTATATGTACTTTAAGAATTATAAAATATGAAAAAATTCAATGTTATAATTTATAGTCCCAATTGAGAATATAAATTATAAATAAAGAAAACAATATCGACTGAACCTATATTGATCGTTGTTGCTTGACTGATCGTTTTAGTTTGCATTGCTATAAGTAATGCTTGTGTTTCAGTTGAAAATTGTGCTAGCTAAATAATTAAAAACAGAGAGACACACATATACAAGAGAGAGAAAGAGAGAAGGGGGGGGGGGGAAAACTTGGCAGTTAGACATAAATATATTCAAAATATCAAAATACATATATCAATATTTATCTTCTGGCAAAGAATCATACGTTTTTCTGCTACCTCTCAAGCGATTCTTCAGAACATTTCTTTTACAATTAATGTTAGTGTATCATATTTAGTAATAACACGTTCTGTTACAAAGATATAATGGAAAGGCAAAATGATATCAGATTGCAGAGAGATTATTTTACTGAAGTAGGAAATTCATTGGTAAAATGTAATATGTGTGATAGAATTTATAAAATATAAAAAAGAATTGAACAAAGCAGTATTGCACTTACTTATTGTGCATAAAATATTTGATATCAAGAAAATACTCTTTCACAATTGTTGGGTACATTATAGCATGCAGAATACTTAACTAAAGTTAAAGTATTCTGCATGATATGTGAGATATTATATGAAGCTATAGAATCCAGACCTATAAAAAAATACTTCAAGACAATACATTTAACGATAATTAAGCTAAAATTCGAAAGGCGAAACATTATGTGCTAAGACAAAACAATAACTGCCATTATTGCGGCGCTTCTTATCTTTATGGACATGTTTGTACAGAAATAGACGGAAAAACGTTTTAACCTATTATATACAGAATATGTAACAGTTGACTAAAGAAAGAAGATAAATGTAGGTTAGTGTCATACTTCAAATTCAAGAACAATAAGATAAAATGTATTATTAGATTTTTAGAATATTGGACGGTAAAGCTACTTTAAATAATTACTTGATCTTATACAATATATCATTATGTACGTATGTGTATTGTTTATATATATTATTAGATAAATGCATATTCAAAACTGGACAAAAGTAATGCAGAAAATGAAATATATAAATGAGAAATTAAAGGAAGACAAAATTTTGCAAATTTTCATTAGATTGATATGTATTCAAAAATCGAAAAAGATATAGCGGTAAATATTATAAATATTATTTTATTTTCTTTGAATTGTTCATATATATTTTATGACGTATATTATAACGTAAAAAACATATCAAATAATCCATATTTAATATTTGCGTTAAAAACATTAGAAATATTCAAGTTAAATAATCTCATTTTCAAATATATTTTAAGATCAATTAATTACAATTTGTCATTTATTTAGCATCTAAATATTTAACAATTAACAAAGATTTCTATATTCAAGTAAACAAACAAGCAATATTAAATTTTCTTAAATATTCAATTATAAAGAATTATAAAACAATCCTATTTAATAGTCAAATAATATATGAAACGTACACTATTAATTATATTAATTCTTTTTCTTCCCTAAGTGCATTTCTTAATCATTTTTTTAAATCACTTTATGTCTCGCGCAGTTCAAATTCAGTGAATGACAATAATATATATTTCAAAGACATTGAAAACTAATAAGATCAAATAATAACAGCCTTGATTTTGACCTATTGCAAGTTAGAAAAACTGAAAAACAGAATCCTGACAGGAATAATTATGCGAATTTGTCATTACAAGGTGTAAGATCTGAATCTATGTAAAAGAATCTTTTCTCTAAGAGATTAGATACTTTAAAAAATTTGTATTTTAATTTGCTTTAAAAATTAATGGTTTTTAAGTCTCCCTAGTACGAGTTAAAAAAAAATTGATTTTTGTTTTTAGCATTTTTTGCAGTTTAACGTCTTGAAAACATACTTCCAAAAAGATTTAACCATATTCGAAAAATTGTCAAAGTTACAGGCCTTAAAGCGAAACAGTGTGCAAATAGAAATCCGAGCGCTATCACAAAATGGTTGCCACGATATTTCAACAATCAGTCGATCAATAAATTTGAAATTTTGCAAATTTAGTAGATATGTCATTCTCATCCGCACTAGAATCAAGACATACATTAAAATTATGCTGGAAATTTTAGTATAAATATGTGCAAAATCTAGCAAACACCCTATTTTAACTAATTTCATATTTTATGCTCTATTAATTTGGTATATTAAACCATAGATATAGATATACATATATGTATATGTATACATTGAAAAGTTAACGAAGAAGAGAATGTATTTGCCCGATCCGTTCAATTTATCTGCATTTAAACTTGATATTTATCGCATCATGATCTCAAATCTTCCTATGTGACACGTGTCGGTATTGCGAAACCGGTGTTGTTATCGCAGACGTAACGTGGTCATATAATCCTTACTTGAAACACGAGTTTCAATCGAACAGATTGTTTTCACCTAAATATCGTAGTTGGCTATTGATCCGCAAATTACGAAAGAGCTAAAGAAATGGAATGCTGAGCACATGCATACATAATATTCATATTTTAAAAACCAGTTTGATTACTTTTTGGTTTTCTTCTTTTTAATTTAATAGCTCGCATTGTTTCCGATGACAGAAGGAGAGACAACTATTTTGTTCGTTTAATTACGTTTGCGTTGTGACTCTGTTTCTTTTTGCCTGGAGGGTAAAATATCAATTTGCACGAATAATTATTACTCAGACGCGGCACGGGCGATTACGCGGAGAAAAAGGACCATTTAGCGGTTAATGTTATGATAGATGTTAATAAAATCATAGAAAGCGTCAGATAGCCGATAATTTAGGAGCCTGATACTCGCAGTGCATCAACTCGGGCAGTGATTAATGGCACGCGCAATTGTTGCTGATGCGCAACGCTAAATGCGTCGAATTGCAATTCGCTGATTAATCAAGGCGCTGGGGTTGCGCTATCAAACTGACGAGTAGAAATCGTAATTTCCGCTTGACTTTGACACGAAACGCGCCCGGCTTGCGCTTTCAAGTGTATCAAGTGTGCGCGATGCAGTGCTGTCCCAATTATGAGCGCGAATGGACACGTGCGGCGGCGAAATCGATACTCGTCCATCTACATGAGGATCAGCGAAATGGGCCAAAGAAAATTAGCGGCAACAGGATGCAGCGATGCGAGCGATGAAGTTCCAAATATAAACGCGAGCGACGGCGGTATTGAGGAACGCGGGCGCGATCTTCGACAGCTTCGAGGTTGCATTTCGCGTACGATTGAATATCGCATATTCGAAAAACTGTACCAATGACATTCATAACCGCGCGAGGTTGAATCTTGGAAAAGAGAAAAACGAATCAATAAAAATTAATTGATTTTTTTGTTAGCAGTTTACGCTTCAGAGATCGCTTTTGTTTCCCATTGACTGGATTGCGCTCGATTGTCTATGCACTCGCGTTTCCAAGAGTAATCTGACTCGCAGTGTAATCTCATACGAAATAAAAGTTCGGCAGATTCGATAGTTTGAAAGCAGCAGGCGCGCCTCGATAAATCTCGATAAAACGATACGTCAACAAGTTTTGTGAGAAGGAGTAATCTGTGAACCGTACGAGCATTACGATTATCCGAGACGTTAATCTTTGATTAATCCATCGCACAATTAGACGATTTCCGTCTTTAATCGGTATCGGTGGTCGATGGCTCGAGATTTGGCTGACCACCTGTCGCGCGAATTACGACCCTTGGAAGATTAATACTGCGGTCGACATCGATATATGGATCGAACTTTGTGACCGAGTGGCCGTCTCAGCTTCCACGCCCACTTGCAAGATTTTCGACACACGTAGGTGTCGTTTCTGCCAGAAAAGCAAACGAGAGTTTATCGATCATAAGACGATGCTGTTGCTTCACCGTATCCAATTGAGAATCTAGCAAATTTTTTTATTTCGCAGAACGAAAAAGAGTTCTATAAAATTCTTTTTGTTATTTAATCTAGAGCAATTTATCAGCAGTTTATTTATGAGAAAATTAAAAGATTAAATTAAAAAAGAACGATATTCTTTTTATGAATTAATGTATCTTATAAGTTATATAAAAAGTTAACAAGCTGTTAATCATTTTTAATCGTCTTTTACGAAATTCGCCTTAGAACTCGGAAAATTTGTCGGTAACTTGCCTTTTTGTCGGGGAATTCCCCCGATTAAAGAAGGCGAAAGAAACGTGAAAGAAAATGATTAAGAGAGGAGGTACCTGAGAGGAATCTAGTAAAAAGAGGGGACAACGTGATACATCGAGCGGTGACACTTTTATGGCGTCATGAGCGGAGGAGTGTGGTTTCTCTTGATAGATAACACTCCATAAATATTAAATAAACGTCAGTCACATCGTGCGCGCAAAGTGAGATTTGACGCCCTAGATAAAGATCGATATTGTCACTTGGCGACAATATAGAGTTTATTCCATTTACCGGCTGCCACTTTTATTATGGGGATGTTTATGGCGGCCGATGAGACCTGCAGCATGCACCACTGTTATTACAGGCTTGATGGAGAGGGATGAACAGTGATCTGAATATGTCATCAAAATAAACGATTTGTCACACAAATGATTGTGACATCGACAAATTAATAGTGCTTCTCGATCTGTTTTTATCACGTGTTGGAGATAATGTTAAATATTTCTCTCTCTCTTTTATATTATATATTATATATGTATGTAAATATATTTGTATGTATTTACTATTATGCATGAATAATATTAGACATATGTACAAATAAAGTAATATAAAATGGTTCGTAGTCAAGAGAATTTCTTATTTCTTTTGAATATAGCTGAATCTTTCGATTATCAGCAATTTTATGTTGCTTTGCGAGATGATCTTGAAAGCTGTATTCCTTAACATCTCGTACGTTTTACATATCGCGATTCTTTGCAGATACTCAACGTCTTTCAACGCGACTTCCACTTTGACGAATGCAGGTTTCCGCGGCGCTACTTGGTACACACAGTGGAAATTCATGCAGAGAGGTTGGCAGATCAAAAGTTTTGCGTTTCACGAATGTTGGAAAGAAGGCAGGGAGTTACATGCCGCGGACCTCGCAAAACTTGGCGCTTACCGGATTAAATGTCGAGTTCAGAAGTGTCGGAAACTCGATGGGTATAACGTCGAGTTTGAAAGTACGGGCGCGAAACGATCAACCGGACGAGGTTTAGAGACCGGTTGGTAGCGAGACGATCGACGTGACGCTTTACGCTCCGTCTCATATCACAGAATTGAATATTTGAGAATTTCAGCTTCGCGCCCCAACTTGAGGGTTGCAAATTCTCAGGAAAGGAAGAGGGAATAGCGATAAACTTATATTCTCAATTTCCCCCCTCCCCTCGTTTCCGGCGTTCGGCGTCTCGCGCAAGGAATAGCGGCAGTCAATCAGAAATCATTCCTGCCATTTCGGCGAGATTCCGCTTTATTATTCCGCGCCGGCGTACGAATCGTACGTGGGCCGTGCGCGCGTGGGTGCGTTTACACGCGTGGTTGATCGGCTCGACGAACGCGTGTCACGCTTCGCACGCGCGCGCGCGTCCAAACAAAGGAAAAATTCCCGCGATGCAAAATTTATCACTGATGCGACGTTCGTTACCGTTGCGACGGTCGGGGAATTAAATCGAGAATTAGGTCGCGCGCCGAATCGCATTCGTGCGTTCGCCTCCGTGCGCGAGACCGCAAATTGGCAAGCGGTGAGTTTCGAGAGAGAGAGTCTACATCGCGCGAGTAAAGCGAGTGAGCTTCGTGTCTGACAGGGTTGCGACGCGAAACGGCGCTGGCAAAGCGCGAGAATTAACGAGAAATTAACATGCTTTCCCCGCGGGAGATACATCGATGCGTCTGACTGCGCGTGATTGCGCTATTAGTAGCGTGTCATCGCGGGATCCCTTCCCACGTGTCATTCGTCATTTTCGTGATCGAGCGCACGAAGGACAATCCGCGCGGAGAAAGAAAATGCTTCGAGGTTGCGCGTCGCTAAAATTACATTTACCCGCTGGACAAAGGACGCGCCGGTGACTGTCGGCGCGGCCGCTTCCCCGGCGACAGTTTAATTGAAAGCTTCACACGTGCTGTTTTGCGTGAGCGCGCGTGTTTTAACACAGACGCAGCCTCGCGATCGCGTCTCCCGACGGGGACAGGGGTGTCCTTTAGTATGTAATAAATATAACGTCAGATATATATTAATATTGCCTCAGAGCTGTGACGCGAGTCCCGCAGATCCCACTGAATAATCTGTCTTTCGATAAATTTCTCTTTTGCTTTGATTTCGATACTTTTAATTTCGATACTTTAATACTTGTGTCTTTTGACAGCTTCACATCGAGGCTTGTAAACGAACTGAAATGAACCGAGTAAAATTCTCCGAATGTGTCTTTGTGCTACTCGCAAATGTTTGCCGATGGAATTTCAACACGCTGTAAAAATATTAATCTATGAATATACACACGTGTTTAACCATACCCATTTCTATTTCCAATTCAAAACTCGATTTTAGGGAAATTGTAATAGAGAATGGCATATAAAATCTAACATGCGCCTCCGTTTCTCGTACTTTATCGGATTATTGCAGAAATAATAATTACAAGGGACCTTTAGAGTACCTTTAAAAATCGAAACGCTAAATGCGTAATTGGATTTTTACGACCGCGTCGCGCACCAATATACCGCATAACGTAGAATACAAACTTTAATATCGACTTCAGGGAAGCCCGCTAATAAGCGTTGCGGGGCACGCCGGCCGTAACATTCATATTGGAGGCTTAAATCTAATCCCAAGGATGCAGCCGGTCCGATAGGCCGAGTCCCGACTGCGACTCGCGCGTATGCAGAGCACGTATAATGGAATACCCGACGGGGTTTCGATCGGGAGCCAATTACCAGCGCAATCGAATGGATGCGCGGCACGGTGGCCCGGCAACCCAGTAAACTTAACCGCAGGATTTAAACGAGCGCGGCCACGAGCTGCGCGTTCTGCATTTAAGGCGAATCCATTCGCGAATCTGCGAGGCCATCCACCTCGAAATTGCCGTCCGTCATCGTTCCGTTCAAATGGAACGAGGAGGCCGCTGCGGGCGACATTCCCTCGCTTTTTGAAATCTATCTCCGCGGAGACAGGTCGCATACTCAGGTAAACAACATAGGGAACAAGTTTTATTATAGGTACTTACCCGTCCGTCATGTTGTGCGCCAGGAAGGACTTGGGCAGCGACAAGGACCGCTGATGAGGATCCAGGACGATGTCGCCCGTAAGCGAGTCTTCACCACGGGTGGGCGCGCTACCAGGCCTGGACAGCGTGCCGTCCTTCGGCGGTTCTATCAATGTCTTGAGCGAACCGATCACGGCATCCTCCATCGGCGTGGACGCGCCGGAGCTTTTTGCATTCCGCGGGCTCTTCGTCACCGTGCGATCCGACGTGGTGATCCAGATATCGCTGCTCGAGGACGACGAGGTGGTCGTCGACGAGGAGATGATCGGGCCACCACTGGGCGATCTATTGACGACGTTCATCCCTTGGATGGGCGATACTCTCCTATCCTTGCCGTCGGCGCCTTCGAAGGAACCCGGGAAATCGGGCTTCCGGTACACTCGGTGGTGCATCTGATCTCTCTTCTCCGCTCCGGAGCCTGCTTTGTAGAAAACATCAATATACATTATTCCGCTTATTAAACATTAAAATAAAAATTAATATTTTTCTTAAAAAAAAAAGACATAATATCTGTCAATATTCAAAATAAAAATTTGCTTCTAGACTTGAAAGAATTTAATTCAGTGGGGTAAATCTTTTGATAATTGAGCTATTACGGACCATTCCCGTTGGTTCCTTCCAACGGCAACCATCTATTGGCCTGTTTGAGCACGTTCTTGGGTCTCTCCTGATACTTGCCCTGCTGGCTGCTTCTGCTCTTCCTCGAGTTGTCTCGTTCGCGGAGCTCTCGATCGTCCATTCGCTCAAGGGAAGCCGGCGAGGAACTGGCACTTCCGCGGTGGCTACCAGCATCGGTAGAGAGCCTCTGATGCGCCGGATAGCTTTGCGACAGCTTCATGAAAACCGGCTGTGATGACTGATTCGGTGAGTACAAGGTTTCCCTTTGCGAGCAGTGGGGCCAAAAATCGCATGTGCTGCTATTGCAGCGCAGCTTCGTGTCCGGGCTAATGCAAAAGTCTTGATTGGTGGACGGCGCGTTCGCGTTTGGTGTCGTAGCGCCTCTCTGCAGCGTCCGCGGTCGCCTCAATTGCTGCTGCTGCTGCTGCTGCTGTTGCTGTTGCTGCTGCTGTTGCTGTGACTGTTGTTGCTGCTGCTGTTGGGACTGTGAAGTATTCGATGCTTTCGACGATTGCTGCTGCTTGGAAGATATGATGTAGACGTCATACGTGTTGGAGGGATTGCTTCGTCTCTGCTCTTGGCTCTCGTCGCGACGGTCATAGCGGCTCGATATCATATTTCTCGGTACGACACGGCTTCGCGTGCCATACAAATATTCGGTCACCATCTCCGGTTCGCGGAAGAGATTCTCGTTTATGGTATCATCGGTGGACTGAGCTTTTCCTAGAGAATTTAGGAAAAACAATCGAATACGGGAATGAAATTGATTTGATCGATTTCGATCGTCGACATGATGATAGAATGTATTTTTTTCGAAAACATTTTCTTTCGTTCAGCTAAATTAAATTTTATATGACAGGTAATGGATTTTTGACCGTTAATCTTTTTATGCAATGTCTTCGTGATATATTTCATAAAATTTTCTGTTCCCTTAATTTTTTTATATTTTAAAACTTTACATTGTATGCTGCTCATTTTGTGAAATGTGCAGAAAAATAGATGGACATAAATACGATGAAAATAAATTTTACGAGAGTAAAAGTAATTTATCATAAAAATTTAATAATTTTTAATGGTTCTGTCTAATGATCATTATCTTTTCATAAGAATACGAGATTTATAAAAGGTACGCTTGCGAAGACCTGTCCTTCGCATCGTAAATCGCAAATATTTAATACTTGTGTGTAATTGCGAAAATTAAAACGTAAGATATCCGAGGGACGGTACTCACTATTCTGAAGAACATGACGCTTGGATCTGTCGCTTCCCCGATCATTCACAATCTTCACAACAACTCTATGTGGCTCATTCGACTCTCGGGAATGATCTCTTTGCGGACCCGTCGTTCCTGGTGACCTTTTCTCTGGCAATTGGAGACTCCTGGATCTTCTAACTCGAGATTGATGAGAATCGGGCGACACCTGATTGGTCCTAGCGCTCTGGTGCTGTCGCGAGGGATTGCCACGTCTGAATGGATTAGGCGTGGGTGACCGCCCTTGCCGGCCTTCGCTGCTGGATGAGGAAGACGATGAGGAGGGTGAATTGAACATCTGTTTTCCCGACTCGGAGGATCCGGGCGATCTTCTTATCCCCTGTTGGTTTCTATGAATTCTCCTAGACATAATACTCAGCGTTTCATTTCCGCGCAATATCGCAAAACATTTTGCGGTGCAATATTAAATTAACTTTTTCTTTTAATGTATAAAATATTTTTTGGAAAAAAGAATGGAAAAATGCGAAATGCGAAATCTCTAAATAAAATATTTGCAATTTTGACTCTTTTACATTGAATTTGTGAAAATTTCCTAAGTCTTCATATGCATACCCTTACCTGTTGGGCGATATTCGTTCACCGTTGGCACGAATCGATTCTGTGGACGAATTCAACGCAAGAGCCGATGATGACACCAGACTGAGATTTAAGGATGAGCTAGGGTTATCATCCTCGTCGCCATCTTCATATCTAGCATCCAAAAATCAATATTTTGAATATATCTTTAAATTTCTTAACGTTAATGTGTCATGTTATGTTGATTCATATTATTACAATTCACATAGAATACAAAGTAAAAAATTAATAGAAAAATAGAAAATGATATGACGATTAATAAAATGTGTGTCAACGTTTCTATTTATTTAATTATGTTGCAATTAATGTTAATTTAGTGAATCATTATAATCAAAACTACAAACGTGATCATTTTTAATAAAATTAAATTAGTTGACAGAATAGTTAATCAGAAACTTTACATACCCCTCTACCGAAGAATCCGTGTTCTCTGCCAGACTAGGCATAATGGTCTTTGTGACACAACTGTCAAGACTTCTGAATCCCATCGACGACGACGACGAGCTGGATGATTCGATATATCTCTGCGCGAATTGCGACCTTCTGGAGGACGACTGATCTTCCAGGGACTTGGCTTGCGCCATGCGATACTGCTGCTGCTGTTGCTGCTGCTGTTGCTGCTGGCTGGCGTTCTGTCTCTTCGATCTGGAGGACGCTAAGCCGGAATTCTTCCTGGACGGCAGAGAGCTCCAGTTGACCTGGTGAGGTGGCGGCGATGGTGGCGGACTGATAATGTCGCTATCGACAATGGCGTTTGATCGCGGTAGGAAAGGGACCTTGCTGCCGTAGTTGCTGCGCACGACGGACGAGGACAAGTTTCTGGGAGAGGTGGATTTTCTGCCGGCGACGGCGTCCTGGAACGCCGGCGGTGGCGATATAATCGGCGTGATCGACGGCGGGGAGAAGGACTCCGGGATACTGTGCGGCGACGTGCAGGCGCTGGCGGAGTCGTAGTCCTGGCTGTGCAGCGCGAGGAAGTCGGGCCGCTGAGAGTC
The DNA here is from genome assembly GCA_928718305.1 of Tetramorium bicarinatum. Taxonomy (NCBI): domain Eukaryota; kingdom Metazoa; phylum Arthropoda; class Insecta; order Hymenoptera; family Formicidae; genus Tetramorium; species Tetramorium bicarinatum. The sequence goes on from OV788324.1 coordinate 16,040,239, forward strand.
CAGTCTGGTGAAGTCCTGCGGGCACTTGCTCGGCTCGCTGTTGCAATGATAGTCCGCCAGCTTGACCGCCGCCCGTCGCGATAACGGTAGAGTGCCGGTGGTCGCGGTCACTGGGTTGCTCTCGTAGTTTGCCCGGCGATTCTCGTCGAGGGACCGCTGCTGCACTTGTACCCAGCCGGAACGGCCCAGGTAAACGCCGTGGACCTCGCGGTCGCACCATCGCACGGGCGAGAGCTCGCGGCTGCAGTTGCCGGTGATGAACAGCTCGCCGGAAGTGCCGCTGTTGCCCGATAGGAAAGAGTTCACGGCATCGCGTTGACAGGAGGAGACCTGCACAGCGGAAAATATCGCTTGTCGCTAATAGACACCCCAAGTGTCATCCCAATCTCTTCATGTTATATACACTTCATCATGTTGATTTATATTTAAACAATGCTAGTCTATTGTAATAAATTCGGATAATGCAATAATTATAGTGAGTTCAACTTAACTCCGGGAAAAAAAGAGTGACATTAGTTTAAGGGATTACGAACGTGCGCCCATGCACATAATTTCCCATTAGTCTTCTCATTAATATTTAGAACAAAGGTTGATTATAGAATAAATCATATAGTAGCCGTTTCCGTAAATGTTAATGAACTCTAACCGTGATTTAAATGATTCTCTTATTAAGGCGGTAGAAACTCATTTAACTTGAATTAACATTTACTGCAGCAATCCATGGGATCGTTCTTTTCGTGCCGCTTCTCGGGCACGAATTTGTTCCCTACTTCCGATCTCACGGATGAACTGGCGGAAACTGGCGGTATGCTTCTGACGTTTCTGTGATCGCCTTACCTGGCCGTGGCTGTCTTGACGATGCTGTTTGAGGCTCGACGTCGACGTGGCCGACGTAGATGTATCGTGACGTTTCAGGGATGGTATCGAGCTACCGCGGCTGTAGGATCCGCGCGCATTCCCACCGGATTTCCCTCTGCCGCTCGCTGTCTGACTCTTGTTGCTGCCGATGCTGTACGAGGAGCCTTGAGAGCCGACCTCCCAAGGGTCCGCCGACGCGTTTCGGAGATGGAGGATCGACACGTTTGGGCCCCTGAAACCGAAATTTCCCTCCTTTCGAAACCGGTGCCAGGAATAGTCATTCTTACCAACGTCGTATAAATTATTAAATTTTTATTGCAAAAATATTGAAAATTATTTTTCAATAAGATTTATTTGAAGTTTCTGTAGTTCATTTTGGTGCCAAAGCATCGATGAAACAGAGCTTTATTATATCAAATATATAATTTTTACTTCTTAGAGAGATTTGGTTGAAAAAAATATGTAAAATAAAACAATGATATATTCAGGAGAATTTGTTTGACTCTTTTAGCTAATTCAATTATAAAGGATTGCAGCTCTTTTTCGAACAACATATTGTAGCTGATCATGTACTATACAATTTATTTAATTGATTCTATTTTAACGAATATCCGATCTTAATTTAACAAATTTTCATAAAACTGCACAATCATTTCCCTTCGCGATTCGTGCTACTAAATCCAGAATTTTGCTTTACTTCGTTGAAAAAGAAAATCGACTCGCGGTGCACTTTAGCATCTCCGGGGATTTTACGCGACAGTCGGCACAGTTGGACGGCTCTCGCTTCCGTCGACGTCTTCAAGTAAGATAGATGCAGTCGTTTTTGCTTGTATATGTCCCCGCGCACTCCTTCCTTACGCATTTTTACTCGTTTCTCTTTCCCATTCGACAATATCTATATCATGCTTGATGTTGCAGCAATAAATATTTATATAGTGATATTATATATAAAGAAGCGGCAAGAGAGAAAGGGAGGAGAGCGAGTAAGGTGCATCGCGTGCACTTGTATGCGGGCTAAAAATCCGCGGCGGATATATGAAAATCAGATATCTGGATAGTCTTTCTCAAGGGTAGACGCAAATCCCGTCGCGGACAAATGCAGCCTCGGCCATGTTTCTTACCTTCATTTTCTACCCTTCGTTTTCCGTATACCTTTCGTCGCACTGGAGAAAATTTTTACGGATCACTATGAAAGTATTACATCTCGTAATGTACGACAAGATGGAATTCTTTCCACCCGAGTTGAATCAATAAGAAAGATATGTGCGCGTGAGCGTCAATCTCGCCGTATGAATTTCTCCGTAAAGCGGATCAAAAATGCTATAAATTCAGAGCATGATCGATATTTTCACCATATGTTCCAGACCTGGTTCAAAGTCTTTCATTGGAGATTCAATCGTCTTTGCCTGTCGTGATTAACGTACGATCAAAGAGATCGCTCGCATCGAAGATGAAAAAGACGTTCGCGAAAATGAAATTCTTCGGAGGGCTTTCAGTTGCGTCTCAAAGTCCCGATGCCGCTTGTATTAGATCGTAATTTTGATTCACCGGGCAAATTGACTGGGTGAAGAGTTCGAAAAGGTCATCGCGACTTTACGTGGACTTCATTTGACGGACCACTGAAAAGCATAATCAATAATTCTTTTCGGGCAAATAGAATTCGTTGAATTTATATGAGCGCAGCTCGACATCCGGCGTGATTTATGGAACCATTAATTAATTCGAGCTAAAGACGGGAACGTAACGGTGAAACTAGGTGACAAAGTGTATTTTGGATGCTTGCTGCGAATAACCTGTCGTCGATATCGCTCCACATACGGAGTTGACGAAACGCGCTGAACAAATCAATTGGGACGGGAATATCTGTCCCCGATTAATCATATTTACCTCTTAACCGACATGACACGTAGAGTCGTTCGTTTTCCTTTGATAGTGCGACGTCTTAAATAGAACCGTCCTTTAAATAGAGCGATCTTTTGGTCCGAGCAAGAAGACGGCAGGATGGAGTGATCACCTCTTTTAATCCATTGCCACATACGTCAGTATAGTCACATTGAACGTTGCGGAACATTTCTCATCCCTCATACTATTTATCCAATTTTATTCTTTATCTATTAAAATCGATTCGCGCAAGAACATTGCGATTCGCTCTTGCTAGATTTATTTTCGAGTAACGACAGAAATATCTCGCATAAAAAAAGACAAATCTTTTCTGCATCTCGTATCTTCTCGCACGAGATTTATTTTTGATATATTTATCGTGAGGGATGCAGATGTTCCTGAAAGACGCCAGACTGCATCCGCAGATTAATAGACAGGCAATTGACCTTGAGAGATCGACGTCATTCTAGGTTCGGCACTTGACCGATGAATTTTACATTCCCTGTAACCAGGTCACGCTCAACGGCGGGTATCCGAGTGCACCAAGAAATAGCGCGAGAGTGGTTCTCGCGGTGGTCCGTTGGGCTTCATGAAACTTACATCGTATGTAAACACCGGTAGCATCTAGAGGGAATCTAGGCGGAAAGGACAAGCGCACGAACAGGATAACGATCGAGCGAATGTTTCCGATACGATGTTAATTTTGCGAGGTTCCTTATGTTGGATGTCTCCTTCGGCAGGTGGATACGGTTGCACTGTTTCACCACGACGATTCCACTGTGCACGTGCACTCATGCATTCACAAAATCATCTCAAATTCGTGCAATCAATCTTTCTAAATTTTTCAATTTCTGTCGTTTTTACTAATTCAGAAACTATCAGGCTGAAAGCAGCGCGCATGACACCGTCAGCTGTGCAGTTTACCGAATATTTAGGACGCGTCGGGACCGTTCTCCGATGGCGGCGAGCGAGCCTAAGTAGAAAAGCGATAGAACCTGGGCGCGAGTGTTACCTGTCGACGCGCGAGATAGGACCCGCGTTGGTGATCTCGCTCGTATCCGCGGCCGGACTGACTCTGCGTGGCGGCAGGGCGGGAGGCGCGCCTTGGCCGGGGGCCTGGCTCGAGGACAAGGTCGAAACGGGCCCTCCGACGCCCACACTGCCCCCACGTATCCCATCCTCGGCCGAGTGCTGTCTGGAGGATTGCGAGTTCTGCGAGAGCCAGCGGCGCCCGGCATTCCGCGTCACCACCGTGGGCCCACCAGGCCCCGGCTGATGACCTATCACGCTCCCACTATCCAGCGACGTGCTCTGTAACCGAAATCCAAGGCCACTCTTCGTGGGCAGAAAGAAAATCCGTGGGCTGCGACTGAAGCTACACACACGAAGCTGAGAGATCGGGCGAAAATTCCCGGTCGCTCTTCGAGTCTTTTCTTGTTTAAATATTCGCGTTTTGCGATTTAGCCAAGTAGATTTGAATTTTGATTTTACAATCATATTCTATCTAATATCTAGCACTTTGAGAAGAAAATTTATCTTTATCATGTATTTAATGTTATACAAATATCTGCCTAATCCGAGAGATATGTGCGTTTCAGAATTAATTATCGCGGTTAGATTTAAATATTCTTTTGTACACAGAGATTGTTGTTAAATGATAATTAATATTATTAATTTCTGATTTTATAATACGTTGTTCGTAATTTTCGAGGTATTCTTTGAAGAAGAAATAGTTTCTAAATCGAAAGTCTTTGAAACGCACGTAGCAGCAACAAAGTTTTCTTCGACCGTTTTTGGTTTCCCTTATTAATCACGACTCGTTAACCACGGGCACCATTATCGCCCAGCCGCGATCGTTAAGAAATTGTGTCAATCGCCAAAGGGGCCCGTGCTATAGGGCGCCATTACGTCGATCACGGACTAAACCCGCGTAGCCATAAGAGCACGAGGAGCTGTCTCTACTTCCAAATATGGTTGAAGCACGTACGAACGACCGGCGGACTGGCGCAACTCCGCCGTGTGTCGAAGAAAGTATTTTTATTCTCGTTCTGCCCAAGAGGAGAACTCGTCCGTACGGGCGATCTGTCGCGACGACTCGAACCTCGAAACGTGCGTATCGTTTTATTGACTTTTATTACTCCACATAACCCGCTATCGCTTTGACGTGCCGGCCGATTTTAAAACGTCCGTCTATCAATTTATTTACATTATTTACAATATCGCAATCGATCGAAACACACTCGGTATACATGACAAATGGCTTCGCGAAATATATGGAGTTAACAAAAAAATTTTCTTTTATTCTATTCATAACGTGATTTAATAACGACAATATATTGGATCAATAAAATTTTAAAATTCGTGTCTTAAGATTTGTATTTTAAGATCTTTTGTATCTTAAGATTACTTACATTTACATGATTTTTCCTGGATGTAACAGTCGAATCCTGCGAGGATCCTCTTGCATAATGGCGTGCGAAGACCCCGGCGAGTCTGGATCTTCCCGAGCTCGTCGCATTTGACTTGGATTTACTTGGCGGAGAGCCATCGACAACGCCCGTCAAATTCGGATTGCTACTCTTGCGCTCCGGAAACACTAAGTGCTCGATGTTCGGCGTATATCCAGGATCGTTCCTGACGATATCCTGGAGTGTTATGCGGCTGGGTCCACTGGGTCCGTTACTGCAACAATTCACACATAATGCTAACTTTTATTTAACTAATTATAACTATCAATAATGAGATATTCAAGAAATATGTAAAAATCTTTTAAAAATGATTCAAGTAATGTTTTACGGTATATAAATCATTATGTCTCTATGCTGACTTTGATCCTGTATCTATTTACTTATAATAAATTCTTAACACGAGTTTATAAATTGTTTTTTAACTAACATGGGCCCTTTCTGTCCACGTCTCTTCCCACTACCACGGCCAGGTTTGATCTTCGTCGCCTCGGCTAATTGCAGCAAACGGCTGCGATGCTGCTGTAACAGCGAGTCCTCCCGAGGATTCATTCTATCCTGTGTACCTGGAATTTTGTCGCTCCTGCATCCTGGAATTATCCAAGAAAAAGAAACAATGAATTCACTAAAGGTTCATTTGTCTATTCTTTGATATATTCGTATAATGTAATCATACGTTTTTCACGATAAAAACAACAATTGTATTATTATTATGGAGACAGAGAAAAAGACATTTCTCAGAATGGAATAAAGAATTCTTTTAAAATTGCACTAAAGCTAAAAAAGATGTAAAAAATGTAAAAAGAGTTAACGTGTCTGGTCAGATTTTATCAGCACGTATAGAAAAAGCGTAATCTTTGCAAAATATTATTTTAAATTTCTATAATAATGCTCAACAAGAAACAAACAGCTTAATGAAGTATATGTCTTCCTTACAGCGTATTACAAAACATGCAAAAAAGAGAACACGCTTTTAATCATTTTTTCCACAAAGATCGGCTGAGAAGAGAAATTTAACACAAGCATGCCCTGCCAGCGCTGCTTTTCGACTCGTCTCCTCTCTTTTATCTCATTTTGATACGAGAAGAGAAGGCAGTTATATAATAAAGAAGAGAAAAATGCTGTTGTCCTCCACTGTCTGTCCGTCGGTTGCGCACCTTTAAAAACGTTCTTTCTTCTCACCTCTCGAAAAATTCACGGCCCCTTATCGCGCATGTAAAATGTCTTAAATTCATGTTTCTCCAGAGGAACAATAGTTTCCCTTTCTCGAGCAAAATATTTTCAACATTTTATTTTATTGTTCGAGCAATATTAAAGCACATGATTAACATCTTGCATATATTTATATAGGGTGTTTCTTAAAGACCGCTCACTAGTTACAAAGAATCCATTTTTTCCTATAATGCTTAATAAAATAGTAATTGTTGAATAAAATTCAGAAATTCAGGACTTTTCGATTCAATTTTTGATAAGGAATAACGTTATGTAATTAGGGAGCGATTTTTAAGAAACACCTGTATATGCGAGATATTTTCGTAAAAAAAAATTTTTTAATTAAGGGTAGTCGACAAAACCGGTAGCTCCACAAGAAGAGTGCGAAGTGTACCACATTTTTAAAACGTCATTAAAATCATATAATCTCGCTTCTCTCTCACATGTTTCAGGAATTTTAATATATAACTTGTAAATAACTTCTTCAGAATTTTTAATTAAGATTTGAAGGAAACGGGAGTTAAAAAAAATTACAAGACGTTGCAGTTCTAAGATGTCATTAAAATCATATGCCATTAGTTTCTTTAGATACTTCAGTATTACTTAACAACTTCTTCAGAATTTTCTGCAGCATGTACAATTTATAATTCATCATGTATGATTTTTCTTAACGTAATCTTCACGCGCTCGACAACTTCTTTATGACAAATGGCAACTATAACGTCAGCGCATAGATAAAATATAGTCGAAGATAAAAACTGCTGAATATTCTTCCTGTTTCTCATATTTTTTCAATAGTGTCGCTAACAGAGCGGCAGCTCCAACAGAGCGCATTAAAATATCGACTATCGAAGAAAGTTCGGCGGTGCACGGTCATGAATAGTTAGCCGCAAAAGCAACAATATGCATGCCGGAAAATTTAATATCGGCCAAAATTAACCGACAAAGCGAATATTTCGAACGTTTGTTCTCGAATGTTTTAATTTTCATCGGATCGTTCGGTGTTCCCGGTATTTGCGGGGGAGAGACAAATAGTGATCCGAGCTCCCTGAAAATAATATCACGATGAACTTACAGGATCATCGGATTTTCTTTCAATCGAGAATACTCCGAAAGAAGCCAAGAGTCTCTCGATCTTGAATTGCATCTTAAGATTCATCAATCTTAGTTGCCCGCATTCGAGAGCGGACTCGTCTACGGTCCGCAATTTTTTCCCCCCCTCGACCGAATCAAGTTCGCCGACGCTTGATGCTGGACACGCCTCAAACGACGATTTTACTTCCCGGCGATTTAACTTTATTACAAATTGTTTTCCGATTCTATTAAGAGCTACCGCTCTCTTTCGCGACTAACAAATACATCGACGTATCATCTGTATTTTAGTTCGGTCGGGCTCAATGAAAATTTCGTTTTCCCCGAGAGGATTTTTGTCCCGCGCGCAGCACATCGGTGACAACTCCATTTGCTGAAATTCAGCAACGATTTTTCCTGCCCGGGCTCCGTTGTGCCGTAAAATGCCAAGACAAGAGTCGGTATCAAGGATTTTTAAAGTCGATCGGCCGCTGTTCGGCGAGACCCGGCGTATGTAGGATTTTTAGATCAACCGAGCGTGAATTCCGGAAAGCCACTATTTTCCGTTTTCGCTTGATTTATTCGAGGCCACGTCAAACGGGATACTTTTCTTTGTAATTCCTGCCAGAGCAACATGCACGCACGTGCCGCGCACATACATAGAGCGGGGAAATTCTTAAAAACATAATTTTCAAAGATCGGATTTCGCGCACCGTTGGCGCGTCGTTAGTTCCATTCTGCGGGATTCCGTTTCGAGGAATCGCGCGCCGCGGTGATTCGGAATGTAATGTGTGGCCCATAAAAGTATCGTTCGTTACGAGTTATCGCCGCTGGGAGAAAAAGGGCACGGCGCGCAGGAAAGCGCGGGAGCAGCGCCAAATCGAAGAGCAAATCGCACTCGCGCGTCCGCGATTACTCGTCGGACGGAGGATGATCGGATTTGCGTGCATTTGGACAGCGAATTTCGAGACGTGCGGCGCACGTAACTCGTTCCATAAATTGCGAGTTCTGATTGGGATTTACGAGCGGAGGGCACAAGCACGCGCACGTTGCGGTCCTTTTTAAAACGAAGTGCACCGCGAGTTCTCCAATCGGAATTTATGGCTGCGTACCTCGCGAAAGAAAATAAGAAGAATGAGGGTAGCGAATCTTGCTGATGGAGGGGGATTTTTACCGCGAGCTCTCGTACTTTCTGACAACACGAATGTTTCGGTCCTTAATCTTTTCTGCGGTACTAATGTTATATGATTTATATACATTTTCGCACACTCCTTCTACATATTTCTTCACATTTACTTCCTTATTTGTATTATTTATAGAATCATTTTATCACATTGAAAGGTAATAAAGATATTTAATTTATAAATATAACTTTTTTAATTAACTTTGTATATTTATATTAATATTCAGAATATTTTCTGGTCAAGTCGTACTTTATAGAAATTAAAAGCTAATTTTAAAAAATATTTTTATCGAATAAACGATTCGATTATAAAGATGAAAAATTTTAGAAAAGTTCTATGTTTATAGGAAACATTTTTTTGTGTATAAAGGAATATAAAGAGATATAAACGAAAAATATATAACTGAAGAAATAAAAATAAAAGAAATCGATTATTATTATTTTTACTTATTTTTTCGTTTGCAAGTTTTTCAGCAAACTTTTACAGTTGAATTTTTTTCTTAACAAAACGTATCGCAATTATAACTTGTCACAGATATAAGAATTTTTCTGAATTAATCCCTGTTGACGCAACCGAATAATGAAATGATTATTCTTTATTTAATCTTAAGTGGATTTTACTTCAATGAAATTATAATGAAATCCTGCATTTGCATTCTGGTATTTGTGAGTTACTTGTAATTTGACAATATTTTTCTCTGGTCTTCATCCAGACTATAATGGAATAAAACGAGAATATTCCATTTTGAGTATTTCTAATCCGCGTAGGATTTTCAACGTTGAGGCGGAAATTGCGCGACACACGGAGAGAAAGATTAATACGTGTCGAGCTTTGGGAAACTCCCGGTTTAATACAGACAGCATTTTGTATCTCAACTTTTATCATTTAGGACTCCGTCGTGCTAGCACGGATCACGTACTCAGATAATATGAGTCCAGATTTGTTGGACATATGTTTCAGGATCACTACCAACTTGTGCGGAAGAGCGTGAATCGCTGACAAAAAGATCATATTGAAGGTATAGCGGGGAAATTTATGAACGTCACGTAATTGTTGCGACTATCGATTATTAGATAAATTGAAACGCCGAGAGAGGAAATATGAAATATATTATATAACGTAATATAAAATGTGGTATGAGAATAATAAATCTAGATCACATTCGAGGTAAATTATTAAAATAAGTAAAGTTTTAATTTTCGATATTAGTTGTTTTGATACGATTAAATTGATTAAAGTAAAGTCTTGAAATTTATCGAATAAAATCTCACGTCGCGCCTGCAACATACGAGTCAAGACAATTCACGAGTATAGCAGGATATCTCTTCGCAGGCGTTGGAACGTCACAATAAGTTGAAAATGAGTCGCAGCAGTTCGTGTAATTCTATAAAGTACACATAAATCTTAGAACACATAAATTTCCGTTATTGCGAATGACATCCGATATTTGCATGTCATTTTAATATGATTTAACGATAATATTATCTAATTTCTCTTTAATCCCCGTATCTCTGAACCTGAATCTGTAACTAAGTTTGACACAAAAGATCAACAACCTGAAAGCAGGACGCGTTAATTAGAAATAAACACTCAACCATATTTAATTTGTTGATTAATTAAACGGATTAATTATTTAATTATAGTAAATATTTTTCGCAGGAATCGTAAATGTGACAAGCGATATTTAAATAATTTGTTTTGTTTTATACAGATGCGTAAAAGAAATAATTTAACAAAAGAATTTATATGGCTATTTAAATTATTTTATAAGAAATTCGTATAAGTTATATCTATTCATATGATACGTGGAGAATTTTATTTTGACTGAAGGTTAACTAAAACAGATTTTCATTTGATCTAATAATATTTTTTAAGTAAAATATGTTATAATATTCGAATTTCGTTTATAAGTTACATATGTAAACGTTTCGTATAAATAATGATTTGTTTATTAACGTGATAATGATAAAATTGACGTATATTCGTATTTATAATAATTAATATTAAAAGCAATCTGCAATATTTACTAAAGTTATTTATATTAATATCTCGGAAATATATTGGATTGTATACGCGAAAGCTTATTGTTATATAAAAACTGTCGTAGGGTATTTTCTTTATAAATTTAATCAGCTGAAATAAATGAATTCGACATGTAACAGATAATACGGGTAAATTATGGCGATCGATAAGACATTAATGAGATGGTGAATGTATATTCTTGGATAAACATTAGATAATTACAGGCAGAATTGCGCGAAATTAATCGAACGAAGAGAAAACCTATTTTTACAGAGATTACATTAAATTCGTTTCTTTTTAATTTCAATACTCAGTTACGTATTAGAAAAGAACGGTAGAAAAGAAAACTTTATAGAATCTTTATGTGACCATGTATACTTTTTGAAATATTTTCACCAATACAATTCTCATTTTACGGATATCTTGCAATAAATGGTGCAACAGATAGAAATTTTTAAGTGCATTCCTACGATAGTATTTATGCGAACATTCGGGCACGTACGTACAACCACACAAGAGATTTATCCGACGGCTCTCGTACATGTAGGTGGATAAATACAATGGCAGTGACGTTAAGTCAACAGAACGTGGTTATCTGCGCTTACGAAGAGAAAGAGAGAAAGATAGAAAAGGAAGTAGTGACGTACTCGTGAGGACGTGGTGGATAACGTGAAAGCTCTTCAAGCTTGGCTACCATCGAATTACGTCGGATTTGCAGAACTTTCAAAAAGCTTTTCAAGAACTGGTGGAATTTCTTGATGACAGAAATTCGAAGCTACGCCGGGTATGGTATCAGCTTAATTCACTAACGTCACTGAATAATAAGTAGCAGTATTAATTATATATCAAATATTATATAAATATTATCGCATGATTAGTGATTGTTGCGTAGCGGAACAATCGCCGATGCATATCGTGGGAATTTAAAAGATATCAGTTGCGCAACTAATCGGTTAAATCTCACTTGCGGTCGTAATTATTCTAGCTGCAATTCTTTCCACGAAAATGTATCTACCGTTTTGCAGATAATGAATCACAAATGCATTAATATTAATTCGCGACTATCGTGATTCTTTTTTTAGTCGAGCAATTAATCGCGTGATACGGCTCGTCTTCTCCGTGAATTTTCGAGAATGATGGCAAATCAAAGGATAGAAGCTAGTTATGCAATTTCGCAAATGATTTTCCTGTGGAACGTATGAGAATAAACGTAAGAGTACGATCGAGATATAATGTCTATTCTCGATCCTATCTACCAGACACGAAAGAAAAATGTCAATATTCTTGCGACGACATCAGTCGCAATTATTACACTGCGCGTGCAATAATACGCTTGCGCAAAGTTGCATGTGCAGCTTACTATTATTAGAAAAAATTTCAATATATAACTATGCACATATATTATTTAAAATAATAAATTCTTTATGTAATATTTTATCAAACAAATATATTAATATTAATTTTTATACAATTCGAGTGCAGCCATAGATAGAGAATCCATTTTAACTTGCACGTTTCGAAGGACAAGTTGTGAACTCGATTAAAAACTTGGCTATCTTTTCTAGAAATAATTCCATTGTCGAAAACGCTCAAGGGCAATAAGTTTCTCATCTTGGGTAATGGACCATCATGGTCGACCGAACTATGCAGTAAAGTGGAGCATGTCCTTTAGGTTTTGTAAAGACCTTCAAGTAAAAGTCTGAACATAGTTGGATTTTAGATCAGCTGGATTTAGGATATAACAGTATTTTGTGGCAATGTTTTATGCTACTCAGAGTCCACTAATATTTCAACTTTTCAATAAAAAATGATTGATTACAGTGTGCATTGTTATATTTATTCGACCGACAATGTATTTTGAATAATAATTTTTTTGCATATATAAATAGAAAATATTGTCGATATTGATATTAAATTAGGAATTTAAAAGAAATAATATCTGCGAGAGATAAATTCTTTTTGAGTAAATGGGCAATTAACTAAAAGCTGTCGATATTGAAATTAACGAATAACAAGGGAAGAATTTATAAAAATTTTTTGAAGTATTTGTTTTATCTTTACAACTTTATATTTCTGCCTTGTGCTTTAATTATTTAATGTTGTAAAATAATTTTGACAAGTACGTGACTTAATATATTCTTAATCCAAAATTTCTCTATATAACGGTTACTTTGTATTTAAGAGAAGTGAAGGAATTAATCGATATGTTGTCAAAGTTACTCGATACTCATGAGATGAGTATCTAACTATTCTTGGAAGAAAAGAAATACGCTCAGCACTATCGCAGCTGTAAGGAACAATGAAGTATGGCTAAGAGTAACATGTCGATCACGATCGGGATAGGAAGTGGCGGAAAACTTGGGTTCGACTGCACCGGAGGTGTATGGAAACGGGCGAACTTGCGAGACAAATTCGCAGTTTCTCGAGTTCAACGGTTTAGTTGAAATGATATGGCGGCTAGCTTCGAGAGAACAAGCTCGATAGGGACAAGCGACTACGTCTCGTCACTTTCCACTCGAACTAATGTATTTAACGAACCGTGACGTTCGTTTACCATTAATGCATCCGAAACGATAATGCATTAACAGAAATAACGGCAAACGATACGCTTGACTTATGAAACGATATTACGCCCTCGCTAATGCAATAATCTATGCTATTTGCAGAAATGCGCATGATACAAGCTTATGAAAGAGGTTTATCGAATAAATACACAAAATATTTACGTTTACTGAGCACGATGATAATTTCTGAAGAGCTTATTTACAATCCTATTTAAATCCTATTTCAACATTTTTTGGAAAATCAAGATTATATATTACACAAAGTTTCTAATGGACTTAAAAGCATACCTACTTAATTTTTATTGTTCTCTTTTAATTATTTAAAATTGAAAATATTAAATAAACTATTGAAAATAATCTCTTTAAGTTTTTTCATGAATAATGAAACAATTTTTTTTTTAATGAAAAGCCAGAGATAATTGTACATAAACGTTGTAATATTATTAATAGAATTTATGAAAAGGATCTCTTAAGTATTATAAGTTGTAATAGATTAATAGTAATTATTTACTTTTAACGTGCACTGTCTTTGATGAGCTTTCCACGTGACGCATTAATATAGATTTTTTAATTCACCATCAATTTTCATCTGTATGACTTATAATAAGTAATTAAAAATGCAATTCACATGAAAGACCACAGATACCTCTCATTTCTCAGTCGTGCATCTTTCTGTAAGTACGCGTAAGTCTACAACAAAGTCCTCGTATAAGATATCAGTTTCTCGCAGGTGTTGCGAATCCTCTCTCTTTCTCTCTCTCTCTCTCTTTCTTTCTCACACACGCACACGCACACGCACACGCACACACACACACACACACACACACACACACAGCAAACTAACTGGCGGTGTGTCCCAAAGTTTGTCCGAGAGATAGCACGTTTGCTATTACAAGAGCATTTAATAGCGTCCTATTCCCGCACTTGTTTATAAATTGTTCTTTCTCTCTCACTCTCTCTCTCTCATTTGTATTGATCGTAGCCGCGTCGCGGACATGTTCTAATCTGTACGCACTTCTGGCCACTCTAGAAAAAGCGATTTTAGTTGTCCAAAGAAACACCAATTTGATCGCTTGACATTGATTTGAATGATTGATTATCTGTTTAATTTTCTCTGCTTAATCCTTGCCCACACAATTAAAGTCTAATAAACCCAGTTTCGAATTATTGATGTATGTATACGTTAATTAGTACTCAGTAGCAAGAGAGAAATGTTACACGTGTTAGTAAATTAATTTTGAAAAGCGTAGAACGATCGAATAAACTTCTAACTGCGTCACACAATTATGTGTATTAATATACAGTTAAAAATTATATATGTACCTATATATGTATACAGTTTGCAAAAAAAAGGATTATACTTAATTATTAACTTAATACTATATATAAATATAATAAAACTAATGATAAATAAATAAATTACAGAGAGAGAAATGCAAACCCTTTAAAAATAAACAGATAATTAAATTTGTAACTGTTGTGCATATTTTAATTATCACAATTGCACGTACGTCACAAGGTGCGTGCTAAAGAGAGTTTATGAGGAGCAACTGCAATAACAGTTTCTTAGAATTTACGAAGACTATAATGTCGAAGCTAATAATCAACATCGCTTCTCGACATTGCAATTCTTAACTCTACTAAAAAGTTACCGAACTCTCACGCGAGAATTTACAATTTAACGGAAATTATAGTTACACAGTTTAACGAAAACAAAAAGAATCTAAAAGAGAGGAATAATCATGCTTTGTAAATAACTTTATCGATACAATTTCGATTTCAGAAATTCTTTATAACATAATCTTACGAAGCTTTTGAAGTTAAATTTGTAAAGAGAAGCTTTCGTAACTTTTGCAATTAATCTCATGTTTTCGCTCGAGGAATTGTGATTCTTCGTGTAATCGAATGAACGAAACAACGAAATTTAAACAATCAAACAGTCTATGCAAGTACCTTTTTCCTGTCGCGCGGAAAGAAAAACTCGCACCGCGTGAGCAAACACCCGTACTCGGGTGCTCGTACGCGCAGAGCATCGGGCGTTATGCAACTGCATCATTATTTCGACGTAAACGAGCGCGCGCGCGAGTCAGGAACAAAAAGAAATGACGTGCTCGAATTTATCGGGCCGGCGCATAAACGCCAGTTGCAGCGCGCGGGCCTTTATTCGCTCTCAATAGACGAAAAGTGTCCTTATCAAACGTGTCAACAGCACGTTCCGAACGCGAAATCCGACCGCATCGACTGCTCGCGTGAGTTCCACGCAACTTTGTCGTGGAACGCGACGCACAGCCGTTCATACGAGCATATTGACGAAGGTTACGAAAGACGGCAGAATAACGCGAATTGTCAGTAGTACATGTAGTTACACACATCAATGCGATATCTCATCTCGGAAGCACTAGGGTGAAAGACCATATTAATGACAATGTTCACATTACTGTCAATCGAAAGGCTTTTTAAGATATAAAAGCTGTACCAAACGTTACTTTATGAAATTCCAATTTAAGAATTTTTAGCAAGTCTAATTAATGTAGCGATTAATTCAAAATAATAATGAATACATTAATTACAAAAAAAGCTTAAAATTCGAACACAAATTTTTTTCGGGCCACATCCATTTTTATTAATAAAGGAGGGAGAAAGATTTTCATAGGTAAAATTAAAATTAGATTTGAAAAGAATTTAAATTAAAATTATTTTATATAATAATTTCATATTGAAAAATTGCGAGTAATTTAATTATCTGTTACCAGAATGAAGAACAATGCAATTTAAAAGTAATTAGTATTAGGTGCAATTGAATTTGCCCATCATTATAACAATAACAAGGAGTAAAATATCAACTTTATTTGAATTTTTCCATTTTATTTTCAAATTATAGAAAAAACTAAGAAAAAATATTTTAAGAAGATAGAAGAAATTTCATATATATTTATATATTTAAAATATTATACACATGACAAATATATAGTAGTAAGTATATATAAAATAAAAAAATATTATTGAATGTGTGTTTAATATGTCCGTAACATGATTTCGCGTGCATTTTTGGCAAACGGTCTATGATTTGTTTTTCGTGAGTCGCGAAAAAAAATCCAGGGATAGAGAAACGTGTTTTCATGCCGAAATATTAAATTTCCAACTACTACAACGTTCGCTCTTTTCACTCTCGCGGGAAACAGTGGGATTGACAGACAAAATGCGGAGAGCTGCGGTACGCATGTTGCCGCAGCTCAATGCAAGCCGAAAACAATTGGTAGCTGTAATGAGATTGGCTACCGCCCCGACTGCCTCGCATCAACTGCGCACAAACGCCGTAGCCGATGCGTTTCTAGGTGGAGGCTCTGCGCGGAACGTCACCACCGACAAAACACTATTAGCCTGATTGGAAGTACCAAGGTGAAAACATTTGTTGGTGCGCGCGCGATGATCAAACAAACTCCCTCGTTAATGATGTGTTACGGTCGCAGTATGAGCTGTTAAACATGGACGGAATATCCGAGACAGGAATCGAATTCTGATTCTATAATTAGATGTGTCGGTAAAAGTACAGCGTCAATGAATATTTATAAAGTCGATCATCGTAAATACGATTTCGCGTGATTAAACTTACTGTGATGATTAATTTTACAAATGCACTCGGTTGTATTTTTTGTTGAAATATTGATGGGGGATTGGATTATTATGTAATGTATATAATAACATGTCCGATGAGGATTATTATATAATGAATTACACACATAAAAGTTATTATTTATTACATACTAATTATTATTATATAAAACACAATGCATTTAGTTACATATTTCTTTCTCATAAACAAAAGAATCGATTTTAAAACTCTGTGCTGCTGAAATCAAATAGATTGATTACTCGATTTGTATTAAAGTATTTTCGATACTTCTTGTAGAAACGAGACTACCGAATTCAAGATATTTATTTCGCATCTCGATTCATTTAGATCGAACGAGTTTATTTGCCGGAACGATTGGCCAAAGTAGAACGCTAGAAATTGAAGGTGCGATAAGAGAGGCGCACTTGCACTCTTCTCGTTGTACCGAGGACGAGAATCAAATTCTCAAAAAGTGCGATCTCCTTATCAGAGATTCACGAAAAAAAATTATTGGAGACGTTCAGAAGTTAAAAAAAGAATGTAAAGAAGGCTGAGGCAGGAAATGACACGAGGGGAACAAGGAAAATGTACTTTGTAACTACGTAAAATGGTGCAACAAACGTGCGACTTCAACGGGATATAACGCGCATTAAATGTTAACGGAAATCGATACTCCCAACCAGGAAAATCTTACTTGTGTGTGTGTACGTGTGTGTATTTGTTTTGCATGCGCTATAAAAAATTCGACGAAACTCCAATCCATCGGACGTAATGAAATTTTCTTTAGCGCGACGCTACTTTTATAACGAGAAATCTACTCTGGAGATGAAAATAACTCGCTTGTTTAATGCAACTATCGTTAGGTCGTTGTCCTCAGGAGATCAGAGAAGAAGAGAGAAAGAAGGAGAGAAAGTTCTCCGCGAAATGGGGACGAAGGGAAACAACATTTCTTCCGTCTACGTGGCGAGAGTCAAAAAAAATATCGTACAATATGTTGCAGAAAAAGAAGTGCAACGAGATCAACTGACGTCGAGTTACCACTTTGGACACTCGACGGTTTCTGCGTATCTCAAACGCCCGTGGTGAAAAAAAAGAGCTCAATAACGAGAAACGGGAGATGGAGCGTTACAACGAGAAAGAGGAAAAACGTCCCCCGACGAGAAGGAGCCAGTTTAATTTCTTTAATCTGGTTTTCCGTTTGGACGACCGGGAGTTTCTGCGATGCGAATAAATACGAATGTAAGCAAATTGCCGAGACCCGTGTCTTTTGTCTTTACGTCTTTTGCGAGTTCCAAAGTTAAATGTCGCAGCGAGATAGTGACGATGTCATATTAAATGAAGCGCGTATTACCTCTGCGCTGCTGAGGTCGCAATTATTTCTCGGCATGTAATTAAAGCAGCGTGTTACTTAAATATTGTTATTAATTAAACGTATATTCGTAATTAGAGATAGAACCAATATAGAGAAGGAATCCATCTTTTTCTAGCGGATCCAACTTTCTCTCTCTCTTTCTCTTTCCGTCGCAAACACTCGATATCAGACTTATCAGAGACATTCCAGGGATTTTCCTCTCTGATTGAGATTCGAATCGACTGATAACGCGAAACCGAACAAAGAACGCGAGCGCACGTTTGTGAGACTATTGATCGTCAGTTTCTTACCTGGCGATCCCGGTGTTCCTCCCACACCTGTCGTTTCCGGAATCCAGCCTCGTCCATTCTCCGGAAGTGTACCAGGTCCGCGGCAGAAGAAATTGACGTTCTTTCCGCAATTCCGGCAACTGCACGTAGCGTCTTAAAGCTTCCATCTGGCGTAATTCTCCGTATGATTGCGGTCGAAATTATACCCGCGTCTTCCCAGTGGAGCTTGCAGAACACTTCATTTTGCGAAACCGCTGTCCGTGGGCACTTTTCACGCGACACCATTCACTTCTTCATATACTTTCCTTTTTCACTTAACTTGCCGGGGAAAATACAAAGCGTTGCTCTGCACTGCGGACACGGCGCGAACAGAATTGTTTATTCGACGGCAATCCCTCGTTGTTATTTCATTGAAACAAATTTTTTACACATTCGTTCACACAATTTCCGTTTCTTTCCCTCAGAAATGCACGCTCGTCCATCTCTTCTGCAAATAAAAATATTCGTCGCTTCATTCTTTTTTTCTTCATGGATAATTTCTGGAATTCACATGTTAAACAATATCCGCGGGTATAGAATGACTAAAAAGTTTCCTCTAACTTCAAATTCCTGTCGTTCCATATCAGTGTATTATACAATTGCAAACTACTATAAATACTGCAACATTAATTATCTAGAATTCTTCTTTAGAATTTACTCTTACATCAGATGTATTAATTATATATCCATGTAAAGCGCTATCGAGCTATCAAGGTTTCCAATGCATTAATGTACGCCTACATTTTTTATACTCGGCTTTAAAATGGTACACATATTCACTTATTTGAATCACATAAACTTCTGTTCTTATTACATCAGATTTTTAATATACGTAGTTGCACGTAGCTATCAATTATATAACTTATAACCATCGAAGATTTCATTATTGTTAATAATATATGCCTCTTATCCTTCATATCGTGTTATGAATACCATAAAAACAAGAGATTCATCGAATTATTAGCATTACGGAAATACCTCGTATTTTCCGTATCAATCCGCGCAATCTCGAAAACGTTTTATTTTTTTTTCAACTTTATTTTTCTCCTCAATATCTCTACGTTGAAACATTCGGAAAACCCTTCGCGTTTTTATATCTACGACGAAATCGAGGCTTATACGTGGGGTAGGTCCTCTTTTCATCGCGAAAGACAGGAAAAACAAAAAGCTGATCTTTATTGGCCCGCCGAGACAAGCTGGTTGTTTCAACAAGATATCGCGAGAGGCTGTTTAGACGGCACGGATTTAACTTTGCTCCCGTTCCTCAAATCCTGAACCCATTTTTTTTTTTCATCCTCATCCCTTGTCCTTGTTGCGCGTAATTTTCCTTGACCGACTTAACTGAATCGACGATAGATTCCGACATATTTAATTCCGTATAATTGAGTCATTAATTAATTTCGTATTAAGAACGAATGTGTTGAAGTAATTATTTGATGGAAGCGCGCACATTCAAATACGATTACAATTTTATCATAATTAATAATTATAAAAGTGGTTTAACGTAGAATTGTTTAGAATATCAAATTTCACAATTTTTTTATTATTAAAAAATGATGTTTTCATTTAATTAAAAAATATGAAGTATCTTATTTAATTGACTAGAATTTTTCTGGTTTCGTATGTTTTTCGATGAAAAAGCTATTCATATCCAGATAATAGGGACCGGTAGGGATTTATGAATTAGAACAACGTTCTCTACACAACGAATTTCATGAGATATTCATAGTTCGCAGCAAATGCGTCAGTGTCGTTAAACAAGATCGTGAACATCCTGATGTGTTTTCACTGCATTTTGTAATTTATACCGATATCCGCCACATCGTTTCATCAAGGTGGCTATTGCTTTCCGATAACGAAATATCGACCTACAGCGAGGAAGGGCTCAAGTGGCTCTGCGACCTAAGAAGTATCTTTTCTACGTTACAGCAACATTTTTTTCATACCTTTTTTAAAAAAAGAATGAAAGAAAAACTTATGACTTTTTGTCAGCCGTAGAGATATCCCTCCGATCTCATTTCGTCCGAGACACGTACTATATTGAACATTTTTATTTCTCACAACGATCTATGAAACTTGTACCTCCTCAATCTGACGATTGCACGCCCCCAGCTTCCGAAACAAAAATTCGAACAAAGAACCTTCGGAAGAAAACGACGCGGGTAGAATTCCGCGACACTGATGAACAATCCTCGGGCGTGATCGACATTTTCGCGTTGCGAGGAAAAATTACGCGCTACAATGGTGACAAACTTTCTCGCACACTTCCGTTTTTTCGCGTCTCTCTCTCTCTCTCTCTCTCTCGTCGAGAAACATCGAACAATTTTTATTTTCGCGTCGAACGGATGAAATTGCCACAAAGCAGTCCGAGCGGTCCGGGCCAATCGTCGAGATGGCCGCAGGAAAGGATGCACTTCGAATTCGGGAGTAATGAAATTTATCGCTGTAACGTGACCGGAAGCGATAATCTGTCGGAATACGATCCGTCCGAAATAAATTCAATGAATTTCGTAAAATTTCGTAAAATTTTTAATTCATCATTTGGTCACTTACGTCATCGCTGTTATCGTGTGTGTAACATGAAAGACTAGACACACAGTTTAACATTTGCTTTGATCAAGTGTCTTACAACGGGCATAAATTAAATAATTAAAGTAAAAATTAATTAATTTAATTTAGACACTTTATCCATAGAGTCGACTGGATGCTTAGAACTAAATTACCGATGCGTTTAACGCGACGACTCTCCGAAGACCTTTGAGAATTCATGATTCAAAAGAGCAGCGCGGGCGTACGATAGAAAAAAATTTAGCATACACTCGGGATCCTTCTGATGAATGTCGTATGCTATTGCTTCGATAAAATGAAATGTATAAACGTTTGACAAGCTTTATATGCCTCGAGTATGAAGAATGTGCTGCTGATAGGATCTTTCATTCACTATTGATGATTTCACGATGAGTGAACATAAAATCGAAACATTTTCTATAAATGTCAAATCTTGCTTCTTCCTAACTAATTTATAACGATAAAAGTAGTTTAACAAATTTTTTTTCACTAATTATAATGAAAATTTATCTTTGTTTAATTAAAAATTTCAACGTTTTCTATTTACTTTTAAATTTATTCTATTTCTAGTTTACTTATTGGAGCACGCTATTATGTTCCACGAACTCAGATCTTCATGTAGTCACGAAATAAGCGGGCGAGATGAGAAGCGAAATTAATATTCGTATGTGTCCAAGTGAGTCGCGCACGGTGGAAGTAATATCAGCAAAATTATAACGACGGCTGTGCAATAATTATGCGGCTTTCGGAGCTCCAAATGTCTTTAGCTTCGCTCCTTGTATGGATGAGTGCGCAGTTGGCCGCTGAAGTGAGTAACTCACTTCAAGATTCTATAGTCGCTCTCAGGAGAGGAAAAAAGACGCGAAAAGGAAGGGACTGAGGGAAAGAGGGAAATAGAAGCCATCTATTATAGTACGATGCGTCAAATTGCGTCGCGATGTATCGTTGTATCGCGATGAATGATGATCATGTTTTCAGAACGAACTTTAATTTCTTGCGAAAAAAAAGACGCCGATCTAAATCATAAATGGATTATTCTTCAAAATTTT
The DNA here is from genome assembly GCA_928718305.1 of Tetramorium bicarinatum. Taxonomy (NCBI): domain Eukaryota; kingdom Metazoa; phylum Arthropoda; class Insecta; order Hymenoptera; family Formicidae; genus Tetramorium; species Tetramorium bicarinatum. The sequence goes on from OV788324.1 coordinate 16,062,406, forward strand.
AACATTTCGAATTATTAGCAATCACTCTTTTACAATACTGTATACATATGTCAAGGTTCAACATTTTTAAATGACGTTAAATTGGACTTTTAATTTCACGCATATTCTGTGTCTCCAATTATAAATACTGAATATACTGTTATTTTATTCTCTGCATGGTTTGACAAATATTATAATTAAGCATACAAATGAAACATCGAAACTTAATCGCGCGACCTGGCCTACATAGCGTGTAGGCGAGGTCGCGCGATTAAGTTTCAATTTTTCATCTCTGCATGCACTAAATTCAAATTGTACAAATGACAAATTTTGTATGCGATAATTAGTCTGTATAAAAGGAGGGCGCAGCAGAAAGGAATGTAAATCACACACAGACGCAAAATTCGCGTTAGTGGGTCAACTTAATGGAGAAATTACGGCAGTAATTTGAAAATTGCGAATGGTATCGTTCGAATAATTAACGGAGATACATCGACTGGAAGAATTTGCAACTACTAATCGCGATGGATTTATATCGCTAGATTACTCGCTCTATACACCTTGTGTAATTTAATACTCAATCGATTTAAAATCGGTGCTTAACGATGCATTTACTGAGCATCGAACGATAAAGATGTTCACATATTTTCTTTCTACTTCAATCAAAATTAGAAATATCAAATCAAAAGCAATAATGGTGATAGCAAATGTCAGCCGATAAATGTACACCCAAGAGGAACGAATCGACAGGGAAGCGGACTTGATATCGAGATACCTTGTGAAATTTGCCTTCGGAATGTCCCGTGAAAAATATTTTGCGCATTTGCATCCGCGGTATGCGCTCTATCGAAATTCGATGGTTCGAGGACGTTTGAGAGCCAGGGAAAATAGATAAACTAGCCAGACAGACGCGGAAGCGGAGGTCAATGTCCTCGAAAAGGCGCGTATCGCAGGGTCGTATCGGAGATCCGTAGTTTGCAACGCGACAGAGGGAACTCAATGTATGAAAATTTGAGCGAAGGATCAGTAATAACGACCACGTGTGCCATCGTTTTACGCGAAAGTCGTTTCGCGAAGACACCAAGTGTCCCGTTGTGTCGCGTGTTTAAGAGAAAAATTCCAAATTCTAGATTTGAACGAATCACAAATATATTTTCTGCGCAACATTAATCGATGTATACGGCTGGGAGTAAATCGTGGCGCAGGCACGTTCCACGTTTCGCGTACAAAAATTCTCTCCCGTAATCTCTCAGAGAGAAAAAAAAATAAATCTTCTCCTCTCTCTTTGCGAGATTACAATTAAATACAATCCACAAAAGCAATCTCGTTTGCTCCGCGTATTTTATCGCTTCGACATCAAGGTCGAAGAGCACCCCGACAGAGAATGCGCGAATAAAAACGGAAGTTCCAAAATTCGGAAACGTAAGCGAGCACGCCACGCGCGTACGCACTCGCTTTGTGCCGCAGTACGCACTGAAATCTCTGTTTCTCTTCACCTTGCGGCGCACGTCGCAGCGGGCTCTGCTTCGGCTTCACCGAGGGAGCTCATCGGCGTCGTCCCGGAATTAATAATCGCGATGCACGTTGCGGCATCGCCGTAGGAGCGTCCTCGGGGTTGTCGACCCGGCGAACAATCACGGGGCAGCTCCGTCACCTTTCCTCGCGTAATCCCGTCCCGTGCCTGTACCGGGGGACGTCGCAGCGGGGACGAAGGAGAGGTGTCAACGTGCCGGCGAATCACGCACGCACGCATGCACAAACGCACCCCCGCACCGCGTACGCACCTTCCCCGTGCATCGTGCGTGCAAATCCACCGCACACGCGAGTTTACGCGCCTCGTAGAAACGTTCGTGCGGTCGATCGGGAGTATTTACGCCGAGGATGCGACATCTCTCGAGGGGGGCCAGTCAGAAAAGGGGTGGATTGGCGAACGTGAGTGTAACCGCGTGGGATGGTCTTTTGGGGTGCCGGTCCCGACGTTGACTGCGCCATCGGGCAGACTCCATCGCGCCGCTCGACATCGGTGGCGGCAGCGGCGGCGGCGACGACGACGGCGACGCCGCCGCCGCTGCTGCCGGTGAGCGTCTATCGATTTTTCCGCGCAGCCTCCGCGACCGGAACACGCCGGTGCACGTCTCTGCTCTAGCTAGTCCTGTCGACGGCTTGGCTGTCCTGCGAGACTGTCGGGTCGAGCCCTGTTTTGTCCTCTTTGCCACAGACGTGCTATTGAATCGACGTCTATCGAAAAGATTTCTTCGCGACGTCGTTCGATCGGGATGAAATAATTATGATAATGAACCGAGAGGCTGCGGTTGATTTGATTGCAGTTGCTTGGAGAGATGTTTCTGACTGTAGTCAGGAGCAAAAACTTCGTATTTCACTTGAGCAAGAAATCGGACTGATAATGTACAATTACTTCGATGTCATTTAAGTGATAATGATAAGGAATAAAAATTCGTGAATAATAAAAATACATGATTCCAAATTAGATCTTGATAATGCAAATTTATGCTACATTTGTTGGCGGCGTTTAGTCGCACTCAATTTCATCGGTCTTTTATTTTGCGGGAGTCTAGGATTTGATTTTTATCTCATTTCTTTCGAACATAATACGATAATACAAATTCTTTTGCGGTTTCCTTGCTTAGAAGGGTCGTTGCTGATTACAATACGTCAGATATTTTATTTTGCTAACGAACAATGACGTTCATGGAATTTTTCCTAGCGATTTTCCTGCCGTAATTAACATATGCGTGCCTTATCTTCAGAATTTAAAATTGATAATAATATGGTACCGTATATATAATTTTCTCGCAATTACTAGTCGTTAACTTTCGTTAACGTGTCAATTCTTCGCATATCTGTACTTAATATTATTACTATATAATTGTTCACAATAACATACATCTCTATTTAATTAACTCATCTATAATTAATTTAATGTAATTACAATGCATAAATAATATCAATTTAGATCTCCGTATATATAAGTAACGCGATTAATCACTGATGTTGCTTACTAAATCAATCTGATAAAGTCACGACATATTTTAACGAGCTTCAATTCACGTAATGTGTGGTTCGTGCCATAATTATTATTCATAAAATATATTTCTTACAAAATACTTCCTTATTACGTGCGAATTTAGTAATCAGCTTATTGCGGAAGCGAAGCACTAGCGTGACTCATTCGATATCGACTATTATTCTCAGCACGCGGAAAGTTCTAACAATATAAGAAAGCGAGAGAGAGAGAGAGAGAGAGAGAGACGACAATTTGGTTAAATGAAGCGATATATCACACCGTAGAGAAAACTTCCAAAGATACTTCACTGTAATCGTACGTTACGTTTTTATCGAATTAAGATGCGCATAGCGGAAAACTCACGGAGCCTAAAAGGTTACTGCAGATTGAACTCGCTCGCTGAAAAGCGACACGAACGATCGATCATTTCAATCCGGTCGCCCGAGATGGAAGGCCGAGATTAAATATCCATTGTGTGGCCGCTATGTGTCTGAATAACATCCGCCGTGCCATTGGACAGTTTCGGGTAGTTTCGAACGATTCTAATTACAAACATAGTCAGCCGCAAGAGAAGGCAATAAAGCCCCTGAGGGTAGATCAAAACTTCGCCGATTATCGAATCTGCTTGCTCGACGTATCGGGCAGGAAAAGTCAGACATCACCATACCGGAGGCACCATATGCTCGTTTTAATTATGATTCGCAACAGTAGAAGGCAAGCGGCGCAGAAAATGCAACAATATTACATATTCTAATGGTACCATTCATCTTCCAATTTATCGTGTCCATTTACAACAAAGTTTAACGCGTAACACGTTTATTTCATCATCTCTATGCCGATTATTAATCACTTCTAAAATTCCATTAAAGTTCAATATGTTTATTTAAACAGTCTGTTTAAGATTTATTTGTGTGTAATCAATACTTTTCATCATTTTATTATCATTATTTTATTAGTAAAATTCTAAATAATCTGTTTCTGTGTTGTTTTATAAAAACAAAGACGTCTATTATTCACATTTATATTTAAATTATATTTAAAAAATATTTTCACCCCCCATTGCTATTCGTGTGTTATAACAAAGTTATAATTTTCAATTAAATTGAAATTTGCTTAGAAAAAGAGAGAACAAGTGAAAAAGAAGAGAAGGAAAAATAGAACAGGAATCAAATTGGCATAGGCGGAGATAATAACGACGAGTGAATAAAGCTGCGAACAAATGCGCCATGTATTTTCTTGCCGCTGCCGGCCGCGGCTGATCATGAACGGATGAGTCTACTTAGAGCCAGTAGTGGCACTCGATCTACGGTCGAACAATAAGGGAAGTTAGCTTACGCTAGCGTTTTGTCTGCGGGCGATGAGTGATCTTCGAAATTGAGATGAAAAAGATGCCGAGCGGCTCTACCGGATGCTCCCACGACACGCGGGTACGCAGGAGGGGGGGGGGGATATATATATTACACGTCGACCTCACGAAGCAAGAGATGACAATAAGAATGACAAAGGATCTCATTAACGCCGCTGGGAAATATCTCGCGCGCGGGGAAATTTGATCTCAATATGGATATATATCACGGTCATGTCCAGAGACGTTTCGATACGGAATATAGGGCAACACGATAAATTCATCGAATTACAACCAAACACACAACAATATGCAGCACATTAATCCTATCTAATTTTTATTTGTTGTCAATTCTAGCGTAGTACATTTTCGGCAGTATTAAATAACACGCGTAGATCATTTGGATCAATTTTGTCAATGTTAAAACGATCAAACTCTAAAAAACACCTAGTCTAAATTACATTTCTAAAAAATTCTGAAAAAGAAATTAAATATCTTATTTTAATTATTATTATTTGTATAGAATAGTAAAAGAGACGTCGATATATATCACAGTTATTATATTTACAAAATTGCAAAAAAAAAAATAATAGTATGATAATTTGAGAGACGCAATTATGATATTTTGTCGAACGAAAATTATTCTGGCGGGAATAGAAGGGAACTCGTTTATTTTTATAAATATTCAAGAGAGGTAGTGGACGATAACCCTCCGAACCGCCTTTTTAAGGCGTGAATGATGGCCGACATATATCTTCGATCGTACACAAGGGAGGATTCGAGTGAGCGAGCTTCAAGTATCACATGTGGAAGGTCCTTCTGTGAGTGAAATGATAAAAGAGACGTTCTCCGCGGGACACTCGGAGAATGGGGATAAATTCAGGAAGCTGTAAATCTCGTGAAAATCTCTCGTCGAGGCAATGCGACCGAGGACAGTTACAAGACGGTCATCAACGAAAGATACACAGGTTATCGCCGAAAAAATGTGTACACATAAAAGTGCGTCTTTTTTCGCGATTGTAACAAGGACAGAAAAACGGGACTTAGCATCCGAATTCAGCGACTTGTTATTTCTTCTCTTCTACTTACTACGCCCTATTTCTAAAGAGTAATTTAATTAATAGGTTTCCCGATGTAAATCAAGTGAAATAGAAATGATTGCTAAAATAAAAAATGAGTTAAAAAATGAAGGGCACAGAGCACACGGTAAAGTATGTTAAAGTGCAGCGAAATGCGCCAAAAACCGAGACTGACATCTTCCTGCGATTTCTGTCCGCATTTTTCGAAATTCATGTAAACTAAATAATTTAATGTTTTTTTCTTTCAATAAGCATGACTAACTGAATTTATGCATGTACGACAAATGGATTATTGCGATTGTGAAACAGTTTTATTTGTGTGAACTCGTGTGCGTCTATGTGTAAAATCAATTTCCCATGTTTTACCGCAAATTTGCAACACCGAAATGTATATTTTTTTTAAATTTTACTATATGCTTTAATTTACTTTCTATAAACTTGTAGCCACATTTATAATTTATAAGTTTTTCACAAATTGTCCCAAACTATCATGCTCATGCGATTAATTTTTTAATGATAATTATTTGCTGTAATTATCAGTGAAGTTTTATCGTGTGAATGGATGGACAAACGTAGACGTCGCTAATCTGAATTTCCAGAGCTTTCTTAATTCCTACGTACGTACGCGTAATGTCGTGCACATCACCGGCGGATTTTCGCGAGAGTATCCCGAGTTTAAAGTATCCCGAGGTCGACCAACAAGAATTACGCTTCACGACTATCGTCGGCCACTCATCACGCGAGATCCGCCGTGCTAATCCACCTCGTTACTGCGACAAATCGTACAAAAATAGATCTTCCATTCTGTATTGTTGCACACGGAAATACATCTAAATGACATTTAAGACCATTAATCCGCCGGTATTATATTTTATCATAAATTTATAACACTGCGATCAAAAACACATATTTTGCTAGCTTGGTCGCGTTCCAATTCACTCTCTACAATATAACTTCGTTCCTGCATCAATAAGATTTCAAGAGATTGCCCCAAATTTATTTATTAGAAACATAGCTGCTTAAGAGACCCTCCGCCAAATTCAATTTAAGTTAAATCAAGCAAATTTTCTCTGTAAAATCGAACGAAGAGAGAGCCGAGCCATATCACCGATATCAAAGGGGAATTTTATCAGTTTTGATTCCAAGGTTTCCAATTAAGACTCTGTGCTTTAAGATGTAGCCGTGGTTAATTTTCACGAAAACTTTGCACGACTTTTCGACAGGCTCTATCCTCGGCTCTTTCGTCGGATCCGAAGAAACCAGAGTTTCTGATGTGAATGAAACTGAAGAGTAATTAACTCTCGAAGATAGAAGCGAGTTTTGGCTCGCGAAATATTTCGGTTCCTTAATTACGTAATGTGCATTATTAGTACGAGTGCAACTGCAGCACGATATAACCGTTCGCCTTGTCGAGGCGAGATAAAAGATGCATTCAAAAGCTCTCTCGCGTAGCTCACGCGAAAATTGTTAGTCTGTCCTCTTCGATTCGCGTTCGACGGTCTTCGCCGGCGCCATTATCGAGGTGCCTCGCCGACTCACGTCTTCGCGGACGTCGAATTTACTGTCTCTCGCCCAGGGAAGCGTGGTTTCATCAATTTTTGATCGATCGCTTTTCGCCTCGACTTGCGCCACGCCGAAGATGGATAAGAGCGACATCGAGAAGCGATCCGCCGCCTTCGCTTTGGATTCGTATTAAATTTTCCGCGCGAACGCTCCTGCTTGCGCTTCGTCCTTCTTCCCTTTCCCCTCCTTTTTGCGTTCGTTCCGCTCGCTCTTTTAACGGCGGCCGTTCAAGGCGCGGTGGGAAGTTTTCGCGTCAGTAATTTAATAAACGATATGAAAACGAGGATCCTCGCGCAGACGAAGAAATATGCCGCTGCGAACTTTTACTTTGTTCAAATTTTATTCTATTAAAATAGTATTATTGCATTAATACAGTGTTATTTCTAGCCATCGCAATATTTGACAAACGATGTCATTTTCTGGAAGCGATGTCTCGCGAGTTTTAGATATTCGATAGTCTCTTGGATTACATCGACACCTGTCGATAATATTTATAAGAATTAGGGCCCTGAATTGTCACATTTCAATCGACCTGATAAAGTGATAAATCAATTTGGCAAAGGTTTCTTCGAACAATATCATCTTTTAAATTCTTCGATATCTTGAAAAAAGCAAACTAGATCACGTACTAATGCACTTGTCTCTCGTGGCCCATACATTTTACCTACACACCTAAACGAATGGTCTTTCTAATCGTGATCGATCTCATTCGTACCATTGATCCATCCTCCCGCATCAATGATGCATCAAACTACACGAGCTTTTCCATGTACACTTAGCTATTACGAGCGCTTAAAAATACTGAACTAATTATTCCTTGCCTTTTGACGCACACATTTATAAATTCACGCGTTTATAAATTTACACTGTGATATAACATTTATCCTTTACGCAGCTTGTATTGTTTTAAAATAATGTTTGTGTTTAAAATATCAGTGCCATACATTTGCCGTATATATTTGTTATCAAAGATTAAATTGCTTCGATTTAAATGTGAAAGCATAAAATACGTAAGCAGTGTAAAATATAGTGATAACGTAAAATATTAACGTTGCAATTAAGGAAAATTAAGTAGAAGGCAATTTATAAATCTTATTGGTCTCAACAGGATAGAAAAAATTCGAATGGTTGCAGATAATCGATAGTGTTTTATGGTCATTAATACTTCACCGGTTTTACGGGGGTGGATGAAGAAAGGATAGAGAAGGGGGGAAAGGGGTTCCGATTATGGTTGCAAGAAAGAGAAGCCCTGGCAGATCCATAACAGGAGGATTTTGATACGAATACTGCTGCATTCTTAATTATCGGAGGATCAACTTTCCGAATAAAATTATGATGAATTAATTTACGAGATGAATAAGTAGTCGATTATGGAAATATTCAGCGTTGCGGAAAATTTTAACGAGTCCATGATCCTGCCCTAAGAAATGAGAAATGCGATTGTTATTTTAATAGAAAAAAAAACATGTTAAATAGTATATTTTGATATACATTTTTACATCGCTAGTCAACATCGCTAGTTAAATAATATAGCGATTAAAATATTAAAGCGTTTGATTATGCTTTGGCTGAATAAGTGCGGAATAAGTTTCTTCATTTGGCATGTTTGAATAAGTTATATCCATTTCACGTCTTGATCAACAAACAATTTTATATGCGTTATAATTGCTAACTACAAAAAAATCCTCTTGTGTCATATATGTATATTAGCTAAAAAAGAGAGGAAAGAATACGATATAATCAAAAGAAAAAGTAATAGTTTAATAAAAATTTTATGATTGTTAATTTTAAGTCCAATATGTAGAGGAATAATAAAAATGAAGAATTTTTTCTTCATAAAATATATATTTAAGTGCTTATGTGTATAATTTTGCATGTAAACTTGCAAGTATTACGGATGCTATTAGTCAACATTTTTTATGTTAATTTCGCAGTTTTAATTTACAGCTTACAGAATCTACAACATTTGAATTATAATATTAAAAATTGTAAATAAAAAAAAATATATATATATATATACATATATATAAGAACCCAGGGAGAGAAAAAAGTTTTATATGATCGCAGGTAGGAGAAACAAAGTGATAAAACGCGGTTATGAGAGGTCGGATAGGATAAAAGAGGTCATTGGAGTATATGGGAATACTATAGGACGGATCTATTTGGGACAATATGACTCGGAGGTTATCGATGTTTGCAGAACTAAGCTCTGTACTAAAAGAGCTAAAGGAAAAAGGGGTGAACGAAGGAAACTGGTTTAGAAAAGATTCAGAGAAAATCTCATCAATTATATGCGAAAAGGAAAAAAAGAAAGGATTATTTTTAAAAAAAAGTTCATCACTAAGATTAAAGAGCAGTAAGAATCGAAAAAGGGAAAGAAACAGCAAAATGACGATTAATATGTTTGAGAAAGAGAAAAGTTGAACATTACAAATTAGAAATGACGATAGCAAAATTAATGAGAAGCGAGAATTTGAATACTTCCAAATTCACCAATTTTTTTTTAACTTTGCAAGTACTACTTGTATCCTGCAATTCCTAATGTATTTCAGATCCATTCTAAATTTCTAAATTTTATGAATTTAGCTCTCTATTAAAAACTTTAATTATATTCAAGCAAAGAAAGCAAATCATGCAATTTAAATAATCGCTTCTCGAGTTCTCGAGAAAAGGTAAGAATCGATAGCGGTATTTGTAACAGTAACGTTAATAATAAGAAGTGTTATTACCAAAAGAGGCGAGATATTAATTGAAAAATGTGGAGTATAAAGAGACTAGTCAAAATTGATCAATATTCTCTCTAGATTCTTACAAAAAAGATCAATTTTGTTAATTAACACTTAATGTAGCAAAGTAGCAGAAGATAAAAATTTTTACGAAAAATACTCAATTGTTTAATTAAACGTTAGTTATTATATTAAAGTTTGAAAATGTTATTTTTTATGCACGTTCAATTTTGTGCAACTCTCTTTTGCCTGAAAAATTTATTTTTCCCAAGTTTTGTACATATATATATATACATATATATGTATAAAAGTCTATGTATGTGCGTGTTTGTTATTTTACCCTTAAAAAAATAATTTTTAAAAAATTGTTGCACCACTACCGTTCTCGCTAAATAATTGTTCTATATTTAAATTTTAACTCTCGTTCTAGACTTATGAGGCTTTAATTTGCAGGAAAAAAAAGAAAATCATGAAATTTATAGCATTAATGATATGTGACTAACATTTTGTAATTATTATTATTTTATATGAAATTAATTTTTTTTTCTATTTTACATATCATGCTTATATGAATTTTATTATAAAGTTAAATTTACTTTTTCTCAATAAACAATTAAAAATTTATAAACGAAAAGAAGTATCGAGTATGCAATTAATATAAACAATTGAAACAGTACTTCGTATTAAAGCATAAATCAATGAGCTCACAGGTTCATATCTCGAAAATTAGCTTAACTCGAGCTTAACTGCGAAAGCACAATGTTCAATCAAGCAACTCGCTCGTATACGTTATACGTGATTTACTTCATCCAGTTAGTACCAGATCCAGTATAGAAATCTTTAACGTTTAGTATGTATTCTTGAACATGAAGTTCATATGAAACGAATTCGAAAATACACGCATCGAAAACTCACAACAATCGGATAAAAAAAATTTATTTACAAGTCCTAACATAAATTTCTTCGCACATATAATGCGGAATTCATAACACATGTCTGGAATTTGTAGACATTTACAGATGTCTTGCAAATTTATCGTAATGATAAATAACAGTAGTACACCGAAAAAAAATTCTAGTTAAAACCGGACAAATCAGAAAATCTTGAAGGATTGATCAAATATTCTGATTATTATAAACTTTAACTATTATAATAGAACTCAATACTTTATAAGTTATAAAGTATTCAATTCTATTTATAATAATCAGAATTTCTATCATAATAGCCAGAATATTTGATCAATCCTACAAAATTTTCTGATTCTTATACTATTAAGAGAGTTAAATCCGTTTTTAACCAGAATTTTTTTTCAGTGTAGACATTACATATTATTATAATTTACATATTTAAACATTAAGCAATCTTATTATGCTGTCAATATTGATATTAATATATAGTTAATATTATAATAATATAAATTTGCAATTCTCTCTCTCTCTCTCTCTCTCTCTCTCTCTCTCTCTCTCTCTCTCTCTGGTATGAATAGTAACTATGTAACCATTGTAAACCGAGTGGAAATTTAGTTGACATTTTATTTAAACAGTAACAAAAATATTGAAGCAAAATATGAATGAATGCAAATGTAAAACGATCAATATTTTTATTGTGCATAACGAATAGAACGAGGCAATTAGTTGATTTCATATATTGCAAGAAGATTCGATGAAGTGTTTAGCAAATAATTGAAGAAGTTTAAAAAATTCATATTTTACTTTGTCTCCTTTTTCAGCTGTGTTTGCCGAATAAAATAATATACGATATTCTTTACTAGTTTCATTACAGTTTCGCGCGATTTAATAAATACATCAAATACACGTTGTTTAATCCATTTTATCATATCATATAATAATTGATCAGTAAGCGATATTAGCAATTTTAATAATTCTAAACGTGACAACATAATAACTAAATCAATATACAAATAGGTAATGTTATCAATTAGTACTTGTCAATTAGTGGTATAAAATTTTGCATTATAGAAAATATATATGTATACATATGACATCATAATAAGAATATTTTAACTGTATTTTTAGACAACTTCAAGCAAGTATAACCAATTAAAGTTCTGCTCATTTATTTTCTGAAATACTTTGTTTTTAATGTCATTGCAACAAATGAGCAGATACTTATGATATTTAATCGTTCTTTTGAATTATTTAAAAAAATGTTAAAAAAATGACGTTTAAATTTAAATCATTGACGTTTACCAGTTAGAGTATGGAACCATATCGCGCCGTACCTGAGCAGAGTGCTGCGTGTTTTGTTTAAAACTGTTAAACTGTTCGAGGCAAGGAGTGAGAAGCAATAGACGTTGACTCTCGGAAATCGGCCGAAAAGTGCAAATCGTGGCAATCACTATTTTAAATCATTAAAAATTTGTAATATTATTTTTAAATGCAATTTTTGATGTAATAATTGATTATAATAGAATACAAATATCTATATATTAGTTAGATATTTATTTACTGTATTGGATTCTAATCGTTGCCGTTGAAGGCCTTTTAGATAAAAAAATAACAGTATTTTTTTTACTTATTAAAAAATTTTGTATTAACGCTAGTAAATACGTCAACATACATTATTTATTATCACAAAAGATCTTTTTTAACAAAACTTCAGTGTATTTAACTTTTTTAACAGTACTTCAGTGTATTCACTGAATAATGAATTTGAAAGGTTTGTGCGAATTTACAGTATAACACGGAATATAGTGAGACATTAAGGCAGCTCTTCTAGGCACAATCCGAAATTAACGAATATCTAATTCTGTGATTACCTTATAAGAGAGAGAAAGAGAGAGAAAGAGAGAGAGAGAGAGAGAAGGATAGCCTTACCACGCCAATACTCTGTTTATAAAAAAAACAGAATTTAAATGTTGGAAGGAGGCCAAATATAAGCGTGCGCCAATGAATGGAATTCAGTTCGCTCATCGCGTTCGACTAGCTAGTTAATTTCGCAAATTGATAAAATAATTATGAATATTTAGTGGATGTGAAAGAAACAATCATAGGAAAAACCGCGGCAAGTAGAGGAAAACAGACATATCTCTATGTATCTTTGTTATTTCTAATTAGGCAGCTAAATAAGAGGTAGATATTTACACAAGCATTCTATAAATGTCTTTTTATATTGCTAATTCACGCAATAGCTTCGTACAATTATCACATGGCTAAAGAAGAATGTACAATTGTAACAATGTAATGTCGAGTATTTTTATATTAGTATTAAATATTCTAGTAAATATGTAGAAGATATACAATATACGTATACGTATGTACGTATATATAATATACGATTGGAAACTTTCCTTTTTGTAATAATAATAAAATTTGTTGCATGAATTTATATACATTCTTTGTTTGAATTAGCAAAATTACGCGCAAAGTTATCGGTTACTATCGCTTTATCGTTACTGTACTATACTTCCTTAAAACATATTTTGAATATTTATTATTGTAGCACCATTTTAGCTTTACACTATGTTTCAAGTCCAACCGTAACGGCATGTAACTTTGCCAAGCGAATAATGTAGAAAAATTTTACGTAAAAAATTATAAAATACAGAAAATCTACTCCAACTGACATATCTTCTACTTTTTGTACTTGATTGTTTATATGTATTACATAACACTGTCGTGATTGTCATAAACTGTCGTGACTGTCGTGTCTTATCTAACAGATGTCATAAAATTAGATCACAGCCGATTCGCACAAATGATAAACATTTTAATGTGCGATACGTAGCGCATACGTAGCGTTCTACTTAACGAAATACACTGTAACTTAAAGATACTGCCAACCGTCCTCGTAGTCACAGTTGCGTCTTTCGCTAGCACATTCAACAGGTGATTTCTTTACTCATTTAAATAAATTAATTAATTAATTCTTGGATGAATAACAAGAATCTTACAATATTTCTTCTTGTATAGAAAACAGAAATCTTCCATTCAGAATTTGTTTCTTTTAGTTTTCTTTTTCCTTTAAAATTATTATCATTTAATAATCATTATCAGTTTTTCTTTTCTTGTATTTTATATAGAAAAAAATTTTAAAAAAACGTAAAAAATAAGAATACAATTTCAGGCAAGTTGTGATAGCAGCCAAAAATAAATTAAAAACGGTTTGAAAATATATAGTTTTCTATATTTATGATTTTATATTAGGCTTAAATTAATAGATATGCTCATTATTTTCATGGTAAGCACATCTTAAATTTTCTTATCAGTTAGCAATTACAGCATTTTATCACGCATATCAGTTGGTTATTGATATAAGTATAATTATACATAAGTATAATTAAATAAAAATACAAGTTTATCGTTTACCAAATAAAGGCAACAAACTTTAATAAAAATTGACAAAATCCGGTTATTTCATGGTATATAGGACGCGTTACAGTAACGTACAAAAGTTTAAGGTAAGAAAACGATTTATATAAATAATAATTATATAATTAAAATAATTAAAAAAACTTTCTTCTTGAAAAAGTTTTGCCGTGTACTTTAGATTATTGTCTTGTTCAATATAAATTTATTATAGTAAACCAATAAAATTAATCGCTTCTTCTTTTCGTCGCAATTTCTACGATGTTTGAGAGCAATGTGTATCGAGGAAAATATTTATATCAAATTCTTTTCCAAAATTGCCAAAAATATCACATTGAAGCAAAAATAAAAGAGCAAAAAAATCAATGCCGTTCGTCAAAATGTCCGTGTACAAAAATATATATTTAGAATAAATAAACGTTTCAATCTATAATTAGACCTTCTTCGGTATTAATATATTTATCACTTAGATTATCAGATCTCCCTTGACATTGAGCATGTAAGCTACCTCATTTTAATTTGACTTTCCTTGTTTTACATTTTTTTATTTTTTCGTCTCATTAACTTGGTGTATACATTTGTCTCATTAACTTGGTGTATACATTTGTTTGTCAATATGCATTTATTTTTTATTCTGTTGATTTATTTAATATTTGGGTTTGACTATATTAAAACAATTAAATAAAATTTGATAACGCTTATAACCAAAAAACGATTTTAAGAAATATGATGGGCTAAGTGCAGTGCTGTAAAATGAATTTATTTTGAAAGAGATTAAACTCCGAATCCTCGGAAATATCTTACATCTTTTTGTACAAATTAATTCGTATATTTTTTTTATATTTGCGTTTCTAAAACTTTTGTCCGCTACTGTACAAATCATACAAGTCCTTAAGCGAAACAAGTTCTTAATGATTTTTCTTTTTTTTCAGTATAAAAGGAAGTTGTATGTAAAATCACAACTAGCATCTCTGCGTCAGTTAGTTGCAATGGGGCACATGACCATCTTTGTTGTTGCAGCAATAAGTAAGTAGAAAATAGAAAAGTAATAAATAGAAAAGTAAAGATAAATGTAAAAGTTGCTAAATATTTTGTGTTTCAATATTATACATGAATACAAAAAAAACAAAAATATTTCAGTTCATAATTGAGTTAACAATAGTCAAATAAAATTGCTGTTCATTAAAACAAGTTTGTTTTTGTAACATTGTTTCAATTATATCCACTGCTTTAAAAACATCTTAGATTTCTTAGGTGTTTCTTAGGTGCTTCTCAAAATTACAATTTGTTCATCTCATTTTTTTTGGATTTGGCTTGAGTGTATTTCATATCTCCTTATCAATTATTCATTTTTCGTCCGAATATTTTATATACAATATTATGATCATTAGAAAATTTTTTCTCTTGGATATTATACTTTTCTGTACATTCAATCTTCAATTCAAATTTTAAATACTTGTCTTATACACGTCGGAGATAACTTATCACCGCGTCATTGAAGATAGCTCAAAGTAAAAACATACGATTTATAATTTGTAAATTTGTAATTAATAATAAAATTATTAATAATAAATAAGTGCTACTTAATATTAACTTACACACAATTAAATTCTCAAAGCCATTTTTTCTGTTATTTATTTAATTTCCATTAAGAGGCCTTATTTAATTAATCATTTACTTTTTTTAATATATTCGCTTACATATATGTATTTTAAGTTTAAGTTAAAGATTTAATAATAATATTGATTATGATTGATATAATTAATTAAATATAATAAATAATTTAAACTATATTTTATCGAAATTTTCTATATCTACATTTTAATGAATATTTTTTATTACATGGTCCGATAATGTGAAATAATTCATTCTTCTATTAATAACGTTTTTATCATGCTTTATCAGTAAATAATTTATGTGAATAATTATTAATAATTTATATGAATAATTATCAATAAATATAAATATCTAATATATATACATATAATATAGATATAAATAATTAGTCATATCATTGCAAATATGTAGGTTTATATATGTTTTATGGTTTTCTATACCTTCTCAAATCTTTTCTTATAAAAAGTTTTTTTAAGTTTAATTTTTTGTTACAAAATTGTAAATATTTCTAGATATTGAAACTGAAAATGCGAGATATAAATAATAAGAAAATGCTATATAAGAAAATAAATTTTCCATTTTATCTAACTATTTTAAAATATATTGATATACTTATATTGACGTAGAGCCATTCGTTTAATTTCCGCAACTCGTTCTCCATTAACTCCATTAAAAGAATGGAATACAGAAAAATGTGGAAATGCATTCGTAAATAATAATAAATGATTATAATGAAGTAATTAATGAAATATCCTTCTTGATGGTTTTTTAGTTGCACTAACGAATGGCTGTATCAGACGCCGATCGGAAAGAAGAGGCGAAGATGATGGATATTATTGTGTTTGCAATGCGAATTATTGCGACGAAGTTCCGGATGCGATCAAGCCACTTGATCCTGCCAATTATGTACTCATAACATCAAGTAAAAGTGGTCTATTCTTTAATGTATCAAACGATGTATTTGAAAATGAAGAGACTAACAGTAAGTATTGAAATTGTTTCTTTGATACATCAAAAAAATCATTAAAAGAAACTATATAAACTATATAAATAGGTTTAAACCAACACACTATCAGTCAAACATTATTTGAAATGTTTTTTGTCACACTCGAAACATTTTACAATGGAAAGACTGTAAAACCAACTCCACAAGGAAAGATCACTATAAATCAAACGGATGTATATCAAGAAATTTTCGGATTTGGTGGTGCTGTAACCGATTCAGCAGCTATGAATATTCACGATTTAACGCATGAGACGTCCGACTATTTGTTGAGGTATAATAAATCATAAATCATTAAATTTCGAAAGAAATTTTGCTAAATCAACGACCGACATGATTATTATATCTCTAGGAAGTTCGCAGCGATTTGAAAGTTAATTTTATATTCAATTTCAAAATTTTAGAAGTTACTTTGGCCCGCGTGGTATCAATTACAATTTTATCAGAATGCCAATGGGTGGTGCAGATTTTTCAACGAGACCATATACCTACGCGATGGTAGAAAATGATACTTCGCTTCATTACTTCGATTTACAGACAGAGGATTATGTTTATAAGGTTTATTTAGTCATTTAGTTTTTTTTTATTAATATCTGTGTCTATTCTATGTCTCATAAAACAAGCAGTTTATTTTCTTTGGATATCAAAAAGCATATACGAGGAAATATTTGTGTTTCTGGAGTTAAGTAAATGATATAATTAGCAGTTGCAGTATATGTGATATACACATTTTATTAAATATCTAATTATGTCAATAGATACCGCTAATAAAGCGAGCTCAAAAATTAAAGAATGGGGAAATTAAGTTGATGACTTTGCCATGGTCTGCCAGTCTCTGGATGAAAACTACAAATTCTTGGACGCATGATTCTAAATTACGTCCGGAATATCGACAATTGTGGGCAGATTACTTTGTAAAGTAAGATATCATTACTAATTAAGACATCAATATTTTTATTAAATTAAATTTCTTATTTCCTTCCACAATAATCAGAATATTCTTTTATAATAATTAGCTTTTGTAATGCACAATTTATTTTCATATACGTGAAACAAATTCATAGTTACACCAAATTTACCGAGATATTCGAAACCTATGTACAATCGTTTTATTTTCTCAGATATTTCGAGGCCTATCGTCGTAACGGTTTAGAATTCTGGAGTGTAACGTCTCAAAATGAGCCAGAAAGTTATAAATATGTTCCGCTATCTGTTAATCTCAATGCAATGTCATGGACAGCCGAGGAAGAGCGTGATTGGATCATCGAACACTTGGCACCGTCTCTGAAGAAAAGAGGTTTCGAGCATATCAAGATCTTATCGTTAGACGATAATAGACCGTCACTTCCTGATTGGTCAAAAACGGTTTTTCAAGACAAGAGAGCAAGAGATATTATTTCTGGAATCGCGATTCACTATTATATGGATAGTGTAACTGATCCGAGTGTCTTGGATGATGTAAAACAGCTTTTTCCAGAGAAGTCACTAATGTACACAGAAGCTTGCACTGGAGTTTTTACAAGTTCGTGAAGATTATTTTTATATAAAATTTTTTCGCTCCAAAATATTTTTTGTTGATAAGTGATAATTTAAGCGACGATAAAATTGAATAAATTAAAAAACTTCTATATTTTCTATATTTTTCTGTTACATATGTACATATAGCATTAAAAAAATACGCATCTTTCTTTATAATCTTTGATGATTCTTAATGATGAGAACTCCTCGTTCATATTCTAAAATGTTAAGACGAAAAAATTTAATTCTGCATGTTTGCGGATTTATACCACCAACTGTTACAAATCAAAATATAATAATTTTTATAAGACAAACATTGAATGAGTCACTCATATGCTTTAATAATTAATTGTTATTTACAGACAAATATCCAATTCTGGGTTCATGGGAACGAGGAGAAACATACGCAACGAATATCATTGAGAATCTGTCGCATTGGGTATCATCTTGGATCGACTGGAATATTGCTTTAAATACGAAAGGTGGACCTGTGTGGATTAATAATACTGTTGATTCTCCGATAATAATCAACAGTACCGCCGACGAATTCTACAAGCAACCGATGTTCTATGTTATTGGACATTTTTCAAAGTTTGTACATCATATCTTTGATACTTCGATTGATATTTGCGACTGAAATGATACTTGCGACTGAAATGATACTTGCACTAAAATGATACAAAAAGTTGATAACTTGTAAAATAATTATATTTAAGATTTATTTATAACGATTTTCCGGTATATTTTAATTAATTAAGCATTTTTCTTGAATAGGTATATCCCGCCTAACAGCATGCGAATCGGCACAACGTCAGAGAATACCGAGGGAATTCAAAATGTCGCGTTTTCCACGCCCGACGGCGGTGTCGTATTAGTAATTTTAAATTTGTAAGTTTATCCTTGCATAATATTCTTATAAAACCTAAGTAAAATACAAATGTGCTGCAATACCTTATGCAAGATGCGTCACGATGAAAATCTCGTGCATCTATTAAACTTTTGTTTCAGGAACGAGGAAGATAAAGAAATTTTGATCGAAGATCCGAAGAAAGGAACAGCAAAAATAAATGTCCTCAAAAAATCCATAAATACCATGAAATACTGGTAGATATGTAATGGAAATATAAAATCCGTCGTATAACGTATCGATAAATATACATGACATATATATATATATATATAAGTGAACACATAAATCATTTTACTTTTTTAAATTGCACTGTTATTACAATATATTTCGCTAAAGCATGTATAGTGAGTTTACTTAATTTTAAATCATATAATAAAGGGAATCGGTAGGTCATAAAATACTGCCGAACTTTCTTGCCTTTTTTCGCGGTACAATCCTGCTGATATAAATATGTAACGGTACAAATTGTCCTTAAATAGAATTTCCACTCGAATTGTAACTCCCTCGACTGTGCCTTATTTGCATCCAGTTACGCGTTGCTAGTCCGTCGGTTCGCAATTACTCTAAACTTCTGCATAACTCAGGTCACTCTCCATTAAAACTCTCACCGAGAATTCTTATCTCCCAGGTAAGAATTCGTCGGATTCGATGAGCACCACAGAAACGGGCTTTGCTCAAACGCTTTCTCAATCTCGCTGAATATTTAAAATATCTTCCGCGTTTAATCCTCTAGGCTAAACTTTAATATATAACAAAGAAAAGACTTGAACTTCAGAATACGGGATTCAACAAAGGTCCTAATTATTTTTTCGTGTTACTTTGAACTTCTTAATGAATAGCATTGCAACATAATTATCGTCAAATACAACTTGATCAATCTATATAAAATGATGATAGAAAGAAAGGGAGCATATCTGATTTTAACCAAATCATTAAAAAAAAACAGATCGAAATTCACTTTAATATCGCTATCCTTTTTCCTTATTGTTTTCCTTCATATTGGTAGGTATGTACATATTATATTTTATTTACGCATCTGTATTCATGTGTATTCATATTCTCTGTAAATGGATTTTCCTTTTCATTATCTCTATATAATTTCATTTGTATAATTCTTATTACGGCGTGCGGCAGAGGAATTTTGTCGATAGGAACTTTTTCCATCTCTATTTTGATGATTTTCACGATCCCAAAACCAATCCGATAACAATGCCGGTGCGCGGGGAGAGAAATGTTTCTATCGGATGCCTCAGCGAATCTCTCAGAAATGAACGTGCGTGGATTTAGGGCGGGAGACATGCGCGAGAACGGAATGCCGAATTTCTCTCGGGCAGTAAAATAAAGCCTGGATCGAGGCTGCTTATCGGTGTATGCGAAGGACACTCCCGTCGCTTCCGCGTGCGCACATTATATGGGTTACTGGTCCAAGGTCCGCCTGAACTATGCCCTGGGTTATCGCGCGAGCTCATGTGCAGGTTACACGCTGCAGGCACTCTGTGTGACCCATATAATCCATTACCACTTCGCTTCACATTCGCAGGTCGGATTCCAGCGGGAAAGCGTTGTTTCCGAATTCTCTCAAAAGCTGGTCAAAACTGCCTAACATGTCACTTACATGAATCACCTTTTACCGTTTTGTACGTGAAACAACTCGACGGATTTCACGATCCCTCATGAATACGAAAAAAAAAAATAAAATTGTTTCTGACAAACAAATAACGCTGCTCTTCGCGCGTGATCGAAAAATCAGTCGATTTTTCAGCTTTAAAGAGCTTTGGAAATACTGTGAAAGAAGATTTGCCGCTATCTTATTGGTAAATAAGACTAGGTAAGATCTTCGATCTTTCAACAAAATAAAGCGAATACGATACATTCGTGCTGTTGTGTGAATACGATCTGCTCTTGCCTTTTTCAATTCTTTATAGGTATACCTTCGATTGCTTCCTCCACAAGGGAGTTGCACATATTAATATGACAATAGTACGTTTTACTAAAATTTTTATGATTTTCTTGAATGACATATTCTCTTTCTCTTTAACCAATTGGTGTATACTAATCTAATACTATATTACTTCAATGCAGACATAAAATACAATGCTTTGAACGGTGAAAAATTATGCATGCAAATGAATATCTCTCTCTCTCTTTCTCTCTCTCTCTCTCTCTCTCTCTCTCTCTCTCTCTCTCTCTCTCTCCCTTAAAAGACGTTGTGCCTCTTATGCCACAATGTGTTATTCATGTTGTTTCAGAGAAGTTGTTTTAAATAATAAAAGTAAAGCAAATGGAAACATAAATAGACAGGCAAACAGAGAGAAGATAAAATATAATTCATCGTCTAAAAAATATGCGGTTTAATATACATTTATAAGACAAAATAAGTAAGATTGTATAAGTGGAGGTATGCGTGCATGTATATTGATAGCATTATTATATAATAAAGAAACATAAAATAAATATAAGATGTAGTATAAAATAAATATAAGTAATATAAAATAAATATAAGATGAGAGAAAAAAGAATACACATATAAAAAAATAGACAAATTTTGAAAGAAAATCCCGTAAAGAATATTATAACAAAATTATCGCTAAAAATAGACGCGCGATAATTAGTAGTAAAATTATGGTTAGAGAAACAAGGGCTTTTATAAAATGCAGATTTAAAAATTTAATTTGTATGATGCAATTTGTTCAGAGAATACTAAGCATCTATTATTTTTTTAATTATTTGAAGTCAATTAGAGATTATTACTTTATACCAAAGCGAAATATACTTTGCAAAGAAGATGATAATCAATCTAATTTATCAATCAGGTAGTAAAATAATTTATTAGAAGCAGTTTCTTGGAGAAAATAAAAATGACAATTTATAGGAAAGAATTTAGATAAAAATCTAAAAAAGAAAAAGAATATTTTGAAAAGTGGAATGATGTAATATACAAAAAGAGGGAGAAGACAAAGAACCACGGAGATGGAGGTGAAGGTTGAGATTTTAATGTGAAAATCGTGCACTGGCTGCTAGAGTGACTAGATGTAGCCTATCGATCTTAGGCTGATCTGCAAGGGTTCCTCGAGAGAGGAGGAAGTTGTTCCCGAACGTGCCTTCACGCTTCACGACATCTGTCGATAAGTTATTCAATTCCGGCGCTATTGGATTTCCTTTTCCCCAGGAGGTGAATCCTCAGTTGCGGTCTAACTGCATCCTCAGCGGTCCTGGTGACCCGAGGACAATTTCATTTTTCGTTCGATGCACGCGCGTCTACAAACGATGCACGATGTTCGAAATGGACAAGTTTGGCAATTTCATGAGTTTGATCCTCGTCGAAGAATGCAAAGAGAAGATACGACAGATATGCGATATCGTTCATATGTCGCAATTGCACGTAATTACAAAATAATGTGTCGGGAAAGAGGTTTTAATGAAGCCCGTAATGAAACCGCGAGCCTGTACGCCTGTGATAAGAAACTCGTATCTGATTTGCGATGTTGCCTCGCCCATTCATTATTGATGCTGCGTACGTAATAGGGGGGCTTGTCTCTCTCTCTCTCTCTCTCTCTCTCTCTCTCTCTCTGCCTCTCTCGCTCCTTCTCTTTCTCTGTCACTACATTACGCTACGTTCGTTGCGCCTGTGAGAAGACTGTGGTCTTCTCTCCTTGCGACGGCGGATTAAAATTCATAGATATCCTTGAAAATGGATGCGAGAACTCCTGGATATCTATAACGGTATCATCTCGCGTATCAATCATCGCTGTTTTCCGAGTAGTGGCTATTTCGTATTTATATCTTGGAAAAAAGAAAAGATGGACAGAAAGAGAGGAAAAAAAAAGTTCTTAAAAAAATTTTTAAATATTAAATTTCATAAGGGTATACTTTTCCCAATAAATTTCTTGTACAACAAAAGAATTTCGTAATGCTCCTTGGTGACAATGACAAATTGATTATTAACCGATTTAATAATGTACGGTTGCGCATTTTCATTTCTAACATACAACCGGTTAAAACTAGTTAATAATCGGTATTAGAATTATAAGTACATATAACTCACAAATTAATATTATAATCCCGCCCGATGGCTAGAAGTGTCTTTTATTTCATAACTTAACGATTGTTATGAATTTTTTTTATATTAAAAATTTTATGCATTATTTTATATATTATACATACATAAAATTCATATTTTATTTATATATGTGTATATATATATGTATGTGTGTGTAAAATAAAAGAAAAGAGAATTACAGATTGCGTTGCACGATAATGACACAAGCTTCTCATACGTAAGATGCTTAGTTGCATATCAAGCGACTCGACAAACGCAGATGTTGCGCACGCTTTTTTCGTAATCCCACGATCAATATTCACGAGGAAGAAATTAGAAGCTGCGTCTGGCCAACTGATAAACGAATGTTTGGCTGCAGCCGCGCAATATGGTTTTATCGATTCTTCTTAAGCTTCCTCTTGTACCGCGCGAGAATTACATGTGAAACTCGGGACTCGTGATCGGCAATATCTCACTTTATTCATCGTACATTTATATGTCGCGCTTGTAGAAACTACACTTGTGTCATGCGCGAATGATGTATTAATAAAACACTCCGAGCATCCGGTATTTCTGTTTCTCCTTTTCGCTTCCTCCCTTTTTTCCTCTCACTTCGCACCTGATCGATGCATCACTCAAGGTCATCACCTATGCGGAGCTATGGAATCGAATAAATCGGCTCTCAAAGCAGAAGGAGGTGATATCAGTGCCATGCGGTTGCAAAAAAACGTGAAACGATTGCCGATATATCGCCAACGCATATACAGTAAAAACGGATATATGGCCATCATGCCATGTGCTTCATCGTCAATGAAGCCTGGCTCTTTAAATTTTTCAGGCACATACGAAGCCTAATGATAGGGTATGTATTTATAATTTGACGTGAAAAATATAATTCTCATCGTCGATAATAAACAAATGAAATAAATACCTTTTTTATTTTAGCGAGTATTAAATTTTAAAAGAATTCAATTCTTCCTGTTTTTAAATTTGTTTATCTCTTCATATCTATCTTTTCATATTTATACGATATACATATATCACAAACAATTTGTAATATTAGTTTTGTATTGCGCTGTATATTGCGCGTGAAATTATAATATAAAGTGACACATTGCATGTAAATTACGTATTATATTATATATATATATAATCTTCTCAGACTTCGAGAGACGGATCATGTCTCGATAGATTAATATCTATTCTTAAACATTTTATGTACAGACATATATCTCAAGATTAAGAGTCATTTATATGTAGTGCAGTTGGAATCAATTAGAATAATATCTTGTAAAGTGTTCCGTATATTATACATTAATATCAATAAAGCAGCTAAATGACATGTTCTTAAATCGATAAATTGAACATTATCGACTAATACATTAACTGCCAAGGACACCAAGCTTATTCGATCACTTTTTCGAAGGGTTGTGAGAAAATATCGTTTATAAAACTACTTATTACTCGTAAAAAAGAAAGTGAATTACTAACACTTATCGCGAAAATATCAGAATAAATAGTTACTCTTGTAATCAACTATTTGTTTTACAACAAATTGCAATAGCGTTTAAGAGCCGGAGATAAAAATTTCGAGTATATACTGCAAAGAAAATAAATAAAGTAATAAAATATATACTGTAAAGAAAATAAATAAAGTAATAAAAATCTAGTTCTCTCATATGTTTCAACGTTTCCTTCCGGATAACCTTGGACTGCTTTAAGGCCACTTCGAAAGAGACTGTTGAATCCGCTTTTTTTACAGTATCACAACAAAAAAATTAGAGTTTCGCTTAAAAGATTTAAAATGACTTTCATATATTCTCGAAAAATTAAAAAAAGAAATTTTCTTTTGCATTATCATATTTTATATAAGAATTTATAAAAGAAGTTTTTCTTGTTCTTTCTTTTGCGTCTTCCACTGTTTAGCAATTTCAAGAAAGTTGTTTAGATAGTTTGACACTTGTCTAGAAACATTTTGTGTGTGTGCAAATACATACACACTTTATATAGGTACTTTAATAAATTTTATAATGTATGTACGCGACATCATCAACGTTTAACACATGTTGAAACAATTTTCCCAAAGATATTTACTTGATATTTACTTGAAAAGAGAAATATTTGATATACGCATACAGCTATGTAAAATCGTAAACTCATCCAATATGCTATTGGCGGAAATTTGACATTAAATGAATTCTTGCTGACGCAACGCGAAATATATTCGTGTGTGTGCGTGTGAGTGTGTTCATAAAATATGTGCATCTAGCAAATTAATTACACATGATCCGCATTTGGAGTCATTTGGCAATATTGCATAACTGGATTTTGATCGCATTGCATCTTATGCTGTTTCCATTAAAATTGAAGCATACTTAATATGTTTGGAAATGAGAAGATAAAATACATTATCCGTTATTTGCATTGCGTATCTCAAGATCTACAATAGCGAAGCGTATTCAGAATATTTATTGAAAAAAACAGAACTGATTACAATGTTCGCGGAATCAGTCATAGATCGTATGATATTTCAACTCTCTGCTTATAAATGATTAATTGCATCGACTTCTTTCTGCATCCTTTTTTCTTCATTTACACATATATTTCTTTCGTTCATAATCTTGTCATTTATTATTGCAATTATTATTATTATCATTATTACAGCTGTAATTTCGTTAAAAATTTTTTCTTGATTTATATTAATATTTTGCTAATTAAATCGCGTACCTTTTGCTATCTTTTACGAAAAAATTAATATAACACTAAGATTGAAATTATGTTGCATATTATGCGGAGAATTATATACGTATAAACATCGCGCGAGCACGATAATACGAACATCATAAATTGGTTATAATGACTACAATCGTGACCGGTTTATTTTTTGTTTCCTAATCTACATGGCCACATTAACATAAAGACACAGATTTTTATCCACGCGTCACACCCACAATTCAGTCTCTATGAAAACGTTACGGATGTGATTTTTCTTCTACTGGCAATTAAATAACATGTTTCGTTATTGAAAGCAAAGTATGTATTTTTCTTAATTTTTATATAAGCGTCGATAGTTAATATAATTACATAGGAATGTTATTTAAATGATTAAAACTAATTTCGAAATCCACATCAACATTGTGATCGTGTTTCATATTAATTGCTATTTTCATATGAGAAATTATTAATGAATAATCAAACTAGTTATTTCATATTAAAATTTCAACAAAAGAAAATTGGTATCACACATGCTCATTCAAGCAAACAATACATTTATTAGTTATCCAATGTAAACTATTGTTTTCGTTTTTATGGATAATATATTACAAAAAAGCCTCAAAAATATACTGTGAAAAATACTACTCACATTAGAGAATTACTCGATGATAAAATTAATATAACATCAATTTAAATAAATGTTTCTCTATGACTTTATAAATTTTATGTTATTTTTATGTTATCTTGTTTGCATGTAGACTAGATCTCATTAAATTTGCTTATAAATTACAAATTTAAATCGCAATCAATCCCTGCCCACGTAAGAATTATTTTCTTCATAATAAAATAAAAACGTTTTCCAAAGATTGCTCTAACAACTTTTATAACAGCTAATTATTGTTACAACTTAATAATCAAAGATGTTTTTATTTAATCGACAAAAAAATTATTACTTTATTACTTTATTTTTTAATTGTAAGTAAAGATTATGTAAAATAAATATAATTACTAATGTCGCACTTTTATGCGTTAACGACATAATTAAGATAGAAACATATGTAAGCGAAGGTTAAGCATTAAATAAATTGCAGTGACTCATATAAATGCATGTAAATGCAGTTGTAGCAAGGTATGGCTTATTGAAGGCCACGCGAAAGTCGTTCTACTCGCACAATTTTAATATATAGATATGTAACAACATTTGATCTCATTTAGTTGATCTTGCGTTAAATAGCATTGACCTCACATATGAAAAGCTATGTGAGATATGTTTTCCTTCATAATATAAAAATTATAATAAATTTTATACATATTTTTTCACTATACATATATAAAATAATGAAACATATGATTGAGACGTTACGTTAAATTATTACATAAAATGTAATATCATATTAACTTGTTTATTCATGGAATCTTTCAGATGATGCATTACAGCATAGAATTTCATCAGTTTGTAAGAAATCATCAACCATGACTGAAGAAACATAAAAGAAAAAGAAAGAATAACGGAAAAAGGAGGAAGAAAGAGAAAAACTTGTATAGTAAAAACTAACGAGCGAATATACTTAAAATACTTTGATACATCGGAAAATCCTTGCAGACCATCGTGTTCTAAAGATAAAACTTGTTACACACCTAGGAGTATAAGTTGTAGAATCAATGATATAATGAGTTTGTGATAATAGGCTTGTAAATATACACAGAATAATCATTTAACGGGCTCTCTCTCGATTAGACTAGTTATTTATTACATATAATTGCGCGTGACTAAATCGAGCCTACCGTGATTGCACAATCATAGATGCATTATTCGTAAACAATAAAAAAAAAATCTCGCAGACCGGTCCTACAATTTTAATATCATCAGCTAGCATAATGTTAATTATAACTGATAATATTGTCAATGATGCATTGAAATAGCTAGAATTCTTAATTCTCTTCCATTCGCGATATTTAAGCATTTGCAGTCTTCCTCGTGCGAAACGCGTGCGCGATTGCGACAGATATTTTTTTGTGGATGTTACGTGAAATAATTATTCCAGAAAAGTCAACATTTTATATTTTTTGTTTCATAATTTAAAATCCTCTTTAGATGATCTATAATTTATGTCGGATTTCAATATAAAATTCTATTTACAATTTTATGTGTAATACATAAAACATTTGGTGAGACTCGGAATATATTACATATATGAAACGTGTAACATACATATAAACACATTAATATACAGTAGGTAAAATTATAAATTTATCATTCTAGTTATCCAAAATTTTTTTAAATTTGACGCGAATTATAAGCCACTTGGATTTTAAATGTATATTAATGCTGTGAAATATGTATGCAACCACAATTCATATACTTTTTCCCATATTACGTAAACGATACGTATTTCAGCAACTTTAAAGTTTTACCTGTTTCGCAAAAGTAAGATCGAGGAAAATTTTTTATCATATTCAACGTCAGTTGGAATCTAATCACAAATGGATCTTCGATTACGCGAGTGACCATCATTTCCATCTAAAAACCTTCTCTTAAATTTTCCTAATTTCCGTGAATTGAATTACGAAAGGAAAATTTATTACATGCAGTCGAATGAAGCGAAAGCGTGCGATGATTCCGCGGAATGCACCGCAAGAAGGCAATATTTTTGTAATCACCTTGTTTTGTTCCAATCGTGTTCATGTGAGTTATTATAGGCACACCCGAATTTTTATGAATTCCTTGGGACAGGTTACGTAGTTGTTGATTCCATGAAAGCAAATAGAAAGTCAAACTTGAGCAATTAAGAAAAAGTAATTACATAATGTCTCTGGAGACAAAAAGATCCTCGAAAAAGTGATTCTAACAATAAGACAAATGACGTCCACTGATATTCCAAATATCAGGATTGCGGTAGCATTTCTGTAGCACAGTAAATGTCAAAATAAACATCATGTTGCCCTCAAAAGTCGAATCAACTGGATATCCTTGGGACTTCCATAACCTGGCATATATTCGATCTAGTCGATTTGACGCGACGTCTGCACCTTACACGACATATCAAGTCAATTGAAAATGCCGATACATATCGGCAGAAATATCAGTATTTGACTAAAGATTAAGAAAAATATAAAAAGTACCTTGCGATATATTTTATGTGTAACGATATTTGTGAATACATATGTATGTAACAAATAATCAGTATTTCTCTTCTGTCTATCTTAAAAAAATTAAATAAAGCATGATTTTTTAAAATTACTTTATTTGATAAATTAATAATTTGCTGGATGTAATAATTGAACTTTAATTAACAATAAATTCTTATAAAGAAATTATTCATAGATGAGTTTTAATAGAATGAAGAAAAATCTTTCAAATATGGATTCATAAAATAAACATTTTTGAAATATTATAAATACGATTCTGTAATTAATTATTCTATTCTCAATTGGAAGAATTTATCAATATTGTGTATAATATAATAATTATTAATAATTGTTAAACTTTATCATGTGTTATTTTTTATCAATTGTTAATAAAATACTCAGTAAAAATTACGCTCATTGAAACGAAAACAAATACTTACTGAAAGAATTTCTCAAACCAAAAAAATTTCAGAAGTTTGTAAATCATGTATCATTTTTTATAACGGTCTACAAAGATTCATTTTGCTATTTATGTACATATGGATAAATAGTCTGATTTGCGAGACTCGTACAATCAGCATATGAAATGAGCAACGAGTCGTTTTCCAGTTTAGAAAAAGAGAAACGCGAAACTGTTTAAAATGAAGCGATTCTGGGTAAAATAACAACATTATAGCTTTGTTGAATGTTAGCTACATTAAAGAACGCAAAATATAATTTAAATAATATTTTATAATTGTCCATTTTCCATGACAAAAACTTTCGCCGCTGATCGTCAAGATTTCTCTCACATTTCCTTTCACAGCTAAGAATTAGTTATTATTAATAATCTTTTACAAAATTCTTATCCCTTTAAGAAAAGTAGTTTTTTTATTCAATTTCTTTAAAAAGATTTTAAAAAGACTAATTTATTAAATTAAAAAATTAGTTCAGATTAAAATTGAGTAAAAATAACACCATTAGAGTTGAAATCAAGTTTAATCGAAAGATAAAGCTCTAATCTGTAATCTCTGCGCTGTGCACGTGTACAACTGAGTTAATTTAAAATCAGCTCATTTTCAAAGACGTGAAACTGGTACTTTCCGTATTCTATTAGATCTTTGAAAAAAAATCATTAAAATAACGTTCTCGAAGATGATTGATACGACTGACTTTATCAATCACGCATTGCCAATTATAGCTTATGTGTAATTCGCAAATGAGATATCGCGCGACAAAATGTGAACGTTCGATTTAAAAATGGCAGAGGAGAATTCCCCCGCTGGAGATCTCGTCAATTGCGGTTTTATATGAATTTCCTGCTGTTTACTTACGTGTCCTTCGTGGAAGGTGACGATCAACGTCAGGAAAAAGGATCGGACGCCTGGCTGAGAGCGGGGAACTTGCTAATAAAAATCATTGGAATTACGAGCCTGTTTGACTGTTCCTTATCCCGCCCCCACTCGCATATGCCAACAGAGAGGCGAGAGTAGAGATATAAACATCTACATCCGCAGATTGTGTTGTGAAATCGTTGATTCTGATCGCGACGGTCGTTCAGATCGTATGAATTAAGCGTTGAAAGTGCCCGTTCGATTTGAAAGTGCTTTTGGCAAAATATCGCGAGGATGTTTCTAATACTGTCGACGATTCTCACTGTACATCTGAGCAGCCTCGCTGTGTCGATCGATCCCGATGTGGAGCTGCAGCTGCTTCACGTGGTAAAGCTTTATTTCATTTTTTCAGAGGCATATAGGGAGTGTTCGTGAAATCAGAGGATCATTTTTCTCGAAATATTGTGTGTAAACAACGATATGAAAGATTCGTATTTTTTTTTCTCAAAGATTTAACGCTTTCCTGATTTTTTAAATACGCGATCAAGTAGCGTCAACTATTTGAAGTCCATTTTGTTTTCGAAAATGTGGAGAAAAAGTATTATTTCGATATTATTTTACGCCATTGAGTGACAAACATTTTGCGAATTATCGCAGGTGTGAGTTCGATCGTGAGAGAAGCTTTCGAGGGGAATTAAGAAGTTACGAAAATGAACGATCCCTCGTGTGAGAGACAAGTAACGAAATATTTGCATTATCGCGACCGTCTGTGCGGTGACAGTGATGATAACGGATGACGATACAGTTTACATAAGTCTATTTTGTTTCGAAGGTATTTCGCCATGGTGAGAAAGTGCCCGATCGAGAGTTCCAAAATTATCCCAACGATCCGTATCGCAACCACTCTTACTATCCAATGGCAAGCGGTGACTTGACCAATGTGAGTACAAATCACGACGATTAAAGTAAAATGTTACATCGCGTAATCAAATATTACTGTCAGTTTGCATAGTTCAACCATGAAAATCATATATTATCTTCAATATTTTCAAACTGATAACGTTTATTGAAACAGATTAGATCGCATTACTATACTTACGTTAGTTACTATTGAATTCCCATTTATCACATACTTCTTATCTCTCTCTTTCTTTCTCTCTTATCTTTCGTCTTTTACTTTCGTCCCCGTTTTACGCAACGTATAAGCATTCTCCAAAACCTCAGAAATCTTTTAATAGCTTCCATAAAATGAGAAATCAATTCCTTAACTTTGCTAAATATTTGTTATTTCTTACTAAAATTGAGAAATTAATTCGGTCTAAAAAAGTCCGTATAATTGGCCAATATCCGGCTCTCCGAAATCTGTCTAATTCGATTCGAATTATTCGACGCTCTTTCTCGTGCAATCAGCAAGGCAAGATGCGGGAATACAAAATCGGGACGATGCTGCGCAAGCGATACGATCAATATTTAGGACCGGATTATTGGCCAGCCAAGATCTATGCCCGATCTACGGAGGTCCCGCGGACCCAGATGTCTCTCCAGTTAGTTCTGGCAGGATTATTCCCACCCTCCGAGAAGCAAACCTGGAATCCGCACTTGCCCTGGATTCCGACATGGACGGTCTTCGTGCCGTACAAGATTGACACCCTCTTGTTTCCGCAATACTGCTATCGGTAAGTAACTTTGCAGGGAATTGGTCGCGAGGACCCGATAACAAGATTGACAATTTTCACATCTTTTTTCTTCAGTCTCTTATCGCCGATCTTCTTTTATACGTTTGACATATCTTTGTTTTCCATTTTTTTAGCTTGTACTTTTTTTCTTGTATTTTATCTTTATATTGCACAATAAAAAAGTGCCGATAAGAAAAGAAAAAAAGATTCAACTATTTATATGTTTTCTTTTCACGCGCGTGCGCACGTTTTACATAGTAATAATATCCTAATCATATCTATTCGACCTTTCCTAATATTTAGATACAAAGAAGAATATCAACGGTTTCTTCATGTAAACAAAGATGCGAAAGAGATGGTCAATAAGTACAAGAATGTAATGGATTATTTAACGGATCATACTGGTAAATTAATTAACACTACGGACGCAGTTGTTCACTTATACAATCTACTGAAAGAAGAAGTAAATGAATAATTCTGATAATAACAAGTCTAAAGTGTTTGATTTTTCATCGTCTAAGTTTTCATTGCATAACCACTTCCAGGCTGCACAAAATTTGACGCTACCAAAATGGACTCAGAATGTTTTCCCGAGTCCGATGACAGAGATAGCAAAGTTGGACTTTAAACTTCGATCATACACAAAAACTTTGAAGAGAATAAACGGAGGTTGGTACTTCTATAGTCTCTAAAATATAATAGCAAGCTCTAATAACGGATTTTATTTATCTTAAAGAGATAAAAATTAGTTTAAAATCAATTATATCTTTGTGATACAATGAAAATTATACGATTTTCTGAAGATCAAATAATCGCGCCAAAATTTTGTTTGACAATAACTATATTATAAATATTATTAATAAATAGAGCAATTTGGTATTTATTCTCAAGGGAATGTACAATACATAAGATGTATAAAATATATTTTTCCGTTTGTTGATTCTAAAAGAATAGACGAGAATCAAGTGTGCAATCATTTCATACTCTATTGTATAAATTCAGTCTGTATTCGAGTTTATAAGACGTCAATGTAAAGCACGCGTTGCTGCACGAGAAAGTTATTTCCAACAGTTCCTTTAAAACTTAAAGGAAGAGCAATATTCATCTTAAGATCAGCTCTCCATGAATTCCTTAGGTATTCTTGTAAAACTGCCACAGGCAGTAAGTATTTGTAACTCGGAAACAATGTGTTTTTCTGGATTTACAATCGTAGGATTTTCTTTGTTTTTAAGACAAATGAAATATGCCGTTTAGTTATCTATTTCAAGGATATCTTACATTCCTTTACTTCATTATTTATAATAAAATCAAAATAAAACCACTGAAAACTTTTAATTATAACCGATGTTTATGTGCATAGGTGTGCTGATTCGCAAAATGGTGACCGATATTCAGGAACATCGAGCGGGAAAGTTGATACGTGACAGAAAAGCTTTTCTCTTTGGTGTACACGAATTCAATATAGCTTCCCTCGGCTATGCTTTAGGGACGAATGAACCAACGATACCAGCCTATGGCGCCACGATCATTTTTGAAACTCTCCGGGATAAGAAGGGAATTTATTATATTCGGGTATGTGACATGGTATTCCATGTAAGAAATAAATCTAGAAATTGTAGTGAGAGAGATCTACAAAATAATAGATTTTTTATAAAGAGCAATCGATGGCAAGTCTACTCTCCGTGAAATGCAATTTAAGAAAAGACTTGGCTCTATTTCATTCTCGTAACTTGTGCTAACTTGTATTACATTCTTGTAACTTGTATTATATTTTCTCCATTTTTATCATTACTGTATTTCTATTAGTAGCGTTTGATATTGGAAATTCATTATATTCATCCTTTATAACTTGTGTTATATTTCCTTCATTTTTTATAATTACTGCATTTCTATTAATGGCGCTTGATATTGGAAATTAATCTTTCGCTTTTCCTCGTAGGTCTTACTATGGACTGGCGTTACGGAACAAATAATCGTACAGACGATTCCAGGCTGCGCGGAGATATGTCCCTTTGAAGACTTCGTTAATATTGTGAAGGACATTCTGCCCAATGACGACGAATATTACTGTCGACGGGAGAAAACGACGGAGGATTTTAAGCTACACGGGCACCATCGATCGTCGGCGACATGTACCGCCGATAACGGACCTTGGTGGTACTTCTTTCTCACCGTCCTCCTCGCATTCACGTCCAAATTTGTGCAAAAGTGATTTTTACGAATGCCTCTAGAATATTAGATATTTATTCCTTTTTTTAAATTTTTTTTTCACAGAGAAAGATAGGAGCAGAACGACGTGGCCTTAAGTTAAAAGGAAATAGTTGCGAAAATAATCGACGCAGCACGCGTTCTGACCGATACCTATATCGGAAATACTTTGCCGAACTATGAGAGCACTCGGGAAGCTCAACGAAGTTGCGGCTATGCGTTTCGCTACACGTGCTGCGGTTACCGCGTTGATACATTTTACCGCACGCGCTGTTACATCGTCGCGTTATACACGGACCACTGTACATGTGTAAATAGTTGCTAGGTATGTCAATTTAGTAGTTGATATCGTAATTATTTAGAAACAAACATCTCTCACCCATAGACGCATAGACGTGGTAAGAACGTAGGACTTCTAAAATCGACGTAGATCTTGAATAATTATTCGTAGGCGCCCGTAATTAAGTATCATTGTCAAAAGTCACCTGTCGTACCATGTAATATTTTTCTATTATCATATAAGTATCCAAAAGGTACATTACAAATCAATGTAGCATTTATTTTAAACATTTATTTATAATCATGCGTAAAGAGATTAGCGATATAAATCAAGTATTAATAAATTGATAAACTTCCAACTGTGTTTTTTATTCGTCTTTATACCATCATATGTGTATCACGTGACAAAAGAGATATAGGTTTTCTTCACGTATTAAATAATCAAAGTAATGAAATTTTCATAAAGATCTGGCAGCAAAATAGTACAGTGACCCAGAGATGTAAAAAATAAATGACAGTTTGACAAGCTTTTTAATATCTCAGATGTCATAATTAGATTAAATTCTCGATTTGGTGAATGCGAAATTGGAGCAAATTTGATTCTAAAATCAACGATAAACGAGTCAGCTCTCCTATTTTCGTCGAGGTGAAGAGTTCAAGAACCCGAAGAGAGCACAATCGAAGAACGGTCTCCATGTAGAGTACGAAATAGAAATAGACACCGCTGCTTCGATCGACACGGTCGTCGCGCTGATATAGAGCGTCGTTAAAATTGCAGAGAGAAAAGAAAATTTTTATTTCTTTGCGCATAACACATTTAACATCACGTTTGACAGCGCGATAAATTATCACGGCGGACGTTTGAGAAACACTGCCGCCGCGATTCGCGCGCGATCCTTCGCCGTCGTTTTTCCGTTCTGCATGGAATCAAGGTATCTCGCAGATACGCGCTTCAAGAGGGGTCCCTGCACTTTCGTCACGGTGATTCACCTTCCGTAGCGAAACTACGGATGCGTGCGCACCTGGGATGCACTCGTCAAGAAGCACATTTCATATCAATTGCGGTATTTACATAACGACGGCTCTTGATAGCACGTTGCCACGGTGCAGTGTCATCGGGCAAATGATACGCTTGTTCCATCACTCTTGTGTCATTAAAGAAGTTATTAATGCGATGGAGTTGCAGATTAAAACGGTACAAAGTATTAATAGCTGCGATTCTTGACTGATTCGTAAATAATGAGTATTATCCATATTAATGATCATAATTGCGGATACACACACTATAATTATAAAATAAAATGTATTTTAATTCTAATTTTTTACTACTCTGTGGATACACTCTGTTTATTTTTATTTTATGATACTAGCACGTATTTTACTGGATGCTAACACAAATCTTACGATATACGTATTACTGATTCTTGATTCTCTAGCAAAACCATTCGCGCTGCAAAGCGTTTCTAGCTAAGAGAAACCCTTTTGAATGTGATTGCGAACATAATTTCCCGCCTCTGGCATAGTCCAGTGTGCTCTGTACTATTCAATAAACGCTGCAAGTAACCGCCGTGCTGATTTATACGAAACAGTGTGTATGTGCATAGTATGTAAGTACGCCGCTCAATTTGAATAATTAATAGTGTGGAATCACTAAAGCTTGGAATCTGAATGGCTCGTTAATGCGATCGATCGATAATCAGTTTGCTGCTCGTATTTGCTCGACAAAATACTTTAAGCATGGTAACGAGGGCATCTAATTTCGAATCTAACAAGAAATTTAATTGCTCGAAGTGTAAGAAGTTTGTAGCAATTTTTTACAGAGAAATAAAATCATCTAATATTTATGATATTAGATACATCTTTACGCAGTAATTTTTGTACCGTCTTTTCCGACGATTTTTATTCTTTGATTAAAGTTTATGAATCCTACTCCCTCAGAACTTTCTATTTTTCTGGGCGAAAGATTAAATGAATTTTTAAAGCCTTTAGATCAAGTTATCCAAGTTTTTGCCGTTAAGAGAATTCTGCGGAGATCAGAATAAACGATAACCCAAGCTTGTTTGATCTCGAGTGGATACAGGTTGTTAGAATAGAACCGTCGCATATAACGAGACCTTGTATTGCCATCTCGAGATTGTGGTAAAGATCCGACACATTCAGCGTAGTACGCGGTTGATGATTACATCATTCCAGATTACGTTGACAGATAGGTACGCGTGTAAGCGTGTAGTTACGAGCCTGAACACGTGAGTTTTACGCAATATTCCACTAAAAAGTGATATTGTGACCTCGAGATTTTCTTATCAGAATTTCCAATTCTAATTGATTATAAGAATATCCTATTAAAGTATTATCCGACTGAAGGACATACTGTATGTGTTCAAAATAGCATATAAAAATATCTACTGATATACATGTACTATAATTATTGTATAATTATTGTACTGTATAATATCACGGAGAAAAAAGATTTGCTGCATCACAAATATAATTTTATACACACACACACACACACACACACACACACACACACACACACACATATGTATATATATATATACATAATATTTTTTACATATATAAATTTTTTTAGAAACATATGTGTATACATGGAAACATTAAAAAATTTTTCGTGACACTGGAAGAGTTAATCATATGTTAATAAGAGAAAAGGAATTTCGTGATGTGTGTTATTCTTCCTTTTCGAGTCATTTCATGAATGACACAAATAGTGGTCGCGCGACGTTCAGGAGTATGCGTACCTCATTGAGAAAGATGGTAAATCATAAGAATATAAAGGTGAAGGTGTGGGAATGCATACCACCGATGAACGGCAGGTAATGTCCTCTCAAGGCAAGAGTTTCTCAATAGGCACGCGATTGTTAAGTGGCAGCGACAGATACGGCCACGGCGAAGAAGCATCGTGAAGAATTTCTAGTTTAAATTACGCGAATTTCACCGAAGCACATATTTGTCCTTCAAATCATTTCAGTAATTTTGTCGATTGCCGGCAAGTATTTACGCGAC
The DNA here is from genome assembly GCA_928718305.1 of Tetramorium bicarinatum. NCBI lineage: Eukaryota > Metazoa > Arthropoda > Insecta > Hymenoptera > Formicidae > Tetramorium > Tetramorium bicarinatum. Next base: position 16,099,885 of record OV788324.1, read on the forward strand.
CTATCTGTCAAATATGTATTTGGCGAATATGTATTTGATCAACAAACTTTAATTTTCTCTACGTTATTAATTATATAAATTGAGAAGTAAAGTTGAAATTATAATTGGTAATTTTATTATTTGTTGTATAATGAATGTTAGAAAATAATAAAAATATAAATACAAACGTAATTAATATTTTATCTAATTTTATAATTATTTTAGTTAACAGTTAATAGTTAATACTTAACTGGTGAAAACTTGAGTCGGCATTGAAATTATTATAGCATTTATTATTAAAACACTGAATATAATATTTATATGTGTATATGAAATATTGAATCGCAGAAAGATTTATTCATTTACTGATTGGTATTAGTATATTTTTTAATTTATAAATTTCAATTTTTTTAATAATATAAATCAATATTTATTCCGTATTATTTTCTAATTATTTTAGTTTATTCTCGACTATAAATACTATTAGCAATTGCTATTAATACAATTAAATCTTTCTTATTAACACGTTTGACTTGAATAAGCTCTCGTAGGAATTGCTTCTCCGTTTTCGTATCTCTTCTCTAAAGGCATTTTTCACACAATACTTTTATGCAAAATACATCTTGAGGAAGAACTTGCCGTGAATCAGCAATTCACCACATTCCTCATAAATCTCCCTTGGCTGCATTTTGCAAATAAAACATTCAATTCATTCCTATTGCAAACATTCAAATGGCTACCATTATCCTTCGTTGTCGTCATTGAAAGTCAAGGACAAGACAAAGTTTGAGATTCGTGCGATAAAAACATCGCGATTTGCTTTCAACTTTAATAACCGACATGTAGGGCGAGACAATAAACGAAATGGAAAATGATGTGTACGGGTTCTCAGTAATAAAAATACAAATATAAGAAAGTGCGTGTTCCTAAGTAATGTTCCTAGCAAAGACCGGAAGCCAAGGGAATAGGACAAAGTCGGGAAAAAATCGGACAAAATGGGAGGAGAGAAAGGCGATAGCAGACGCGATTGTTACGAGGAATGACGAAGGAGGAGCATTGTTTGCATTTTACGACGTGGCGTGCGCGAGCATCAAGCCATCGCAGCCTCCCTTCGGCCGTGTAATTTAAGCCGTGCGTAAGTACGCGTACTTTTTTTACGCGCGAGATCCACCTGCGTGACGATTACATCATCTGCGCCTCGAGAAGCGCCGCGATTTCCCGACCAATAAACTATCCTCCGGCGATGGGATGCAAACGCGGGTTGATTAGGGAACTCGCGGTTTTATGCAATTTTTATGTCGCGTTCTCCAATTAGCGCGTCTTTCAATTAACGATTTCATTCTATATAAGTCCGTCATTTCGTTTGCAATGATCGCATACCGAAAACCCAGTGCGGAACACCTTTTACTCACTTCGCGAAATACTAATGGCGAAATCGAGTCTGCGGTATGCGAGCGAGTGCATTATCAATAGCAACTGCGTTAAACCAGCAAATGCATTTTGTGTGTTTCGGCAGGATTGTATCTCGTGTCAGTGAAAGGGTAGGGGGAAGGGGGAGAGGATGTCGCGATCTTGTCGAATCGCTGCGATATTTTCCGCGATAAAGTTCGAAAAGCGTTCGAAAGCGCGACAAATCGACATACCGTCGAAATAAAACCATGATCTACAAATCAAGGCAATGAAATTTAATCTCGGCGTAAAAACAATAAAATTTTTAAAAGCGGCTAATGTTGTACATACAATGAACCTAAATAATGTGTCGTGTTGAAAAAACAAAAGAATTTACAAGTCGAACGAATTTGTTTTTCTGCGAATAATTGCGACCTATATTTAATATATATTAATATTATTGCAAACTATTTTGTAAATTATTTAATAAATTGCAAAATATTTAATAAATATATTGCAAACGTACTTTTGATGAAGCATCTTACTGAATCGCAAGCTAAGCAATTGTACTCGCGGACGTCGCGATAATTGCGGCACGTGAATCGGAACGTGCGACGAGACGCAGCCAATGATGCCCGCGTTATCACGATAAAATACAAGACGTATCTTAATTAATTGCTGGGAGTCGATGGGAACCGCGCAGCGAGTAGAATTTTCGGAGTTACGAAACTAATTACTCTTACCTAAGACCAGATCGAAAACGGGGATAACACCGTTCTGTTGGTGTGCAACTTGTCAATCACTGATATTCGCTGGAGAGAAAGCGTGATACTCCGGCAAGTAAATGGACAACTGATTTTTCATGATTCCCGCCGCCGATTATCATTTTGGCCAAGAAAGTATCACTTTTTCGAACAATAGCAAATTGCTGCCGTTATTTTCCGCGTCCATTATAAACGTTTATTTTTTCACGAGAAAAATGGGAGTGTCCATCACCATTTTTACTTGGTAAAGAAAAAGTGATATTCTGGCAAACAGGTGGAAAGTTGCTTTTCTACAATTCACGATTGCGACAACAAAGCAATATTTTTTAAAACAATATTTAAAAACGAGCGAATTTTTACTTTTGCGTTTGTAAAACGTTAATTTTTTTCCAAAGTAAAAACAAAGTATCCATCATAGTTTTTCGCTCGGGGAAAAAGTGATACGCCGGTAAAGCTGGTTTTTTCGTAATTTCGCTTTTAATTGTAAGAAAATATCATATTTGGGCCAATTATTTATCCCCCGTGACGCGCAAGCAATTTCATCGTCCCGAAGGGAAAAAGAGCAGAGGCGGTCTAATCAGTTTCGTTTTTGCGTTGCATCGATATTGGAAACTGTGAGATATGCGATTCCTGTTTACGGAATCGCCGGCGAGCGGGCAACTGCCACGCATTCCCCCTCTCACCGGTATCGTCGAAATTTCAGCCAGATTGGAGAATCGCGGAACGTGACTTCACGCCCGGCGTCGCGCGGCGTCAGGTTGCGCAAACGTGACTCACATTTAATCGCGCGCCGCCGTCATTTTATGTAACGTCCCCCCCCCCCCCGCGCATGATCCTTACTGGCGCGATGATCAGTGGCATTTATAAATAAACGTTGAGACATGTAATAGGTGGATGACTTACCCGATGAGTCTCGAGAGAGCAGCCCTCGTCCTCCTCGTCGTCCTCCTGGGCGAAACTCCACGCTCGGCCACTCGCGCGGATCCTCCTCGGCGCGTCACGCTTTGAAATCTCCTCCTGGCCGGCTGGACGTTGCAGGACGACGCAGGCCGAGTCGCCGCATTCCCGCCGGAGATCGGGCACGGCCGATGATCGGCGATCGAACTCGCGCAGCGAGGTGAATCCCGTCACTCTGCCACTCCGCGATCCCGCGCTTCCGAATTCCCGCGGCCGTTCACTTCCGTTCCGCTCGTTCCGGCGACGACGTACGGCGCACGGGAAGAACGAGGCGCCGAACGAGGTGCGCCGCCGTCAAAATACTGCGCGCGCGACAGCTTGGCGAGCGGCCGCGAGCTGCACGCACGTTGCCAGGTTTGATATGCCGCTGTCACGCCTCCGGGGCCTCCGCCGGTGCATCGTAGGCAGCAGGTGCCAGGTAAGGAACTAGGAATCCAGGTGCCCTTGCTGCCGGCGACGTCATTACGCCGCGCCGCCGGCCCGCGACTCGCCTTTCGCAATTTTCGCGCCGCGCCGCGCTCTGCGCACGCGCGCCGCCGCTCTACAGGGTGTCGGGCAAACAGCGGCAACCTGAAATTTTTTAATTTCGTAAGAGTGAGCGGAAAATCGAATTCTTGCAGCGGTTCATCAGTTTGCACTTTATTAGAGATTTTATTAGAGAAAAAATTAATCAACGAGGAAAATAAGACGCGTCTTGCGATTAGTGTGTTTGAGGATTAAATGACATCTGGCATTATCTTTTAGCGCGTTGTTTTGTACTAATTTTCTTTACTGTCTTTTTCTTTATCGTGTTTGCGCACGATAAACTATTTAAATGATCATGGTATTGTTTTAACGTAATTTATAAACATCGCGATAAATATAATTGATTATGTTTCTTGCTTCGAACACGTCGTTTTATTGTTGTTTATGAACGCTCTTCATGTCATGTAATCCATTTGTGTATATTCGCAAACATAAATGTATGTATGCAACAGAGTGCACTTGAGAGGATTTATTATTTTATCTAATAAAATGCAATTAATATTATTAACAATAATAATAATAATAATATCATTATTATGTTTGTACAAATTAATTCGTATAGAATACGTTTGTGTTCAGAATGAATGTGTAAAGCTCTTGCCAGAAGCAAAATAGAGGTAACTCGGTATTGTATAACAATTTGATGCAGTGGATGCGACGACACGAATAATTACTCGCGATAATTACACTCGTAGGCGTTCTTTTAAACCCACTTTAAATAATCTATAGTTTGCATCGGATTTCAGGCTAGAATTCTATTTCTCTAATTTCATACGTTGTATACGTATGCATTTAATGTATTTTATACATATATTCCGATTTGTTAAATATTTTTCGTACTACACAATGCATAAAATAAAAACTAAAATTCTATTCTAAATTTCAACACAAATTAATTAATTTGTGTTGAAATTTAGAATGGAATTTTAATTTTTTAATTAATTTAGTTAATTTAATTAATTAACTAAAGTGAGCTTTATGATGTGTTTTATACATTATAAAAACATACTATCTCGAAAGTTAAATAAGGATAATATCAATCACGTCTAACAATTAATCAACTATCGTACAATCATTAAAGTATACTTTATCATTATAATTATCATTAAAATATATACTTGATCTCATCAGATATCAATTTATTATTTTTCTCTTTAAAGTGAGCATGCGATGCATCAGTCTTTTGAACTGTTATCTTTAAGTTCTTTCCAAATGTCTTGTCACTTTGCGAGACTTTGACGCTTGAGCTCGAATTCTCGCCATTCCACGCAAAAAAATCGCGTATATGCAGCGGAGCGAATGTGATAGCACATAAAGTACTGCTTTTCAAAGTTACAAGTAAAAAAATTGCAGGACATTTCCGATGGGAAATTTTAAACGGCGCAGAGGACGCCACCGCCCACGGGTTTCGCTCGCGCTTGACCCGCGGTCAACTTCACGCGGTGCGGCGACAGCGACGACGTCGGCGGCGATGGCGACGACGACGACGGCGGCGACGGCGGTGGGGACATCCACTAATTATCAATGGCGCGATGACGCGGGCGCTGTACTACAAATGGCGGGTAATGAAACAGCTGTTCACGCCACCGTCGGCTCGACATCTAGCGGAGCGCGGGCGCGATCCGGTACGCGTCGGCGACGACGTCGACGTTGGGTACGCCGCGGCGAAGAAGCGCGTAGGCGAGGTGCTAGAAGAAGGGCTAGAACGACGGTACCCGCTGGTGAGCTGTCCAAGAGGAACATGGCTGCTGGCTGCTGCGACGCGAAGAAGCAGAGGCTGGGCGGTGGCGGCGGCGGCGGCGGCGCGACGCCGAGTCTGCCGCCGTGTGACGGCATCGTCATACGGCACGGCACTCCTCAGCCGAGGAAGCCCGTGGCGATCGCCCAGCCGGAGATGGGCTACTTCTGCTTCGACGTGCTCTACTGCCGGTTGCACCAGCTGGATCCGCCGAAGGCGCCCAACTTCAGCAACGAAGCGTTGTGAGTAGCTGCATTTGTGATATCGTCTACTTTTCTCTCTTCATCTTCTCTCTCCGTCTTCCTCCTCCGCATCTGTCCGTCCATCTGCCCGTCTCGCTCGTGCGGTCGCGTCAGCTGTTGTCTCGTCGCTCGTCTCCGATGACAGGTCGACCGTGTCACGTCAAGCTTGAAGCCGCGGCGAGATCGAATTTCGATATCGCAGAGAAAAACACGGGAGAAATGTGATATTTTCTCAATGATATATTTGATTTTTATTTTTATATTTAGTTGGCGCGTTATGAATTTCTAATTCTGAGCCGATCGTCTCTGATCTCGACTTCGACTGATTCAGTAATCCAGCTGCGAAATCGGTCCAGGACGCATTACTGGGCGGCATTGTTTGATCCTCGTGTGTGTGTAAGTGTGTATGTGTGGATTATCTGCCGGCGCGCGGTGCACGCATTATCGCAGCGTGCTTCGATTTCTCCTATTGTATAGGGCTATGCCAACTATGTAGGCTACCGAGGACGCTACGTTTGTTGCTACGATGCATATCTGCAGAAACATTGTTAATGGAAATCGCGATGCTTTTGTCACAGACATTCTTGCGTCATGCCGTTATTTTACGGGGAAATTTTCGGCGAGGGATAAATCCAAAAATTATTTTTGTATTATATTTATTTTTATTGTGTACTTTATAAAAAGTATATTTATTTGTTTTGTATATTGATTGTACCGCCGCAAAACGACGGAGGTCTCGCTAAATAGAAAAGAATTTAAATATTTTGACTCATTTTGTTCTTCCCCTTTCCATCTCCAACGCGATTCGTTGCCTGATAAAAATAAGAAAGAATATCTGTGTCTGAACATGAGATTTTTAATATAGATACATCTTTTCAGCCCTTTGTTTGTGACGTGGACAATAGGAAAAGATATGAGATTACGAGGTTGTATTGGTACTTTTAACGCGATGCATTTACATGCTGGGCTACGGAAGTATGCTACAACTAGGTGAGACCAGGTTTCTCACATACAAGATAAAGTAATATATAAATAAATCGTAAATATATAAAATAGATATCTAGATAATTGTGGTATGCTTAGCATGATGGCCTCGCATGCACTTTTTGATACGAGTTTCTATATATGTTTTTAAAGCGCATTCAAAGACTCTCGGTTTAGTCCTATAACTCGAGACGAGCTGCCGGGGTTGCATGTTAGCGTGTCGATTTTGCGGCATTTCGAGGACGGAGTTGACTATTTAGATTGGGAGGTGGGTGTACACGGAATTCGCATAGAATTCCACAATGAGAAGGGTAACAAACGGACGGCTACTTACCTGCCCAGCGTAGCTATGGAGCAAGGTGCGTATCCGTGGGCGTAGAATAGGACAAGCGACGGAAACTCCTCCCGCGAGGGTCGCCTTTACGAGAAATAATCTGTAATCTGATGTTCAGGATGGGACCAGATACAAACGATAGATTCTCTGCTACATAAGGGCGGCTTCAAAGGCCTAGTCACACCCGATATCCGTCGTAGCCTGAAACTGACTCGCTATCAAAGCGAGGAGGTCACCGTGAGCTACGAGGATTACATGACGCATTGTCACAATCGAAGATGCTAGCAGATCGCCTGGGGTCCCGGCCAGGGGCCCCTGCCCCAACGATCCGCTGAGGCTCGTTACAACAATGCGCATACCGTCAATTCGTCTCATTTGCAAAACGATAGCACTCGATACAATTCCTTCGTGTCTGGCCAACAATGCGTGCAGATTGTCACACAGCCGAATCGTTCAACGTTCATACATTCATTACCCTTACCTCCGATCACGCCGGTCATGATACCGATACGCAACAATCCACTCCCGTGGTGGGATAACGCGGGCCCATCCCATCCGCCTGCACCGTTTTATCCTCGACCGCCGCATCGCTTCTCGACGCAAGACGCCGCGGAGCGCGTACATAAGCGAAAATGACACTGGAGGCAGTTATTTCTCGCAATTTTCCACTGTTTAAAGTGGTGCGTGTTTCTGTGTTTTAGCCTGTTACACTGCCTCCCGTTGATAGTATCGCATGCTCCGTCTTGAGAATAATAATAAATCTTTCGTACATATGATGGCATCGTCTAATTGTTGCGTATTAAAAATCACAAGTTAGAACTTTTAAAAGATTTAAAACTTGATTAAAAATTATATTATATTGATATGTTTTTCAAATAATTCAATATTATATTTAAAAAATCCTCCCCCTTCCCGAATTTTGGGTTCGATTACGGAGATTTAGTGATAAATAATAAAAAACACTCAATATTAGTTATAACAATTAGTACTGTCATCATATTGTGAAGAATCTTTTGTATTTGCATCGAATATAAGAATAACAATGAATACTTTTATAAAATAGTGATTACATCTAAAGTTTACTATCTACTTTCATACGATATAATGTACAAAACGATGTCGGAATTATTCCATTTTTTGTATAATGTATAAGATACTTGATAACATTCTTATACATGAAGTGAAAATTGGAAAAATTTGATGTTTTTGATCAATTTCTCTGTAAAGTTTTTCATTGATTACAGAATATGTTTTAGCTACAGTATAAGCTTCAATTTGCATTACAAAAAAGAATCTTTGCCTCGTTAAAATACAATAGATTAATTATACATTTAATAAAAGACAACAAACTTGACGAAAAACCGATATAAATTTTCTGTAGTTTTGTGATTTAGTTATTAAAGTATAAAAAGGAATCATAACATAGTAGAAAATACAAAATATTAAACATATAAGTTAGACATAAAAGTAAAATAATAGAAAAGATCTCATTGTGAGTTTATGTTATTTGATTGATAAGTTATCGTAATTTCGTGATAGTTGCACCATTTGCGATATCTTACGCCGTACATCTATTAAGTATTAACGCATAGTTTGCAAATTTTAATCGCATCTTGCATTATTACGATATACATTAATTAATAGTATATTTTTCGGTTAATTCTACTTCCCTTGAATTGCCAGCTATTAAATAGCGGGCTTTAAACACTGCCAATTTATTCATCCTTGTTATATCTTTTTTATACTAATGAGAATATTCATTAGTAATAAATGAAAATTGTTATCGTATCTTTGTTGTGGTATGTGTTATTCTTCGTGTTATCCGTGTTAGTACACATTATTACGTTTGCATCGATAATAATTAGCGAGTTCCTAAAAATCTTGCCTTCTGTGAATCTCGGCATAATGAAAGTCCAACGAACTGCCACATACTCGTCGATTCACATGCTCGTTTGGCCTACGGAACTCGTTTGCGTAATGGACATTATTACGGTTTTACACGTATGAATGATGCATTTTCACCAGTGAGAACAAAAATAATTCTATCTAGCGTTGTGTAATTCTATTTTTGCGATATACAAGTAAATCGTATTCGTGTTTGCCGGAAAGTTTTACGAAATACACTAAAAACGCACTTACTTAAAAGTAAGTCATTGATGTTATCATAATACAATTAAATATATATTATACAGTGGTATTGAATATCTTTAAGATCGGTAATCACCGTACGAATCTGCTGAATGAGATCATTCTGTATTTTGTGAAACTGCCACAAAAATCTACTCGATGTACGCATTTTGTAATTGCGTAGAATAAGCACTTTGTACACGTACACAGTTTATTACCGTACTTTTAATCTTTCTCTCGATAGTTGATACGATTGTAACATGAGATTACACGACGAAAAATATTAATAATTTCCAAAGCAAAGCTTACTTGTCAGGTTAATATTTATTATGATACACGCTATCATATCTGATACTAGTGTAATATTCATACGATATCAAGCGGGTGTATGCTCACTTTGATTGCATTTGTAAATTAATAATACGAGACCCACGGGTTATTCTTTATTTATTCATAAGTCGAACACAGCGAACATAACTCTCTCTTTTTCTCTCCTCCCTCCCTCTCACCTTTTCAAATTAAAAAACCAGTAGAATTCATGCAAGAATTATCAAGGTACTACAGGCAATTCTTATTGCAATGAAAAGATAAAATAAACTTTTATATTGTCATAAAGATTATTGTAATCAATTCTTTCCTTTTATCCTTTACTGTGTTCGAAAATTCTTTCTTTAAGATATAATTATTTTATATCACATGTGGAAAATGCTAAGAAACAAACGCGTTCTTATCTCGGTTGCAAATGCAAAAAATATAAAAAAATATAAGAACGCGTAGCTTAAAATACAAGCTTATATTTAACATCTCACGTTTTTGTTTTACATTAGACAGTCTCTGAATCGGAATTCAGGATAAAGTTTTAATTTCAGGACCAAAATTGTCTTTAAAAATGAGTTTTATATTACATTTTTCTCTATTATGTATGTCACAAAATCTCCCTCTCTCTGTTTCTCTCTTAAAATACAAACTATATATGTAACATATGTTTGTTTCATGATAGACAATCTGAATCAGAATTCAGGATAAAGTTTCAGAATAGAATTGTCTCTACAAATGAGTTTTACATTTCTCTGTTATGATATGTCACAAAATCTCCCTCTCTCTGTTTCTCTCTTATTAAAGTACAAACTTATATATGTAACATATCTCATGTTTGTTTCATGTTAGACAATCTGAATCGGGATAGAATTACCTCTAAAAATGAGTTTTACATTTCTCTATCATGATGTCACAATAATGTGTCACAAAATCTCTCTGTTTCTCTCTTACATGTATATATGTATATACATATATCATATATATAATTTTTTATTACGCAATGGGGAACGTCGGTGAGATGGCGCCGTAGTATCGCGCGCGGGAGTGCGACGCGACCGGCGTCGCGACGCACAGTCGGGCTACTTCATTGTCAGACGGATCGGAGCCGCGCCGCGTCGTAGACGGCGCGGTATCGGCGTATCGGCCGACCGAATCCCGACGCGCCTTTCACATGCGGACGGGAACGCGCGCACGTTATCTCTGCCAGTTACGTGCCGTGACAATCTTTCCCGTGCGGGGAAACTGACAGAGAGTGAATCCCGCCGACGGGCGTCGACATATTGCCGCCCGCCGCGGCTCCGGACGCGACTCCGGCGGCGTGCCGTGTGCGGTTTTTCCCTCCCCGGTGAGCTCGTCGCGGTCCCGCGCGTGAAATCGCCGGCGGGTTCCGGCGGACGCGGTCTCGTTTCTCACGCCGACACAACGACGCAGTTCGTTCGCTACGCCGGCTCGCTACGACGCGACGCTCCATGTGCGACGTAGTTGCGTGCCACCGTCGCTTCCACCCTCGTAGACGCGACTGGGGATGCGTGATGGAATCTACGCCCCGAGTCGGCACGTATCCTCGCAGCTGTCGCGGTAAGTGATCGCGGCGGCGTGTCGATGCGGGGAAGATGTTGGGAAAATGTGGGATTAAGCGCGTTTCCGCACGCGCGCGGGCCTGACGCTTTCACTCGTCGAGAACGCGGCACTCGCGTACGAGCGCGTACCGCGTACAATAAGGTTAAACCGATAGGTCGTTTTGTGCATTAAACAGCCTTTAAACAGCCAAAAGTTTAAAACTGTCGATCTCCATCGTAAACAATAAATTTGGAAATTTATACAATATGGAAATATAAATTAAAATTAAAGTATAGTGTAAAATGACAAAAAAAAACTTTGGAATATACGACAAATTCCTTTTAAGGACCAAAAGTTCTGGCAATACTTAATTTTGATTACGATAAAATATATTATTTTTAATATAATTTAAAATTTTTTATTGTAAATAAAATGTTTTTTTTTAAAATAAAATAAATATATTATAACTAAAATAAATTATAACTTGTCCAACATTACACATGTCGTAATTATATGTAAAAATACATTAAAATAATCCTTTTTTGTAATTTTAATTACAACTTCTCAAAATTGTAACATGGTGCAATTTGGTAAATAAGATCATATTTAGCGTCCAGAAAGCTATAGAAAATTTTTACGATTATACTTGTTCTTGTGCTTGAAAAAAAACTTTCTTGTTGACCAGTGTATTTTATATGTGTATTTCGCTATTTTTTATGCTTTTGAATAATCGAATATTATTTGTCGTTGAATTTAAAAAAATTTTTTAAATTAATATCGCAACTTCAAGTTAGAAATAGAAAAATTAAATTCTAACTTAAAAAATATTGTATTTACAAATTGTTTTTTTATTTTGTACCTTCTGGAGTTGTTTTTGAATAACTGCAAATATTTATATATTAGATAGATAGATAGATAGAAAATATTTTTCCGATTTGTTGAAATTTATAAACTATATGGGTGTGCGAATGTATGTATATATTGTATTTAAAAAATTAGTAAAATAAAATAATGAGATATGTAATAAGTGAAGTAAAAAAACTTTTTATTTCACCTATTATATATCTCATTTTATATCATTATTTATTAAAACTTTAAACAATTCGAAGTTGTTACTCACTACTCTTGTTAAGAATCGTCATCTCATTATTTCTTGCTTCTTTCCGATTTAAAGGCGTCAACTTTAAAGCTTATCGTTAGTTTCCTTTTTCGGAGAGCGAAGGAGGGCGAGTGAAATAAATTTTTACATAAGGGCGCCTCGCATGTCAGCGACCGGCTTGGCGGCGGGGACTCGCGGGCTCGCGAATGAACGTACGTCGCCGCGGCGGCGGCGGCGGCATTCGATCGTATTGGAGCGCGAGGAAGGACGCGGACGCGAAGAGGACAACGGGGGGACGGGCAAAAATGGCGGGCGATGAAACAGCTGTTTTAACGCGCGGCGCGCCACCTGGCGGTGCGCGCGCGCGACACGGCACGCTACGGCAACGAGGAGGACAACGGCGGCAGCGACGAGGACGACGACGGCGGTGGCCGCGACGCGAACGGGACGGGCGGACGAGAGAGTGAGGTCGCATACGCGCGGGTCGCAGACCGTACGTGTGTCCGCAGTTCGAGTCGCAGTGGTCGACGGCGACGGACTTGAGGCGCGAACATGGCTGCCGGCTGTTGCGGTACGAAAAAGCAGAAGCTCAACAACTCCGCGGGCGTCCCGTGCAATGGCACGGCGGTGCTGTCGAACGGCACGCGTATACGTAATACGCCGATCGTGCAGCCCGAGATGGGCTTCTACTGCTTCGACGTCCTCTACTGCCACCTGCACCAACTCGACCCACCAAAACCGCCCAACTTCAGCAACGAAGCATTGTGAGTTAGAGCTCCATCGCACTGAGCTAATCACCTTAGCGTCCAACCTATCCCTTCCTCCCTGTCCCGGCTGTGCTATGCGTCGCGTGCCTGCAATATCTCTCTCTCTCTCTCTCATGCGCCTCCGCCGCCCCGCCTCCCTGCCCTCCCCTCCTCTTCGTCTCCCCGCTCTCTCCATCTCACTGTCTTACCCTGCATCGTGGCACCTTTTTTCATCTCTCCGTCGCTGTCCTTTTTCTCCCGCCACCCACGCCAGTGCGTCTCTTTGTTAAAACCACCGCTGCTTTGGTGCCTTCGACCATCGTTGCGGAATTGGGTGGGGGGGGGGAGGCAGGGAGGAAAGACGACGAGGACGTCGGTCGGTGCGTCTTCTGAAGGACGCGTCTTATATTTTTGGATTCTTCTGCTCCGTCTAGCTCTCTTGCCGTGCTACTGACCTTTCGCAGAGGTTATGCGAGATGCCAGCGTTGTTTTGCTTCTGAATAATTTATTGAAATGTAAACGTTTTTGGAATCTGTGTTTTTTTTTTTTTTACGTTCCCTCAGCTCTCCCTTGGATCTTCGATCGAGATTGATATCACAATTCCCTTATGGCTGTAGTCAATTTAATGCTACAAATGCTTCGAAGTATTTTTCTTTTTCTTTCTTTCAATGAAGATAGAAGCGTCAAGTCAACCGCAGCATATGTCTTATTCTTGCATTATTTTACTCTTCTCTAAAAGATGATTATTGATCACTGACGTGATGCATTTTCATATTTACACAAACTATTTACATAAAGATAATACAATGCTTAAATATTAACTTAAAAAGAATCCATTTACTTGACACATTCTTGTACTTGCATAACTAAATAAAGTTGTCGAGAATTTAGTAGCACAGAAAATATACATAAAAATGAATCAAGGTCTGTAATCTTACTGTTTTCTTTGTGTCTTTTCAGTCCCTTGTTCGTAACATGGACTATCGGAAAGGATATGCGACTACGCGGCTGTATTGGTACATTCAATGCCATGCACTTACATGCAGGACTTAGGGAATATGCTACTACAAGGTAACATATATTCTCTAAGTCGAATAGGCTAGAGTTTTGAATTGCCCTTTTATAACGATCGATTGTGTTTTGCAGTGCTTTCAAGGATTCGCGTTTCAATCCTATAACGCGAGAGGAACTTCCACGCTTACATGTAAGCGTTTCTATACTGCGGCATTTTGAAGACGGCGTGGACTACTTAGATTGGGAGATAGGAGTCCATGGAATTCGCATAGAGTTCCATAATGAAAAAGGCAACAAGAGAACTGCTACTTACTTACCTGATGTTGCGACTGAACAAGGTAAATATACATGTGTACTGAGAATCGTTGGTAAGCTGTTGATTGATCCTCGTGTTTCTTAATGTGTGTTCTTTCGTCCATTAAATTAACTTTTTTTTCTGTTTAATAGGTTGGGACCAGATACAAACTATAGATTCGCTATTACATAAAGGTGGATACAAAGGCTTAGTTACACCAGATATTAGACGCAGTGTGAAGCTGACGCGATACCAGAGCGAGAAGATTACTGTAAGCTATCAAGACTACATGACACATTGGCATAACCGACGATGCTAGCAGCTGGCTTGGGGTCCTATTCAAGGGCCCCTACCTTGCCAAACGCCGGGCACGTTTTGTTACAAAAATATTTCAGACACAGTTAACGCGTCGTATCCACAATATAGTACCACTCAATACAACTCTTTCATGGCCAATCAGCAGCAGCATACGTTAGTTATGGTTCAGCCGAATCACCCCACATTCATACACACACTTCCGCTGCCACCAATTCCTCCGGTTGTGGTACCTATGCAAAACTATCCACCGTTCTGATGGAATTATGCGTACCGCATCCTTCAGTACGCTGTATCGTTATTCCCTACAAACTTTTGTAACGAGAAGTGAATTAAATGCATAAAAGAATATAAAAATATTAAAAGCGGCTGTTATGTACTATCTTCTATTGCTTGAATTGGTGTCTATTATACATTTTGATTCAATTTACTGTCTTTATTTCTTTTTCTTTCTCTTTCATTATCAGTTTGTGCGCGATTTATTCGTTCGTGAAAAGAAATGCGGAAAAATACAACCTTGAGTATGGTGGCAATGTTCTTCCAAAATATTTGTTGTAAGCGTAAATGATATTATCAATATAGAGACATTTGTATAAGGTAGACTCTTGTTCTCGTATTGTACAATTTTATGATTGTTAAATTTGAACTGAAAAATGAACAAAAATAATCTATTTGCGTACAACAATGCAAGTTCAGTTTGCTGTCGAACATTTGACTAGCCATTGATCGTTATGCTAAAGTGTAAATACTATGCGATTATAGCTTTGCCATTATGCCATCATGCTAGGACATTAAACACTCATATTAGTATTTGTGAAAACTGACGCGAAAAATTTCCGAATACATAATACTGTCTATATAATTAATTGTGACTATATTAGTCCATCCATTCGATCATGCATAAACTCATCATGGTCGCCTGTTTACACTGCTCGTGAAAGCAGATTTAAATTATCAGCGAGCAGATATGTGCGAACAATGAAATACTTTGATTTTCTTAATATTCGAGGAAAAATTTAATTGGAGCATTCTGTAAAAATAATACGAATCATGCGCTATCATATAGAACGCATAAAATTATTATTTTCTTTCTAAGATTTAATATAATCGTTAATTATTCATATTTGACACAATAATACTAACATCTGAACAGAATTTCTTTGCATCAATGGTATAAATAAAAATTTGTTTTACATTAAATTATTATATGTTCATTTATTTATGGACATTGATTTCTTTTTATCTTTTTATTGATAGACTTGTACAATGAAACGTAAAAATGACATGTAGATATGTTGTGAACTTTTAATGTTGCGTATTTATACCATTCCTACAATGAAGTTTAAGGCGTTTAGATTACAGTCCAACGTTTTATTACAGCAAAGGATTCTTTTCTACTAACTACTAACAGTAATAATTATTTATTGTTTAATTTAATAAAATTGTTTGATTTTAAAAATGTCTAATATACATATGTATATTGATATATATATCTTGATACAAATTTGTCACAATATCTAATTTCAAAAACTATTACGATTTGTTTTAATCTACAACTAGATGAATTTTAGAGTGGGACCTCTACTGTAAATAAGCAATGGACTACACAACTAACAAAAAAATATTAGATATAACATAATATAGGTTTAAGACATTTTAAAACAAAAATGACGATCTCATTGTGATGTTGATTGCTGTGCAAATCATGGTAATGACTCATTCATTATAATGACATCAGATAAAATCTTTTCCCACTTAAAGGTAGATAAAGAATAATATGGAAAAGAGCAAAAATACAGTTGTATGTACTATAGGTGTATGCAATTGAGTTATACGTGCATTTGGTGAAATGGCACAGAAAATGATATACTGGAAAAAAATCTGTCAGTGTACCTTAAATGCGCGGTATGTTTAACATTGTCACATACATATATAAATAGAAGTTCAGGCATATTTTATATTAAACTGTCTTGCTTCTTAGATTCCACGGCTATATGATAGCTGAGTTCATTCACTGCCAACATGATCATTGTTGTAGGTATTATACAAATCCTACTCCTACCGAAAGAATAAACAGATCACGTTGTTGTACTTTGGTTGAATCGATGCGTCCGCATCCGGTGTTATCTTTTATATATTCTTATCGCATACACATAGTTCCTGGGATCTCCTTGCTACTCGGGCCCCTGTATAACGTCCAGTAAACTGCCAGTAATATACTTAACTCTAGAGTAGTTGGCAAATCAAAACTGCGGTCACCTGTGCCCAATTCGACTTTGGAAACCAAACCGCACGAAAAGATTTCTTTTTCTTTTTTTTCCCGATTGAAATATGAAGAAAATGTAACATAGATATGTAAAATAAGGATGCTACATTTTCGTTTGTGAATACAAGCTGGGGTAGAAATTCAAGAAGTTCCCAAATTTAATAATATGATGTTCAAGTAGTTCGTTTTAACATAATAGAGGAATAAGCGTAATTTGACTTCGATCGTAGTTCTCGTCTATTAAATATTGGAAGTCTGCGTGAAATACTTCCAGATTTCCATGATGAAATATGTATTTAATCGGAGTAATCGAAAATATCGAATTTGCTATTTTACTTGAGCCTATAAGTAAATTCGTATTATATTTAACAACATGAAACAATACACAAGTTTGACTCGATATTGTAAGTCAAACTTTATATTAAATAAGCGAAAGAGTCAACGTTATATGGAAAAAAAATTCTCTTGAATCAGAAAAGTCGTATGTATTATCAATATTTAAAGCAGCGATCTTTTTAAATAGTTGGAAAGCGTTTATTACTGTAACAAATCATATGGTGCCTAGATATTGGATTAATTTCGAGAAAAGGAAGTAGATACGTACGAGACGTATAGTTGTCTTAATAAAAAAAAAATAAGAATATCAGTGAATGATTATAAATAGACATCTTATAATATTATGTCAATGATGAAATAAAAATACATTTTATATTCTACGAAATATTACGATTCTTTCGTTGTCCTTACAGCATTATTAAATATAGAGATCTAATATACATGTAATAGAGTAAAATCAATGTCAATGACGAAGATTTCTTCAATTTTATACATTTTACTATAATTATACATAACAATATATACATAAAATTCAACGAATATCGTTTTCTTTGTACTTTTGCTTTTGTTCTTCTGTTATCAGATATTGTAAATCCTGCATGCGAAGGAAAGATTTGATTTCTAGGTACGTTATAAAACTAGCCAGCAGCGCATGAAATGTGAAAAGCATTGTAATTTTGGGAAACAACGGCTTATAGGTTGACAGGATAGTGCTAAATATTTTTCTTATGTCAGTTATGTATGGCACGTTGAATGCTCCACTGCCAACAGCGATCTACAAGTCCAATATAAATGGCGTAGTAAATACATTGAAAGAATACGACAACCAATATCGAAGGAAAGTGAAGTTCTTACTGAGAAGTTTGCAGCTGGTGCTACTATCAGTGGCACAAGCAGCCCGCTGAAGGTTTGCACCAAGGCGGATCTGGTCTCCAAGCACAAGGGGCAAGGTATCTCTAACAATAGTAGTTTGTTCACGACAAGCTGAAAAACATGTGTAATACTTTATCATTGTTTTCTGTTCAGGTTCCCAGTCGAATTCAGTTGATTCTCACTCGCCAGTACCTGTGAATGGGAAAGAGCTGTCATTGAAGCCGTCACTAAGGTGATACCCATCATCGTAGGGACCGTCCCGTAATCTCGTAACTTCAGCCTCGCCCTAAATCGATGATTAATGTATATAGCGGTGAGCGTCGCCGTGCCGACCAGGATGCTGCGTCCAAATATCAAGGGCCATCTAAATGAAATTCATCGTTTTGTCATTATGGAAGGAAAGGAGGGTAATTGCGCGCGGATCCTTCGCACCGACGGATCTCTGCGACAAAACAGAATCGTTCAGGCGAACGCGCATGCCGGTGCGTTGTCGAGTAGCACGGCTTTTAAATGGAGAGTAATGTAATGGAGGTTATGTACACGTCACTCCGTGGTTTCCAGCTCGTGATGATACGATACTGTTCTCCCATAACTTCGTGTCTCGTCATTTGCTCAGGGCGTTTCGGTTCGTCCTTTTTGCGGATTATGTACTGTTTTGTCGGCGTTATCTCCATCTTTCTTTAAATGATTTCTCGGGATTTCGGGATGCTGACGCGCGACGACGACGACGTGCGGCAATGTATGGCCACGTGCTCACAGACTCGCACAACTACAATTGCTTGTAGCGAAACATTTGCGTCAGTTCTAACCTAATTTCTTTCCATGCGTGAAAAAATGTATTAATATGTAATTTATATTTAATATTGTAGATACAATTTCTGCGAACGCCGACGAGAAGTATTAAAGTCCATCAACCTAGAATAAATTTTTGTGACCATGAAAGGAAGGGAACTCGAAAGGTAATTAAAGAATATTGACAATCATGATTGACAATATATTGACACTTTTCTAGCTATATCGAAAACAAATAAAGTATTTTCATTGAAAATGTGTCAAATCTTTTATATGTATATAGTTCTCTCATAAAAATTGTGAGAAATAAAACAGGAATTATTGTGTAAGTTATCACAAACAGATATCTTATATTTTTGAGATAATTGGATATTTTTAATTTAACAATTTAAAAGAGAGAGAAAATAAAAAATATATGTATTCTTACATATTAAATCAAATAGAATATCGTCACAATTTCATTGTGACTTATACATTATCGTTATCAGTTTCTCAAGTTGCAGAACAAATCCATGTGAGATGTTATGCCACGAAATATATATATATATATATATATATATATATATATATATATATATATTATATTTAATTAATAATTAATCCGTGGTACGTCGAATAAAATATATATTTGTTGTGACATATGAGTATTTCATATGACAATACAATGCTGATATATGGAATTGGTTTATTTTTTTGAAAATAACGGCATGCTATAAAAGCTATCGCATGATTTATCAATAATAATAAATCATCAACGGATACATTCATATCAAAGGATACATTCAGGCTTCTTTTTGAAAATAAATTTATCTACCGCTTTGTCCACCGATAAAATATAGTATTTTGTCGGTATACTTATCCCATCGATAAGTCTCTTATTGTTGTTTCGTATTTTGACTGCAATATTGCAGAGATTATCAGTATTTTGTCAGTGCTATGAAAAAATAATATTAAATTAAATTTGATGTCGCATTTGGACTAGTTAGATGCATTTATATTTGATGGTACAACAGTTGGTAATTATTCAATGAACTTGTACCAGTTAGTGATAACGTGTTCTCCGTATCATAATTAGGAAGCACTTGAGTATAATTTCAATTATATCAATGTTTAATAAAAATTTCAATAATGTTTGCCAATAATGTCTATCCTCTGTTTTGACAAAATATGTTTTGAATGGAATTTTAGAATTATTAATTAAGGATAGACATAAATTCCAATATTTTTTTTATAAATTTATATATTTGACTTCTCGTCATGCAAACTTTCAAACCAAGCCCTAACTTATTGCAAATTAAATTATCAGCGTTAAGTATCTTGTTAATTGAACCTCGAATTAAAAATTTACTTGCACTTGCCATTTTTTCATGAAGAAACTTCATTATCTTGTTATTTAAAAGTTCAATTGACGCAAAACTTTCCTTATTTAAATCGCTTAAAACTCTTACATACTACTTCGACTTATTAGTTTAATAAGGGAGAAGATCTATTAAAAGTTTTTAAGATTTTAAGAATTTTAAGAAAAATTTTTTTATGTTTCTTGTCGTGTTTTAAATGTAATTGCCTGGATAAAATGTGCGTATATAAATTTACATGATTATAAAATGAGATGTGTTTAAGATTGTACGCTCAACAGATACTATCGTGGTTGGGTCGCTGCAAACATTCACGCAAGATGAGGCCCGTGTCGAGTTAGCTTTGAATGTCAAGTACGATTTTGGCAAACCGCATTACGCATGCGATGCCGAACTCGATTTTGCTGTGAAACATTATGTCATGTGAATTGGTAACAGGATGCGTCCGTCACAGTCGCACGGGAGGGCTGTCGAGGAACATGTCCCTTTGTAATGTGATGTGTACATTACAAAGGTACAGATCTCTATATGGACGAAAGCCACGCTTCCACGTGGCAAGATACGTAGCAAGATCTTGATAAAGCTCCGAAAAATCTCCTTTAACATTAAGATACACGAGGAAATGATGGGGAAAAACCTTTAGATTTTTGTACCTGCTCTGTGCCATCAAACATGACACACTTGAATATTATAAATTATATTTATATTAAAAATGATGTACGTTTCTTCAGGACAACGAAATGACAGTTGCCGCTGTATAACTCTGGATAGATGCAATTTTATTTGCCACATATTAACAATGCTTTTTACGACCTTTCACTGGCCGAGAAATATCCTTCTATTGGACACATGATAGAGTTATGAAGTTAAAACGTGAAATGAGAAAGAACATAAAAAAATGAATCACTTGATTTCTTCTGAAAACAATGATTAACTTACTTATAAATATTAATATTTACTTTTTCTTCCATCAAGCTCAGAAATAATCTTAACGTTTGTTGCGAAAAACTCTCGATTAAAAGTATATGAAGAATACACTGAAAAAAAAAATTCTAGTTAAAAACGGACGAATCAGAAAATCTTGTAGAGTTGATCAAATATTCTGGTTATTACAATAGAAATTTTGATTACTATAATAGGACTCAATACTTTGTAAATTATAATAACCAGAATATTTGATCAATCCTACAAGATTTCCAACTTCTTGGTAAGATAATAGTTAAATCATACATCCGAACTTGTCTAATTTGAAAATGAAACAAAGACAGACGTATAATTGAACTATATTAGTTTTAGTTTGCTTACCAAGAAATGTTGGAAGAACCGGTCCTTACTAGGTCAAGTTTTATCATGCAAGCGGAAGGAAAGAGAAAGATGAATTTTTCCGAGCTAGAAAAGACAATTAGTCATCTCATCCCACACGTTTGACGCGGAATTACCTAGCCCACGTGTGCGATTACGTGCGAAATGTGTCTTCGCGGAAATTTGCGACAAATCGGTCAGAGCGTCAGAGTGCATGAGCTCTCTTTCATCAACGAAATGTAAACGCGTTGACGCATTCTCCGCGCGTATCGAGCGGACGTTTATAGTGCAACGCGGGGTGAGAGACACCGCGGCCATTCTACGTTCGTCGCGGTATGTTTTATCACTCGATGATTAGGTGCGGCGACGGCGGCGGCCGCGGTGGCGACGAGCAAAGTTTGTATAATGCACGATAAAGCCGATCGTGGAGGGCGCGATTCTCCCGCTCCCCGTCGTGCTCATTCAACGGACGGTGTTATCAGCGCGTCGCCCCTTTCGACGAATCGACCCTTTCGATAGACGCGAAATTTCGCTCTCCTTTCTCTCTTCGCTCTCCCTCGTTCTCTTTCGCCGCGCACCTCGCGCTTCGTGATCTCTGCAACGGACAGTTTCGAGCGAAACGCGCGTCTGAATTTTGCACGCGGGTTACTGAAGAAACGCGATACGAAAATAATTTTGCGGACATTGAAATAAATCCGGAACAATGCTAAAAGTTCGGCAATACGTTGGCTGGGCAAATTGATTTTTATCTCGATTGTTTTCTGATCGACGATTTTTATATGCTCTGCAACAAACAAGGCAATTAGCGTTTTTATCTACGTGCAGTATTTAATCTCATTTAAATATTATTATCAAGTTTAATTCAGTATTTAATTCGATATCATTTAAGAATGTAAACGTTACGATCTCTCGTGATAGCGTTATTTATTTGTTATCTTTCTTAGGCGCGAGATTAGCTTTTGGTACACAAAATAGAATTATAATACTTTTATTTAATTTTTTTTTGTTTAGTTTTAGTACACTAGAAGGTGCGAATTTTCACGTTGATAACGTAACAATGCAACGAAGTTTGAACGTGTCAAACCGTGGCAGCGACAGTTTTGTCACAACTTTTACTGCGCTTTTGCATCCGCGGGTAGCATCATTTCTTTGCGTTTTTTAAAATATACAATTGCATTACTTGACATACAATTGCATTGCACTACTTCATTTCGCAATCCACCTCGCCGTTTTACTCCGTATTATGAGACGCAATTTCGCTTCCTCACGAAGTCGCCGTCACTTTTCCCTCGAATTTGTATTTACGTTAGAGAAAAGGACATCGCGCGTAAAAGCAAAATGTAACGCAACGTTACATCGCCACGTACATTAAGAAAAATTGTTTTGTAAAATAGAGTATTGATAAGAGAATTTGAATATTTTATACCGCAGACTTTCGCGTGTAACCTGAGACGAATACGATCAATGATGTCCGTCACTCTATCCATTCGACTCGAATCTGAAGCACTTTCGACATCGTACGTGAGATCAATTAGCGTTGCCATTATCGCGATAGATATATTTACTCAGACATTAGTAGCGGAGGCGTTCGAGTGGACTGATACTCGTGATCGCGGTTCTATATATGTATAAAATACTCGGGTACTCGCGTGATGTTCCATCGATCGATTATTTTTATGCCTATTAATTTGACCCTCGCATTCGAAGAATTGCTGTATACTCTGATATCGAATTTACATTAAATACTATAAAAGAGCATGGTTTAAATGTTTCCAGAGCAAATTTGAGACGCCTAAAAATATATTCATTACACCAAGCTTCTATATTTACTTCGTGGATGTCTAGACAACAAATTTAAATGATTTAGGGCCGGTTTTTCCAACTTCTCGGTGAACTAACTAATAGTTAAATCATATGTTTTGTATAATTTGAAGATAAAACAAAGACAGACGTACGAACTATTAATTAGCTTACCAAGAAGTTGGAAAAACCAATCCTTAATAAGTAAATCTTTTTGGAAAAATGCCTTTTTCCATTTTTGTTTGTGAAACTGGCTAGCTCGGAATCATATGGCAACAAATGGCTCCAATGACTGATCGATCGTTCATTACGAAATCTCGACGGGGAACGCGTCTCCGGAAAAATCTCAATGAAAGGGTCTTTTGCGGGACACGAGCCAAGCGACGACGGCAATCGAATATGAATGTTAAATCTTCGCCTCTTCGTGTCTCATTTAAATTGCATAGGGTTACAGCAAGTTGGGCGGATGAATTTTTGAATTATAAGTAAAAGTTGAAGTAACCATCTGCCGCGAATACGACGCTGCGCTTGTCGCGACGAGAATGAAGAAAGTTCCCCCGGGCACTTGGATGCACTTCAAACAGTTAAGGCGGTTGAATACTGTCAGGAAGCCAGGCAATATTTGCATAGTCGCGTTATGTCCGTCCGCAACAAGCGCTAAAGGGCGCACCCTCGTTGCTTATGCAAAATGTTAATTTTTCTTTACGAAACCGCGGCAATGAATATGAAAATAAATTCCGCTGGATTGCATCTGACGATTGTTCGTGATGTTACCCTCGACATTTTAACGATCACTAAATACTTTCCGACATTCTTTCAACGTTAAGTCCACCGTACTTCCAGAACATGATATATCCTGGAATTATTTCAATTATTTCTTGTTCCAGCATGTTTCGAAGAATCTCTAGCATGTCTTGTAAATTCTTGTGATTCAGTCCCGTTTATATATTGAAACGCTTCATATTTCTTTGTAATATTTACACTGAAAAAAATTCTGGTTGAAAACGGAATCGAAAAATCTTGTAGGATTGATCAAATATATATAAGGTTATATAAGTTATAGAGTTATTAGTTCTATTATAATTAGTTCTATTATAACTTATATAAGGTTATATAAGTTATAGAGTTATTAGTTCTATTATAATAAGCAGAATATTTTGATCAATCCTACAAGATTTTTCGATTCGTTCGTTTTCAACCAGAATTTTTTTTTTTTTTCAGTGTACTAATGCCAGAAAATATTTTCAGATGACTATCTTAAATACACGGGGGATATTTTAAAAAATTTTATGCCTGCTTTGAGACTTTATCGCGCTTTTATTTACTGCAATATTAACAATTTCCACTTTGCTCTCGCACGTTTGTAAGTGTAATAATTTTTAGATGCTTTAATGCAGTTTTTTTAAATTTCATCTTTGTTTTCTTATTCTCTCGTTAATTTACTCAATTTTACTCTTTGAAGTCCAAATTTGGCTGACATTTAAATGTTATAGAGTTACGCTGATAAAATTTGCATTCTTATCTGATTAAAAGGTACCTGATTAAACTTATGTGTATGTAGCTACACGCGTAAATATCGGCGCATTATATCTGAGCAAATGATAATAGCATAGCGGCGATTACTATGCCGCGATTGATTCGCTGGACCATTGTAATATCCTACCCGCAGAAACCATTGCCTGCAGCTTGCTTCTCCACGTGATGCGTTATTAATTATGTCGTTATATGATTATAAACGTGATATAAACGTGATTATATACGAGTGGGTGAGATGTCATCAAATAGCGCTAATCAAATGATCAAGTAATTCAAGATAACGTAAGCAGCATAGCTGGGCTACGGCAATCTCTCCTTTCTCAAGCCATATTTTCTACTTTTTTTTTCACTCGTAGCTTCATTACACGAAACCCCGAGAAACAAGTTGCGGGTTTATTTCATATCTCGTGATACATGTTCTACGCAATATTAATTCCGCGACTGCAGCGTGATAACGAGGAAATGATTATTCCAAATTATATTTATTATTGCAGAATTGATTGTGTGCTATTAATTATGTAATTGATAGAATTGTTTATTACTATCGATCATATACGTGTGCGCGCGGTAACATTTTCCCTTAGTAACGGGCGGCTTCAACTGTGAACTTTACGCAAAGCGCGACTTCTCAATGATTTCCAGCGAGCTAAATCCAAGGAAATATAAAATGTAATATTTCCAGATTACATTAAATGTGACGGGGAGAGTTTTACTCGCTAATGTAAGTGCGCACATTGTGCGCAAAGAATCTTACACGTAAACGGATATGTTTGCTGGAATCTTTCGCGATGTGTTGTACCATCCAAGGCTTTAATCGCTGAGCGCTATGCACGTTTTAAAACAATTTTATAAAAAATTGTTTTAAATATTTAAGTATGTGTTAACATTTCTGTCACCTTTGATCATATTAGCATCACTTGATATCTAATTGTGTACATAAGAAGATTAATATAATTGCTGATAAAATATTATGGTAATAAAATTCCAATAAAAATGGAAATATATCCTTATTAAATTTGCAACCGATCGTATTTCGCGATATTTATCTTGTGCCAAAGTTGATTAAACCAGCTAAATGTGGGATAAATGTAAACACTGAAATATTTATTAACAATAAATAATTATTATAAAATTTCTCAAACGTAAGTTTTTTTAACATTTTGATCGCCAAGTTGATTTCGACATTGAATTTCATAAATTTAATATATAATTTTAATATTTTATTACATTTTTTAATGTCTTAATATAATTTATATTATTTCTTTAATATCTTAAATATTTAGTAAAATAAAGCCGTCATTCACAAAATGAATGACGGGGTCTTTGCGGAAATTTACGCGTCACTCAGATATGAGTGACATGGCAATCAAAATGTTAACACATATCGTAAAATCAAACTGCTTTATTAATTTTTATATTGTTGAAATATCGCAATGCCACGTTTGTCCGTGCGAAAGTAGCAATTATTTTGATTCCACTTCCTGCATTATTAACATCTCATCTTAATTCTTCCGGAAAAATAATTAATTTCCGAAGGAAGGACGATCGCGCGAATTTCACAATTTAACTCGCGAGATTAAATCAGTCAGGCCATTAATTACCCTCGTTAATTTTCACGCAGGCTACAAAGTAATAATACATATATTAATTTTGAACGAGCGTTAATCCGTAGATCCGGCAGCTACCATCAACGAGAATCTGTTACTTTAACGGTAACGTTCGACAGAGAAATCGCGTTTATGGGAGATCCGCGCTGCATTTATTCGCCCGCAGCAGTCGACGTCAAATTCGGTCACTGTTACGAGCCAGGCCGCCGCGGCCAAAATCGCCTGGCGTTGTAAATTCGCGACGAAATGTTTTTATTTTTCGACGCACGTCGCCGTCGTTCCACCGCTAAACTCCGCGCACGACGTAACTCGATATTTAAATATCGAATTATCCACCGCGTGGAGGGACGGAACGACGACGTCGCGTGTATGTTTCGCCGACATGCGTTTCGCCGTTCTGTCATTCTGCGGCGAAAAAAAACTACCGACACGGAAACTCGATTTTCAACCGTTTGCTATCGTAGCACTTTAAATGACGTGCGCGAAAAGCATTGTCCCTCTTTATCTTTGAACAAATGTACGAATTTATCTCCCTCTCGTTGCATTCGCGTCTCTCTGACAAAATATTATATAAATTCAAAGTTTCAACATTCAGTACACGTTGTACGTGTATGCGCATAATGCAGGAGTAAATTTTTTAACGCAATTCTGCTTGTATAATACATCCGCTGTCTCCCTTTCTCTCGTCTCAGTCGAACTCGTAATTTTTTCCCGCATCGTGAAACGGATTCTAATGTCAAACGAATGAGGATGTAATGCATGTGAGAATGTAATCCAGTTAATCGTCTTTTAGTAAATCGCTACACAAGTTAACAGGAGTAAAAGATTAAGCCCGACGTTAACGAGATTGTTGGTACGTGCGATGCATCTTCGTCCGCGAAGGAGTTAAGGTAAACCGTAGAGAGGGAAAGCGCGCGTCGGGTCGATTTTAAAGCGTTCCACTGCGCGCTGATTTATCGCGTGAGTTTTACCGCTAATCCGGTGCATCGATTTTTCCTTCTTTCATTTCGATTCCCGGATTAGAAGAAGCGATACGTTCTCCAATATCCCACCCCTTGTAATTTAATTTTACACAACGGCGACACGTATTTCAATCACCGATTTAAAGTGTCTCCCCAATATAAACGCTTTTTCAAATGTCACTCGCTGTGGAATCTATTGCAATTTTCTCGGTAATTAATTAAAGAAATTGATAGTCTCGCCGTGCTCCGTGTGAAAACGAGGAAATACGCGGGGCGGGACAGCGTTGCGTGTCGATAAAAAATGGCACTCTTGACCTTGCAGCCACAATTAATATAAGTTGAGGTGGCACGAGGAATAACGCTTGTGTTGTAATTATTTCCCGCATTTTCGCACGTCGGAAAATCGTGCCTGCCGCCGGAATTTCCGAACGAATAAAGAAGAGAAAAAAGAAACGAGAATACGCGTCGGACAATATTACTCGGAGACACTGAGACGGCGGAGTCGTTATTAAAATTTCAGGATGATCGTTCCTCCGGTCACAGGGATAAAAAGAAAAACAATTAATGAGTTTCTCAGAGAATGCTTGATTTATCGCTGCAGGACACTCGTTACTATACTTATCACGAGCGCAAGCTATTTCGTGCAAGAAACAGCGAATAATTTAGTTCGACGCGCGTGAGACGCGAGAATCTCAAGAGATTTGTTCCAAAAGTTATTAACGCTCAGGCCAGCGTGAGATTTTTTTTAATATTCGACGTCGATTTACCTATTACCGCTACGAAAGTAATTTAACTATTTTACGCGACTATTACTTTGCTGATTAACGTAATTAAAGCAAGCATCGAGAGTCGCGTCATCGTATGATAGCAAGAACTTTTTATCAACTCCTGATTTTTCTCAACATTTGCGTATCAATTATCGGATGAATCATCAAAGAATATTTTTAGATATTATGAGTGCGTGGCTGCACATGTATTTTATATTCATGAATTTATTTTAATAAAACATCGTAAAATGCATTTCCTATAAATTTATACTTATAAAAACGAGTCAACAGTTTCAATGAAATCGAGTTTTCATTTGGCATGTTTTCATTTAGACTAGATAAAAAATATTTGTTTACCGACTTACGTTCATCACGCAAAAATAAATATAACCTCAGAGTGCAAACAAACATCCATGCAATCTCGTAAGTGATGAAAGTGATAAAAGTGATGATTAAAGGACGACGAAACAGGTCAGTCTATTTAAGTATTAACCTTTTCGGTGGTAGGTTTTCGTAAAGAGTTAAAAAATGATATTAAATTTAATATTTATTAACGTGAATCTCAATGAAAATCTGTACAATTATTTTTAAATGTAAGCAAGAATTACAGAGGAACATCTGCTGAGATCAAAGTTGTTAATTGCTAGGGGTTTTAAAAAAAATAAAACAAGTATGAAAGATTCACAATGTGATTCTGTGTGTTTAAATTGTTTAAATCTGTGTGTAAAAAAATATTTTTATATACATATGTATATATATTGACACAGTTTTATAATTACTCAATTACGCGACGCATTTTCAATTTTAGAATTTGCTGCTTTTATCTAGAGATTGAAGACTATATTTATATAACGCCTACACTGTACAGTCAATTGTAATTATTATTTTTATTATCACCCCACACACAATTCCTTTACTAAATTATTATGTATAATATGATTATAGATGTTTGAACTTTTCACGTCAATAATCCCGGAATGCTTTCAAGGCTGCGTAAGCCCACCAATTTTCATAGAGATCGATACAATGTTTCAAAAGATTTGCATTATAATAGAAAGAAAATATTAAATACCACTGTCTCATAAAAATTCTTAATTTAAATTAGTTTTGTAATTAAATTTCCCAATGGAAATTATATAAAGATTTATTAAATAAATTTTTATTTGTCTTGTAATTGAATTTATACTAAAGTCTTTTGTCTTTAAAAGAAATCTTATAGGTATCTATCTATGAACATCGATATTTGTTAATTAAAAGATTGATGAGAGACTGCTTTTATGAATTTAATTACGTTTCCTGCATGCATAAAAGCAAAATATCAATTTTTAATTTTATCTTGCTCGAGAAAGGTCATTTATACTTATAATTAGTGGGATTCACCGTTAGTAATATGCCTCGAGATTCATTAATTGTAAGATTTCAAGATTACATCGTTGGTTACCTGCTTTCTGCAAATTCAGAACAAAGCCTTCAAAGACCGGAATAATTAAAATGGTAGATCTTCAAAGACAAAATGAGAAATACTCGGTTGCTCAAGTAATTTGATAACCGGATAATGATTGTCAAATTCACGTGCATTTTCTCATTGTTATGCTAGAGCAGCTCTGCAAGTCATTAATAGAAAGTTTCTCGATGAATCTTAAATCGATTTCTTTCTTTCACAGAAAATCTCAGCCATGAGGCTTATAATTATAAAACTATTTAATAGAAGCAGCTTAATAGTTTTATAAAATTAAATTTAATCTATATGTAATATTGAAACACATAATTGTAGATTGAATCGAATAATTTAAATCAAGATTTTCATTTTAACAAAAAGTTAGACAAAAATTGTTTATGATAGATTTTTATAATTAAAAAAATGAAATGAATGGATTGTAAGCAAAAAAGATTAATCGACTTCAAGTTCGATAAAATCCACTTTTTATCACTTTTTATAATCATGGATTGAGAATATAGTCAATGAGTGAAAAAGTGATTTGAACATTTTTATTATGATATCATATCCCTCAAATAGATAACATATAGTATCATATTTCAAATAAAATGTCAAAGAGCGTATAAACTGCGGACGAATCGATAATTAAAACGATGGGAAACGTGAGATTCGCGAAATAGGTTTTTTTTTTATTGTTAAAATGGAGAGGCTAGAGATTTTCATCTTTCAGTGATTTGACAAGCGAATTTTCCGCGTGAAAGAATGACTGAAAACACAGTAAAATTTTTGAATGTAGATTTTTAATTTAGATGTTCGTACCGTGAGAGCAAGTAAAATACACACGAAAGAAAGAACAAAAAACTAATTGTGAATTTCGCCGAAATAAATAACCATTTTTGGCCTAGTTCTGTGTTGTTTGATCTCACGTGCGATTGGCAAGTAACTAAATATCAAACTGTAAAAAATAAGAGCAAAAGGAAAAGGAAAGAAATTCACTATGTATATATGTGCGTAAATATACGTTAAAATAACACATATTTTGATTAATTTTGAGGAAAATTAATGTGAATGTTGGACCAAATTTATATATATATCTATATGTATATATATATATATATATATATATATATATATATATATATATATAGAGAGAGAGAGAGAGAGAGAGAGAGAGAGAGAGAGAGAGAGAAATTTATTTTTATATATATAGAAATGGTTTTGACAGAAATATATTTTTGAAAATTTGAGAGCTTTCTGGAATTAAATTTCTTAGAAGATATAAAAAATGTACCAAAATTTAATTATTTTATTAATTTAAAATCACTCAAATTTGACTTTACTTTTATACTTTTTTAATTTAACATTTAATATTTTGATTTAAGATAATTTAATATGTGACAACGATAACAAGAATTCCGATAAAAAATAGTTTTTCTTGAAATTTTCTCTAAGAAACAAGACTTCCAAAATGTATTAGGAAGCATAGTTCCTAAAATATTATTTGGAAATTTAGAAACAGTTATACATAACAAATTCACAATTTTTCTAATATAATTAAAAAAAACACGCAGAGATGTCGGCTTCGTTTCGACGCGAGTCATTCTGGCGCCTCAAAAGCGAGAACTCGTTTCATCCCTTAGTTAGACGAAACATTGATGCACTTCATACCGCCAAGTAAAATTCGTACTGCGCAAAATCAAAAAGGAGAAAAGGAGAGAGAAAACATATCTCACGTCGCGGACGATCTCGTTAAGATAAAACCACCCTTTCGTTACAGTGGCAACGTGATTCGTAGAGTCCTTAATGAAGATGGCCCTTTCTTATAGGGATCACACGCGTAATAGAACAAGCGACCGAGAGTTTCTTGTCTCGGTTTCTGATGGTAAAATTTTTTGAAATATCTTCAAATGTATGTATCTTACAATAATACTGCGATGTCGCGCGCGAACGTGAAAAACCACTGCGACGCGGCGACGCGATTTAATGGATATTTATATGAAAACATTGTCTCTTGTTATTTCAATTTTAAAAGTCTAGTCCCGGGTCCATTTTCTCACGTGATTTGTGAACAGTCTCAACGCGAAACACAATTAGACTTAGAGCAATAAGAATATATATATCTGCGAAAAGAGATAACTTTAACTCGCCAGTAGTATGATTGAAAACCGAATCAGAGAAACTTTTTAAGTAAGTAAGAGACTCTTTTAACTTTTATTGCTTTTGAAAATAATTATTTCTAGATAAAATTAAATAGAAAAAGCAAACCTGAGTTGTTGAATATAATTGCGCTCTTTATGAACGTCGTACAAAAAAAGAATATGAATGTACAGAATATTTTCTCTCGGAAATCAGCGAGAACTAACAATAGAATATTTTATATATCTTAATTACGCAAGACACAAAAAATTATTTGCATAAAAATGACATTTTTTTAAAAGAACATTTTTTGACATCACATTTTAAAAATACATTGCTCCGTCATATTTCACGATCGAGTAAATGAAACGTGACCTTTAAAAAATCAATATATTCTCTCTGTGATCAAATTTCTGAACTTTCTCTACCTTGTTCTTCAATCTTTTCACGTACATATCTCCCCAGACATCTTAAATATCGATAGACCGATCGTGAAGCAATCCTGCCGAGCGTCATGAGAGATCAAGTTATCTCAACTCGTTCGCGATTCGCGTCAGAAAACAATTTCTTAATGAAAACGTTTCTGGAAAAGAGAATTCGTGCGTGAGAGACCGCGAGGAAGATAGTAAGAGTCCTTCCACCACCTTGTCACCTCATCGCGAGGGGGTGACGAAGTTGGAGGGATGAACGAGAGGCAGGGCAAGAAGAGGACGCTTGCGCCCCGTGACCGCGTGGCCGCTTTCGAGCGGCCACCTGTGCGCCCACCCTGGCTCTTTCTCTTTCTCCCTTTCTCGTCCCGTCTCTCTTTCATCCCCCCGTCGAAAGCACGGCGGCTTCCCATATATATAAAGGGTCCCTCGGTATCGCCACACTTCGCATCATTACCGCCGTAACGTGCGAGCCACTCAATCCCTGTTTGTCTCTCTCTGTTCGTCATCTGAGACTCTGATAACGCTCAAGAATTCGAACCCGGTGAGTTCGACGATTTGTTTCTTGTGCATTCTGCAAGTTCTTTTGTGTCGCTCCTTATTTCCCATTTTGTTTTCTTCTCCTTTTTGATAGACATCTGCACTCGACAATTTCCAAATTCCTACGTGAAAGATGTGTACTTTACTGCAATTTTGTTTTGAAATTAGTATAAAATTTTATTACAAGTAATTGGACATCCAATTTTTTATTTATTGTTGATTCAGAATTAAATTAATTCATTTTGCACTTTAATTATAGAAAAAATCTAGAAAGTATTATATTTTAATATTTTTTTGATTTTGTAAGGAAAATTACGAATCTTTCATTAAGATTTTTCAATGTAAAATTTTATTATAAATGTATATGTATAATAATAGTGTTACAGACATTTGTTAATAATATTCTTCCTATAATTCTTCCTATTCTTCCTATAAATAACGAATTATAGATTTTAGGCTTAAAGCTTCTTTCCGCTTTTTTATTCTGACCATAGGTAACTTTCTTAAATTCTATAAATCACGTAAGAATATCTGATAAACCAGATTCAGTCATAAAATATCTAATACAATAAATTGATTTGTAATACATTTTCTAAAAATATGTTTTATCATTTTTATTACTTTCTAATTTGTCTTTGTTTTAACGATATTTATACATTATTTGATCATATAAAAAATAGTAATAATTATTGTTACATTTAATATATTACATTTAATAATTATTATATTTAATTTAATATTAAATTTTTGTATTAATTAAAATGACAATAAAGCAATCAATTACGAATTAGTTAAACAAATTGCTAGTTTTTCGTAGCTTAATTAATCTTTATTTTTTATTTATAATTCTTGGCGAAAAATATGTCAATCTAAAAAAACACAATCTTTCATATTTATTAATTATTATATACGCGTTTTACTTTATGTTTTAATCTCATTGATCAAGTTGAAGAATCATGACATGTGCATCGTAACAATAAATTTTCGGAAGAAACCATACATCTCATATTGTATATCGACTTGTATCGTTTTTCTATATTATGTATAATTATTTCAAAAGCGACGAGCAATTTTAAATTTTAATTTTCAATTATAATTTAATTTTGCATATTTTTAATAATTATACAATATATAAATATTTATTGAAAGATAAAAATTAGTTTGAAAAAGTTTACTATATAATTATAAAAATTATTATTACTTATTTATAATACAAACAATACAGACATTTAATTTACTTTCAAAACACGTGAATAATTTTATAGTTTATAATTAATGGCATCCCGAAGAGATAAAAAATTTAAAAATCTGTAAAGTACGGTTAAAGAACATTAATAAAAAGATATTAATAAAAAACAATAAAAATTAGATCTTTATTTAGGTCTCGTGACTTTTTTTTATATTTTTTGCAAAACTTGTTAATTTTACAAAAAAACAACTGAAAAAATTTAGATGCGTAATTATACTGCGTACACATCCAGTCAATAGAGATTTAAACAAAAAACGCTTTTGTATTTCTCATAAAAATTGAGTATGCTGTCTTTATGATTATGATGTACGTAATCCATTGAAAATATCCGGCGGCGCGGTCATTACTATTTTTTTATCGCGATGTAATGGGTGATAAATTACTAACGTAGGTCAAAGGTATAAAATAGAGGACAAAGAAAGATTGATATTTTTTTATAATGTATTATATGGGCTTACATAACTGGTGTATTTCGCGAATTTTAGAACAGTTTGATGAGAAATCTGTAATTATTTTCTGCTTATAGTGTACATTATACATGTTACATATTTAATATGACATAAATTGTTGTTGCTGATTTGCGCTCAAAGTTTCACGTTATGTGCACGCCGCTGTGTATCACAACAATAACGATAATTGTTTATTCAATGTGATTTGTTTGCACTTTAAATAGAGAGACTTAGCCGCATTTCCTCGGACATTGTAATACAGAAATAAATTTAAGTAAAAGCATTAATTATATGGAGTTTAATTAAATCAAACAGGCTTTTTCTGTATCTATTAAAATCACTATAACTCGTAATAAACCTTGTAAAATTATAAAACCTTAAAACTCTTAAATATTTTTACGCGCAAAGTATCAAATTTTAATTTTGTCTGCATTACCATTTTTATAACACTTACCATTTTAACAAATGATAATGGTGCTTTTCTGCATACATTTTTTATGTTTTTGTGTATTAAAGCAAATTTTGTTTTTACATAATTATTCTAAAAATTAATTTCCGCGCCTTATTACTTTTCGACGCATGTGATTATGTAGATTATAAATTTTACTGTAGGAGATTTAAGCGTGCAGCGTGTACTCGCACGTGAACTTGGACATATGCAATTTGTAAATAACAAGTTGCATATTTTTAAATCCGCTTTTCTCAGGAGCTTTCCGCAGTGCGAGTGCACATTTTGTCAAACTTGTCGACTGGAAATGCGTGGGCGTAATGCATCCACTGCGTTAAATACCGATGCCATTGTGTGACCAAAATTCATTTAACTTAACTCCCGTTACTCCATTATGTTCGTTGTTCATACACACGTATACGCGATATAATCAAAGTCATCTGGGACTGATAACTGAGCAGCTTGAAAGTTTCACGGGACAATAAGTAATTGTGGGGAAACAAAATCGGGATTCGTATAAGGTAATTTACGCAAATAGAAATTTCTCGAGATACCTGAAAAGCTGCTTTTAAAACGTAATTCTACGATAGGAGCGGTATACAAAATCGATATTCCGTTACAATGTCCCATCATTGCGCAACAAACTGTTCTTTTCGCCAGTGCTCGTTTATTAAGACGTTTCACTAATGACTAATTAGCGCAAAAAATAATTACGGATATCGTGGATAACTACGTGGAGACTGAATGTCGACGGGGCAATGATAATCGATTTTCTTTCTGCCGTAGTGCCTCTCTTGCTTAATTATTGATACTCGCTGATTACACAACAAATTCAATTATTTTTCTTGAGCGCTTGCAGGTAAATACGTTAAAAGTCGATATAAGTAACGCGGGGAGTATTCACGGGCAAAAATAGACAGTGAGCAAAAAATACGATTTTACCATCTTCGCAACGCGTAAATTATTTATGTTCTTTAAAAGCCCGTGCTGCACGTACCGAATAAAAGGATGGGCAATTATTACTCGGGAGAAGCTCGACAAATTGCCGTTAATCAAGCTTGAGAAATGCGGGATATTCCTGGAATATTCCTCCACATTATTATTATCTGCCTGCGTCACGAAGTTTTGAAATTTTCAAATTATAATTTAATATTTTTTTAGGGAAACTGGAATGCACATTCCGTACAATTAACAGCTAATAATAGAAGTTTCTAATATTCAGACAGTAATATGTATCACCGTACATTTGTTGAAAATACTTAATTTGTTGAAAATACATATACATACTTGCTACATACATTATTAAACTTTTTAATAATAAAGATATTGCAAGGATTTGAAATTATTATTCGAACTGTTCGTTCTCTCTCTATAAGTTTGTCTTTTTTAAAATTATATCTTAGCGAAATCTTGATTAGAGTCTTAATTATTAAGCGATTCAACGATAACTCGGAAACTTCGAAGAAAATAGTCTGCTATTAGAGATAATGAAGAAATTGTCTTCGAATTTATCACAGTTTACATGCAAGAAGTTTACATGGAGAAGGTTTAGGAGTCTTCCGAAAAACAACCATGCAAAAGTTTTGTTTTATACTATCTAAAAAACCGATGATAGGAATACTCGTATGCTTCTATATTAAATTTTGTATTATCTATTCAAATTAGTTTGCTTTAAATTTTAAGAAAATTTAATTTATAATTTTATATGTTGTATATTTTGTTATATGATATTTTTATATATTTGTGTTCTGATTTTTCACGTTTTTTCGTATTATGCAACATGAAGATGTGAATTTATCTCAGATTTTGAGAGTCATACATCGTCTAATGTGAGGTAAACCAATTACGCATCGACATGTGTTGCGATCGTGTACATCGAACACGCGAAAACGATTAAACGAATTTACTTCGGTCAGTGCGGTGTGAGTAATCAACGGATCATACGCTATAATTCGCTCGTTGAATGGAATTGGATTCGACAACTTGGGTTCTATCAGTAACTTAGGTACGCGGCAACAATCAGGAACTGTCACATAAAAAACGACTAGATCCCTCTAGATCCATTATACTAAATTAGAACATAATTTCAAATTTATCTAATTAATAGAGATACTTGATGTGAAACTATATTTTAGGCAATGAATTAAATTTTAACGAAGCATTATTAAGTCATATTTGTTATGGATATATATTTTTGTTTATATTTTAAATTTTTGTCTTTTTTATTTAAAATAGAATTCTAATTGCAGTTTTCAAAGTTATATTTCTAAATATTTTTTATTATTCAATAGATACTTCAAACTATAATTAGATAAAATAAAATAAATAATATTTTATTTGTTTAAAGAGAAAAACAGAATTATATAAGATATATATAAATATATAAATATATATATATATATATATATATATATATATATATGAATAATACACAGAATTATAAAGCGTATATTATGATGTTTTCGTTATTTTTCTGCAATTCTCTGGGTCATAGAAAGAAAAGAATAATATTGTTTCGATGTTGCGTGATTTATTTACAATATAATTTGTATTTCTGTTCAGAAAAATTCACGCGCAGTTTTTTCTTTAGACAACCCATAATATTGTTTGTATGTTGATATTCTAAAAATTTTTAACGAACTTCCAGCAACAAGGGAATGGAAGTTATAGTAGCATTAATGGATTTAATTTCAACCTTGATAAATAAAGCATAATATGTTTACATGCATTTTCTGCCACGCGATTAATGCTAAAGAAATGGAAGAAGGCACGAAGGGCCATATCTTTACATGGTAAAAGAAAAAAAAAGCGTCGAAGGGAATCGCTCGGTTTTGGAATAGGCGTCATTTATACAAATACGGATACGTTTAATGGAAATCTATATTTGAATTTCACGGCCGAAGACAGATTATACACCGACACAGGTGTTGTATATACACGGACAGGGTCTTCTTGCCCTGTAGTCGTTCCCGTATTAATAGGGGTTGCCTCTAAATTAATACATCGTTCGGAACAGAGATCGTAATGCTAGCACGAATACCCTCATCGTGATAGATTGTGGTGGTACACGAGTTGCGTGGAAATGATAATTTGATATGGAGATGTCACATTCACGTGACACTTGCGAAGCGTGTCATCCAATTTAATGTTTGCCAAAAAATTAACATATACTTACGCACTTAATTCTACAAATGTGACCCACGCGCGCGGATTTGATCCACTTCGCCTTTTTGTAGAAATTAATTACAATTCAATGAATTATTCAGGGAGGCACGGTGTCCATGTTGATAGTTTCCTTTTTTCCTTCTGCTTCTTGTCTTGTCACTTGAGCTGTTACACAAATAATAATGTAGTTGATTAGATAGTGATATAGAAATATAGCTCGTTAATATTGTGACCTCGACAATATCGATAATGTGACCCTTTGAGAATCGAGAGCGGTGCGCTTTGACTACCGAATGAGCTGAAAGATTTTGTCGATAAAATGACATTAGGCTGACGATGAAAAATTTTTCGAAACTTTTGATCAGGAAATTGTAAAATGATGTAGTGTCAGTTATGAAACTCGACAAATTTTTCGATAAATGAAGTTATCTTCTATTTTTCTACTTTAAAGTAATTTTCCACTTCCGTGTGTATTAAATGATTTATTCAAACGAGGTTCAATATATTTTTTTTATTAAAAAATAAAAAATCATACATGTGTGTATAAACTGCTTTGTTGTAGAATATTTAACTTTTTAAAAATGAAGTTCAATTAATGGGTAACGATTAATAGATACTTTTGAGTTCTTTATTAACTTCTATTACATTTTTGTCAATTTAATATATAAAAGTAACGAAAATATGAGATTAAAAAAATGTAATAACCAAAACGACAGAAAAATTAATAACTTTTAAAAGTTATTAACGTTTAAAAAGTTAATAACAATTACGCGAATCATATATTTCTCTATATTGAACTAATTATATAAATAGACCATGTTAAAACAAATACGATAAAATAACTTTTAGGTTTGCAGCATAGCGTTAACAGCATTGACTCGCAAACCTTATCATAATAAGGAACATAAATTCATTAAATGACTCGGAATGCGTTACGTTCAGATAACCTTTTACAATGGACACGTGAAAATGATTTAGCGAAATATCTCGCATGTTAAAATTATTATAATATTGCTCGGAGAGCTGCGTTGCCTTCAAGTAATGTCTCCTGAGCCGGCGATGTTATTTAACAGCAAAACTCATACTTGGCTCGATTGTTATCACTGGTCTTGAATTTATCTTCCCTCATTTTCGTCAAGCGTTCGCGGTGGCTAAACGTCACATGGGGGAATTGTATCAGCGCGACAGGCGTCGTATATATTTCAGCGGAGCCGAAGCTTCTATAAAGCACGAGTTCCAGTGAAGCGAAACACTACCATCGCGTTATGTTGTGTCGTGCTGCACTGTTCATTGTTCGAATGATGAAGTACTAGGGATGACGATCTTTCAGTCTCGTAATGCTCAAAAAAAAAAGAAGGAAGGAAAACTGTTCTTTGCCAAGCCGATTAGATAACACGCTTGGCACATATGCGCGCGATCTCGACCGCACATGCTCGGAGCAAAATACGTTTAGGTCTGCAAGATCGAACCAGAGGAATTAAATCACATGTAGAATCATTCGTTTGATTGCAGAAGACGGAGGAGAGCACTATGTACGCTAAACGTTGCGCAGCTTTTATTCTTCTCGTCGTGATAGTCGGCCTCGTGAACGCCACTGAAAATTACATGGATTACGGAGGTAAGTTATCATCTTATTCGTGTTCCAGAAATTATTTATTGAAAGGATACACGCACAGAATACATGGAATACTCATACATAAGATGTGTAATAATTATTTCTCGGTTTCCTTAAAACAATTATTTATTTTTTTTTGATGAAGTAAATCCAATTTTTGTTGCTGGAATTAATACAGCATATTATACTTATATTGCATTAAATATATTGAACTAACTCTTAGACTTGTATTATTCTTGAAATAAGCTCTTTATACTCTTACACTTTCTTTAAGACACAACAATGATTTTAATACTTGTTCAAAGTTCATCATTCTGACAAATTCTTATAATGAATACCTCTCGTTCTTTCGTAAAGTTCCCTTTTTTCCGAGCTATCCCCTCGCGCTATAAGTCTTATTAAAGTTTCACTCTTACTTGGCATGATAACACGTTTTGTATTCCATTATGGGTAATGCCGCGTATCAACGCGAGACCGTCGCCAGCGCGTCTCCTACCACAATAATTAATGATCGCGAAGAATGGCTTATTAAGCCGTCGGCTTCTAGACCATAGCGAAAAATGTAAATCTAATTAAACCTTCCATCGCATTACACTCGTTAATATGCTGGTTTCGTCTTGTTATGTTGTATTTTTTTGTTATTATCGTTATCACCACGCGTATCTATAGAATAATTTATTTAGCATAATTCAACTGTAATTTTTATATTACGATATACACGGGATATCCCACACTCGTATATACTTTAATAACAAATTATCTGACCTCTATATATGTATAATAAATTTGCTTTTAAGTAAAATATTAAATTTTAATATTTTACTTAAAAGCAAATTTATTATATATAATACGGATATCAATAGGTTCAAAGTATAAGCGATTGGATTGAAAAGCTGTGAAACTTTAAATAAATTTTAGACGGACGTCTAAATTTTTTTTTTTAACAAAACAAATAATTAAATGTAAAATAAAAAAGAATTATTCCTTAACTGTTGTTTCAAATTCATTACAGGAAATTTTAGTTTATCACTTTTATTATAAATTAATAAAAGTTAATATGAAACGTTATTGATAAATATTTTCAATATTATCAATTGAACTCAGCGATTTAATTGGAGAAAATTTAAATGGAAAAAATCAGGAAATAAACGAATTCCAGTAAAAGGGACAAAGTCTAAATAATTCTGACCAGGGGAAATATAACACCGTTAATACCCAGAAAAATTAAAACATTTTGAAATACACAGTCAGCATTGACATGAATATTCTTTCATCAGTTAATAAAGATAATTTGCATTGCGATGAATAAATAATTACGGTACTTGATGCGAAACGTTCAGGCTAAGCCAGGATGATTAGGTGTTGTGTAATATTTTCATCGCAAGGTACAGCCACCGTAGATCCGATTACTATATTGATCGTCCTACGTATCACTTTTATCGTTGCCCCTAATCGCGCGTGCGATCGGTCAAATCTCTCTCCATTCAATACTCTAAGCTCGTAAAAGGGTCGCGTTCTGTCGCAAACTTTCTCTTTCTCTCTCTTTCTGAATAGTGCCAAAATGACTTCATCAGAACATCGCTGTTTCGGGCGAGTTATCCGTTAGGATCCTTTCGCCATAAGCGTTTCATCAATACGTTCCACTCGCGCGCACGAACGAATTCTACTACGTGGTCTTCCCACAGACCGCAAAAGCGTTCAGTCGAGCGTCACAAACATCGATGTCAGCTCCATTTGCTGTAGTTCGTATACATTTCAGTCCTTTTTTTTCTTCTCTTAGTGGAAGTATCAATCTTCCGTCTCGGGACGTAATGCCCTCGTAATTTCAATGTATTATTTACCAAACGTAATTGTCGGAAACTACACAGTTAGGGGAGCTATTAGCGAGGCAAGCAATTTAACTTCATGGAGATAGTAAAATTTAATATAATATAATCCGCATCAAAACGTAAAAAGCGATGCGGAGCATTATGATAGTCAACAGGTGCATCGGACAGCCCCGTCTACGCTCAAGTCCCGCGCTCCCTTAATTCCGTTTTTCTTACCGAACAAATAATTCGGATTCGGGCGTAAAGGTCAAAACACCGCAACTGTAATATTTCTCGTATTTTGCGATTTTTTTTTCCCCTGCAAGAAACTAGGTTTATCCGATCGATTGTGCACGAGTTGCGGTTTGTATAAAAAAAAAAACCGCACCAACATGTTTCACATCATCGCACGTCCTCGAATTTTACCACGCAAGTTTTTTCATAGAGTTGAAAGGTGCCTATTCAATCGGAAAATGGTTCCCTGTTTGCCTTTGTGGGATATCGAAACACGCGGGAAAATTCTATCGTCTGTGTTCTTGCAAGGTCGGGATGTAGTACATACTGTTACAATAAAAAAGATCGCTTTTTTATTGGTAAACTAGTCAGGTTTATCGAACCGCTTTTTTGAAGGTAAACAAAGAGATGTGCAACATTCGCTTCGAAATCTTCCTTTCTCCATTCAGCATCACGCCGCGTACATTTTTCTCTTACGATTTGAAAACGCGCGTTCTTAACATATTCAAATATTTTAATAAAATCCCACAATAAATAAAAGTGTAATTCTTTTCAATCAATTTTCAAGATATTCTGTGTAAACTTAAAAATAGATGTAAAATAAATATAGTCCTGCCAAACTCTTCATGGCTCGCAACAGTTGAACTTTCACAGTTTCCAAAACCATTCGAGGAACGTCTGTTATCTATAAATCTTGTAGAAATACAATATACCTGCGTTTACAAAAAAAATAATACCGATACCGAAAGCGTTAATAATTCTGAATACGTGCACGTCAGAGTATAAATGTATATACGTATATGATAAACGACACGTCAGATAACGTCGCCATCGGCGATGGAATATATGTATTTTTTTCTGTTTTTTTTTTTTATAGGACGACCTATGCGGATGAATAAAAGTGAATAATCGTTATAACGGGCGTTATATACGATAGTAACCGCCCGATAGTATAAACGCCCACCAATTCGTATGACTCTATGCGCTCATACGAAGAACGCTACTTATCGTAAAGTGGTTTAATGCCGCATAAAATGGACGTACTTGTAAAGCGTCATACTTTCTCTCTCGCTCTTTCTATTTTCTCGTAAAACTAAACGGGCGCATCACACACGTCTAATTTACATTCTTTCGAAAGGCAGACGCGACACACGTGCATCCGCGGAAGAGTCACGTTTGACACACATCCCAAAGATCAGATGGTTTTTTTCGTTGATGATGAACAATACTGCTTCTCGTTCGCGAAGAACGATAACACGATGTCAGATACCGGTCGAAAAACTCGTAGATATCGCAACAGCAGATTCCGTTGGCTCTTTGTAAATGTGTACCGTTAATTCCCAAGACATAAGCTTCTGGCGATGGCTCGTTTGCAGCTTTAGCAGGAGCAAAAGCTCGATGATTACTCGAAGATTCGCTCGCATTTCGTTAGCATCGACGGCAACTGCGTTCCGTCAAAAGTTTTATGAAAGGATTAGCCCGTTGCATTGCGTTGAGTCCGATCAATATGCATGAAATAAAAACTGATATTAAAATTCTTTTTTTGTAGTTCGTTAAATCCTGTCTCCGTTCACGGAACATCGATTATTAGTCTCATACACACATGTCGCATTAATCTCTCGCATGTACGAATCTATATATGTTTAAATTTATAGAAGAAATGGCAGAGAAAGTGCCCGCGGAGAACATCCACGAGTTGTACAGGCTCCTGTTGCAACGCAATGCGCTGGATAATGGCTTCGGCAGCATCCCGTTGGAGCATCTGATGATCCGGAAGTCGCAGCGATCACCGTCGCTACGTCTTCGATTCGGTCGTTCTGGACCACACATTTCCGTAAGTTTCTCTCTATATTTTTGCAGTGCTTGATTTTTGCATCGACAGCATGCAAATGTAATTTGTTAATGTCTTTGAGACATTAACCTTTACGGGAAGCACAAAATATCATAAAAT
The DNA here is from genome assembly GCA_928718305.1 of Tetramorium bicarinatum. NCBI lineage: Eukaryota > Metazoa > Arthropoda > Insecta > Hymenoptera > Formicidae > Tetramorium > Tetramorium bicarinatum. The sequence goes on from OV788324.1 coordinate 16,143,328, forward strand.
ATTAAATTTATTTTACTATATTGAATATGTATGTTTTGTTAGCAAAACATTATGACTATGTAAGTGATATTGCCAGAAATTTGGGCTAGATATCATGTACGTGGGTTAGATATCATGTATAATGCAAGATATAAATAGATTATAAATAGATGTGTTATTTTTGCATTAATTAATTGTGATTGATTTAATTTTAAACTTGTATATTCGGAGATCGTATTTTTGAAAGTATGAAAAGCAAAAGAGCTCATTTTAAATAATAACTGTCAGAATATAATTATGTTTATAATTTTATGTGTCTCGTGTAATACAGAAGATATTTAAAGGTTCATAAATACGCATACGTTAAAATATATATTAAATTACACACGTATCAAAATGGTATGTAATATTATAACATTATATTATAGTCATATAAATTTAATAATTTTGACATAAATGGAATTCAATCCTTGTAAGCTGATGCTAATTTATAGATAATGTCTAAAGTGAACTTTTAACGTTATTAAAAGAGCATGTTTTTATCCACAGAAAAATTCTGATTATCTTTAAACGTGATGCAAGTCTAATTTTTGAAATTTACCCCACGCGATAGAGATAAATGATTTACATAACAAAGTCAAAATGTCTCTTGCCAAACGTTGTAGATTATTTTTTTATCTCTAATATATTTTATAGTGCAAACTCAAATGTTGTATGTGTGTGTGTGTATGGTAAGATAGAATATGTTTTGTATTGTGCAGAACATAAGAAAGGCTAAGCCACATTAGGTCTTAACTCTAAAGTAGCTTAGTAATTCTGATAATATGTTTTGTAAAGCGCTTCTCTTTTTGCCTCTATCCTAATTTACTGTTAAACTATTTGCACAAGTTTTACTAAAACTAAATGACCAATATAATGGCCATATTAATTTGCGAGTCATTTGTATTGTTAGTTTAGCGGTTTATTTGAGCTGATTAATTAATGAACTGATGGATTCGCGCAATTTATTGCGTCATTCGAATCATCTCTAACATTAAACTGATTAAAATAAATTAATTATATTAAACTCTCGTCCTACAGATTTATTATTTTTAACATCATTTCTTATTTCATCTGCGTTTGAAATATAACTCACACAGGCACTTAAATAACGGCAGTTTTTATATAAATCGCGATACGATCGATTACAAAAAGAGACGTGCTAAATTACAGAATTGAAGAATTTTTTATAATTTCTTGTAATGTATGCTTACAATTAGTACATTTTCGTGTCATCGGAATTCCTTTCGAAATGGATCTGCTTGTTTTGCATGAATTCTGTTTCAGGAATGCGCATAGTTTAATTCATAATGCTTTTCGAGTCCCTTTTGCATTCTATTCTTAATGTGGCAAGTATTCCCTGGGAGATTAATTTTCTCGTAATTAGTGAGAGTGACACAGCTCTTGTGAACTAAAGTGTGGCGACGTGCATGCTAGTTGTCTCGCAGGACAATGGAGATTATACATGATAATTAGAAAAAAATTAGAAAAATGTCCATCTAATAAGTATTTGTATTAAAACGTATTAAAACATTAATGAAAAAAACTTGAATCATAGAATTTGATATACATATAGAAGATATTATTCCATAAATGAAATTAACTTCGTACACACCATGTGGAAATTACGAAGCCTGAAAATATATGCAAAGTATTGTGCAGATTTGCCGCTCTTCTATCAATTACTTTTCTTCTAAAGACAAATTTAGAGTTTTATAACAAAGATTTAATTGAATATACATTTTTAATAATTTTATTTCTATATACAGCACACTTCTTCATTTTATTTATTATTTTATGGTATTTTAAGAAATCATTTGTACTGTATATTTCTTTATGATAAATTTTGCAAAATTTTTGCATAAAAACGTTTCAATTCTCTCTCAATAATTGAAATGTATCTGTATTCTAGGTATCAATTCAAAAATTCTACTTTAACTTCTAAAATCCTACTTATATATATTTTATAGCGTTTAATAATAATTGTCCAGATATTAACGCCTGCGTTGTTGAATATTCTAGATTCATAAAACTTTTTCAAAGAAAAAGCAATATGAAAGAAATTACGAGAAGCGCATTCTGCGCCCTTACATGTAAATTAATTCATATATCTATCATCTCTCTTTTAATAAGATGCCAAGGCAAATATTCAACGACACAAATTTATTTCGTCATAGTGCACTTTAATGCAGGAAATGAGCAAACATTCTGTAGTACGACCTACAGGCATATACGTATACTGAAAATAGGCGTGCTTTGCTTGCTTTTATCACATACAAGTATTCGAATAGAGGAATGCAATTTTATGTCGTAAAGATCCACGCGAGAATGCGGATTTTAATAAATCAATTTTACACTTCTTTTATTTCGATTTCAATTTTTACTATATTACACTCAGAAAATATGCGAAGACATGTACGACACGAAATTATGTGAGACATTACGAAGGTATGTGCTTCCGTTCGTAACTTGCAGCACGCTAGCCCTGTGATATATCGGGGAGAGAGCAGATACGGAATTTTCATCTTCAAAAGCCCGGCGGAACAACATTATGACACTTCGTGCACTCGACGAAGCGCACGACCTTTTTAACAGCAATATATTGTCACGTCTGTACGTTAAGAAAGGTTTTTCCTCGAGTGATGATATGTAAAAAAGAAGCATCGTGTTCAATTACGGGAAAATGGGGGATAGTTAATATTTATCTTCTCTCGAATTGAAAAATTAATGCATTGAAAGAAAAATATAGTTACTTTTGGACCCCAACCACAATTTTATAGTATTTCTAATTATAATTATGGTTAACATAATGATGCATATAGTTAAGTTAATCATATTTATTGTTAAAAATATTATAAAATTATGGTTAAGTTCAAAAGTAACTATTTTTCTCTCAGTATGTCGATCTATATCTAATAACGTTGTGATAGAGGAACGAATTTATACTCTGTAAATATTTATCCCGTACATACGTATATTTATTTATATCACACAGGGGGTGATTGCGACTCACAGTTAGTTTCAAGTGAATCCCATCCGATTGAAATCTCTTTTTTTTTTACAAGACACTCGGTTATCCGCTCTATAGCTAATAGGGCAATATTTTGTCCCCGTCTGGCGCGACTTGCGGATAAAAGTGATAGCCAGAGACGAAGAGAATCACGGACAAATAGATACCCCGGAGATTACAAATGACCGTAATAATTCAATAAAACTAAGTTATCCCCCAACGACACGAGGAGATGAACGACTAGACTCGTTTCCCGACGGAGTTTACGTATTTGGCTGTCACGAGGGGAAAACTTCTCGTTCCACCGCATTTGATAATTATCCCGCAGCCTCCCCCCTCTGTAAAAAGTTGCTCGCCGCGGTACGAGGGCGTGGTACCGCAAACTTGTAATGTGTGCCTTCGCAATCACGACGGCGGATGTGCGAGTACAAATTCCCGAGAGTGACGTGACGCATTACTGAAATTCTTATCTGTGTTAGCGAAACCACGCTGGCGGTGATATCGATCTGTCGGACGACTCGGACGACACGTGGTCGTAATTTGCGAGAGGCCACTTCTTTTTTCGATATCGGCCGCACTTACATGACACATACAGAACGACGTGGTTAGTGAGAACAACGTTTCATAACGCGTGACACACGCTGTAGTCGAGAATAGCGTGTTTACATTAGAATACAATTCGCGCAAGTTAGAACGTAGTCTCTAGAACGTAAATTATAATGATGATGGGAGAGACACTTTTATTAACGATAATTGGACTACATTCTCCTATTCAATCACGTCGCATATTTTCTATCTTGGTAAGATCTTCAAGTATCATCAAGGAGCTCTTCTTTTCTTTAGCCGCCAAGCTTCTCCAAATTGCATTTGATTATCTCGATTTATTCCTAATGAGCACGCGTAGGTAAAGTTGACATAATTTATCAATCATCTTTGTTTTATATCATTAATATCCATTTCTAAATGATAACTTTAAGATTAACTTTAATCTCGATTTAACTTACTTTTTATCTTTTTCCAATTCCTGGAAAAAAGTAAGTTAAACCAAGAGATTAATCTATATTAGTAGAAATGGATTACACTTATATGCGATTGACAATTTATTACATTTTTAATTCAATATCTCACTCTTCTCACATTATACTTTCACGTCTCGTTTTTATATTTCATCCACGCATCGTCGCGCAGACATACTTCGAAACATTCCCTTCAGCTTCGATTTACTCATACCCGGACACGGCGGACGGATCGCGGTACTACGCGCAATTAACTAGACTTTTACGAGCAATTAAGTAATTAGCGTCCTTTCGCGGTGTGTTACAGGCGGGAGCTCTGCCGAGACCCTTGACTGCAGCGGCGGGATACGACGACAACAATTAATCGGCGGAGCTGATCCAAGGACACTTTTCCGATTTGTTTCTTGATGAAAACGCGCGACTACCCTCTCTTGTACAATATAAATTATGTATAATTCATCGTCATCACGTATCTTGTCCTGTTGCGCGCGCGCTTCGCAGGCCAGCGGGGAGGCATCCCCGAAATTCTCGCGTCTCTTAATCTTAAAAAAATAAAGGATGCAAAACAGTGAGAATTACGCGTCGCGTCCTAATCAAGCGGTCGGCTGATCGACGTGAAGAGAAACAGAGAGTTCATTGTTGCTCGCACGCTTCATTCGCGCGCACGTTAATCCGGAGTGGCGCGTTCCTAGAACGACAGTTTTACTTTCGTTACGGCAATCGATTCTATCGCTTTGTACGTGATTTCACGGGATACAGTTTAACTTAAGAGGAACACGTTCTATGATAAGATCCTTTCCGTACAATTGCGCCATTCTACTTCGTACGTCGGTTTCGTTAATTAGTGGCAGCGCTATGAAAGGACACTTGGCCTAAGTCCTTCGTTCGATGTGGGATAACACTCTAAACGCTTCGATCGCTACGAACGCAACTGTTCCTTCTTTTAATTATACGCATCGGCACAGAGATATAGAAAGTACCTTAGACCCTACGCGCTAATGTACATGGGATGTCTTTCCGTGTAATTTATCAGCGTTGGATCGAGAAGTGACAAATTTTTTTATTTTCTTTGGAACGTTACTTTTTAAGTTACTGTCAGCATTTAATATCTTCTCAGCATCTAATATCTAGCTAGCAACTTCCGTCAAATTAAATGTATTTAAACTGATTAATGTACAACATTTTATAATTCATTTACACTTTTAAATTTTAATTTAAGAACTCTCTTTTTTATTTATTTATAATAAACAATTTTATAATTACATCTTCCGCAGAAAATTTCTTTGAAAAAAAGGAGAAATTGTCATAAATTTGATCTGCAAGCTTATTTGATAATTCTGGGGCATTGTATAATTTGCAACAGCTGGCCTGTTGGTCCATCAATCGATTAATAGGCGTAGTCTTACAATAAATGTGCCAAATAATATGATCATTGTATTATAACAAGAAAAAAAAGATCTGTATTATCTATACGTAGCAGAAACTATAACAATTTAAAAATTTTACGCGTAATGGGGGATCGATCGCAAAACTTTGGCGCAAAATGCGAATTATTTATGAATATTGTTATTATTCGCCACTAAAAGAGGGTCGCGTCTCAAATATGTCGATATGTCAATTTGCAAAATTAAAAATAAATTATTATGTAACACTGTGTCACATTTATTCCTCTGCAGCAAATGTGTTCTACAAGATTTTTCATCTCCCATGTAAATCCCGCGATAGGACACTTTCCACGTGGACATATCCGTGGATATATTCGGTGAATGCATCATCTACGAGCGAAATTACCGACAATGCAATTGCCTTAGTTGTATTAATGAAATAGTAGTAGTTTGACTTCGACGCGGTGTAAAGTTTTGACGCGCGTGGTGGTAGTAATCTAAATAACGGGGAAAGAATGGGGAAAGAAACGAGGGAAACGCTTAATTCATGTCGCTAAAAGGATTTTCTTATCTTCCAAATAGATTAAAAAGCCCGTGAAAACTTTCAAAAAGTGGACTCTATAAAATCGGAATTGAAAACTTTCTAGTGTTGGAAGAGTAGTTCGCACGAACTTCTCCGCGAGAAGAAATTGGCGACCGTTTATTTCTAAATCCATTATATAAAATGCGAAAAAAATAACGCAGACTGCACTTTACCGCGAGATATCTTATTTTCGAAAGCTATAAACGCCAGAAAAATGTCGTCGGAAGAGACGTCTCTCTTCATCCCATATTCCAAGGGTCCGTCATTTTATTAGGCAAACGTACATATATTTAATTACAGAATTAAAGTTCCAATGTGTCGAGAATAAATTAGAGATATTACTTAACCCTTCAGTAGGCGCGTGGGGTGTATTTTACAGACTTTTTCTTTTTCTAAATTTCATATCAATTGTTAACAAGAAAACTAAAAGTCCGATTTGTTTATATATTCTAAGATATATCCAATAATGAATAATATTAAACAAAAAAAGAAAAATAATAATTAGTTTATTACTTATAGTATAAATAATGTGGGGTGTAATTTACACCCCACGCGCCTTACGTTTTAAATTTTGACGCGTCCACTGGAGGGTTAATAGTACACGTGTAAGCAACTTATTTGAAACGCGCTGTCCTGACAAATGAGCAAATTCTTTTGATTGATTGCGCCACTTCCTTATCCTCGTGGCTCAGATCCCCGACATTCTTGAATTCCGGTCTTAGGAGAACTTGACTTCGCACACGCTCCAAAGTAATTGATAGAGGCATTGTTAATATCCTCGACCAGTTGGTTGCCTCATAATTAGCCATAAACTGAAAGACCCACGATTTATTCGCAACGCGTATACTGATTATAAGCACTCGCAAGTTCATATCGATCTGTTTATTTATCACTCAGGCGCGTAACTTTTATTACTAACTTGATCAAAGCACGTGTCCTCGATGTGAAACATTATGTGTGTAAGAGGTTTCACGGTGGGCGAGACTCCCGGCAGATTAATCAAATCTACCTCTCTGCTCTCCTCGTCGCGACGTAAGTTATTTAAGACCCACTCGGACGCTTTAACTAGATACTCGTATGCGATCTACGATGCACAAAGATCATTACGTAAGCATTGTTCGGTTCGATCGTATATTTCCCGCGCGACAAATATACGAGCATTCCCAATGTCGCTTTTACTCACTTTTAAGGAACGTCGTCCAATATTCGTGAACAACAATTCATCCGTGTAAGTTTCGATAACGCAAGCCATGTTTTGTAATTCGCTGTTTCTCGGATTCTGATTCTCTCTCCTGAGGCTGAAATAAATTTTCTTTTTCTTTTGGATCGAATAAAATAAATAATATTTAAGATTCTCAATTGACAGTAAATTAGAATAGATATAATCCAATTATTGGAACAATTTTTTTTTTTTACTTATGTTAGTTGATTTGAATTATATTTTGTAAAAATTCTTAAAAAGAAATTTTATTAATGTTTATTAAATGTTAAACTCAGTGAAACTGAAGCTTTAAATAATATAATGCAAAGCCCGTCTAGCTATCTCTTGCAGACATAAGCCGCAAGAGATAACGTTGTGAAATTATACATGACATGATATAATTTTTATCTTGCGTTTATTCCGCGAGCGCAAATTATTTATAAAAAAATAAAAAATAAATCAGGAATAACCCAACGCATTTAGCATTATAATATAATTTAAATTCAAGTTGTAAATAAAATACGTATATATCTCAGTATAAAATATGAGAAGTAACAATATGTTTTATCTCGGCAAAGCTGTCTTTTAACATTTTATATCTTTTAAGTTAAAAAATTATGACTCTCCGCAAGTACTCAACACATTCTTAATATTACAATTCAAACTCTTTTCAAAAAGTAACAAATTCCATGTTTCTCTTACAAAATCTTCACAAGCGGTAATAAAGCAGTTTATAACGTCACCGAAGAAAATTAATTGTTTATAAAATATCACTTTATTATTAATCTAATTAAGAGAATATTATAATTTACCTTTAGTTAAAAGAAAACTCACCTGTCCTTTACAAGAAGCAGGAAGGAATCTATCTGCGACGTATGTTTATTGTCCTCGTCGATGCTGCAAATAGCTTCAGCGAGCGCTGTTGCGGCAGTAGATCTGTCGTACGGATTAAAAGGGCTCAACTCGCAGCACGTATCCTCGGAGCCCGGTGTACTGTGGGGCTCGTTTCTATCCTTTGTGGAAATCTCCAACAAGGTAGAATACAGAGCGGCGCACAGTACCTGAAGCAACACGTTGCCACCGATCGGCCGACAGTGCGCGGGAATGTTGTCGTTTAACGCGAACGCGGCGCGTAAAACCGGAATCGAGGCGGTCACGTACAGCTCGGCGAAACAGCCGATCGCAAGGGACATGGCTTGATATATGCTGGCACCTGTCTGAAAATAATTTTCTAAAATTTATCTAAACACTGTAACTCGCGCGCTGTATCGAACTTCATAATTTATTTTGCGGCTCTAACTATACACTGTAGTAACGTACAATTTTTATATTATTTGGAATTTTAGCGAACGAATAAAAGTTAAACATCGTTGTAAAAAAAAATGTAAATTCCTCGGACACGTCAGAGGTACTATTCTATTATTATTGAATTAATAATAATTGCGTATTGTTGTGTAATAATTACTTTTGCGGCATCTAAAAGCACCTCGGCCACCGGCTGCATCATAGACTTCAGTGGCTTTATCAGTGCATTCAGCCAAGGTGGCCGGGACTGATTCCAGACCTTTAAAATGATAAATAAATTATAATTAGATATTATGTTCTTATTAGTATATATAAAATTTTTACAAATTACAGTAAAATGAAATATTTAAAAACTTGATAAAAAGTAGATAAATATAAGAATATTACGTAAAAGTACGTAAAAGAATATTTTCATGTCGAGAAAGTCTCTATGCAAAAATTAATATTAAAAAAATTGTAGCTACTTTTTTAAATTTAATTATGTCATACATAAGAAACTCGAGAAAGAAGTTTTTCCTTTTTTCGTTCAAATAAGTCTTTTAGAAGTCCAGCTGACCCTTCAAATATTTTAATATTTCCAGTTTTTATATTAGCTTCTACATATATAACAACTTCTCTTTCTATTTATTAAAATAAAAATCTAAATTGTCATCATATTAAACCCATCCATTATTCAAACTATATTTTAATGAGAATTCATGTAAATTTACACAATTAACTCTTTAAATGACATTTCAACATAAAAGCACGCGACCTGTTGTCTGTCCAAATAATTGGACCAGCTCGGATCCTGCTTTAGCGCCGGTATAATTACGTGTTCCGGTTCGTTAACGGTTACCACCAATACGTGGAATAAACTGTATAATGCCAGAGTCGAAGTTATTTTTAGCGTTTTGTCGCACGCAGACCCGCTGCATAGAAAACCGCTGCAACTTCTTTCACCTCTCTTCGACTTGTCAGCTACATCGTTGTCGTCCACGCACGTGACGCCCACATTTTGACGTATTAAAGTCTTCAGCAACATCCTTGCCACAACGTAATTGCTCATCGATATCACCTGCGAGCAGAGAGAAATTCCTAGATCTCGAAATGAATAGCTTCGTTAGTAGATCGTCCAATAATCACCTTCATCAACTGAGGCCAGTTAGGTTGAGGCTGATGCCTCAAAACGTTCAATTCGAGAATGACAACTTTATCTTCAGATAGTGTTACGATATCAGCTGGAGAATCAATTGCACTTAATCCTAATAAATTTGGAGCGCAAATCAACAGCCAGGGAGCAGGTCCGCGTCGCGGTCGCAATATTGACAGATTTTCCAATCCGTGTCGAAAGATCTGAATAACACTTACTTATTAGAAACATATAAATGCTTCCCTTATCGCGTTAAACGTACAAGTCGAATTGTCCTAATTGTGAGTTCGAATGAATAAATATGTGTTTATTTTTTCATATGCAATTTTACATAATCCTAATATGATCAGTACGTGTTCATTTAATTATAAAATTATTTAATTAACTTATTTACTAAGAAATGCATGTTTTTCTTTATCTCACTGAAAAAAATTCTGGTTAAAAACGGACTGTGATAGGAATTCTGGTTATTATAAGTTATAAAGTATTGATTTCTATTATAATAACCAGAATATTTGATCAATCCTACAAGATTTTCTGATTCGTTCGTTTTTAACCAGAATTTACTTTCAATGTTAGCTTGTTACACGGAAAAAACATTAATTTCAAATCAACAATAATATTCTCATACATGTATAAGCAAAAATATAAAATCTTCTTTTAAGATTTTGATAATCTTAAACAGACAATAACTTGCTCACATAAAGAAATTTTATTTCTGTTTAAGATTATCAAAATTTTAAAAGAAAATTTTATATTTGCTTATATAATTTTAATTTTGCTTGTATATGAGAATAATATTATTGATTTGAAATTGTTTTTTTCTGTGTAGGAAACTGTTCTAATTGTCCGACACTCCGAAGTACCTGGTACAATTCTTTGAGAGGGGTGCCTCTAAGCAACAAGCAGATTAACAGTTCGTTACACTTGGCGTGTATATCCCTTATTGCTGTCGGCAAGTTATTCGGACGTGTACCAATCATTCCGTTGCTATCGACACACGCGCCTAAAGCGAGATAGCCCGTGCAGCAGAGCACATTAAAGGCGTCCGACCAGAATTGTTCGGATCGTATCAGCGTCGGTCGTCCCTGTCGAAATTTCATTCTTGTCTTTAATTTCTGTCGCAGTTACTCACGCAGATTCAAAAATCGCACTTCGATAAATCGTGGACGAATGCATAATGCATGATGGAAATAAGTAAAACATGCAAACAAAAACGATTTACAAAGAGCGATTTTACGTTCGTTGGAATGCAAAATCCGCGCTCGTGACTCACGGCAGCGATAAAACATTCAACGGAGATAAAAAAAAAAGCGCGAAATAAATTGGGAGATTAATCGGAACTAGTCGGTGAGATATCTCGCGGCCTTACGTGAACGAATCGCGTAGTTATGATAGACAGGGACTCGTTTAGCATCTCCGAGAATACACGCTGTGCCATCTTCGGCGAGACCGTGTTCCATAAATCCGCCTTAGTACCTGGAAATATTAACATATCGCTTTTGCAAAGCGTTGTTGCGCCCGCGCGGCATCATAAATCCTCCACAACGGAATTTTAGTCCGCAGAAATCGAGAAAAGTTACATCGAGAAAAATGAGCCGGGCGTTAACTTTACCTTGCATATACAACCACCACATCTGTATAACGTAGGAGCAGCGCTCCCTTTCGAAGAATGGTTTGTCGCTGTGCCAGCTGAGAGAGTCCGCCTCATTGAGAATGTATAAGGAAATTAATCGACAGTGCAGATCGAGCAGTCTCTCAGCCACAGCTTCGGCCATCTCATGGAATGCCTTGTGAGATTTATTAATCTTTTCGCTGTTGGGAAAGAAAGCGAAGTTAAGTATTCGATCTTAAATATCAGAAGAACTAATAAAAATGATTGAGAGCTGTTAAATTTAGTTTTAAATTTCAAGCACAACAAGAATATAAAAGACAAAAGTTACGATATCTCACAACTTTTTTTAAATTACAGCACTTACAGCAATTATAAATTATACACGTGTTAATTCCAACTATAAACTAAAAAATCAAATCAATTAAAATAAAATCAATATTTTCAATTTCTATTATATGCTGTATATCCATTTGTAACGTCGTCAAATCAATGTTTTAATTTTCATATGCGAGATTGTACTTTATATTTATAAAACGTGTCAGACAAAGCAAAAATATCCACCATTGTTAAGAATTTTGTGTAACTACGAAAATTATTCAAGATTATTTTACGTAGGTATTCTGCTATCCTTGGGAAAGGAAAATTTTACGAGTTAAAGATGAAAGATTACAAAATTGATTGAACATAGCTTCTATAATGTAAGCACCTTAATTGAGAAGAAATTCCTTTCACATGCTGATTGTAACACCACAAGCAATTACGTATCAATGCTGCCGCGCCTAAAGTGGCGGTGAGCACGGTGAGATCTGCGTGGTCCAAAGATTCTTGGATTAACATGTGCAGATGTTCTGAAAGACGGAAGTTTCAGGATATTGTCCCACCTGTTATCTTCAAAGCTTTTTAAATTTGTAAGCTGCATTGAAATTTAATTGATTAGAAATAAAAATTACATTTTTGTATCTTTTCATATTTGAAGAATCAGATTGCATAAAACGGAAGCCACTCGTAATTATAGAATATAATTTACACTTATAATTAAATTTCAATGCAACAGTCTTTTTACAGTCTTCTGATTATACACAATACAAGCTGATGTATTTTCTTTTGTTCTATCAAGCACTTGCTCTTTTCGCGACTTTCTTATTTTTGCCATTATTAATTACGTTGAATATATTTATACAGTATTCTCTTATATTTCTCGTAGCTATTCGTATTTACAATTAAAAAAATCTCAAAGTTCACACGGTAATAAATCGATAGATTTATATCCTGAATTCAAATTACGAATTGGCTGAAACGATTAGAATATTATTTCGAATCAATAATGATGGAATAAGACTATTGTTGTTGAAAGAACAAACGCAAAATCTGCGTTTACTGTAATCAAATATAATTAAGTGCAAGAAAACATATTGAATTCATAATTAATTGCACCTTTCCCTTTTTTCAATTTTACTTTACAACCCTTTTTCTTTCTTTGCAACCCTTCTACTCTTTTGTGTAGTTACTTCGCATATTACATCAACGTCTAATTTTATTTCTTATCACCGGGATGAAATGTACCCAGCAGTTGCTCGGCGGTGTCGAGAACGAGCAGGATAAAGTCGGACGGCTTGATCTGCTTAATGACACCGTCCTCACTGTCGACGCTGGACGCGCTTCCGTTCCCGACGGAACTCAAGCCGGAGGCGCGCTTAAAAGCGGTCGTGAAGTCCGCTTCCCACCAGGTGACGATCTTAATCGCGGCGAACGAGGCGTGCCGTGGAAAATCGAGCTTCCCGCCGCTGATGCGGATGCAGAGGGGTTCCCTCAGAACGGTTTGCATCTCCTGCGCCGAAAGTATCGCGCGATGTAGAAAAACGCAATGCAAATATATAAATTTATTTACGCTTTGGAATTTGTCGAGTTGATTCGTTCCAAGTATCCCCTCTCGATCTCGATTTAGATTTAGAACAAACGTCGCGCACGCCGCAACACGTGATGATGACAAACAACTGAATCGCCCGATTTGCACGTGTATTTACGCGTACGGCACGGCGATCCTGCATTTTCGAGATCACCCTGCTGATAAATCAATCCTTCCCCGTAATTAAATCACGTCGTGGCAAACGGAATAATTTCACGGTGCGCTTCCGATACGTTATGCGCCGCTCGCAAACCGCGAATGTAATCTACGCGCTGTGCTAAAAGCCCCGAAGGTTTCAGGCTGTCGCGAAAATCGACGTGGCAAATTCTATTAAATCACTCACTCGCGCGGGCCGCGCGACATAGAAATTGCATTAATGGCAAATGAATTTATACCAGCTAATTGATACCTGGTAATATTGCATATCCCGTTGCAATAAAATTCTTACGCGATCGACCAGATTCCCATCTTCCATAATCTCCATTTTTTTTGGCGCTCTGTTGAATAACACACAAAACAATTTATGCTTGAACGGCCTGATTTAATCGGTTCGGCATATTCATTCTGCATGTGCGCAAGCAAATTCTACGTGTATAAAATAAAATTTAAATCGAAAGCGATCTTTTCATGTAACATATGTATATACTTGTCAGCATTTAAAACAACTCTTTAACAAATGCTGACTTTATCTTAATAAAATTTCAATGAAACAATTACCCAACTATTTAACGAAAAGCTAAAGCATTTAGACAAATTAAAGAAGACCTAGCACTTGCGAACTAGAGAACTATAAGAAGTCTTAAAAAATATCATTCAAGATTTATTTATCTTAATAAAGTGTCAATGAACAAATATCTCCAATTCAACGAATAATCTTAAGTTGAAATCAAGTGCAATTATTGGAATCACTCTGATATGATTTTTACGCTGCATTTATTAGAAAGATATTTACAGTATAAGAAAAAAATATATACAAAACTATATCAATTTATTTGTGAGTGATAAGAATTGTCTTAGAGATGCCATTATAATGTATATAAAACAGATCTACATAAATTTTAAAGACTAAAAGTATTCCTCTGTAAATAATGCCAATATATATTTTAACATATTAGTATATATACAGTAGTCTCTTCCTTCAAGATAACTCATATTTTTCCATGTCTTATGTATGTTGCGACATAAAAACAATAATAAATAAATAACAATGTACATGTGCCATTAAAAATTCACTATCATTGCAGTGCGATTATGCAATATTGTTATTTGACATTAAAATTACTCACATGAAGTTTCTTTAATGTAATTGCTAATACAGCACTTATATACACCAATTTCTTCTTATAGCCCTTTACATTAGCTTTATGTACTTTTGTAAATCAGACCTTCAGTAACATCTAGTAGTAATTAGTAATATAATTAAGAGAAATATATAGATTCGCACGTTATCGTAACTAAACTCTAGTAAAATCTTATTTATTATTTTTTAGAACTATCTAACAGCTTGCTTCTCTCTACCACTGAAGGAACATTGGTCAAAGCACGCTTCACAGTTTACAATTTCTGGGATTTCGTTATTAAGTAGCTCATGTAAGCTTTTGCCATCGTGCTTGTATATCCATTGGCTATTTACAAAATCGTAACGTTTCGGTCCAGATTTTGGAGATGACAACCAAATTTGCTTGTTCGGCGTTTGACGGTTTATAACGTAGGTACCGTGTGGCTCACCAAAGTTCACGGTCAGCACACCATCCTGCGACAAAAATGTTAAAAAGGCATCATCACAGATATACACTTAAAACATGACTTATTTTTCAATTATATACATACTCCATAAGATACATCAGCATCCTGCAGATGCGCTGCTGCTTCCACCAATTCTTCAAAATACTCGGTTAATGAGTCCAAGGTCTCGTCACAAATTTTCTCGTATTGCAGAGAGCTAAGTTTGCTAAAATCAAATGTAAATAATAAATTTTCTCACACTAATGACTGTTGATTTGAAGTGTCATGAATAACGTAATGATACTTACGTTTCTGTCGAAGTTTCAGTATTCGAACTACTAAAATTTTTTATAGACAATTGCAGTAACGTTCGTCTTCGCAATAACGGATCTGTCTTTGAAAAACGTATTGAATTGTGGTTGACATAACCTGCAATGTAACTGGTGGGCCTGCTCGATTGGAAAACGGCTCGTTTCTTGGTGGAAATTCTACGGAGGAATAAATTGCGAGACAGCCTTGAAATTATGTCGGATCTCGTCACGACGGTTAACATGATAAATAGCTTCTCTTGGTAGTTTTATCGATTAAACAAGTTCCCCGGTTAGTCCAGCAGTATTTCTTGATGTGTATGTTTACGTCGCTGTGTCGGTTACGACGATTACGATGGTATCGTCACGTTCGAAAAAATGGATTTATCCTTTGCAGCTGGACTTGTACTTATAATAAAATAAATATATAATAATTAAACGTTAAAAAAGGAGGGAGAAAAGATGAAATGTACAAAAGATTTTACTGCAAATAGAATAAATGACGACATTAAAGGTTTATTCTTTACAGCTGAATTTTTTACCTTCTTCAGCGCTTTTTCTTTTTAATTATATCTAATGATATATTTAATTATATCTAATGTATTCATTAATCTAATATATATCTAATGATATATTTAATTATATGCTTATATGTTTAATTATATCTTTTGTCTGTCTTTCCAGAAAGTATTTAAAATGTTCTTAAAACGGTTTTTAGTAAAGTTTTAAAAACACAAGTCTTTGAAATACTGGTAAGACATTTTTGAAAAACGAGTTGCCTAGAAAGTTTTCTTTTAAAAAAATTATTTTTTTCGATCAATATATTTTATATTAAATTAACTTTAATTGCATTTTTATTAAATTTCCACTATTCTCTACTAATAGAGTTTATCATTTTATCAAATTCGTTTTCAATGAAATTAATTATATTAATCATTGAGCAAATTAATATTTAAAGCTTTATGAAAAAAATTACAATTTTTTATAATAAATCATCTTCACAATTACGATATGTTATAATTTATATCATGTAAATATATTTGCATAAAATATATCGATTTCACACACATTGTCTTTTCTGAAATTGCGAACATTAATCAATATCCGGAATTTCCGGAAATTTGGATAAAAAATTTGACCAGAGATGTCTTTGTTCTCACGGGTATTTTAGATGATTCGACATCGATGATAATGTGTTCGACGAGGGAATCCCAAAGACAACGAGGCTGTGACGAAACAAGAAAAGCGTAAAGGAAGGGGGCAAGGAAAGTGATGTGGAGAAAACATGGTTCATCCAAAGCGCGGTACATGTACATGTCAATCGTTGTTTTTTTAAATACCGTACGACCTCGGTGCTTGCATAAATATCGCGTCTGCAACGTCAGGAATCGGTAATCGCGAACATGCTCTCCCGCGGGGTCGACCGTGCGATAGTCCGATTAATTTTCGCACTAGCATGTATATTCGTGAGACCAGTGTTTCCTTATGTGTTGCCAGAACCGACTTTTGAAGTGTTGAAGCCACAAGGGCTTCGAGTCTCTATACCCGGTAGGTTTACCTGTAGTGTCCTTTTTCTTAGAAGAAATTGTGATAAACCCAAAGATTTTTCCTACGAAGAACTAAGTAAGAATCTCCAAAAGACAGTTCCTTGTTCAAAAAGATGTTCTCTTAAACTGTGCAATATTTAAAAAAAGTTTGATTAAATTCTATTTAAAAAATAATCACTATTGTGTAATACAATTTATGACATACAAATGCAAAATGTGGTTTAAATAAAGTATCTAATGTAATTTACATAACATGATAACATAAAACTTGTACAATTATTGTTCTAGATTATAAACAGCACTAAGTGATATCTAGCAAGGATTTGTAAAAAATAAATTTCTTCGTGATTAAAAGATAAAAAAATATTTTCGTAATTTAATTGGAAGATGAAATTATATTAAAAGATAAGCATATTTCTTATATTCGTAGATAAACAAAAATATGCGGAAAAAGGAAAATTTAAAAAATTCTGTAAAATGTTTATTTGCTGATCATTAGCTCTGCAAAGATCGAAATATAATGATCATGTAATGTTTCAATGTATCTACTTTTGGGATTCCCTGGGATAGAAACAAAATATTAAAGAATATTCCGATAATATATACTTTTCTTGGAATACTTGTCTCATTAACGCCAAACATGTTTTTACCATACTTTTATCATCGCAAGATTATATAATCTTAGTGATTATGTGACGCAAGAAAATAAATTCCTAAGTAATTTAAATTCTTTCAATATGTTATATATCTCATATTACAAATATTAATATAATTATATGTCTAAGAAAACAAATAATAACAGAAATTATAATATAAATTATGTATACGTTATTGTTTAAAAAATCAAAAACACTTAAAAATAAAATATAATACGTATGGTAAATATATATCTTATAAGATCAAAATAGGAAAGAATTAATTTTTTGTATTTAACGATGATGCGATTAACAGATGCAGCGGGTTTAAGAATATTTGGATTCCATGCCAACATCAACAAAGCAATTGGCACTAACGAGAACGGTGAGATTTACGGTGATGTCTATCTCGCCACAGACGGCCGCTGGATTTATGAAGATCAGGACGTGACTATAAAAAATGGAGATGTACTTCGTTATTGGATTTATGCGCAAGCGGACGGGACTAATCACAGGAAGAACAACCAAAGATGGACATATTCCCGTAAGATTATTTGCATAAACACGCAATTTCTCTCTCTCTCTCTCTCTCTCTCTCTCTTTCTGATTCACTCATAAAAATAACAGTATATTATTATGTATATAATACTTCAAATTATAATAACAGCGAGGGAAAATGAAGCAGTTGACAGTCGAGAAACTACACAGAGTTCTTCAAGACACGAAACGCCAGCCAAGGGCCGATTATTGCTCGAGGACAATTTCAATTCTTTTAATGCGTCATTATGGAAACGCGAAATAAAGATGCCATTAGAACCGGTGAGTATTCTGAGTCTATTATTCACTACAGTATCGTTAAAATATAATATAATAAAGTATATATATTCGCATAAATATATGCAATAAAGTGCATGTAAATATATGTGCGCAATGGCACGAAAAACATACATTTCATTTTTCATTCAATATAAAGTTGGTTGTGTTAAAATTAGGACTACGAATTCTGCGTGTATCACAATCAGAATCATGAGCAACTTGTACAAGTTCATGATGGTAAATTATTTATAAAGCCGATTATACTGGAAGATTATTATGGCGAAAATTCAACCACTTACGGAAGACTGCAGCTTAATGGGTAAATATGAGTACATAAAATTTCTATAATACCTTTTATATATAATCAATCCTTTTGTAGATGTACCAGCACGATTAATTTCGAATGTGCGCGGCAGGCGTTATCCTTCAGCATTCTGCCACCCGTTATATCCGCGCGTCTTACCACGAAAGAACGTTTCGTCCTGCGATATGGAAAGATCGAAATACGTGCAAAGTTTCCCCAGGGCGATTGGTTATATCCAGGTAAAATGTTTATTTCGAGCAAAATGTACAAATATTAAACTGAACTGTTATGCGATATAAAACCCGTTCTATTAGAGTGAATTAATAGAAACGAGACACAAAATGTGAGCCAATTTACATATTTTTATTCGCATATAACTGAAAGATACTTGTCATAATATCTTATTAATTATACTAAATATAAATAACTAGATTTACAATTAGTTATTAACATATTATTGCAGTACACATTTTGCATTTGATTGTGAACAGTAAATTACTTCATTTTGTGTCTTATTCAAATTAATTTAAACTATATCTAATATTAAAAATTTGTCATTACTCTCGCCAATTTTCTATTTTTTTTGCAGAAAGTTTTGATCAGCTTTTTTCAATATAACTTTTTCTAACAATAGTAAACATTATTTAGACTTGATTTATTTTCTGGAAAAAATTTTGAATGATTATTGACTCATCACGGACTACGATACTACTTTTTTCTAGAAAGATACAAAATTATCAAAACATTCTCAGGGAACTATATTTAGTCATAATTGTATGCAATGAATATTAATAGAGTATACTTAATGGGATACTTACGGCACATTGCTGAAAGTATCCCGTTTTTTATTTGAATATTTTAATGAAAACAAATTATGTAAAAGAAGTTGAGAATGTATGTCGACCCATATAATTTTATCAGAAATGTGGCTTGAGCCACGGTATTCTACTTACGGTATGAACTACGCTAGCGGCCGCGTTCTTCTGGGTTTGACGCGCGGCAATGAGAATCTGGTGAATGCCACGGACGTCTCGAAAATCTATGACACTAGAAGATTAGATTTTGGCGTGAGAGTAGGCGCAACCCCTCACAACATCCAAGAAATACTCGTCACGAAAGTAAATGAATTTGGACCACGGTGGACGCAGGATTTTCACGTGTACACCACGATCTGGACCAATGACGGTTTCACGTTTTTGGTCGATGACGAGGAAGTTGGTCGAATAAACTCTGATGAAGAGAGATGGATGAGTAATAGTCCTCACGCAGGCAGGAAAGCCGCTCCGTTCGATCAAGAGGTAATATCTCGATGTACTACAATCTTTGTTTTTTAGTATTCGTGTAATTCCTTACAGCAAGCACGCGTTGTAACTCTATGATATTTCATTTATATCATCTGTTTATGAATATAATACAAATTAATTAATTAATTATTATATGTATGTCATTCTTTAAATATTTGTAATAATTTTTTGCAATAGTTCTTTGTCACTCTCGGTGTTGGTGTGGGTGGATTACGTGTATTTCCGGATGGTACGCTCTGTTCTGGATTGGAAAAACCATGGAAAAATGTGGACGCTAAGGTAGGAATATTTTATTATTATATAACTTAATTTAATATTTTTTTGATATTATTTAATTTATATATTATCTAATTTTTTTTAAATCAATTGTCTATTTATAATTCAATATATTTTGGACTTCTATTCTTAAAATAAACATTCTCTTAAAAAAATAAGCATTTTTTAAAAACTACATAAAATATTGTCTTTGATTGTAGCCAATGTTGAATTTCTGGAACTCTCGGAACCAATGGCTACCAACCTGGAGACGAAACAATGGCGATATGACTGCTTTTGTAATAGATTATATCAAAGTGTGGTCTCTTTGAATCACACACACGTTGACATAAGATTATTCATTTTTTATATCATATCTATCATTCTCTTTTTTAGCATTTATATTATTTGTAGTGATAGATCGAATCTTTTTTCGCGTGACGATTACGTCGTACACACAGGTATTCAATATTGCCGTGAACATGAAGAAGTAAGTCGCGTCAGCAAAAAGCGGCAAATCGGTTACCTTCTGATTCAATAATGGCAGAAGATTACAACGTTGCTCGCAATGTTATTACTCTCTTGGAATCTTCGCCGAGACGCATAAAGTCCTTTTTACCTGCGTAACGCAATTAGAGTCCTGTAATTGGACCGCTTCTGTTTCTATAAAAGGGTGAACGATGCTCCCGCGAAATCGGAAAGAAATTCAGGGTCGTCCGGAGCTGGTTTTACCTTTAATGATGCCTCCATTAGCTGCTCGGACGATCATCCTCTGATAATACTCCTGCCGATCATTATATGAACATAAAAATGTCTTAAACCAGTGCGAAGTTTACCAAGGGCATACATTTTCTATAGAAAAGGCAACAGGACAGATAAACCATTAACTATATTCGCTTTAGCTAACTTTTGCAATCCATGCACCACTACGCTCTATTTTTCTAACATAATAGCTATTTCTCTGTTTTCCTATTTTGTGTTCTAACCAAATAGATATAAAGTTATATAATAAAAGAATAATCACCTCAGATGTTCATTACATTCCGAAGAAATATTACATCATTATGTGGAATGCGGCAACGTGCATACCTCGCACCTAAAAATACCGTGCCAGACTTGATACATTATGGCAAGTGTGTGATGATTGTCAAGGTCAACCCCATCATCAGGTTCGACTTTTCGTTTTCTTTATGTCATGAAACTTCGAAAGTCCAAAAAAAAAATTTTGCCTCCAAGATCGCATGATAGACATCTACCTGATAAAAATATTTTCTTAAACAGTATACAAGAAAACTAGATAAAAAAAAGATAAATGATAAGTAAAGTACAATGCCGACTTTCGACCTGGCCCATCATTCAAACCGGTTTACCTCGGTTAACATTGGAAATAAGAAAAAAGGGTCATCGTGCGGTTTCTTCCGTCTGCTTCGTGGTATTTGGCGACTGATATTCGGATCCGATTAATTTAACGTCTACGTCTACGGTGCGCACGTGTGCTACCCTACTGTGGCATAAAATCTCGACAAAAGTCGAACGACCTCAGTTCGGCTTTGGCGTCTTGTCCGGTTTCGTTTTTGCAGCCTCTTCCACGCGGCGAAACTTTTTCCTTGCGGACAGTCGACCGGTAGCTCCCGCGGTAGCTACCACGATTTCCTCTCCCACGGTTGGCAGACGATTCAAACAGTTCCAACTCGCGATAAATTTTGCTGAGTGTGCGTTAATTTAGTATTTTATCTCAGCTTAAGTGAGTAATTCAGTAGTCATTTGTAAAGAGCTCGTGACAGATAATGACACTGGAAAAAGTAATTCTTATTTTAATCGTTCTCGTTTCGGCCACTGACTCTCTGGCGGATTATCACCATCGCTCAAGGCGATCGAGTAAGTGATTTTATAACACAGACATCATTTTTATGATATATATAATCTTGGGTCTACGAGATATAAATATCAATTGCCCTAAACTAAATAAAATTGTTTAATACATTTTAAATCATTATTTTTTTTACTAGAACTATGTTAGAATGATTACATATCTAAAATGCGAAAATTTGAAAGAACTCTAAATTAAATCTAAAGAACATTTCATAGGAGATAAATAATATTTTAAATCCTCTTTCAGTTATATTGCTTAACTAATATATGTATATTCATGTGACATCGATTTATTACCTATTGTAAGAATACATACATATTTAGCAAAGATGTCATTGAGAATGCATGTTTAAGCGTTTTAAATATAAATAGTTGTCATTATCTACGGTACATCAATTTTTCCATCTCACTATGTACGCAGTTGAATAATTGAAAAACTTGATTAAAATATATTGCCGTTGGAAATCAACTTTACATATTATGTAAGAATTATATACTTATACACATTTAGATATAAAAATGTTATTTCAGGTAATGAATATATACTGCACAGATGTACAGCTACTGCGGAATTGATTAGAAAGCATAGAAATGAGGAGATCGTTGGAGTCAGCTCACGTAAAGCCGAAGATTTGGCACAATCGCAAACGCAGCAAAAAGGTTCTTTGATTGACGCTACTCAATCTGACATGTCCAAGCAAATTTCGAGCAGTGTTTACCGACGTATGACTCACATGAGGAGACGTGGTAATGGTCACGCACGTCGAATCGCAGGCAAACATTTAATAGATACACCTCTCAAAACCGTAAACATCGACGTACCACAAGATAGACCATCGGCCTTCAAGAAGAAGAATCCGTTACCGGAACTCGCGCGTAATGTGTCTGGCAGAAAGATCGATTCGTCGCCGCATGTAATAATTATCAAATCTGCCACTTGACATCTTTCCAACGACATTCAATTTATGTTGCCGCAGATTCTGGATTTTACTGCAAATTGACCTAATTGTAATGTATAATTATTTGTAACAATACTGGAAAAACTACTGTTGTATGTCATCTAAGCATATGTTATATATAATTTTTCAGAATAATTTATCGATCTTGGCTTTCTAAGTGTTATTATTCGAAATAATTTTTGATAACTGCGACCTCTTAAAATAAGATTGTTTTTATCGTATGATTAAATTTTCAATAAGATAAGTGTATTGTGTTAAATAAATCAATTTCAAACATATTTCTTTTACAGTTTATATCGACAAATTATCTACAATATGGATTATAGAAATACTTATTCATATTTACATATTGCAGCTACTTGTTACACATTGCAGCTATACTCTCGGGCAACTTCTCCATTTCAACCTGCAAGCAAAGATTCCTAGATATAATCAAATGTAAATAATTTTAAAGTTTCCTTAAAGTGATTAGTTTCCTAAGACCCTGACCTTGGTCACTTTCATCGCCACTCCTTCTGGCAAATTTCTTTGAAGATATTCTAGAAAAGTGTCTGCCGTCGATCCAGTCAACTTTAAAAAGTCCAGATAACGATAGTAAGTCCTTATTTCATACTGCACACGGTGCTTTTTATGAACATGCGCAGACTTTAGCACCGTCCACCGTTCGTGGATAGCTTTACGCGGTGCTGTGCTACAAAGAGAAAATACATTTTTTAACATGTAATCCAAAACTAGCCAAATGTTTAATACACTAAAGTTTAATGAGTGTATAGGACTTACTTTCTAGCTATGTTGATATTCAAATGGCCTGCAGCTATCGTCGCAAATTCTCCATAGCTTCTTAATACCGCTGGATCATTTCCCCTGACCTCAATCTCAATTTTTTTATACAGCTTATCTGGTGTGCCCTAAAAAATAAGCAATATATTTACATACGGATACACTCGAAATAAATTAATAGAACACTAAGCAATAACTGTTCGCAAAATTTACCGTGTTTATTGAAAGTGATGATTGTTTCTGCGTTGAATCCTGTTGCTGCTCATTTTGCCTTTGTGGTGTCGACATGGAAAATGTCATGGAGGGTATATTGTTTCGTAGATATTTTTGCAAGGAAGCATTAGGATATCTTGATTCGTGTTGAATGACACTAGCAGTCGCATTTCTGAGAAGAAGCGGTATCTAACGAAACGTGATATGGTTATACTTAACCTCAATTGATTTGCATTAACCTTACGTTAGGTTTCATACCTTTGACAGGAACATTTTTCGTCGTTGTCGGCAAATGGAAATCCAAATTGCGAGATAATCTCTAGAAATTTTACGAATTTATTTCCGTATTTACTGTAAACATATTCATTCACTGAATACGATTAGCAGTATGAAACGCTTCATATCAGCTGTAACTGAAGCTAATTTGCTGGATCCAGCGGTCGTAACCAATCACGGTCGCCTGCTGCTCAACAATTGCACAACTGTTGCCTCTGCTGAACGTTTAATATGCATATATGTTTATATTCGCAAAAACTATCTGAAGATAATATAAATTTCTCATATCTTCAGATTATAAAATATTTAATATAAATATAAAATAGATGCTAGCTCTATATTTTTATCGTATATTTGATTTATAATAAGCAATTTCTATTATAGAATTTTATTTGTTTCAATTTGTGTTACAATTTTCATTAAAAAAAATAAACATTGTTATTTATATAGATTTGAAATATAATACTAACACACATATAATTTTGAAAAATTTCAGACGAGATATACGAATTAGCTTAAATGTAACACATTTTAAAAAGCACTACAATGAGAAAAATCTATTACATAACATACATCATATTTATCGATTTAATTCCTCTCTCTAAAGTTTCATATATATATATATATATATATATATATGTGTGTATATATACATAGTGCTCGGTAATCTATTTTTATTTTCCTCATCGCAAAAATAATGTAACTAAAATAAAATACTATAGTCAATACTATAATAACATTTGCATGAGATAAGTAGTACTGTTTTACTTAATCGAAATACAGACTAAATACACATTAATAAATTGTATCATTATATGAATATGAATACAACTTAAAATAAAAATAAAAAACAGAAAAACATTAGTTGTTTTCATAAACATCACAATGTACATCACGATAACAGATATTTTAACATTCTGCAATGCATAGCTTTATTCGACATATATCGCATCTTTTTTTTTTGTATTTTTTTAATACCCATTCAGAAAAGACCCATGTGTTTTGCTTCATAAGTCGAAATGATGAAAAGTGATACTAACTATTATTATTTAAGTATAACATTAAAATATTTTGTCTAACGTTTTATCTAACGCCGATCCTTAAACATATTGGGCATAAAAGATCTCTGAGGCTGAAAACCATAATTCGATTGCCATGCAGGGTTAGATCCAATGTTGGACCCAATATTGGTTCCAACATTGTTCCCAACGTTAGTGCTTCCTTGCCAACTGGATGAGGATGCCTTCTTATTCATATCGTTTAGAGATACCCAGCGCGAGTCGTTCATGTTCGGATTATTACTATTTTGGCATAGCGATTTCGCCGGAAATGTTTGCGACTTGTTTTGCCAATTATCTTTAGATTTTCCCCAAGGATCCCCCTTGTCAGCTTCTCTGGACCAATTACTCGACGATGCAGCCTGACTATCGTTGTTCGTCCACCTATCTTTCAACCCAAGGTTGCTCTCATCACCCCAGGGATCCCGCGCGTCTTCCGGAAGGTCGTTCCAATCGTCTTTGTCTCCTTGATTCCAATCGTTAGATTTCTGCTGTTCCCATCGCGACTTGTTTGCATTCATCCATGGTTCCTTGTTGCGGCCGCCTAAACTTTCCTTGCCCCGATTCCAATTTTCGCCACCGGTTCCCGATCTGGATGGACCAGACCATCTATTATCCGAAGTCTGCCACGGTTCTTTCATGCAACCGGGTTTTGCAAGCGACTGTTTCGCATTCCATGAATTTCCATGAGACGAGGAATCTCTAGTATCCCAGGCCTTGTTCTGGTTGCCTGGCTTATGATATCTGTCGTTATCAGACAAATTCTGCCAATTTCCGCTCGTTGTCGGCTGCCTCTCATTATGCCAAACGTTTTCTGGTCTTTCGTTAACGGATCGTTGCCACGTGCTGCTCTGTTCAATAGCGCCTCGACTTGGTATGTCCCATTCATCCGCAAATCTATTTGGTGGCGAGCTCTGGCGTCTTGGGGGCGACAGCTGTCGTCTTGGAGGGGACTGCTGTCGCCTTGGAGGCGAGGCACCACGTCCATGCGATACTCGATGTGGCGAGAAGCGTCTCATGGGAGGCGACTGATGCCGCGGTGGAATCATGTCTCTTGATCTTGATGGCGACATCCTTCTGCCAATAGGCGACATAGGTCTTCTTTCTTGTCGTTCTGGAGACATCTGTCTCGCAGATAAGTCGTATTCCATCCTTTCTGGAGACATATGTCGTCTCGGTGGAGACAAATGTGGCCTTGGCGGCGATATGTGCCGTCTCATAGGTGATACTGGCCGACCTAAAGCTGGCATTGATCGTCTTGGCGGAGATGCTGGTCGATTAAATGGTGAAAACGAACGTCTGGGTGGCGACATTTGATGTCTATTGTCGGATGAAGATGTTATTATTGGCGATACTGGCCGTCTCTGAGAATATTCTCGATGCGACGAAGAATTAGGTTGCTGATACGACTTATCTGGGGAAAGATGTCTTCTAGGCGGTGAGCACGGGCGTCTCGGTGGTGATAGTAGTGGACGCTTTGGTGAATATCTATCTGGTGATGCTCGTTGCCTGAATGATAAATCCTGCCTTTTCGTTGGGGAAACAGGTTTTCTCATAGATCCTGTATTATTCCAGCGATTTCTATCGAAACCCTTATTCCTATTCCAGGCATTATCTTGATTTTGTTGTTTGTTTCTGTTGTCAAATGGTTTTTGAGAAAAATCAAATCTATTACTATTACCTTTAAATTTTTTTGCTTTGGTCGGCATCACCATATTTGGCTCTACTGGAGGTACATTGTGATATTTTTTGAATTTCGGTCTAGGAGTATCAGTTTCTAAATATTCTTTGTTCGCCGTCGTGATAACAATATCTTGAGCACGAATCTCTTGCACAAATCGACCTTTTAAAAGAGGATCGTCATCAAGGTCTTTCTTTGCTTGAGCCTTTGACTCAGACTCAGGTGGAGCAATGCGATCCCACACTGAACGCGGAAATTGAGTTTGAATCTTATTAGTTTGATCGAGAACCAAACTTAATACATTCTTTAATTCCTTAGCAGTTGTTACGTCAACAATGGGAGATGGACCGCTTAATTTTTCTTTTGCTGCTTCAAGAATTTCTCGACTTTCATTCACTTTCTGTATTAGATCTGTGTCGATTCGGTTACTCAATAATTTTTCTCTTAAATCAACTTGTTCTTTGATCTCCTTTGTTTTTTTATCAAATAATGGATTGATGCGAAGTGTTGAGTTATCATGAAACCAACTCTTTTTCTTAGCTGCAACATCTGATTAATAAAAAAAATCGATTAGGATGTGCGTATATAATAATTTAATATCTATTAGTTTTATACCACCAAACTTACCCTGTTGCCCTGGTTTAGGCCCAGGCTTTTCAATTTTCTTAGGCACTTTTTTTATTTCTATTATTTCGGGCGAATGCTCTCGCTTCAATTTTATTTTACCTTTCGTTGGTGAACCTGTACCGCTTTTCACTGCTTTAGTTATCTTTTTTGTGAGTAACACATTGGCTTTTTCCATAAGTTCGGGTTTTGCTAACGGATTCTTTCTTAATCGTGTATCGACATTTTCAGTTTTGCTATTATTGATTATTTTCTCTAAAGCCTTAGTGTTAGCCAACGACTTGCTTTCATCCTCCAGCATCTTGATAAACCACGGCTGCGTAAGCCTATGCATGAGTCTACGTTCCATTAAAATAATCACCTCGAAATGAGGTCCAGTAGGCAATATTTCGACGATGCATGCTCGAGTTGGCATGAATGGATGACCGAGCCCACTTTCTATAGGCCGTGCAAGTTCTAATATTGCTCGAACTGATTGTTTTGTCAACGTAGTAATCATTACAATGCGACGAAGAGAACTGATCTTTCTTAAGCATGTCATTACTTCAATAGCTAAAAGATATAATTTTAGAGTTTTATTATCGCAAGATACGTTGTAACCGGAAATACTAAATGTTATTAATTAATCGCCAATAAAACTAATAATATTAACAACAAAAATCGATTTTGCGTACCTCTACCCATATTGGTGCCTGCATTGATTATACAATAAGTCACACGATTTTTATTATGTAAATCACGCGCAGAACCTAGTTTATTTACAACTTCAGATGGAGACCCTGATATGAACGATGCATTGTAAATACTGTTCAATTCGCATGTCATTTCAGCTTCTTCTATTTCCGAAGGTGAATCAACTCCTATTACTTCTCGACATTTCTGTTATTAATGCAATGATAGTACATTACTCGTTCCGTTAATTTGCTTAATATTGCGTTTATGTGTATACATAACGCGCAATACGCCTCATTTGAGTTGTTTAATAATGCGTTTACTTACATACGTATTTTATGTAAGTTACGCAAGTACTTACAGATGCTATTGTAAGTCCAATTACACCTATTCCGCAACCAATTTCAAGTACTGTAATTTTTGGCGTGGGCCGCAGCATGTCCATGACTGCTTTAGCTACATTCCATGCACCGGCAGCGTTACACCAAAAGTTTGTCTTTGGTGCAATCTGTATTTTTAGATCACCCACCATTTCGTCTAGAGCTTCTGCTCCCACTAAGAATGTTGTAATGATTTTATCATCGCGTCTGAAATGAATGCAGTGACATATGCAAATTTCTGCTATTTAGAGCATAGTTTATCTTGTTTTTTTTTATCTGAACTCTTACTTGTTCAACGATTTGCAATAGAGAGATTTGACATTACAATTCTTTCCAGGACCAGACTCATATATCTGCTTTAAACGATCCATAGTGCTACGATCAATATTTTTCCCAGTTGCAAAGAGCAGGAGTTCATTCTTGCTATTGCAACGTACTAACAAATACAACCAATGTTGTCTGTTATCTTGATCTACACCTTTTTTTATGTCAATATCCATCGCGTCATCTGACGGATTTTCATTTGAAGAAAGTGTATCTTCAGTTGGAGTTATAGTTGTTTGAAGAAAATTTTCAAATATCTGTGCACCAATAATCATCGCTATTATTTTATACATTCCTTGTGTTTAATATAAATTATTTAATAAAGTGTAGCTTTTTATATTTCAAGTTTATACATGTATATAAACTTCACATGTATGTATATGTATGTATGTATATATGTATATATCTATAATAAATGTTAATTATATGTATATACATATATATCTTTAGATTAATTAAACTGTAAAAACATATCAGTCACGTTATTTGTTGTGTTATGTTATAAATTGTTACTTTTATAATTTTATTAATTTATTTTTTACAACTTATGTTACTTATTTTATAAATAAATAAACTTGCATATTTATCTATACATAATTCCAACTTTTAAATAAATATATGGTGGATATTAAAAGTGTACGATTAATTAATTCTATTGTTATACAATTAAGCTCATATTGTCTTTCATGTCCTTTTTATTGTCTATTACTTATATTGTAGAGTTCATATTGTAGAATTATATAACATTTTTCAAATATGTATGTATTCTTTTTGGCCATCCAGCTATATCATCAAGTACCAGATATTATTGTGTTATATACAAATAATTCTGATTAGATATTGAAATATATCATATACACACATGTCTCAAGTCATATTTTTCTTTCTTTCTTATTTCCACAAAACAAATTCTTATGTATTTCACATAATAATATGTACGTGTAATTTAATTTATTGCATTTTTAGTATATGATAATATCAGATAAATCTTGTACATTTTTTTATATTCTTTAACATTTATAATTTTTATATCACTTTATATTGTTTTGTTCATTGAAAGAAATTGTGTATTTTACATGATGGAAATTTCTACCAAGTACATTTGTAGTATTGCACTTATAGCAATATGTATAAATTAAATTTGTATATTAAATACGTGTCCTCTCTCTCTTTCTCTGTTCTTATTTTATGTATATATTTTACAAATATATACATACATACATATATATATATATATATATATGTAACAATTTATATACACACATTAATCATATGCATATTTCCTTATTTATTGTTTTATCATCATAAATGCAATTATTCCATTGCATGTGCAATTAGATCTCCGAAGGTTTTCTTTTTTTTAATCATATACATATGTATGATTATTATTATTATTATATACTTTTATAGTATATAAATTCTCCATATATTACCTTCGAAATGCATTTTATTATGTGGCTTTTATCATATATTATATTACTAAAATTCGATAAAGTATTTTTGACTTGAATAAATATCTTTCTTTTATAGTTTTCTTCTTTTTTATAGTATACGTTAAGTAGATTTAAAAGATCGAAGAATTACTCTTTATTTTGTTTTGCTCTATTTCACTCTATATTTTGTTTCATATATCTGACATTATCGTTCATAATTATTCAGATCTCATTTAGTTTTAACAAGATAGATATTCACAATTGCATGCATATGTCTCAAAAGCTAAATATTTTGCTAATATTTTGTGAATAAATGTAAATTGCATTCATATATCAAAAATATAGAATAATCAAAAAGTTTTTATTCGTTTTCATTTTATATAAAAGTTATATAAAGAAAAAACGAATAAACTTTTTGTGATAAATTTACCTTGATTGCTTTTAATACAAAAGGTGGTACAGTTGCATTCTCAACATTAGCACCTATTCCGATTTGTTCAAGGTGCCAGTTTGTTTTCAAGCTCTCCTGTTTTATAGTCTCGTGTACGTATTTTTTTCTGCCTATATACACACATATTATACCAGATTAGATAAATTTTAATATATATATTAATAAATACTTTTATTTTATTTATTAAAAATCTATAATTAGTAATATTTCATTCCTTTATGTAAGAAATCAGTACAATAATATTATCAATATTATAAAGAAACAAAATAAAATTCTTATTTACATCTCAGCTCAAAATAAATATGTATTTATATTACATATAATTTCCTGCAGAAATTGTTTTATTATAATATTCTGATAAATGTATTAATAATGTTGAATATGTAAACTATAAATTCTTAAATTAATAAGAATATATGTATATATATAAAAGAAATTAATTATTACTATTAAATATATAAACTTACCAATTTTTGTAATATATACTTTCTTTGAAGATATGAGTATACTTATGAAACAAAGTTAATATAAACAATTTCAAGATGTTTTACATACTTACACTGAAACTTCCATCGATTAGTATCAGATTCTTTGAATGAACAACGTCGGATCGGATCTATTTTACATATAGGTGATCCTTCTATTTTTTCTATTCTGTCTAACCATTTCTCATAAGGAGGATAAGAAACTGTTAATACTCGAGCTAACTTTGACAGTCTTTCCCTTAAAAACGTGTCTTTCTCTATAAGCTGAAAAAAATTTCCATGTACAGTTAGTGTAATTTTTGTCTCTTATAAATACAGTTAATAGTTACAAAAAAAGATAAGATTTACTAAATACCTTCATTTCATAGCACTTTTCCTCTAAAGGTTCTTCTCCGATCAGTGTCACTTCATCTTTATCTTCTGCCTGTTCTTCTCCTTCTTTCAGAAACAATTCTGATTGATCAGAATCTTTCATGCACTCGTCCACACCGAAGGTTTCATCCAAATCAATATTTTCAATCACATCTAAATGATGCATCACATCTTCATCTGTTACCTCCTTGTGTGCATCAAATTGATCTAAGTTAATGTCAGCAGTGAAGTCAGTAACATCATTGTTTGATCCTTGATCACATTCCATCGTTAACAAAACCAATTTATCTGTGCTTTTTTCCTCAGAATTTATATCGCCTGCAACATGATAAATGTTCTATGTTGCAGAAATGTTACACATGTAAATTCATACTTTTGGCAGAGCAAATTTTGACACAGTTATTAATTAATTGACAAAATTATCTCATTCTCAGATTTCAATATTCAAGCTACGATTGTAGAGAGATCACAATACATATTTGACAAAATTAGTTATTAATTATAATAAATATCTTCCACAGACGAAACTTTAAAAAGTAAAGCGTGGTCTACAATACATGGAGTAAGCGTAAAGTAAGAAGAGTAGGTTTAAGCAGGCATAAGGTTACTTCTGGCGTAAGAGCTGGTGCAACGGCGCAGGCGAAATAAATTAATTTTATTTCCTACTCCTACTTCTTACTCTGTTTACTCCTTGTGTATTGTGGACCACGCTTAACTTTCTACATCTTACCAGCGTCGTCAGTTTTGGAATCTTGTTGCGTTGTATTATCCGACTGTGGACAAGTTGCAACTTCTGCCTGCGTATCCTTTGTCACTTCAGGTGTCTCCATTTCTACGCATTCATCTATTACCTCATAAATCTCCTCTTTCTTAGTATCCTCTAAATATATTAAAGTATCAAAGTATGCATAAGGTATCATAAAAGAATTGTAATCATGGTTACGCTAATAGATAAGCATTTCTCGAATATTCCGCTTCAAATCGGTTTAAATTCCGCAATTGATTCTCGGCAGCGTACAGTTGAGACATTTACCCGTCACAGAATCGTCCATGGTTCCAATCTGTGCCAAAACACCAGGTCGGACGGACGCTTGCGAGAAAAAAAGAGTTTATCGTCGTCGAGCTGCGATATCAATAATTACACGACCATGCATGTGACGTAATGCGGTGACTGGCAAGCAAGAGAAATCGTGGAATGATCCGTCGTAGTTGTAGAAAACAGCAGCATCAGCAGCAACACCGGCTCGGCATGTACGTCTTCGACTGTTCCGTTGTTTACGAGAGGCAATTCTTACCGTTTGTCAGCTTGGCATTCGAAAATAGGCACCGAAGCAAAACGCGACCAACGCGATCTCGGCATCCACTTTCGCTCGCCACGTTCTCGCCCCGCACTCCTACAAGTCCTACATCGAGCGGATATCATGAAATATGAATGAATGTATAGGCCTATTTTTGCTGCGACGCTATACGCTTAGCTATTTAGTCACTATTAGAAACAGGACAGACATACGCGATCGCGCGTCGAGAGAAAAGGAGAGAAGATAGGAAGTACAAAAGGAACAAACGCGAAGAACATGCATTAACGATTCTCTGGCACACAAGTGCGTTCTTGAAGGCATCGAAATGCGACTTGATTGAAGATAACCTAACCTAAAATTGTTGGCGCGTTAGTTAATTAAAGTTGAGAAAATAATACGTCAAAATTGCAAAATTGCCGCGGATAAGTTTAAGCTGAATATAAAGTTTGCATCTAATCAATAAATATGTTTAATAGAATGAAACGTTAAGTTATCGTCTTATAATATCGGAAGGTAATTCGTTAGATCCAATGGTAACAACCAATCATGTTGGAACGTCGCTTAGCGATTAAACGCAGGCATCAGGTTGGATAATAAAGTTGCAGTAGAAACGTGCTTTAAAAGAGATTTAAGGCCAGTTCTTTTTAGCTGAACTAGTGCAGCCAGTTTAGTTAAAAAGAGCAGGCCTATAATAGATTTTAGGAGGCAAAGCATTTCGCACAAAATTCAAATACAATATTTGTAATTTAAATACAACTTGAACCTTGTGAGAAATTAGTAAATATTTTTCAATCGAACATTTTTTTATAAAACATATAATTTTATGTTTCTACTAAAATTATATTTTTAATAATATATACTCTATGATAAACAAATGCATATATTCAGATCAATATTTTTTATATTAAATATTTTTATATTATACATAAGAATCTGCAATATAAAACTAAGATTAAGATTTATTGTTTTATTTTAGATTGTTATGTACAATTTATATGTATTTAAATGTATAGGTTAAAATTGTTAACATTATACTGTAAAATACAATGTTTTAAATAACAAAAAATATTTTGAATGCTGTTTTCTTTTTTATTTAGACAGTTTTTAAAAATGTTTTATTTTGATACCTTATGTATAAAGAGATCATAAAATTAATTTGTTTAATTTTTTTTTAATCTGATAACAATTACATAAATTATATAAAGAAATGAGTTTTTTCAGTAAAAGAAAGACTCAAACTTAAAAAAATTTTAATTTTTTAATTATTATTAGCAATTTATTCTAATATTATTCCTTATATATTTATTTCAACACATACAATCTATACAACTCAATTCTGCAACTTTTAAAAATGTTTTACATTTTTGTTTGTTATTCCTTACAATATATTTAACAAAATATTTTAAGCGATGGATGACAATCTCTTCTTGTATCGTGTAAATAACCCGTTCAATTTCCCGCATTAATCCGCTCCATATCTTGTAAACTTCCAGTTAAAAGTAACACAAAGAGAGTGACAAAAAGACCGCCGCCCTTCAAAGTATACTTTTTTCCCTATTTCTTCCAAGGATTCACACCATTGGAGGCCCTACGCAAGGGGTAGTTCGGTGCGCCTCGGTTGAAGGGCGCTTACATCGCGAGCACGAGGGCGCGTCGAGGGCGCAGACGCGCGTCTTATGGATTTTACCCCCTCGCGTCGGGGGTGTCGGTGGGCGTCGGGTAAGGTCCTGGTCCGCCGAAGGGGAATAGGGCGAGGGAATGAGAGGGTGATTGTTCGCGCGCGCTGCCGCGCGTTCGCGAAAGGGAGAAGAAGCGATACGCGGCGTACCACCGGCCAGTGGCGGGAGGAGACGGCGAGAGAGAAGGAGAAGGAGAAAGAGTAGGAAGAGCAGGGGATGGGGGACCACCACCGAAACGACAGAAGCGACGGGTTGGGCCGGCCGTCTACAACGCGTGACCTGCCCGATGTCGCGGGGATGAACGAGTCCGCGCATATTCGCGCTGTGTACGAAACGACGAAAGGGCTCTGACATGTGACCGGGTCGGCGTGTGCATCGTCCCGGGGTGCGTCCGTCCGTCCGTCCGTCGGGCAGCAAGTTCCTGTGCGAGGACTTCCGTGGTCAGCCACGTGACGATCTCGGTGAGTACCTCCTGTCGCACCCTCGAAGGAATCTTGGATATCGATGAGAGGGAGGGGTGGATTTTCTAATGGTAATGGATTTCGCGAAACTTTACGCATAAAGGTGAACGATGCGCTT
Organism: Tetramorium bicarinatum; assembly: GCA_928718305.1. Lineage (NCBI taxonomy): Eukaryota > Metazoa > Arthropoda > Insecta > Hymenoptera > Formicidae > Tetramorium > Tetramorium bicarinatum. The sequence continues at coordinate 16,178,529 of OV788324.1, forward strand.
CTCGCTGATGGATATGTAATGGGATGGCTGGGGGTGGAAAACAAAACATTTATCAGTTACTGTAATGTTTTATTCTGTTCTGAGTTTAACGAAAATTCGGTTTCTTGAAATGTGACGTATAACACGTTTGCTTTTCCAAAAACCAACAATAAGATTTTAAGCCAAGCACTTTTTGCTTCTTTTATTTTTTTGAAAAATTAAAAACAAGATTCGTGTATAAAATTAGAGAAGTGAAACAATAAATAAAAAAATTAGTTAATTATGCTTTGGAAATAGTATGAAGGATAATATAAATAGTATGTGGATATATTTAGGAAATGAAACTTTATTTTTCAATTATTTTTAAATTGATTTTGTGTATTAACCTTATTTTTTCTCTTTATATATGTATGTGTGCGCGCGTATATGTGCATACGTATGTCTTTGAATATAAAAATATTTCGTGAGATTGAAAATGGTTTAAAACATGCCAAAACGTGTTAAAAGTCTGAATCTGTAGATTACAGTAAAAGTTTTATGAGTTTTATATGTTTTTTATATATTAAATATTTTATAATAAATAAAAATATTTTTGCATTTTTTCTAATGCAAAATATTAAGAGACAAGCGATTTTGTTTCAATTAATTTTATAAACGAGATATTTCATACCGATAAATTTTCCAGAATTTCAAAGTAAGTACGCTATGAAATTTAAAACCGCGCTGATATGCATTAATCAGATAAATTTAATCTTTATTCAAAAAACTCTTGTCCATTTAATGTCGCGAACATGATAATTTATCTATGAATCACTAATTAAGTATAATATTTAATTTATATAAATAAAAATCAAGATATGTATTCAAAGAAAGCATCAATCTTTGTGATTTCAATCAATTTAATATCTTATCAATTTGTGAATTCAATCAATTTAGTATCTTATCAATTTCACAAAATTTTCTAATATATTTTTTCTTTCTTCTTTTCTTATTTAAAAGACAATATTACAGATTGGCGCACAACGGAGATGATTTACATCGCGAAAGTTTGAAGCAGCGCGAATTTGTCTCTTCATCAATAGTCTCGTCGCATAGTTAAGAAAATAGTTTCACTTAAGTATTTCCTAGTTTTACTCTCTATCATCGTAAAGTCTTGTGTGCGACTGTCTTTCCTCGATATCTTACTTATACCCTTTTTTCTTTATTTCTCAACTCGGCGCAGCGTCAAGGATTGCAACTCTCGCGAGACTATAACACCGCGAACTTTCTCAACACGTATTGAACTCCATTTGCAGAATTGCAAAATGCAACACTAGAATATTCTATTGCAAACTACTACGTTTTTTCATTAGATTCAAAGGTAAATTAAATATTAGGTGAAAAGGTATAAATAGATAGAAGAAAGAGAATTTTTCAGTTGTATCGATTGGTCAATCAAAATATTGACATTATGATCGTAAAAAGAAAAAAGTATATGCCAGGAAAAGTATAATAAAATCAATTGCTTATAAAATATGAAAGAACGTACAGAAAGTAATGAAAAGAGAAAAGAAAGAGCGCTTTTACATCGCTTTTATCCAATCTGCGAATCTTTAAAGAATCTAAAAGCGATGCATCTCGAAATTAAACGTCAATTTTTAATTCATTATTAGATTAATAGCGACAGGAATAAATTTCTCGCGCTGCCAATTTTTAACAACTGCGAGTTCCATATAATTTTCATCAATTTTCGGGAGGCGCTTTTAGATGCACCGTTGCCGAATACAGTGAAAAAAAAAGCATATATAAACGTTACTAGAAGAAGAAATATCGATGTTTCATGCGAGAAGTTCAATGCTTACGATCGCGTGTCGTAGACCGTACATATACATATATGTGTATATGCATACGTACATATCGAATACATACCGGAGGCACATGCCGGCCTGACTCGATTACTCTGGCGCACTTGTCGTAGGGTTTGGATATAGAAGACAGGGTAGGGGGTTGTGCTCGCGTGTGGTTGCCACACGATAGAGCACGACACAGGGGAGATTCGCAGAGGTGTGCGAGCGTGAAGGTTGATTCACGCTCAGGGTACAACGGTATAGTCCTCTTTGCGATTGTATGTACCTCGATAAAGGCGATAGCGGCGCCGGTGCATAACGGCCGAATTTATTCCGGATTTCTAGGCGAATTGTCGCTGCTGCGAAAACAATTTTTCCTCTTGAGGAAGGGAAAGGGCAAAACAAACTCAGCTGAAATATTGTACGGTATATTTCGCCGAGCTATATTTTCTCACGTACATCCGGTGCATCTTTTAATATACTTCTAGAAACATTGACAAACTATATTTTCGAGTAAAATTTTTATGTTTAAACAGCTATATAAATTTTCAATATTATTACATTATACATTATACATTGCGCTGCTTTTTGTGGAATAATTTGTTTTACTAGATAAGCATAATATATGTTTATACTTGACCTTGTTTACTTGCCATTTTGTCGTCCAAATATAGAAAATAGTTTGCGCGTTAGAATATATTTGAAAAATATATTTGAAAAATATTTTTATTTATACAAATACGCTTTTTCGTTTTAATTCATATGGTATAAAATAAAAATTATAAAATAAACACAAGTAAAATAATATTGCTATACCTGGTCTATTTAAATTCTATGAAGTTCGTGTTAGGTCAACGTTTGGCAACGAACACCGCCGCATGAGCCGCATCTACGGGCAATTTGCAAACGTGGATGGCACGCAAAATTCGCTTAAATCATCAGACGATATGGTCAAAGGTTAATTCGCTGGAGCGCAAGAGGCGGAAATTGAGGACCAATTAGACAACCGGAGTATCCTACTAAATTGTATCGTAAACAGTAAAGCGCTCCAATCAATCGGCAATAGTACCGCTTTCCAAATGTTCCAAATATTTCCCATAAGCATCCTAAATTAATTTGCATCAATTTTCGAATCAATTTATATCAATATTTGAGATAAACTGCCATGGTGATGTGCAGAATTCACTTTAACTTTATGCCGTATTAAAAGAGATCGAAATAGTGATGGTTATGTTTGCTTTGCTGAGTTTAAAAAAATTTTTAAATGTATATTTTTATTTAAATGTAAAAAAATATTCAAAAAATTTTCGCTCTTTAATTAATTTATTTTTTGTATCCTTTCAATGCAGTAAAGAATTAATAAATAAATAAGTCAGTTCATAAATAAAATATTTTTAATTAATTTAATAAAATTATAATCTATATATCATTAATAAAATTATTAATCTAAAACGATTAAGGAGTAAGAGTTTAAAGTTAATTAAATTTAATATCGTGTAGAGAGGAACGACAGAGCATAAGAATAAAATTAGATAAATTAAAATTGTAATTAGATAAGGTCTTCTATACATGATATTAAATTTAATTAACAAAATTAATTTTTAAAAAATTTAATTTATAGAAGACCGTATTTAGTTACAATTCTAATCTATAATTATATTTACTTAGATCTTATCTTTCTGACGTTCTTCTATTAATTCTGTCATCAAGTGACTCATTCTATACATTTTTTTTATAAGCAAATAAAAATGTATTTTAGATTTAGTGAGTACACCACAAAATTTCGTTAAAAGTATCATTTATATTTTATTTCATTTAATAAAAGATTTACTTTCTTAACTATTACACGATTTTGCATAGTATAAATTAAAAAATTATATAGATATATTTCTTTGTATTGATTAGGCAAATGTGTCTTATTGTTATCAGCGTAAGCTATAAGAATTATTGATTTCATTATCATGATTGAGAATTATTCGAAAAGACTCGATTTGCCGATCAATGGTTTTTACAATGGTGGTGGATAAGATTTAGGCAATGGGCATTGAAGTTGGTATACTAATTCATTCTCATACTATACACCTTGGCATGGTTTCTCTCCTTCTCTCTTTCACTTCTTCGTACGATAGCCTGGGAATAGTTTCTAGAACATCAATTACACGACACTAGAAATAAGTTGCGCATTCCCAAACATGTTTGCGATCACCAAATTACATCGAATGGCCATTTTGAATCTAAATGCAAGTAAAAGATAACATAACTCATCTAAATACACATATCTTATTCGGGAAAGTATAATAATATCTGAAGAATAATTTTTCAATAGATCAAAATAGATAAAATAATTCCCATGGACAAACAATTTTTAATTTTAATAAAATTATACTTTAACTATTAAATACATAAAATACGATACTGAAATATACATATTGTGTGACTTGCAATTATATAAAATTATATACGTTATTTGAATTTCTTATTGCTTTTTGAAAATAAATACTTATAAATACTTAATATCAACGTGCTTGTAATTGAGAATGATTGAGAATCAAATCAATTTTCGCAAGAACTTTTTTATTTATTATCCTATAAATATATGAATTATTTCTTCTCTTTTTTTTCTCACGATTTTTCCCCCAATCAATCTGCACTTGTACAGCTTACCAATTCATTATCATTTTATGCCTTATCAGTTCATGTTATCGATCAGAGAAAAAAAGGCAAAAAGTATACGCTTTTCTTCCCGATAACTAGAATTAAAAAAAGTCATATTTAAAATCGCGGCTGATTAATCGGACCGAATCATCATCCTGGAAAAAAATTGCGTCAACTTCCTTTACCTGAGCACCGAATCTCTTTGTGACGATCATCCGGGAATAATATAATTGAATTCTATGCGCCAATCTGGGTTATCTCGCGATCGCGACAATTATATTACGGACGTCCGCAATGACCTGGATCACGGACGAACCGTTTGAAAGTTCCGAGATTCCGTTGTCCACGAAATCAAAATCGCGCTGCCCAAAATAACATGCAAGAAAAAGAGATAGACTGGCGATGAGTGCATTTATTATTAAATAATTTATGCGTAATATCTTTATCGGATTACGTGAAATACAATTTAATATGTGAAAAGTGATAAATTAATATAATGCGAACAGATGGTGGGAAAGCTAATGCAAGATTAAAGATAATTCTTCAAAAAAAAAAAAAAGAAATTTATTCAATCATTTTATTTACGATAATTTAATTTAATTTTTTGTTTAATAATAAAATGCATTATATATTTAAAAAATATTATTTTATTCAACCAAATCTTGTTTCTAAAACTATTTAGGGAAAATATTATTGTAAATAATTTCTCCAAATTTATATTAATTTAAATTTAAAATAAAAATTAATATATATTTAATTTAGTGTTATTATTTCTATTTCTGTTCAGTTTTGTTCTGTTAAATTTTGTTATCAAAGAAGGACTTCGGTAATTTAAACTTTTGGATTTAGCAACCCTACTCAAACCCTACTCAAAAGGGATCTATGGTCAAAAAGTTCTAGTCTAGATGATTTATTTTGAATTTTTTTAGTGCGATTTGTATAGGTGTGTAAACGATGATTCGCTTATCTGAAAAATTCAAATTAATTTATACAATTTATTTTAAAGATTTTTCTAGATAAGGGAAAGTTTATCTTATCGGTATGCATCCTTAACATAGGCATGTGAACGATAGTCACAATAAACGTACGTAAGATCGCCGGAATTTAAATGGCCGGATTTACGACCACCGCAAACTACCATGGACTTCCTCGTGTCGCCGCTAATGAACGCGACGGGACCACGCGTTCTGAGGTGATTTAAGTAATTGCACGTCAGCACCCGTCCGCTGACAGCCGTCGTGCGTTGCGTGCCATAGATTTATTACCCGCATGCTTTATACGTACATACGGGATGACGATAATTCGAAGTCGGCGAGGGTTATTGTTTCTGATTTATTGGTTTCTGCCAATTACGATAACACTTACAAAGCCGCGGAGACGGGAGAAGGAACGCGGGCTTAACAAACGCAGGAAACAACGAGCTCTTCCTTCTTGCCAATCGTCGCGTGATTAATTTTTAATTTTGTACACTGAAAAACAATTCTGGTCAAAAACAGACGAGTCAGAAAATCTTGTAAGATTGATCAAATATTCTGGTTATTATAGAACTCAATACTTATAATACTCTATTACCAGAATTCCTATTACAGTAATCAGAAGAATATTTAATCAATCCTACAAGATTTTTCTGATTTTTAATCAGAATTTTTTTCCAGTGTCTAGATCTATCCGCGCTTATGTTTGCGAGGTGATGCCAATGATTATGCGCCTGTACCGGACTTGGCACGTTTATTATGCGCGTGTTTCATCGGATGCGAGCGACAATGCACGCGCGTGCTGTGACGGGCCCCCGAACGTAATTTAGCGTGTCACTAAACTACCGGCCCGGAACAGCAAGGACAATATTTATCTAACAATGCAGAATTTATCAGCGACTGCACACGACGTTACACCCGTCGGTTCCGCCTGTCGCTTCTCTCTCTCTCTCTCTTTTTTTTTTTTTTTTTTACGAGAGCGCGAGAAATATCTGTTCTATGCGTCTCTTTATACGCGACGGGTCTCTTCAGAATGACGTCTCGTATCCGCAATTGACGAGATGATGCGTGAACGCCCACGTTAGCATTGTTATTCGACAACTCGACGACTTCGTTCACCGTCCGTTATCTGGCTGTGTAAACACGTAATAATTTCCAAGATCGTTTCATCGTCGCCTGTCTGATGATAATCGATGTACAATCGATGTACATCACGCGATCAGTACATAAATAGACGTGCAAATTATAGTTATGTCTTTGCCTGATAATTCATTTTTTATTGATAGATTCATTTATCTTGTTCTCTCTTTTCTTTATCTGTTATTATTATCTATCTTTTATTATCTTGTATTATAAGATTTTTTTAAGGTTAATCTAAATTAGCTATAAGCAACAGTAGCAATTAATAAATTGATTAACCGATTATTTTATCTGATTTTATTTTTTATTAATAAATAACTTCTTATTTTTTTAATAGTTCATTGATTTTTCTTTTCTCGTTAATTTCAATAAAATGTAATTTATTCACAGTAAAAGCTTTTATTAAAGTAATTTTTGGAGACAACTATTGTATGATTAAATTTTCTCTTTCCTCCGTGCCATAGTAGTACCATAACAATTAACTTTGACAAAAAAAGCTTTGCAAAATAAAATTTTATATTCGTTTCACACGTCCAATTCACACAGTCAATCTCAGCGAATATCCTAGTTTTTATTTTTTTTCACTGCTCGTTTTTAAACCGTTATCTCAAAAATAGACAAAGAGAGACTTTCACAGTTTACTTAATATGTGTCAACGATCATTTATCGATTTCTGCGAAAACTCAGACGTGAGTTAATTAGACCTATTACAACACATATCCGCGGTTATTTTCCTCGTCAGAAACTAGGTCTAGCGTTCCTTGAAGTATAAATTGATAAAGTAGTAAATTTCTAAACGCGGGAGCGCATACGTTGGACCGATTTCACAGCCGTTACGTTATCAGCCCGCATCGGCGACGCGTGGATCGCATTTTAAAGCACTTTCGACGATTATTAAATAAGTCGCCCATCGCTGATAATAGATTATGTTTTCGATTATGCGCCTGCGTGTACAAACGTAATTGAAATGTGTGTTAAAGAGTTGGTATATACAGTAATTAGTATCATATCTGTTATGCCAATATCGCGAAAAACGCAAATAAGATAAAAAAAACGATGGATGTGACCTCACAATCACATCGAGAGTTTAACGTCGCATCGTGAGATATGTTCACAAGTGAGAATGTTTCATAGAAAATAGCTGGACAGATTTGCGAAAGAAAAGTTATATCGAAAATCGAGAACGATATACTTCGAAGATTACAATGTCATATTTATACTTTAATAGATTCATATATATGTACGTGAGCCGTTATTCTCTTATTCATTGATGTCAGCCAGGAACGTAACAGCCCATATTATTTGGAACAATAGAAAATTGTATGTGTTGTTAGAAGAGGGAGAATCAATGATGCGAATAATTGATATAAATAGCGCAAGATGACGATATAAAATAACGATATAATTATCTATAAATATCTTTCTATAACGATACAGTATGTACTTACAATAAATGCGTAAATTATTCTATAGTGGTGCAAGCTGCTTGTTTTAAATAAACATTTACACAACGACGATTACGATAAATTTTGCTTCATATGATGAAAATGATATGAAAAGAGAGAGACAAGAAATACATAATTTTTCATTGGGTTCACCGAAAGTTTATCTCGACACAATTCTAATAAATTGTATGCTGGCACGTTGTTTATTCGATAGAATTAAAGAGCAAAATACACGTGAACTATTGATCAATCTATTTGACAGTAAAATTTCTTTATTGAGTTTTTCTTGCAGAAATAATCGTGATACTAGACGCAAAAGATCCATGAAATAATGCTTTAGAACGCTCAAGCCTTATTATAACGAATCAATATTAATTCAAGCGAAATTGATGAGAACGTTTAAAGCGCTCACGTTTCATTAAATCTTAAAGTCGAAGATTCTTACCCTCATTGAGAATATGTCAAAGTTCGAGCTGCATAGCGCGATGGCGTACAATTTTATTCCATGAATTTCTCTTCTGTCACCGTACTGAGATTAAGTATGAAAAAAATTGTAATATTCTATCATGATTGAGCTGACGATTAAATTCAAAGATTAAATTCATGATTATATCGTCGGTTATCGATGCAAATTTAGTATTAACACCTCATTATTATCGTCGCTTTACCAATAATATGTCAATTGAATGGGCGTCATTTGAATACGGTGTTAATAAATCCGATAAAATCAAATTGCAAGATATATCTATACACTATAGAGTCGATTGATCGGCGCATTTCATACTGCATGCACCGATTAAATTTTTTCGTCGAGTTTCTCACACGGAAATAACTCGGGTAAATGGAGGGCTAAATGCAGACAAAGAGTAAAACGAATCGATCGATCATATCAACTCGAATGAGACGAAACTTTGACAAATTCTAAATACTTTCAACTTTATTGAGTTGTTATAAATTTATCGCTATTAATATTACGAAAATGAACCAATTTTGTTATTATTATGTAATGTGTGTGTTTCAGTGCCCAAGATAGAGATGTTACAACAATAAAGGATTTGAAAAATATCATGTTAGAAAAAAAGTGAAAATTAATAAAATGTTAATTTTATCGACAAATGTGCAATGTCTAAAGATTTACATGCATTGCGCAAAATTGGCTGTTTCCGCGGAAATCATGGTTGTTTAACTAAATTCATATAATTAAAGTGTGCTTTTTACACATTTTCCAAAGCACTTCACACATGTATCTTCACAAATGTATGACATTTAAAAATACATTCATCTAACCTATGCGACACATCATTATTCACACATTTTCGGTGTATGGCATATCAATATTCACGCATGTGTGACTAGTTTAACAGTACGACCTTGAGGAGATTATAAAAGAAACAGGGACATGTAAAACGTAACTATTAGCAACGACAAGAAAGTTAAAGTGCCATCAATTTATTAAATGCTGCCTAGTTTGTCAGTTTTCAGTTTTGTGGCTCGATTAGGAGTGAAGAGTGCGCCTTAATTCTGGGAAAACTAAACGCCTAACAAGATATTAGAAACAGTTTGTATTTTAAATTCAATATGTGGGTAAGTCCATTACCTACAAAAGCGAGTGATAAGATAGCGATGCAACGCGCTCAGCACTCCGCTAATGGACAGTGATATTCGAACGGTCCGCCTGTGTACAGGTTTACGGCAACCGTCGGCGCGAGAATTATTGCAAAGTTTAACACTATCGTGCGAAAAGAATATAAGCGAACGCGAAGGCGGAACAACTCGGATGCGGGATGTCCACGCATGAAAAAATGATACTTCACCTTACCGAGTGATTTACGTGTCGTTAGCTCAAAGTTGAAGACATACCAATTGATCCTAATATCGAGAAAAAGTCGTTCAATTATTTAATAAACTGTTTGTGAAAAATTTTGGAGATTTTTATGTTTTGCAAAAAAAGAGTGGAAAAAAGAAAAAGCAGTATCGCTCCTGTATGTACGTGTGTGAGAATCGTCAAAATGTTGTATGTTCGTCGATTACGTATCAATCAACTCCGACGGACTACAGCGTGACATTAATATTTAAAGCCACGTGAACGCAGAGTCGATGGAAATGTGCCTTAAGTAGTAAAATACGACAAAAAAGAATATAAAAGTTCGTATTATTTACGCTTTCAATTTAGCAGTGCAGTTGAGATTTCTCAAAACTCGGAAAACCTCCAGATTCTCTCGTAAGTGTGTACGTCTTTTATATGTAAAATATTAAAAAATGAACAACGTTTATTGCTGATTTATAAAGAATAATAGAAAATAATAAGTTGAAGATAATTTCAAAGTATAACGATATTGTATATATTTTTATTTTCATGTAATTGTAAAATAAAAGAGATTTAATTATATCACATTGGACAAATACCAGTATATTATGTCATAAAGTGCCAATATTATCAACTCAATTAGATTTATATTGTATTATTTATATTTTTCAATAGAAATTGCAAGAAAAAACTAATGAACATATAAATTAGGAATTTTTATTTAAATTTATTTCAATTATGCTTCCAAGAATTGTGCATTGTAAAAAAGCATATAAAATTATGTATATTTCTCTATTATAAATTATATATATTGTATACTGTTTTAAATTTGTTTCTGTCATTCTACATATTTTTTTACAATACACGGAGAAAAAAGATGTAGTACATCTAACGAAAAATATTTAGTTGTAAGCAGATAGCTGCATCACTCTACTTATCTTTGTGTGATAGTTATGTACATGGTTAATACAACTTTTTTATTTTGATTTGTTAATTATGTCAATGTAGTTGCACGTGATCTAGTTGTGGCAACTAGAAATTGGTTGGAGAATTATTTAAAATAGCTAATCTATCTACATAATAGTTGCATCAATCAGAATGCCACAGAACATGTTTATCCTAAAGACGTCTCTAAGACATTTTTGCTTATTTGACAGTTGGTAATTAGATTAGATTATATGTTTACTTTCCAATGAGAAATGATGATCGAAAAATTATCGAATCGACGTCGAATTGATGCCTTTTTGACGCAAAAAACATCGATTCAATGTCGATTCGACATCGATTTGACCAATCATTTTTCACTGGGTTAATAATAGTTAATAAAGTTAAGTTAATAAAAATATATAGTGTTATTTAAGTACGATTCTGTTAGATTAATTTGCAAGAAGACAACGTAGTTGAGGTCAAAGATTATCACATCGCGAACTAGGGTTCAATTCCTTTCCTGCGCGTTTTTTTTTTTTACAATAACATATAAGCTATAATTAAATGGTGTAGTTGCTATTAAAATATTCGTAGTTGCAGTATTAAGAAACAGTTTGATTGAAGTAACTATGCATCATAACTCTTACAATTAAAGTCACTCAGTCATTACTCTGTAGTTGGAGCAACCACATAATTAGTTGTTCCGTATTTTACTATTGAATCTGATTGGCACAACTAGATTTCTGTACGGGTCAATCATATTGTTGTTTTTTCCGTGTATCTGCATACAATTTCGGTAAGTTCAACGTGGAAAAAAAATTGTATATGTACGTTTTGACTATACCCAGTTTTCTTGAGCACAAAAATAAGAAATTAAAATGTAAAAGATATATAAAAATTAAATGGAGTTGATAAAATTAAAGTTTCTTATTTTATATCTAATAAATTTTAATATTTTTTAAATGAAAATTTTCGTTATTGCTTACGAGCACAAAAATTGGTTTTTCCTATTTGAGTCATTCTGCGATAAATTCTTTATCAGATCGTTATTTACAATGAAATGTTGACATACATGGACATTAACATATATGCTATATCAGCAATGATAAACTAAAACTTTTCGCTCATTTCACTACAGTTTATACGTGTAGCGCTCGCTAGTCTGGTGAACGTGAACTTTATCATGGTTCAAAGGCAGAACCACGAGAGTGTGTTGCAACGAGGTGAATCCGTCGTTCACCTTTTCACAAACCGGCAGGATGATTCGTTCAGCAGTCGAGCGATTGTGGACTCCTCAATCGAGAATCATCAAAGAGCGTCGTTCTGAACGTCGGAATGCTTCGATTTTCCTAAAATATTTCGTGTCTTTTTCGTACGAATATGCGTATTAAGTGTATCGTTTTGTATCTGACACGTATCGTGTGTGCAAGTGTGATACAAGTGTCGCGGCCTTTAACTTTTGCGAAACCGCGAACAAACGTTGTCTTTCGTGAATTCGGACGGATATTAGAAAGGATTCTTTCGATTGTCGGAAAGGAAAAGGCTGGGCGACATCGATAAATTGAACTCAATCGTTTAGCCGTTGAGCGATGTCTTCCATATCACAGGGGACCAGAGCGAAATTAACGAAAAGAAGGAAAGAGATACTCATAAATCAAAGTAAGAGACTCACTAATAACATCATGAGGTCAACCGTGTCATATCGCAGCTCAAGCGTAATGCATGTCACGTGAAAAATGTTATACATTACTTTTTTTCGTAAAGTGAAGATGATATCTGCGAGACAGCGAGTTATTTAACAGAAAAAACTGGGTCGTATAAATGTCGCACATAATTTGGCGATACGGATATATCATCTGTGCCCTGCACGACGGTATATGTTAGTGGCAGGAAATTATAATGGCAGATTGCCAGTATATAAACATATTGGATAAATGTATTCTAGTATCGTGCACGTTGTTTACTTGTATGTGAATCAATGCTTGCGTGTCGTATCGATTACGGGAGGCGTGCGACGATGTAGTCAGATAGCGGACGCTATCTCGCGATGAAATTAATTTAATGACATCGAGTTTCAAACCGGAGCTCCCCGGGACTAACGAATGAAGGGATGAGCGAATTATCGATAAATCGCAAGAACGTTTCTGCGTCGTGTGAAATTCACAGGCACGTGCTTTTGCGCCCTTCGGAAGCGTCCAATTAAATTTATCGACGCGCTATATCTTCTATAAGGAAAAACATTCGTCAGTGCTACAATTCACGTTAATTTAGAACGGGAAATCTCATTTTATCTTATCGAATAACTGATAATTATATTTCAAAGCGTTATGATCTTCAGGAAGTTGTAATGTTTCATCCTTTAATTTTAATGAGGATCAGTGCCAAGTACTTAAGCTTATGCGAAAGTGGTATAGTTATAAATTATTTCGTGCAGTGATTAAGGTATTTAAGAGCAACGATTACATTTATGTAATTATAAAATAGCAAGCAGCAACATTGCGGAAATTAACAAGGTTAGGCAATCTTATCGAATTATACTACTGTTCTTGGATAGCATATCGCGCATGCAAACGTATCCGTGTGCGTGTTGTATGTATGAAATCAGATTTTTTATTTTTTTTTATTTCATTATATCATCTGAAAAAAAATTGTATTTAATTTTTCAGGATGCTCTGCTTAAAATTGATTAGTTTTAAAGTTAAATCATCTGCCATGTAACAAAAAGCTAACACGAGATAAGGAAGTAATTAAATCTGTGCTATATATCCTTTATATGCGTGTCACATCCCGGAAAACGAGTGTACAAACAAAAAATTATAAAATAAAATAAAATGCTGAATTTTATTTTTCTGTACTATTATTCTGCATTTTATTATATGTATGTACATGATAATTTAGTGTGGATTTATATACTTGCATGTAAAATGTAATTGCATTTTTAAATGAGCACCTATATTTTTTACCACGTTAATTGATGCTGTTTGTTATTTTGTACAAGAGAAAATTTTCAGATATTTTTGAAAGAAGAAAAATATTAATACAAAGGATAATATTAAGAGAACATTCAAAAATATCTCAATTATTAATTGAAGAGATTTCTTAATTTATTAAGTTCTAAAGAAGGCCCTATGCACTTTTCTGTTTGAAATCCTTGAAATTTGAGTCCTAATCAAAATTTTTAGTACGCAATGATATTTTGGAGGTAAAATGAATTGCGCTTTTCAAATATCTTATCGGCAATATTAAAAAAAGAATATAAGAGTTTAAAGTAAAGATAAAAAAAGCAAGCTTGTCTTTTTACTGATAAATATTCAACTAATATTCATTGTAAAGATAATTGATTTAAGGCTTAAAAAAATAATTGGTGCAAGAATGCGGTTGGTTTGAGAGAAAGACGTTACCGCATCTCTCTTGATCTTATGTGTTCTTCTCAGATTATTTAGGAGGATTGATCGACTTCTCTCATTCATCTTTGATTGACTTTTGTTACAGCATAACCGAATGTCGTGGAGCAGCGAAGTGACGCATGGCTAGATAAGGATTTCGCCCGACTTAGGGAACCGGGCGGTATGGGTTTGCCGCGTTTTTCCTTGAAGAGATACTTCTTCTACGTGCTATGTCTGACGGGCACGTTGCTGGTCTTGCTAAATCTTCTGCAGGACGAGATATGGCACAGCACGCGGCCGCATCCCGGCCAGCCACAGTCCGTTCGAGCTGCCGGCGACGGGCCAAAGGTATGTGCTAAATTATCTTAGAATTATCTTAGAATTATTATTCGACGAAAGAACTGTCATTATCTGATCGTACATGGAAAAAATACTATAGTAAATTTACACACAAAATATATCTCTTTTCACAACGCTTTGTTTTATAAATCTAGGATGCAAAATAATGATACTGTAATATTAATTATATTTGTATTAATAGAAATTATAACAACAAGTAAGAAATTTATTATCGGTTTTTATTTATTTCAAAGATAATCGAATAATACTTCTTCAAAATAAAATAAAATCATCCTTGTGAGCATTGCTAATTAAACATTATAATTTTTTAAAATATTTTAAATTGTGTTATAGACGAATAAAAGCTTCATAGAAACTTGCGATATATTACAACATTTATATTAGAAAGTTAAATTTGTTTCAAAATTACTATGCTGATATTATAATTTTCATTATAAACATAATAAAATGTATACTAAACATAACTGTGTAAGATCTTTTTTGTTCTCTTTTTAATGAAATTTACCTTTTAAATCACATTAAAATTTTCGATATATTTTGATGTAATTTATAATTAACAGTTTTTTTGCGAAAAATATGAAACGAAAAATACACAATATTTTTGAATAAAAATGATTTGTACATTATGTCATAATGTCGATGTATGGCAATAAATTTTTATTGAAATTTTTACTACAGTACTTTCCTGCGAGAAATACTCGATTGCATAACTCATAGTTCATTTATTCATAGCTGCAGTTATTTCTGCAGTAGCGATTGTAATTGCAGATCGATATTATTTTGGAAGAAAACAGGATAAGAGTAAGTTATTATCTCGATACGTTTAAACATAATGTTTATTATTCGTAGTATCTCGTGTTTGATATCGAAAAATAAAAATACACAAGCTCAGTGTGCGTTTTCCACTAATTGTAATATTTGTATATAATTTGTATACAAAGTTCGAATAGATTTTCTTTTAAATTATTGTTATCTATTGCGGTTGTTGCTACCGCAACTTGCGTTGCTAGATATATTGCTACCGCAACTTTTGATAAAATAGGAGAAAAAAAGCAAGAGAGAAAGGGAGAGGAAAAAGTATAAACAGTATAAATGGTTGCAATATGAATCATGGCTAAAGGAATAAAAATGAATTTCGCTCGCAGATGAAACCCGATTGGCCTTTGAAATCGAAGAAGCCGACGATGCGAGTATTACGCACTCGGGAGCGAGTGAGGAAAAGACTTTCGTCCGAGGTACGGTCAATTGTAGCGTCGATTAATCCCAAAATGACATGTACATACCTACACGGAAAAACATTTAAAAAAAACAACGAAACCTTACAAGTGTTTTGCATTCTTAGATACGTGTTAATTCAAAAAATCCAACGATGAAAGTATATGTATATGAGATCCGGCTGTATAACCGGATTTGTTGCTGTAAATCTTCTTATTTAATAGACAGATTATTCTCACGAAATTCTGTTTGATATTGTTACTTTTTCCGTGTGTCGTTTTGCTTATTCTTGCGCTTTAAAAAAGTACGGTGCGTATGCTTGCTTTTCGAATTTAGTGGCTTCCTCTTTTTCGACTGGGCTCTCATAGTTATAGCTAATAGATCGTATAATTTATGGCCAAATATATAATGAAGAAGATTATAATGTTCTGAATAATATGAATAATAATTTTTATGAGATTCAGTGATCGTGAATAAATTTTAATTGAAAGAAACATCGTTTTAAATTTCAATGCTTTAGATGCAATTATAAATATATTAAAGTATAATAAAATTTGATGAAGATTATTTGAAATATCATCGTAGCTTATTTAATGTTTATTTCGTTAAATACTTGCTGCTAAAATAATAGCAAAGCTATACGAATGATTAATGCTTCAGATCATAAAATGAAAATTCTTATATCGTAGTATGCATTAGAATGGCTTAATAGTCTAGCCTTAATAGCCATTGCCTGTAGCAGTATATTGATTTGTTTTTTTCCATGTTATTTATATGTGGGATGAGAAAATACTGTTTCAACATTTTCTTGTCATTCTTTAGATCATATATTATCCATATAAAAATATATATCAGAGAACACAGCTTTTGTATTCGCCTATGCATAATATTATGTTTAGAAATTTTAAAATTGTCACTCGTAGGAATTTTTATACTTGCTGATAAAAATAATACAAAAAGCGTCGTATATAAGAAAAACTTAAATTAATGAATATTTAAATGTTACAGATAGTAGAAAAATAATATATAAATTAATTCACTATCGCAAATGTCATCAATATACTACACCAACCCTATTATAAAATTTTTTGAATGCGATATTATTAATAAATTTCTAGTCTAAGAATAAAATCTATAGCTCGTAGTATTATCTTTTTAGTTGCAGCGCAGAGAATGACATAATATATAAAGATTAGTTTTCATTCATTTATATATTCCTTTTTTATTCGAAGGCATTGAATATAAATGGAACCGCGAGCTTGGGCGAAAATTCAATAGACTCGGATCCATCTCGAAGACCTTGGTACATGAAAGGAGGAACCAGAAGACCTTATCCAGCGATAAGAACTCGCAATACTAGCAAAAGATTGGCTCAATTGTGGCCGGAGGAAGATGTTTACGATGATCGTGTGACTAATCAGGTAATTCAATTGCACAAGAATTTGCGGAATTATATAAGATTTAATCGATGATTTATATGTACATGTACATAATATTATTTATTATTTATAATTATCAATTATATATCAATTTTACATATGTAAATCTATAGATCGAGAATTTTCTGTGTGTACTTTTTTCATATTAATATATTATATTTGATATTGGTTCTTGTGTGTAATCAATTTAAACTTAAAATTTTATTTAACAGAATTATCGAAGATAGATTGTTTTGTAATTTAATTGATAGCATTCGATTAAGCGATTTTGCCCAAGCACATACTAATATTGTGAATAATTTTGCAGCTAATGTTCGTGCCACCCGATTACAATAGAACAGGCAGCGAGCATCCAATAAAGAAGATAATGATTTCTCATGGGATGGCCGAAGCCAAAATCGGTCCTGACATATTTTTCCAGCAACGCTGCCCAGTGAATACTTGCACGATCGTCCGCGATAATCCGGACAGTGCCGATCTCATTCTATTTAAGGATTACGTCACGCATGTGGGACGAAGATCTTACAATCAGGTAAATCAGATACAGCGTCAAGCAATATTAATTTCTGCGACCCGAGACAATTGTCCTCTTTGATCGACTCACCGCTATTTTCGCTCATATCTCGCATACGTAAGAGAGGATTTATTCTATACATATATATTTTTCTAATGAAAATTATGCGGTTTTTTCGGCAGGTGTGGATGCTGTATTTTTTAGAATGTCCTTATCATACGCAGAGCGTGAAGAACGCTTTTATCAATTGGACCGCCACATATCGGCGTGATAGTGATATAGTAGCACCTTACGAGAGGTGGCAATATTATGATTCCAGTATCACCCAGATTCCACAAACGTTTAATTATGCAGCAAACAAAACGAAGAAGGTAAGACTTACAATTAGATCTATTACATATTAATCTTAAGACCTTTATAAATATTTTAATTGTCTACGAATCAAAATGATATATATTTAATATAAATATAAATATATATTTTAATTTAGAATATAAATTTCTGATATATATTTGTAAAATATAAAGCATATGTTGCATTTATACTTTTTGCGCGTTGTTCTCGAGTTCACGCTATTCTCGCTCTAGTCGAGCACGAGTAAAATACTATCAGCATATGACATTCGCCTTCTTCTACACCGCCCGTTTAATCAGGTCGCCTGGTTCGTTTCCAACTGCCATCCTCGAAATCAACGCATGCATTATGCCAGGGAACTCTCGAAATACATCCAAGTGGACATTTACGGCGCGTGCGGCAGCCTGCGTTGCCCGCGGTCGCAGTCGCAAACGTGCTTCGACATGCTCGACGAGGACTACAAGTTCTATCTCGCGTTCGAGAACTCCAACTGCAAAGACTACATCACGGAGAAGTTCTTCGTTAACGGGCTTGGGTACGTGCGATGATATTTCGTGCTCTCTCTCTCTCTCTCTCTGTCTCTCTCCCGCTCTCCCGCTCACTCTCACGCTCTCGGCGCACACAATCCATACCGCGAGCCGCGGTATTTCAGATACGAGCAGCGAATGTGAGCAGCGACCGACTTAATACGCTCGATCATTTCACCCAGGGGTCGGCAACCTTTGCCAACTTGTACGGTATCTCGAATAAGGTCGCGTGCCAACTCCCTCGTTACCTAATCTCCCTCTATTCGCGTAATGGACAGAAACGCGTACTGCTCGCGCGGTATTAATTAAAGCTCCCGAACTGGACGCGACCGCGTTCAATTCCCGAGTGTGAAACATGCGACACACACCCGGCACGGCCCCCTTCGTCATCGCCCCTCCTTCTCTCCGCGCGATCATAATTATCACTTTTTGTGTCACGGATCTTTTTCCCTCGGGTGTGCAGGCACAATGTCCTGCCCATCGTGATGGGCGCCCATCCGACGGACTACGCGCGCAGCGCGCCGTACCGCTCCTACATCCACGTGGACGAGTTCGAGTCGCCGAAGGAGCTGGCCGAGTACCTGCACCGGCTGGACCGCGACGACGAGCTGTACAACTCGTACTTTCGCTGGAAGGGCACCGGCGAGTTCATCAACACGTACTTCTGGTGCCGGGTGTGCGCCATGCTGCACGACGACCGTCCGCCCAAGTATTACAAGGACGTGAACGAGTGGTGGCGAGGGGACGGCGTGTGCACGACCAGCTCGTGGCGGGAGCACGACCTCGCGCGCTCGCAGAACACCTGAGGAGACGACGTCGCCCCGGGGATACGTTTAAAGGGCTCTTCCGGCGGTGCTCACGGGGAGTTCCGTGCGTGCGTGCGCGCGTCCGCCCGCGACACGTTGCTCAATTTCTACAAACGATTCCGATTCTTCCAGAACAGAACATTGCCTGAGTCCGAGAGGCGGTCGGAGGCTTCGAAGAACGTGTATCGTGCTCTCGCGTCTAGCGACAAGCGGGCCGCCCGAGGTGCTGGTCCGATCGCGAGGCTTCGAAGCGAGGTCCCGACGCGAAAGGACTTCGCACGATCTCGTTTCGCGGGCACTCGAGCTCTGAAGAAGGCATTAATAGGACCCCTCGTCGGCGAAACTGTCACGCGACTTTTCATCACTCCGTTGCTTTTAGCGGCGCTCGAAAAGCTACGATTTGACGATACGAAGCTTCGCGCTTCGCCGTGCGGAGTGACTTTCGTTCAGTGATCGAGACGCGGATAAGCGACGAGGCAGAGAAATCTTTCAAGGTCTAAATGAGAATGCTCGCTCGCGTGAAGGATCGCGCGCGAATTGTTTCAAGGAGGGCAATCTGTGTGCCTAATTGTCGAATCTTCCAAAATAACGTTTCTATACACACCTTTTTCGGATGATAAACGAAGAATTGAGACGAGAGATTTTATGAGAATAGCCACGACAGACCTCTGAGAGGTCCTTTTACTTCGGGATATCAGGACGGAATTCATTCGGGGACACAAAATTTTGCGGTGTTCATAAATTGGAGGAAAAAATTGGAGGAAAAATTGGAGTAGACGTATGGAGGGCGCCATGAAATAATACTATACGTATTACGTATTACGAGAATAAAATGCAATTTGTGTAAAAAAAACTCAATTTTCGCTGCGAATTTAGTACTGAATTGTATTTCTCGTGATCCTAAGCTTTATCTGTGCAATTAAAAAAGTGTACGCACGACGTACACTTGAGATGGAGAATTAGGATCACGTTTGCTATTAAATGTGCGATAAGCATGGATTTACGGATTTAATATGTGTGTATGGGATGACCCCGGAATCACCGGATGATCTTCCAACTGCATGTATTAGAGGACCAATATGAAAGATAGTGATTTAAAAAAGACGTTAATTAGCATCAATTAATAAAATTACGATGTTAATTAACATTTGAAATTCAGCAATTTTTTACAAATTCGATCATGCAAATAATATTGAATTGATTCATAAATAGAATCTGTGCTATACATAATTACTGGATCGTTTCTGAAAAACCAGTATTACCCACGATATTTAATTATTTTATCATTTATAAATCAGTATTTATATTATAATAACGTTTTTAATATAAATATAAAAATTCAATTTATTAAGTAAAACAAAAGTTACGAATCAATTCAATAAAACCTTATTTCTTAATCGATTTTATCTTGACAAAAATTTAAAGTTAAATTATTTATTATGTCGGTAATTGATAATTAATTATGATGATAAATAAACATGTGAGAAACGTTGCTAAAAGGGAGTTATTTGTAAATTTATCACGAGAGCTGTAGCTGGAAGGACAATCGGTGCAGAAAGATCTACAACGTGCTAAATAAGTAACAACTAACTACAATCTGATAAAAGAGAGAAAATGAGCAATTGCAAGATTTGCGTGTAACGGAAAAGAATAGTGGCGTCTAAATCAAGTGTGTAAACCGTGTATTATTTTGTAAAGCAATTTATGAGCTTTTGTCGAGGAGGAAGAAAAAGCTCGCTGCTTTTCGTAGAGTGAGAATTACTGTTCAGTATTTAATATTATTGTTCTTTCTTGCAAATTCTGCGAGGAGATCTTATCGTTGTACGTTATAAGTGAAAAAAAATTCATGTGCATTCAGATTACATTACGTGTAAAATTGTAGTAAACTTTACTTTTCCGACAATAATTATACATAAACTGCAATAATAATTTTCTATATATACTTACACACTTATGTATTCCCACTTGTGAAATTAACAGAGTACAGGATTTGTAATAGGATTGATAAGGTTCTTGGATATAATTAGAATGTTAATTAGTATGTGAATCACATTGTATATTTAATAACTTGCATTTATATTTTTGTTAAAAGAATGCATGTATTTGTATATTTTGCGAAACGAAGCGCATTTATTTTTGAGCTACGTAGTATTTATTGAGCGTATAAATAATATCGCTCACGTAATAAACGCGCGTGAGTTTATAACATATGCTTAAGAGTCTTATCCTTGAGTGCACACGAATTTTGTTATGTAATAAGTCGTTTTGTCGAAGTTCGCAGAATCTAGTCAAGAAGAAGCTCAGTGAAGTATTTTCGAATATAATTTATAATAATAGTATTATATATACAGCAAGTACCTGTTTGAAATAATTCCTATTATATTTTTTCTTTTCAATTGAATTGATTTTGAATTGAATTCAATTGTCCGTACAGGACACAGCACGTATTGTCGCACGACGTGTTCACTCCGTGGCTAGTGTCAATTCGAAAACAACGACTTCCGGTTTGAACACTAGTCTAGCTCAAACGTAGCTCAAACTTGGACGGATTTGCTCCACAGAAAAGACAGAAGCACCGAGAAAGACGAAAGCGGAGCGCAAAATATATATTTGAAACGCACGAAATGTAAACGTATGTGAAATCACAATTTAGTCACCTCGAGGCAAGTTTAATCACCGATCTCGAACGGTTCCTACATTATGAATTATTCACAGTGCGCACAACCAGTAACTAGATATTTAACTAGATAAATAACTAATTAAACGATTAGTCAAAGTCGACCGTATCAATTGACACCGAGAAGATGCGCATATCTTGAATAGCCGTTCCTTCTTTTACAGCGTCCAAATTATGTTCATATAAATTCTTTGTTTCAGATAGAGATATTATATTTTAGTGATTACTAATTTTCATATCAATTAATATGCTTTATAGTAAAAATTAATTGAATTATGATTTGCTGCACGTGGAAAGTTATTTGTACTATTTTATATTATAATGTTAAGTTTAAAATTTATTATTTATTTTATGTTATCGTTATATGAACGTTATCAAATTTCTTTTCGTACATGTACAACTTATAATATTGTCGTTAATTTATATACGATCTTTAACATGAATTAAAAATGGAAATCTGGCTGTACAAGTTCTTAATTGTATCATTAGGTTTATTAGCGATTGGTGCTGCTTGTAACGATTGGTGCTGCTGTACGACGTATGTAAGATGTGTGTACATCAACGACGAACTCCCGATTCAAGCGGCCAGTGTAGAACTGAATATAAGTACCAAACATTAGATTGTAGGCAGCAAAAAGGGCGCGAGAGAATAACGCACGCTCGATGTCGAGATATATCAGTGGCAAAATATGTGATAAATAAATGTTTTTCGAGTGTACCATCGATGTTAGATACCCTCAATATGTGCTAATCGAATGGAATGATAAATCGGAAAATTGCTAAAACCAAATAGCTATTATTTCATAACGAATGGAAAGAATTAATGAAATAGTACCAAGCAGGACAAATCCAGCATTTTTATTAGTAACATGCAAAAATATTAATGCAAAAATTATACAGCATTTATAAAAATAAATAAGGCTGAAAGTTTTATTGATTGCATGGTAATGTGTGTTCAGAAAATTTAGTAATAAATGGCCATTTCTATAAAAGAAATTTTTCTGCCATTCTTCGAAAGCAGTTATTAATATTCAAAAATAATTTAATTGTCTTCAAAAACGCCTCGATATGCAAGTTTAAATTACCATTACTAAGCAACTTTTCTGATATTTTTACAAATTTATATAAGTATATTTTTTACTACAGTCTAAAAATAATGACTTTCCTCTACAGTATAATTTTTAATTAATTTTATTTTGTTTACTCAATTATATTACAAAATAAGAGCTATTTAGTTAAGCAACTTTTCCATTGTCACTCTGTACGTACAACCGTTTCTGAAAGCGATTCGGCTCGATCAATATTTTTGTCCGCCCCAAATTCAACGATAAGTACGAGATGTTATTACTTATTCTCTCGACGATTGCCCGTTGTCAGTCTCTAGATAGCACATTTGTAAATAGTAGCATGTACGAAGGTCATATTTCCGTAATGTAAAGAGAAAGAAACACGTCACCGCATGTAACATTGAATATGTCGATCGTGGTAGATAATAAGGCTACGCGAGACGGTATTCGCCTTGATGAAACGTGAAATCGGTTCAAGTTCAATGCAGCTTCGAAATAGGTGTTATTATTCGGTTCGTAATGTCGGAAAATCAATATCGGAGAATGTATTCCACATATATATTTGAATGCACAATATTGTTCGACCCGGCTTTACACTCGAAATCACCATCTTGACGCGACGGTAGAACTGCGATTTTGAAACCAATTGTTTCGACATAACAATTTGAACCGATCTCACGCACTCGAATTCGGAATCAAGTACTATTTCGCACTGCTCTAGTAGATAATGCATTCAAATCAATATGGAAAATTTGTAGAATTGTAAAAAAAAAACGTGTCAGGTAACGTGGCTCGTTTGGGCGCGCTCATTATTTCTTTTTATCGGACATCGCCTGCACTCAGCGAGCCACGATTAGTGCCATAATGTTATAAGATCGTGAAAAAGTAATCAAAAGTCGTGTCGTTGTCCTAGCCGTTACATCCACAGTAAAGTGCGGCGGAAAGTCCACGGAGACATTAGCCCACATAATTTTTTATGTTTGCGCATACTAAAATTAATTATGACGTGAAAAACTAAATGAAATCATAAAATTTTGTTGACAAAGAAAATTTTGACTGTTTCTACGAAGGCTTGCGTACAATTCTTATTTTTATATTCCGTACAATTCTTATTTTTATATTTTTATATTGTGAGAAAGGCCAATTTCGTGGGGAGGAAAGCTCACTTTTCTCCCCCAGTGACATCAATATTTCAAAATGTCCGATGGTTTTCGTAACTTTTCAATCATGCGATGTTTTATTGAGCACGGCAACATTATTATAGTTTTATGTGTTCATGTGTCATATGTGTTCATACATTAGTTATATCTACTTTTATGCGCATTCCTGACCTAACAAATAAAAAACGAACACTATTCTCAATTTTATCTACTTTTATGCGCATTCCTGACCTTACAAATAAAAACTATACTATTCTTACTAATGCTATTCTTAATTTTATTGTCTCTTGATTTACCATCATTCCCTCAAATGCGAGAATTATCAAAATACGTAATGAATTTTTATTTTTTGTTTCAGAATTGTAAAGCTATGATGCGAGCTATACATACTTTACATAACTTCTAGTGAGATACGCAATATTTGTAAAAAAATTCCATTCATAATGAAAAACAGTAAAATGCATAGAATAACGCATAGAAAAACACGGAACAACCAAAATAACGCCAAAAATAATACAAAGGTTATATTATTTATATAAAACACAAAGAATATAGAAAATTTAAATCAAACAGTGACAATTTACAATTGTTGTTAAAGCCATAACAGTACTTCGTAAATATTTATGAAAAATTGTAGGATTATTTGATCAGAAAAGCAATTTAAGTTGGTTCTTTATGTTAAAATATTTTTTCAAAATACGTATATTTCATCAAAAAAAGTATATTATTTTTCAGAATTCAACTACCTAATTAAATGCATCAAGTTTTTTGGCAAAAATTTTGCAAATTTAATAAATAGTATAGATTATACATTATTGGTATATATACATCAACGCAAACACACCCCTAAAATACTCAACATTAAACCCAGATACTAATTCAGACCCCCCCTCAATAAAATCTATTGGAGATCGATTTAACTCAGCTAAAATCCTGATAAAAAATAAAATAAATATTAGAAATATTATAACCCTATATCACATATAAATCTGTCATTTATAAAAATTTATAAATGAATATATATCTCTCACTTAAAATTATTAATACTAAAATAATTATAATAAATCTAACCTCATAAGAAACTATTTGGGCAATAACTCGCACTATCCCAATTAATATATACATAGATAGCAGTCTACTCTTTTAGTTTCACAAATATACAAAATTACAATTATACGAATACAAAGAATTTGATCGCGACATCTACGTAACGATAGACTTGAAGCTGAGTGATGTCTTTTGAATGAAAGCTTTTCGGAAAAAAGGAGACACAAAATAAATCATTTCTTTAGAAATAAATGTATAAATTCAATATATACGAGATAGCAGAAAGATACGCGATAAATCCAACTCTTATAATTTAAAATATCGAGATCATATCGGTGCTGGATAATAGTATCGGCCACAGTTCATTTTTCATGATTTTGCATGTAAATTTCATAATTTTTATCGGAAATTTGCAACGTCTCGTATATGAATATTCCTTTCCTTTGCCAGAACTTCCGTTCACCCACCTATAAATGTCAAAGGTAACACAACCCTCATGTTAGAGAGTTTAATCACGGTGAAGAGATCCACGAGTTCGGAAATAAATAGGGTGACAATCATAAAATTATTAATACTAAAATAGCTTATTTTGTATTATATTTACATAATAAAAAATGGAATAAAATAAAATAAAAAGCGGAATAAAATAAAAATAAAAATACTGCAGAAAAAATTCATCATTTTTATTAGCATGTAATACTAAAACCAATATATGTATATTTATAAACTTGTAAAAATAAATGTTAGAGAAAAAACAAAAAAATTGGCTCGTATAATTTACGTAATGTACGTTCAGATCTCGATATTGGAAATTATTTTCATAAAAGAAATTTATTTGAAATTCCGGATCATTATTAGTTATTACTGTTAGAAAGTGTACTTAATAATTATTAGTTATTAATGTTGGAAGTACACCTTCTAAGGTGTACTTAATAATTTTCAAAAACCTCTTATTGTGCAAGTTCAAATGATTATCATTCCAATCAGCTAAATACACATTTGTACATTTGCTTTTATATAGGTACTTTCTTTTTGAATTATGCTATAGTACATTAAAAAAATAACAGGTTTTTTCTACAGTACAGTATTTAATTCAGTCTGTCCATTCATTACAAAATAACAGCCTTTAGTTCCAACAACTTCCCGATTGTCACCTCTACATGTACGTACATACATTAATGTATGCTTTATGTGGAGCACCGAAGCGAAGTGTCCTCGTGAGTTAATAATGACTAATAGCTCGACGGCAAATGAAGCTTGACAGATGCGGGCGCGCATAGGACGATTTGACGACTCCATCGCATGACCTGCGTGTCTAATGTAACCATCGGCAAGCTCGAACGGATTTCTCGCATGTAGGTATCGTTCATATGTGCGTTGCTGTAGTGCGTATTAGTCGGATCCCATTTTCGAAGTAATTTGCATTTCGGTACGTCTACCGCCCGCCGAGGATTCGCGTTTCATTGAAATCCATCCGCCGAGAGATACTCAATGGCGCGGATTTAACATTTAATATCGCTTCGCAGATTTCTTAGACCTTTGCGGGAGCGAAACGTCCCGATATTCTAACGAAATAAGTAGAGACTCTATAAACATCCCGTACACGACGACGTATACTGCATAGGTAAATACACGTGTTTACCGACGTCGTTATCTGGGTCAGTTCAGGTCGTCGAATTTCGGGACCATTCGGAGGAAGATCTCTCCCTCCTTCTCTCTAAGCGTTCTCGCTGTGTGAAAGAGGACTCCTCCTCGACTATTTATTACGTGCAGCGGAGAAACCCACTTCTCTGTGCGCTTCGCTGTCTCAAATAAAATAGAAATAGAAATAACTAGCAGACTCTAGATCAGGACCAGACCGTGCGAACGGAATCTTACCGAAATTCCCGCCTGTTCCCCTTGAACTCTCGCCGCTAAGTTAAATTACCCGAATGTTCTACGGCGAAAGCAGCTTTCGCATTTAATTGCGTGACTATTTACCAAATACTTCTTCGTTGTTTGGGGCCCGCGAATGAATTTATTCGTAAATTACGTAGAACGTACACTGCGAGTGTAGAAAAAAGGAAGGCGGTAAAAGCGTGCGCAAATGAATGCGGTAGAGCACGCGAATATATTAGAGGCCATTTGTCCCGGAATAAAGGATAATGCCGCACGTCCGTGTGTGTTATATCGCACGGCCGGACAAGCGTTTGCATCTCTCGTATATTTAGCTCTCTGCGCTTATAGGGGGAAGCACACACATTCCGCCGTTAATGGGCAGTCGATTAAACTTCGTCCGATGGCCGCTTTCATTTTTCACGCCGCGCCGTTTCTTTCTTAATGGAGCAGCTCGACAACTCCGGATCAAGTTTGTCGATCCGTCATCCTGTAGGTGCACTCGCGACGCGAGTTCGCGCGATCCCTCCCTTGGAAATCAGTATAATCCAACTTTTGTCTTGCAACAAGAGTGAATTTTTGAGTTTGAAAACAAACTGTTGCTGAAAACGCTTGCCGAGAAAATCTGCTTTGACAAATGATCGCGGCCCGAGACGTGCTCAATTTGACGTACCGAGCCGAGAAATCCTTTCACGGATTCTCCCCAGATAAAACTTGCGTCGAGATTAAAAATGTTTGGATCGCGCAGCAGATTGCATATTTAATGATTCAATTTTCGGGTAAACGATTCATTAATATATAATCGCGCATTCGATACGGCATGCATCATTTATTTTCTTTTCTCTGGGCGATAAAATTCAAAGGGACAGTGAAATTAAACCTGGAATATTTTAGTTTACGTTTTTAGCGCAAATGTAATTAGCGAAATGAAAGAGCGAATAATTGACGACTTGTAAACAGGCGATAGTTGTTATATATCAAAGCAATTACACCTGTTTATATACACGGTTATTTACATAATCGATGACGTTAGAGAAGGAATAATTTAATTGGACGGCGAAATTAATGCGCGAATAAAGCGATGAATTATGTCTAATTATTGCGATATCATGTTGGACCTGCCACAAACGTATTAAAATTCAAATGTGACTTTTTAAGTTTCAATATTAGTGCTAACACGTGAGATAATCATTTTTAAATGTAATACGATATTCTAATGGAGCGTCTGCTCATTTGAAATCGTAAAAGGACTTCGTGTGAAAGTTGAAATTGAAGCTCTTAGCCGCCAAAGTATGGCACGCGTTAAAACCAAAAAGGCGATTGAAATCGTCCAAGTTTCGAGAAAAAAATTCAACTCGCCTTTTGGGAACTTTTAATAGAACACCGGGGAATCGAACCGGAAGAGAAACTTCAGCAATTTGACGTCAAAACTGCGCTATCGTAAAAGAACGGATAATTATAACGTCTTCCCGCAAACAAAGTTCATCTTTTATCAATCGATGGGAGAGATTTATATTTATACTACTTTAAACGCGCAAGTGTCTTATTATTTTAATAAGTCCATTTTAAAGTTAACAAGAACAAGAGGGAAACTGCAAAATGTCAAAGTATTCGTATCTCGCAAGCATTATACTCTTTACTAATATAATTTCTGTTCAGAATCTTCATTAATTTTATAAACTTTTGTTCTTATGAAACTTTGTAAAAAGTCGAGAAAAATGTTTTATTTATTATTACATTAGAAAAAAAGTATCTATTTCTGATAATTTAAAAAGAATTCATTTCTTAGCTATTAAAATCTATACGTACATTTGTATCTTTGTATGAAAATCGGGTATGAATCGACTAATTGACTTTGATGCAACATATTTAAATTTTGCAAATCGATTTATAATGGTAAATGTTTAATAAAACAAAATCTTTTTACATCTCTAATGACTGAGAATAATCTTGTACGTTTGTACGAAATATACGTAGGTTGTTTTTTTAGAAAAGATGTGAGCATTTCTATCATTGACTTAATTATGTTATCACAATTACAGAAATCTATATAATTTTATTATTATAAAAACTAATAAATATCCTATACACTATGTGTAATAAATATCCTATAACATGTTTGAAACAGGAGAAGTGTGTGCGAATTAAAGAGCCCTCGGTGAACTTCAGCGCGCGGAGGAGAAACATCCGAAAGCAAAAAGTTCTGAGGGAATCGAACATCTGCGACAAATTACAGAGTGGTATTGTAAGAACTACGGGCGGATCTTTGTTCCCCCGAAGAGAGAACGCTCATTAGGGCGCCGGTGGGAGCAGGTTGGCAGGCGCGTGACTCGCATGCCTCGCACGATTAATGCCAATTTAATACATATTTCTGAGGGTCGTTACAGGGAACGTGGCCATTTTTCCTGTCCGTTCTGTTCGATCTGTCACAGATAGGCGCCCGTCGCTGTCGTCGGGTGGCCTCGATGGGCGCCCACAGTAGCGCGCGGGTAGGGTATGCGTTCTATCTAATAATAAATAAATAATGCGCCACGCGCCATCCGGGGCGCGGCAAATCGGATCAACGAACGGCCGGATGACTCCCTTTTCGAGACGAAGCCGATAATAAAAGGCTTGCGGTGGGCAAATAGAGGCAAAAGGGGGCAGCGGATCGCGGGTTTTTTTTTTTTACCTTTTTTCCCCTCTTCCCTCTTTTTTCATTAGAGGGAAAAATATTTTATAAAAAAAATGTTACCGGCGATCTCTAGGATCTGTAAAGAGGCCTCTTCACAGAAGCGTTTCACGCCCGGCGAGTTCATCGTCAGGCTTCATCCTGCGGATCGATCGGGCATACGCTCGATCGCGTCCACGTCGGCAAGTTCTCCGAGAGCCTCCCTTGTTTACACCCTTCCTCCTTTTTGCTCCCATCGTCGTGTAAAAAAAAAAGGTATGACGCGACCGCGCGCGCGCACGGACGACGCGTTTTAAAGATAAAATTATCTCTTTACCGTATTACGCCGCAGCTCAGCTTCGACCGAGCGAAACAAACAAGTCCTCGGTGCAAATATAGATATTATTTTCCAGCTATTTTTATGATCGCGCGCGAGAGAGCCTCGTTTCTCTTTCTAAAAGCTTGCGTGTTTTTTCCTATCCTACTTCTTTATACTTTTCATTTTTCTTTCTATTTCTGCGTATACCAAATTTAAGTGTTACAGCAAGACTGAGTAATCTCTCTCGATTTCTCTCGACATACATATAGGTTTAAAAAATTGCTACATAAAACGAAAATATGGAGCTATTCTGGAAAAAAATTAAAATACTTTATGATCATTGCTGCGCGTACTTGTGCTACTATATCGTTTTCTTTTCCTTTTATTTCGCTCTTTTCGTATGAAAAATCTCTTTCAAAAGTATTATTAATTATTATTTGGAGATCATTAATAAAGAAAGCATTTTTCTCATTAAATGTTTAGATTTGTGAGTCTACTTGTAATTGTCTTGGATTTATTATTGTATGTACAAAAATTTTAAATACGCTACATTAAACTAACCAAATAAGTATATATAATTGAAAAAAAACTGCTATGTTGAAAGAAAATGCAAGAATGCACCTCTAGGAATTAATTAAATGTACGATTATTCCTGTATTTTTGCTGTTTCATTGTTTCCACTTGTTTTCTACGCTTCGTTTTTTTTTGTACACAGTAAACTTCCACATCGTATCGTGTGGTTAATCGATCCGTCCATCCATCCATCCATCCATCTGATCGCGCCCTGAAAGCGCATCGCACCCTCGCGCATTTCTACCTTTGTTAGCGCAACTATCTCTGGATTTTCCATCTGTTATTCCATTGAAACTTTCCCCTTTCCACACGACCCTCGAGCCGGGGAGGAAACTTAGGTGCTCGACTGCTTCGTTTTGGCTCGTACCGCGCGATTTCGCAGCCACCGTGTTCCCATTTCCCTCACTTTCCCCTCCTGACTCCACCCTCGCCGTGCGCCGACTTGAAATTAGCAGTCGTAAGGATTACATCTAACGTACGCTGCATTACGACTTTCGATATATCCAGCAAAGTAACCGCCGCGCTGATTAAACGACTTTATTGGCAGCAGCGAGATACGACTTCCCCTTGGATTTCCTTATCCTCGTGCCTTCAACACTTCTCATTTACTTTCCACTTTACGTTCTTCCGTTAGTCGTCCGCTGACGCGGGAAAATTTTTCGCTATCCCGTTTTCCCGTTCGCACGTTCTCTGGCAATTGTGCAACTTCTCGGGCAATTGTGCAACGTCCATCGCGAATCATTCTCAATTTCGAATATTCGGTTTCATTTCTCCTCTCTCGTTACTTTCGTGTCGCTTCCTTTTTCTTCCGATTCTTCTCTTATTTCAGTCTCATTCCCCGTAAACCTCGAAATCTGTGTCTCTCATTTTTCATTAGTCTTGGAATAAGCATTTTCTTCCTCTCGAAACATGTAGGACTCGGCTCTGTCCTTTTACGCCCGCCGTAACGCAAATTAAATTAATGTCTCGTAAAAAATGTTAAATTTATTTCCAACAGCCTCTGTCCCGACCTCAGTTCCAATCAATCTGTGACAGCGCCCATTAAGCAACCCTTCATATTTTACTCGATTCATTTATATTTCACACTAGGACCTTCCGTATTACGCTTCGTTATCGTTAAATCGATATTAGAGGAAAGACGAAAAAACAACATACCTCACATGATGTTATTTCAAAGTATTCTTATTTGCTAAAAATATTTCATTTTAATGTATTGCTGAAATTAAATAAAAGAAGAAGAAATATTTTCCAATAAAGAACAGACTGTCTTTGTCTTTCCAAAACAAAAATGTGCATTTTGATTAAAATTATTGGACTTTTTGTTACTTTTTAACAAATATATAAAAATACATATAATATATAAACAGTAACTTTTTAAAACAAAAATAAAATCAATGAAAAATTAATTTGCTACGACCATCTAATTGTAAAAATTGTTAATTTTGAAAATTGAAGACTGATAATTTCACAATTAACTTCTTCTAAATTTTATTTATTTTTGTTATTCGGATAATCACTTTTTTTCATGTCTTCACGGCATTTATGTAAAGACAATAAGGAAACAAGTCAATACACAAGCTATTTACGTATCCGTTTCCACAGGAGAAAATAGAGACTGCAAAGAGACCAATAATGCTCAATGTGCTTCTCTGTTGTCTCAACGTATTTGCCGCGTATAGCTGCGAGTTACCATCTCATTCCGCCTAGATTAGATAGATATCGCTGACGGATACATTGGGTGTCCCTCCACCGACTGTCTCGTGAATATTTGCAATTGCAATTATAAGGACGGATAAATTGGCTTCTTTTATCGATGCGCTATTCGCGAGACGAGTTGTCGGGCGATTTCGAACCAAATGGAGGTCTTCGGAAAATCGAAGGATTCACGCTGTGAATCGAAAAGGCGCGATAATAGAAGCGAACAGAGGTATTTACTTTCCTCGTGCTGCGTCTAAACTTGTTCCTTGTCAGTTTGTGGGTCGCGGGCACCCTCCGAGAAGAGATTCTGATAAATCGACGGCCAAAGAATTAAATAAAAGTCAATTTTTTTTTTAAATAAGTGTGTCCGCAGTAAAACCTCCTACGACATAGTAGTCGTACATTTTACGAGTATTCTAATGATCGAATTGCTTTGGTAATTCAAGTAGAAAATGTAAGAAAATAATTTATTTCGATGTAAAATTTTTTTAACAAGATATTTAATATAATAATTGAAATAGTTCAGAAGAAACGTTTAATTAAATTTTAATGCAGAAGAAAGTATTCTGAAAAGAAATATGTTTCGTCTCATTCATTAAAATACAATATATGTGATGATTATGTGCAATGCATTATAATTATTAAGTTAAGATTAAGAAAGATTGAATCGATTAACTTACAATTAATTGGATCACAATTTACGTCATGCACACGCAAGTGTTACAAGCCTGTTAATTACTAACTGTATAATTAATTATTAACTCGATGACTGAAATAACTTATAGAGGTAGTATCAACAATTAACGCGCCTCGATCTGTGGATACAGCATAGTGAGATTCGTGATTAATCGGTTAGGAGAATCGCAGTTCTCTCACCGGATTGCATTAATAAAGACAGTGCACTTAGGAACTGCTACGAGAATCTGTTTAACCTATATATTAGCAACAATAATACGATAATTGTTATCGCGCTCTAATCGAAGAAAATACCAGAAAGCAAAGCGATTAGGAAAAGAAGGCAGTTGCAAGTAAAGACAATATTAAGTCGCAAAATTTTTAAATTCTAATTGTGATATTTGTTTGTACAAAATTATAAATACGTGATTTATAATTTTGAAAATGTAATGCCAAAAACATTTTCTCGATAATTGTTTACATAATATTATAAATACGTGATTTATAATTTTAAAAATGTAGTGCCAAAAACATTTTCTCGGTAATTATGAGAATAATTAACACATTAATTTTAATGCAATATATGAGACTCATCTAAAAATGGAATTATGATTTTATGCTAGCTATCGAAAGTGCGTCATTTCGGGATCATTTACTTAGACCCAATTGCCATATCGATTTGACACGAAACGACCTCGTGATCGCGATTACGCGATCCCCTGTACGATAACAACAGCCGCTACCTGAGAGCGCTATGAAACTTCGAACGGAAAATGCCTAGAGATCACATTTCCTCCCGCGAGATTTTCGTCGCGCGAGAGAACGCAATTTTTCTTACGTTTATTTCCGTTGGCAATGCGTAGCACGGTCTAATAATAGTATCCATAAAATAATCAGTATTCCAACGCCATCGACTAATCAGGACGAGCTGGCAATGTGGCGTACAACCTATTAAAAGTAATGTTCTCCGACTTACTCATGGCAAACGCAAACGGGGAGAGCGGATAGCCATAAAATGTCAATAAATTAATAAACCAATCTGCCTTTTTTTTCCCCTTTTAAAGAATGGGACGGTACAGGAAAGAGAGAGAGAGAGAGAGAGAGAGAGAGAGAGAGAGAGAGAGAGAGAGAGAGAGAGAGAGAGAGAGAGAGAGAGAGAGAGAGAGAGAGAGAGAGAGAGAGAGAGAGAGAGAGAGAGAGACAAGGCGGGAGAAAAAGGAAAAGAGAGAAGCGGAGCTTTTACAGGGCAAATCGTAACCGCACGAAGACGACGCTCGAAGGCACGCTCGGCTGAACCTGCGGCCTATTCTCGTAGCAGTCGTTTGCTAATTCATGCGAGGATATTCCGTCGCAACTCTTATTCGTTCCACTCAGTAAATTGCTAAGCAAATTACTCACGCCTCTGATGAAAGCGAGACGCTTGCTCGGCTGCGCGTTCGATTAGCGCCTGGTCGACCTTATCTAAGTTATCCCTTAGGTGCTGTCAGGCGTCCAGGTGTCTTTATATCCTCTCACACCCTATTTCTCGATGAGCCGTACGGGTACACGTGGTCCCTCCCCCTCCCGTGTTATTCTTTCGCGCCACCTTCTCTCCCTCTCTCTCGCCCTCGGCGCCCCTTTTTCTCCCTTAACGTGGCTTTATAACCACGCGCTCGCGAGCCTTTTGCGATCCCGAGCGTTTCTCGGTCCTACGATATTTACGGGGAATTTAACTCTTAGAGTATTTACGTGGAACATCCAAGCCGCTTTGACCAGCGAGCGCGACCCTTATTGGATAGCCGTAGAGCCGTTCGCCGTCCGCGTAAACCGGACGGCATCGTTTCCTTCCGCAGTTGAAAAGTGAGACGGGCGAAAGTGAGAAATAAATCGAAGCGCTAAAATGCAAATTAAGCATGCACAATGCTACTACTCCACTCGCGCCCGTCGCGTTCGCGTGCGCGCGTCTCCAGGGTTCCCAGGCTTTCTTTATGTACTTCTTGATGCTCCACTTTAACTCCTCCATTATGCTCCAAGTAAAATCGACCTCATTTTATCCTATCGTCCCATTCAACTGATGCGGTCGACGCTTCGAGCTCCTCAGCGTAAATAGCACAAACTCACCCCTCCCCCCTTCCTCCCGGGGAGGACGGGAAATTTATTCGTTCCCGTCGAGCGTCGATGCTTTCTGACAATCAAGATATCGATGGAAAATCGGACGATTAATTAAGTAGCATCTACGCTTCGCGTCTTTGTTATTTCACGGCTGATCGTCCGAAGCGTGCATTTGAAACGATCGTTCTGACGTTCACAGTTTGTCGTTCATGGTTTGTCGAGCCCAATTCTGAGCACCGTCGAGCTTTGATAACCCCCTATCTCTCTCCTTCTTCTCCCTCCCCCTCCCCCGGTTCTTCGCGCTTTCAATCTGCAATTAATTAAAATGAAAGATTTTCCGTTTCGTTCATCCATTGCAGGTACCATCACGGAAACGTCACGGGTTTCACGTTCATGCGTGGGCGGCGAACGTCGGCGATTCGGATTGTAACTCCCGCGGGATCACAGATATCGAACTTTTTAATCCCACGGGAGAATCCCACGGAGAACCGCTGCCGCGCCAGCAGTTTCGAGAGCGGCCATCGTTCTCGTCACGCATGGACGTGACGTTCCGCCGTGTCGCGCCGCGAGTCTCTCAGTTTCTCTAACACGCCGGACACGCGGATTTTCATGTAAAAGTCCGATTCCGATATGATTTCCCGAATCGTCCTCTGCGAATCAGAAACTGAACGAAATATATTATGCGTTTTTTTATTTGTGCCAACTGATACCTTCAGCTCGACGTCCAACTTTTGGATTCTGCTCTCTGCAACTTTCGACTTCGCACTTTAACGATAACGTACTAGGGTTGGTGCACAAGCTGCATCATTTCTGTCAAATAAACTTGCATGCAAATTTTCAACAAAATTGAAGCGAAATGCTGCCGTAGATTTCTTACTCGTTTCTTTTTCATTTACAGGTAAATTTAATTTTTTTTCCAAAGGACTAAATGTTTTTACTTCATGATTATTTTGAAGCTAAATAAATAAAATTATGAATATTTTATTTTTAAATATCAAGGCCAATAAATATTTTCTATTCATATATACAATTAATATTCTTTTCAATAGAAGAAAAAGAATTAGTCACATATTAGTAAAAATTTTATCTTTATACAATTTTTCATCATATTTTCAAAATATTTGTTTTAAATATATTATTCCGATTATTACTAAACAATAGAAGCAATTACTGACATTTATCTTGCAGAAAATAAACTTACGTAAATAATCCACTTGTACACTATCTGTTTGACATAATTTCAGAAGAAGATTACATGAACGTGAATACAAACTTTACATGAAGAAATTTAATAATTATTTTAATATTATTATATTTTGCTAAGTTTAGCTATGTCCAAATGTTTTACATTCTACATTTATGTAAATTGTTATAAAAAATGTTAAATTAAATTGCATGAAATTTTCAAGATTACCATGTCAAGTAACTAAATACAGCAAACAAAATTGTAGCAGTTGTAATAATAGTAAAGATATTTACATTACAAGAGAAGAAGCACTTTTGCATTCCACACGATTTATTTATCTTACGCGGCACTTTAATAAATAAAATTTTACTTAATTTACCCTAACTTAATTATACTCTTACCTAATTTTATTCCAACTTAATTCTACCCTTAATTTCTTTTTCTGTATCACTGTAGCATCCCCGCGTGAAGTAATCATGAGCGAATTATTTATTACGCTGTTTGCGAAGGTCTAATAATTCATGCTTAACGAGAAAAAGTATCGTGGATTCTTTCAATTCCATTTCGCTGCTGTTAAATTATTTATTCCATTTCGTCATGTAGTTTATATAGAAGATACTAAGGAGTTAAGGAAATTTTCACGCTTACATTCGTTTCGGAAGGCAGACGGTTCAAGTTATTCCGCGCTGCATTCCCGCTGCATTCTAAAAATTCAAGTAAAATAGTTCGGAATCGCGCTCTCGGAAACCATAATCCGCAGCGGAGAAACAGTGCGGGGCGAAATATCTTGCGCGGCTCTCGTATTAAAATATTCCCATCATCGTACGTTTCGCGTTCACCCCCGCGCGCGCATTCCGCGAATTCGTCAAAACGCGGGTCCGCGTGCAAGGTTTTCTCCCAGGTTTTTTTTCCCCCAGTCGTAACGTGGACATTGCCACGAGCCGCTATGCGTACGTGGCGATGGAACACACGACGAATCGCCGGAAAAATGAGGCGGAAGGGAAAAACGGGCGCGACGAGAGCAACAACGCGGTGCCGGGGCGCGGCGCGGCGGTGGCAAGAAGAGACGGAATGGGGGATGAAGACAAAACAACGAGGGCACACAGGGCGCAGCCTCGACCAGGCGAGCGGGCGAGGCACGAGGGTGTTAACTGTCCTTTGAGTCTCGTCGGCCGGAACATCTCACCCGTGCAACAACGTCTCACTCGGTCCATGGGGCTCGGTTCTCGGGGCTGTATGGCGCGTGTATGGTCGAGCTGCGACGGCGAAGCCAGCGCGGCATGGTCGGCTGCCTCGTAAAAAGGCATTTTCGCAGCTCCACTTGCGCCCAAAATGGCGGACACATCGGCTCCCGGGGGCCGTGTAAGCATCGTGTAACGACATACCTGATTACCCCTAGTGAGACCAGTGAACCGAGCGCCGGGTCCCCCGCCGTTCCCTCTTGCCGGCCCTCACGAGAGCATCGGTATGCTTCGGTAAGTCGTTAAGAACGCACCTCGTTGGGCTCCAGCCTCCGTATCATCCGCCGCTGACTGTCCAGTCTTCCGTGGCGTATAATCGCTTATATTATTAGCGATGTGGTGGCTCTCGCGCGCAAAATGGAATGACCCTCGGCGCGTCTGTAAATACACCGTGCCGTTTACTCAACGTCGTAAGCAGATTGAAGATATAGTCTCGGCGTTATTAAGAGCGTCATATTACGTCGCATGGACGAACCGTAATACCGCGACTGCGGACTCGAGGTTTCGCGAAGGAATTGGGACTCCTTTCACTGTCTGCGATTTGTCTGTCGTGCACGACTCGGATAAAATTAAAGACAATTCGGAGCTAATTCTATAACATTGTATCAAATATATAATGAAAAAAAAAGGATTGATTATAATAATTCAGTCTTGATAAAAGTTACCAACAACCTTGATGAAATAGTTTTAACTAAGCATACAGCATATCATTATGATAAAATAATGATTATAAAAATTAGATGTTCATAATGTTATTAAATGTTTTGTTATTATTATTACATTTAGTAATACTAACTAAACATTTCAAAAATTGTATTACTAAATACATCTTATAAGTTTACCTAGAATTTTTTTTAGTGTACATTATATGATTAATTGTACTATTTTGTGATATTTGAAACTAGTGCTTCTATTTTAGAATTTGTCAGTTTTTGAGACATATTCAGTTACATGTGATATTATATATAATTGTTTAATATTTCACATTATATATGTAAGCAATAAAATGTATACATGCATGAATTTATTTGTGGCTCAGCTCCACGTTGTTGCGTAAGCTTGCGCTTTTACATGTGGCGCGCGGTAGCGCTGCATACTTGCTTACAATGCCGATCGCGACATTATTTATAATGCACTTGTATATAATTAATGTAAATATCGTAATGACGCATTCACACGGTATATAGATAAACACCACGAGTTCTCTGTGCCAATATACGCTCATGGGGTACATATGATGAATGTCATAAATATATGTAGATTTAATATTTGTAACATATACATATCTATGACTGCAAAAGCAATGTTTGCAGAAGACATTAATATTCACAACGCGTTCATGCTTTGCATTATGATTTTACATTAAAATGATATTTCGATACATATTTTCCATAGCGGAGTCATGAAAGATTTAGCGGAACGAGACCGTGTCGGATACGCGAGTATTAACATGAGCTGCCAGTCCGGGCGAAGCCATCGTCGGTGTCATGCGAAATGGTGAATCGCAAGTGTGGTTTCGCGCATTGTTGTCGCGATATTGTTACATGCAAAGCGCGCGCAAGACAAATCGCAGGTCCGGACACACTGCGCGGCCCGTGCCGCACAGTTGCACCACGGCTGATAACTGATAGCGAGATCGCGAATTCGTGTCGCGAGCCTGTGATCGGAATCGTCGGCGACACGCCTGGCGCAACTTAATTAATGATGTTCGACGTCGGCGAATCGCCGGCGAACGGTTTCCGGGCTCTCCGGGGCATTCGGCCGGTTATGCCGCGATGTCATAAGGTCCCGGCATGCGACCTGGCCCGGGTATTGTTCTGTCCCGATCCATCTCCCGATTTCCATTACCGGCGACATCGAGACATTCCTGGGAAACGTTTCCCCCGCGATTTATCGCCTGCCGGGCACGGCCGGACAGGCCCGTGCGGCCAAAGATAATCTCATGCTGGATGCAAGCCTTGCGCAAACAACGCGGCGTAACAGCGGCGTAGCCGCATTTCGGGGACTACGCGGCCTCGGCATGTTGGCAGGGTAAACTGAATGGCGCTGAAATCTACCGCAACTGTGTTTGTCCGCGTCCTGAGACTTCGGCAAATCTACCGTAAAGGCATCGTCATGCGCGCACGCGGAAATCCCCGAAATAGCAGAGACGAGTTTGGCTGATCTGGCGAATTTTTTTTTTTTTTTTCTTTCTTCGTCGACTCTGCGGCATTATTTTTCCTGATTTGCATAACTGCATCATATGAAATCTAATACTAGAAAGCACTTTATATCCAGTTGCTTTTATAGCTTCTCTTTTCCCTTTTCTCTTTTCCTTTGGCCTTTATTTTTTTTTTTAGTGAATAAACAAAATGAAAATCTAATTGAATCATGAAAATGTTACCAAGTAAGTTGATTAAAGAAGAAATTTATATAAAGTTTATGTGGTGATTCGAAACTGAAAAAATATTGCAATCTCTCTCTCTCTCTCTTTCTCTCTCTCTCCCTCTTTCGCGTGTCGAACGCAAGTCAGGGTGTTTCTAGAGAAAGGAAAGTGATTAATAGCTAAAGATCACAAAGTTTGGTGATCTTCACAATTAAACACATGTCTGGGTCAATCTAAGTTTCCATCAGGAGGCGTTCTATTGTAATCGATGGTATCAGTTATTCAATTAAACGTGAAACTTCATAAACTTGCATAGGCGTAGACGTGATATTCTCAATGTACTAAAATCCAAAATATTAGTCCTACAAGTATTATAATCTTAATAGTTGTATTTTACTAAAGATTAATCAATTTTTATTCGTTATATAATAATCTAATAATCATCTACTTTATCGCATTGATGTTGTTCTACGATTTAGAGTATCGCCAATCATTTTTTCCAATTTCTTTACAATAATTCATTGAAAATGTCTATCATTACGATTTCGCACGATCCTTTCTTAAAACTCTCAGGAATTCTCAGAAAATTGAACGATTCACCAATATGCAATAATATTCCCTCTCACGAAATACGTGTCGCATGAATATATCAGAGATACAAATTATAGGCAATGATGAAATCTATATACGAATTAATAAGCAAACCAATTAATAACGAATAACAAATTTAATAATTTAGTAATTAAATATAATAAACTTCAGAAACTTTAAACGCATTGCATTTATACGTGTGTATTATTCTATTCAATAAACATGTTTATAACGGTTTATGATCTATGCAATATCTGTAATAATAAATTAAAGAGCCAAATTATTGACTAATGAAAATTCGATGCTAATTGAATTGCAAAAATTAGTGACAGAAGAATCGATATTATTTAAAAACTAATTTTAAAAATTAAGAAAAATATGATATTTACTATAAATATTGTTTAATCTCAAAATTTTTATTTATTGTACCATTAATTAATATAATTATACATATTCGTATTAATAATCAAACTTTTTGAAAATGCTAATAAAGTTTAGTATAAATCAAAAAATAATATGCATATAGCGCTCTCAGTATTATATACAATACTAAAAAGATATAAAGAAACGTAATTTAAGAAACATTGACAAATGTACACAGCATGTGACAAATACATAGGTATATCCAGTACAAAATCGGATGGACAACATGATACTATTGGAACTATATGTGAACCATAGATTGATAAGATTAGAAGCAGATACTTTTGCGGGAAAAACTGTTACACCATGACTCTCATTTAAGTAATAACTAAAGTTTTTTTCGTTACTCTCGGGGGAACCCAGTTCGATAGAAGTAGAAGAAGTCCATAAGGAGAAGAAAATATTGTAGGAGATGGAACAAAGCGTGAGGCAGGTGGCCCGGATATAGGTCACCCATGAAAATAAGTAGAATTCACGATTTCCGGCGGTGACATTAGCGCCTTTACATTTTCACGGTGGCGCGACGAACGCGACTCCGCGATATTAAAAAAGAATACACAAATGGATAAGCTCTCGAGCTCCCTGAGATATTACGTTGCTCGAAGCTATGAATAATTTCCGCGGCCGACGACAGTGGCAGTATCTGTTGCTTACACTTCGCGGAACAAGTACTTTCGTCATTGAAATTTTACAATAACTTCCTCCCCCTCCCCCCCTCTCCCGAAAAGTGCACGAGCATTCTGTATCAGCTGCCGTATTATTAATCGATTATAGCGAATGTGTGTACATCGTCACGCATTTGCAGCCCTTTCTGCAAGAGAGAGCGTAATCGATATCCGGAATAAAACCCGGTCATCTAGAATTCATGCAGAGTTGCATTCTCGTTATGCTATCTTTTCATTTTAGTAACAGCAAGATTTTTTGATAATTGCTCGATCTTCCCGCGATCTATAATTGGATTTAAATTTACAATTTATTACTTGATTTAATATTTCCTTGCTTTTATACATCAACAATCAATATTCATAGCAATCGGACGTGTACAGAGAACCGCTTGTTAGTAATAATTGTTGAAAAATATTTCATGAGAATTTTTTTCTAATGAAACTACGGAGGAAAAATAAATCGTACAACAACTGCGTATAAAATGGGAAAAACTTGTCATTTTACTTTTTTTTCCAAACAAGTTTTCACCGATTATAAGGGTATCGAAAATGTCATTTGGATGTATCGTGTGTACATAGCTGTTTAAAGCTCATTATTTCCACGCAATTCAATTTCGCCGCCCCT
The DNA here is from genome assembly GCA_928718305.1 of Tetramorium bicarinatum. NCBI lineage: Eukaryota > Metazoa > Arthropoda > Insecta > Hymenoptera > Formicidae > Tetramorium > Tetramorium bicarinatum. The sequence continues at coordinate 16,220,811 of OV788324.1, forward strand.
ACGAATTCTCGTCCTCGGATGAATACGACGGCCCCGCATTTCGTGGCGCTCATCGATTCGTGCGAAGAAAAGATCAAGTTTATAAACCGTTCATGGCCAACGAGCTCGACTTCTGCACGAACTTCTGCATTTTGAAGTGCCGTGGCGAGAAACGAGGTCTTCTGCCGATTGTCTCGTCGAAATAGCGTTCGCACCGAAATCGCGATGATTCCTTGCTCGCGTAACGACCAAACTTTCAAATTGTCGAACTCTTTGGCAAAGTAAACATAATGGAAACTAAGGTTCTCACCTCACGCTAATCTTTTCAATTTAACGGCTTATAATTGTGTACACTTATGCCGAGAATATTTAAAGGAGAATCCTCTAAATATATTTCTCTATTTTTCGCGCTAATATTTTATTACTTATTATATCCCTTCTATTTATGACTCTATTATGAGATGGTAGAATGTACTTAACTGATTTAACATTTAATTATTTAAAGAAGACGTAGGCGTATACATCAATAAAGATTTAAGAGCATTTAATGCTCTTGATAGAAATTATAATTCTTTTTTTTTTAAACAGCATCCGAAAGGAAAAATACAGCGTAACAGTATGCGGTATTCGGTAATGCATTCAGGATGCATGAATAGTTCGCTTAATAACTAGAGCAGGAAGCAAAAGCTGCTGCATTATTTATCATCACTTTAGTCTTCCTTTTGATCCGCGTTTCGGTATACGTCGATTCCTTATTCGGTTCATCTTCAAAGAGCAATCCAAAGCAACATTTGAGACATCTTAACGTTCTGACAAGCCTTTCAGTTCACAATCGAACAATATTTTATGAAAACATAAAAATGAATAAATAATTAAACAAGCAGAAATCTACAATCCGTAAAGCTGTTCTAAATTGTCGTGAATTTACTTTCAATACAGCAAGTCTCTCATCTTAAAAAAAGGCTATAAAAAATAACTGATAAATAAATTACATCGTCAAAAGAATAATTTTGTGTGATGTTTTAATGTACGAGCAGCATCTTGTTAATTTTATTTTTAATAATGAGTAAAAAAAAGAGTAAGATAAGAATTCTTTATTGCCATGAAGCAAAAATAACTTGTGAACTCTGTATCTCCAATTATTCGTCTATTATAACTCTATTTCAAATAAATAACTAACTTTTGTGCTCTCAAAGTCGTCATGCTCCTCTTAAAGAGATAATTTATTCAGAGAAGAGGGATATTAAGGAGAGACGCTAAATCTCGTAAGTACCTTTGGCGAAGTGGCGTGCGAACAGCGATAACGACGAAAAGCGAGCGAAATGGCGCGATATCGAAGCTGAATCTGTGGTAACGAAGCGCTATAACGGGTAGATCGATACGCGGAGCGAGCCCTTTCATTTATCCGGCGTGTTTCGTCGCACACTGCATGCGATTCCAGCGGAAAGTTTCCAGTGAGCGTGCCTCTTATAGGACGCGTAACGCGGCCGCATATTTTGCGGCGGCAAAATCGCTCCTCCGAGATCAAAATTGCGCGACGACGCTGATCCCCTCGGGAGAATGTGAATATGGGACGCAGCGTGCACAGGCCAAAGGAGGTAACAATAAGGATCCGCGACGAGACGCGGGATACAGGAGCGGTTTATTTTGCACCGAACGCGCTACGGCGAGACGGTCGCCTTCTCGCGAGTCAAGTCAAGTCCGTTTCCCCGTTTCCACATCACGCAAAATCGTCTCTCGGTAAATCGGTCGAAATTCGCATCACACTGTGGAATTATCATTATATAGGTCACGCTTTGTAACGTCTCGACATGTTCATGGCGCATCGCTTAAAGGGGCTTAAATTTGACATTGCCAACCGCATTGACTACTCAACAATCGTAGTGCTTTGCGTAATATTGTTACGAGTGATTTCCATGTATCCGCATTAATTATTGGCATTATGTGTCAATGAAAATTATCGCTTTTCCTTTGTCGCAAAACAATCAGAGAAAGCCTCGACAAACGGGGTAATTTGTCAGATGCGCTCCCGGCTAAGGCTACGTTGATAGAAGATTCTATTTATAAAACGATGTAAAAAATCTGCTCTCGCTTATTGATTAGAGAAAGAAAAAGAGAGAGAGAGAGAGAGAGAGAGAGAGAGAGAGAGAGAGAGAGAGAAAGAGAGAGAAAGAGGGAGTGAGCAAAAAGGAAAGAGAGAGAGAGAGAGAGAGAAAGAGACACTAAAATTAAGCGTCCTTGTGCAGCAAATTTTAGTGGTGAGAATCCCTTTGTGAATAGACAAAATTGCGATGGGAAAGCAAAAACGGAATGATACTAAGTACACCTAGTGAAAAGAAAAGTCTGTATTGAGAAATATTTTCAAAAGATGGAAATGCCCTTTTTTTAATGTAGGAACGAGAACTTCATATTAATTCTAATATTATTTGTTGTATATCATTGATGTAAATATGTTCAGAAAAATATCAATAGACAATCACCTATTACTTATTACAATCGTTTGTTAATTGTTTAATTCTGAATGTATAACAGTTATATGACGATTAACGAGATGATTTCAACCTGTTGTCGCAAGCCTGAATGAAACTTCCAACCATTTGTTACATTCGTAGAATTTAAACATTAAATACTAAAGAGATAAATTTTATTAATATAAAAATCATATTTTATATTTAACTTCTATATCAAGAATACAGTATCAAGGATTACAAAAATATTGTAAAATTTATTTTATATATAAAATGCGTAATACTCAAAATATTGTTAAAAGTTAAAAAATATATACATAATACTTTTAAAAACTTTTTTCCAATTTAGCATATAAAGTATAAAATAATATTTCTCTCGTACTTCAAATATATTTCACTTAAATAATTGAAATACCAATTTTTAATTAAAATTAGATAAAAATATCTTTATAAATGAGTAATTAAAACAGTAATTATTTAATTTATGTAAGACTTTATATAAGAAAAAATATAATATACATTTACTACCCATTTCATATAAATTATATAAATATGTTTATAAAAACTAATATTTTTTAATCTATATTATGTAATACTGAAATTTAATTAGTTTTTAATTATAGATTAAGATTTATATTATAAATCTTTCGTATATGATATTGTTGCATTTTTTGAGTCTTTTTGAGAAATTTGTTTTTCAGTTTTGACAAAAGGGCGTTTGATTTCATTTCCATATAAAACTCGTTCAAGATAATAAATGTCCAAAACCGCAGCGATGGACCCGAGACGACAAACTAGTGACACGTGGAAAGCAATTTCGGGTCAAGGTTCGTACAGTCAACTATATTGAGGTACATGGACAACGGATCGAGAGATTGCAAAGGCGAAAGTTTTGCGCGATACGTTTACAACCATCCGACGGATGCTGCAGCAACGCTCCATCGTAGACGAGCCGACCGCGAATGCAGACTCTCTTTCTCTCGCCGAGTATACCGATAAAGGACTTTCGATCGCTGTCAACGTGTCACAATTGTTTAACGTATGTCAGAGTTTATTAATTTCCGATAAGATAATTCCAATATTTCTCATTTGCGATGGTGTTAAGATACAAGTAGTATCGATTTAAATGCAGATAAAGGCGAAATAATTAATGACAGTCAAAATGCATTATTTTATTGATCTGATAATTAAATATTTTATCTTGAAATGTATTATTGTCAGGAACGACTAACATCGTGTGTGTTTACAACTTCTATTTATAACTTCTTAAAAATCTTTTTGGTGTAGCAAAAAAATGCTTATCATACGAATACTTAACTGAAATAATTCAATTTGATTTGTTAATGTTAATATATGGATATTATCGTATAATATAAAAAAATATAGTCAATAAATTTTTCAAAACCCATTAATTATTTTGTAGAATCTTTAAGTGTAAACAAAAATTTGCCAACGCTAAAACAAAGAATAATTGTTAATTCCATCAATATATTATATTAATATCGAATTAAACGGACTAGAAACAATTTATAAATTTTCGCGAGAGTTTTCTTTGTTCTTTTCGTTCTTTTCATTTCTCTTTTGTCTACGTTACGAAGAGAAGATTGCAGGTTGCTTTCTCCTCTAAACACTTGTGTATCGCTTATTCCAGACATGCAATGTCGATTCTTTCCGAAACAATCGTGCACCTGCGTAGCACCTGTCGTAGATTTTATCGACCTACTGGCGACGATAGGCACACGAAAATGGGAAATGCCAGAGATCGCTCACGCTTTCTTTCTCTCTTTTTCCTTCCTCTTCTATTCCTGCCAGAAAACATCGTGCGATAACTCGTACGATGTTGTCATTCAAGAGGAAATGGAGTTCCAAGATTTATTTGTGATAGCCCGGCGAGTCGATAAGCTTTATTATTTGTGCGCGCCGTAGTGAGATCAACGGCGGGGTATGATAAACATTTTCGTTGCTGCACTCAAAGCAGATTACTTCCGCGATATTTTTCGGTTGGCCTGCATCTCCGAGAATCGACTGTGCCGATCAAAGGCATTCTCCGATCGAAAAGTCACGCGGATTACGCATTGTGATAAAGCAGATTCGACGCGTTTTTATTTGGTTTTACAGGGATTTCAAAATAAAATGATATGCATTATTTGTGAATTGTTTTCTGCTACACTATTGGAGCATTAAACGTAGGAATTGCAGTGAAACAGTACTATAAACAATAAATGGTTCTTAAATCCACTTTAAACGATTTATAAATCGTATCAGAATTCAAGGCAGAACCCAATTTACAGTTTTATAGTGACGTATTACTAAAAAAAACACATTTTACTCAAAATACACACGTATAAAACATATATATAAACATATATCAAAATACACAGTACATGAACAGAATTCTATTTTGAAATCTAATGCCAGTTATAGATCATTTAAAGCAGGGTTTATTTTCAGAAGTAAAAGAATTTGTAAAGTATTTAATGCAAAGTGCAAATTGTTAAAAACGTTGCGGTACTATTTCATAATTTTGTAGAAAGAGAAATTTAAAATTGTACACCACGTCGATATAACCATGCAAGCAGGTATATGTAAAAATGTTACTTTTTCCACTCACGTCTGCTCAGTGGACCAAGCTTGATTACACGTAACTCTATATAATTATTAGTAAAACGATTTATCACAGATGAAATTACATTACATTAAATATATTAAAATTAAATATTCTACTTTTTAGCTATCGAACGGGAATCAAAAAGAGCCGAATGTTACGTGTTGATTACATTATGCTCGGCGTAACATTTCACGTACGTCACTCTTTATTAGTCCTTTTACATACTCTTTGCATTTTATTCGAGCGATATAGCGAACATATCGTTAACGCCAGAACGCAAGCAAACCCGAGAGGGCAGGGCAAGCTCTTTTAAAGGGGCTACAAATCTTACGCTCTTATGAACTTTAGACCAATTTTAGCGATGAAAAATGTCGGGAAAAGCGAGTCTTTTATCACGTTAACCCGTTTGCAGTAAACAATAAGGCTGCAGAATCTTCGAAGTGGATTGTAATTTTCGTTGCATAGCAGTTATGCAAAAACTGATTTACCCGTGTGCATCGGGGTATGCATTTTACATTGGCGGATGAATATAAACCATACACGAGGTTTCGAGTGTATCTGTATTAAGCGCAGCTACTATCGGAATTATCAGGGCATTTATTTTAACATTTGTTACATTCGCCGTTTTATATTTAATGAAAAAAAAAAAAAATACAAATTAACACGAATTCGTACAACGGCGATAAAATGCCCTTTTTGCTCGCGGATATAAATCTCCCTGTGAGGTTAAATGGTAGGAAATCAAATAGTGTGCGTAAAGGCGAGCGAATATACATGTATGTAACAAAGTTGTAACTGGGACGTGAGTGATGCAAATCTCGCGGTCGCTCGCTGAGGACGCCTTAAAATATGCTCCTGTCGCTCGGCGAGAATCCTTGAAATGTACTCTCGCCGCTCGAACGAGGATCCTTAAATACACGCTGGTAATTTTCAGGACGTCGTTCCCAACTCGGACCTCGGCAAAGGGGTTGGCGCGCGCGGCTATTCCGAGGCGCTCCTGTAAGCCAGTCATGCAATTAAAATCCGTTCATCCGGCAAAAATGCCGAGAAGGGTTAATGAGCGCGCGCGTATCTCGAGCGATCCGTTCCCGTGCGCTCGCGAGCGTAACCCCGACCGCACGCGATTACCCCCGGTGTGTTTATCCCGCGGGGCACGCGCGAGAAGGGGGGGTTGAGTCGTCTTTCTCTCCGGGGACGAGCGAGAGAAAAGGGCTTTCTCACGTCGCGCCGAGCCGAGTTGTTCGAGCGCGAACGGAAGTGGTTATCGATGCGCACCGGAAGCTCGCCGTTGCACCCGTGTGTTGTTGTTGTTGTAAAAGAGAGCCCTCGCGGGAAGACCTCCGCGCGAGGGTCGAGCGGTGACCAGCGGCGAGAGAAAAAGACGAGGATGAGGAAGAGCGGGAAGAACAGGTCGGGCGTGAGGAAGAGAGCGGGAGGGAACGGTGAGAAAGGTTGCCGGGGGAGGAGAGAGAGAGAGAGAGAGAGTTAAAGGGTGGCCATCGCGAAGGATGGCCGAGGGCGACGGAGGGCGGAAGATAAAAGGATAGGAAGAAGAGGCGACCGACGGACCAGTCCCGACGAGGGTGGGACGCATACGGTAGATCGCGAGGGGGGGAGTTAGCGGTGTGGCACCGACGCCGACGTCGACGTCGAGGTTGGGGTGGACGTACCGCAGGAGAGGGGCGCCATTATATTTGCGCAGGGCCGTCCAATAGGGCGCAGTATCGTCCCGACCGCCGTCGCGTGCATACGTTGTAGTTGTGTCCGGACTTGTGAAACGCGCGTAAAATCACCGCCGTCGCCGTCGCCTTCGCCACCTCCCCCTCCCCGAACGTCCACGTCCGGTGTCCCGGCGAGGGTGAGATCCACGCGAGACGCGTAACTCGTCCTCTCCTCACCGTCACCCCGTCTATCCCACCCTCCGTCTTTCCACTCCTTTCTCTCTCTCTCTCTCTCTCCGTATCTCTCGCTGTCCGCATCTCCACTCACGGTAATCTCCACATCCGCACATTCCTCATCCCCCGCGATCGTCGCGCGTCGTTGCAACTTTTAACTCATCCGCACGCAGTATAAACAACAACGGGGAAAGCGCGAGAGAGTCCGCCTACGCACGAGGGTAGCAAGTGGAAAGTGTTGCGCTGCGACAAAAGTGAGTAGACAAAGTGGCTACGTACTTAATGTGGAAGGAGAATGAGGGAGAAAAGCATGGCGGGAGGGAATCTGAAACTGCCCCGTTCCTTTTCCGATCCACGATTCCGTTTGCGCTCCGGAGAGAGAGAGAGGGGGAGAGAGAGAGAGAGAAAGAGAAAAAGAGAGAGAGAGAGAGAGAGAGAGAGACGCTCCTGGGCCCTTTATTCCAATTTTTCATGTACGTGGTTTCTGGGTGTTTCGCTTTCACGCAACGCGATACCCACCATCGGTCGTCGACGGGAGCAGAAGCTCCGATTAATTGAGAATTGCTCCAATTAATCACATTCCTTTCTACGTAAAGGCACGCGAAAGACTCAGCAATATCAGAGGCGGAGATTTAAACGCGGCATAGTGCGCGCTCAGCAATCTTCATGAGAATTAAGCGAGATTGAGAGAGAGAGAGAGAGAGAGAGAGACGAGAGAGAGAGACAAAGAAATTTAGATTTCAATTAAAAAAAAGATTATGTCATTTATAATCAATTTATAAAAGTGGTGTACTTCTCTGCATAAAAAATCGATAAATTTGCGACAAAATTTCAAGTTTTCGTATTATAAATGTTAAAAAATAATTACGTAAAAATTGGTATATTTGTCAGCATTCAGAACGTTGAAGATTGAAAACTAAGCAAAATCGCACGATCTCGTTTCACATTTAGATCAATCTTCGATTTAAACCGACTGATTTTTCACTACTTGTAGCATAATCTATTATCGAAGAAGATTCGATTCGATTACACGACTACGCTCTCTATTTGTTCTTTACTGTTCTCAAATGGAAATTTCAAAGATATTTGTCGCAACCTTTTAACTGTTTCAATATCTGGGAGTGACTAAAATTCACGTCGAGTTATGTTGTGGCAGAATGCCTGAAGTGAAGGGTGAAATTAACTGAGAAATTAGGATGTTATCTCCTAACATTTTGGAAATTGCATTTGTTTAGACCGTTTAATTCACGAGCATGGCATCTCTGTAATTAAGCTTCCCATCAAATTTTTTATCAGGATAATACCAGTTTTATGTTCCCCAAGGAACTCATCGTATTTGCAGTGATGGTTCATTTCATATATTGAACTTAACAGATAATAAACTTGACATTATTTTTGGATAAATTGGGCCAATGAAGTAAAGAGACATTCCTAGTTTTTTTTTGATAATTGATCAATAATTTCTATATACACCCAAAATTGTTATAAGAAATTCTCTTTATAATTTTCTGCGTTATTCATTACTTCATTATCCCTTTGTGTTATTGATCCATATCTTCCTTATGCATTTAGCAATAATTGAACATCTTACTTTTAGATTTGTGTTCGCTGTTCTTTTTAACAAACTTAGAATCACATCAGTAAAATACCGCATTAATGTTAAATGTAACTATCCAAGTAAAAGTGCCGTTAAAAGACGGTATATATAGTGAAGTGTAATAGACATCAGTAGACATTACTTTGTCGTCTTTAGACGTAACTCTGCTACTTGGGCAAGAATATGGCCCGTCTAAAATAATTTCTAATTCAATTAGAAGCGGATTTACTAGATGTTCAAATTTTTACATTTATCGCAATAATCCGAAATCTTCGTTAATCGTTCGTATGAATCCAACCGTCGGAATAATTTAAATTTCTCAGGCGCACTCACGTTTGTCTGGTGAACATTAAAGACAGGAAAAAATTTGCCAAAGATGTATGACGAGATTAACGATTTTTATCATCACGTAACTATAATTCGAATAATAATATTTTCGCGTTGCGTGAAAGTTGATGGATCAGAAAAGAGTATTTTCAGTAGATCTTTTGAGAAGATGGATAACGTGAGGTAGGTAACAAGTATGTGTTTCCATACCTTGTGTAGCATGAATTCAAAAGACCTTCGTCCAGTATAATAAATTTTTAAGTACCTTGGACCTATTAAAGTTAAAATATAAACTAGATCCCATTATGCATGTGACATTAGAATTCTTTTTGGAAATTTCAAGTAGATGCACAGTCTTATAGATACAATAACATAAAATGTTTACGTTTTTAAAACCATTTTATAGTGCCATTTGTAAAGCATTCGTATTAATAATTGAAATGTTATGTGAAGCTTTATAATGCTTACATTGCGATTTACATACTTAACTAAGCACTTGTGGACTGTATCTATGATTGTATTATGTGCAATTTTATTGATTTCCTATGATTAAACTTACCTACATCTATGCAATAATACAGACATGTATAAATTAATAATAATATAGTTATTAATTATCAATTACGTAGAAAATTATATCATATATATTTAAATAATAATTTAGATACAATTAAAATATTTTCTTAAATAATTCACCGTCCTGATCTTAATTTAATCAATTTTCGAAGTTATAAGTAACAAAATTACACAATATTTTTTATTTTATCTTCACAATATATAAAATAAATTTTATAACAAAGACAAAACGAAGAAATGGAAACGGCGATTAAAATACAGCGGTATTAATCAAAGAATAATAGACAGTTGATACAAGTTGATATTATCAAAACATATTTTCTCTTCAATTATATTTTCTTAGGAAAAAAAGAAGCAGTCTTTCTTAACCAGAATAAATTCCTGTTCCGTCCCTTGCACGGTTTTCGCTCTGTCACAGCACGGTTTTCGCTCTCTGATTCACTTTGATTTAATTATACAAATCATGAAAAAATAAAGGCGCTTTTGTAACGAATTTGCTTCATTTCAGTTCACGTATTTTTCATGTGTCTGCGCGCGTATGTATATTCGTGATATTCTCGTAGAATATCACAGAATTTACTGCCAGCGTGCTGCGCCTCTGTATTCTAACAGAAATATGCTCATTACTTTGTGTGTCATTGATACAATAGATATCATTATCACGCGTCAGATTTACAACGAGCTTTTCTGCAATAATATCTTTCTACATTTCAAAATACAATTAAAAAATAATAATTACGCTTGAAATTAATGTAAACACGGTTGATAAAACGCTTACTCTATTTAATTATTTACATAATTTACATAGAGTAATTGTATGAAGATATTACATACAAAATAATTCTTGATATGCGCGAAAATTTCGGATGATGCAGGACATTCTGCATATTACAATCCAAGATACAGAAATCAAAGCTAACATCATAGTTCATTTTCATTAGAGGTGTAACTCCATAACAAGAATGCCAACACCAATTATGGATGCTTATTTAGGTCAACTTAATGCCGCCTTTCCGACTAATAATGGTCAGTAATATTAATAACATATTATGCTTTCGCGTGTGCAGGCAAATTGTAGCGTTACTGCACGTCATTATTACATAAAAGCTCTGAGTTACTGTGCGAACTTCTATTTTAGTTAATTAAAAATGAAGCCTTTCTTTCGAGCGCACGGTCGCGTTTATCTCGCGGCGCACGCATGCGATCTAGTTAGTAATTCTGATAACATCCGCCGCGGAGAAAGATATGGAGCAATATCACGCGGAATCTTGCTTTTACAACTTATGTCGCTGATAAAAACAACACCGCTCTTTTTTTAATTCCACGCAGAAAGTAAATTTTTTTAATTCAGAGAATTTCAACTCACGCACATTTTATGGCGCAGAGTAAACGAAAGCCCTATGAGAATTTTTAAAAAATGTTTTATATTTTGTATAATAGATTACTATAAATAAATATCAAGAAACGTAATATTGGAAACGGATATAACTTTTCTATTATATTACCGATCTATAAAGCACATGTATATGTATAGAGTAAAATTCGAAGAGTTAGAATAGGGAATTTGTCATGTTCGTTTTCGATATAATATTGTTTGTAGAACAAAATTATATATAATAAAATTTCTACTAACAAAGTTGACTTGGAACTCGAAAGAACGTGGCCTTATTTATGTCATTGATACTTCGCGATAACTTGTAGAAGAAAATATAAAGTTTACACATACATATACAGTAGGGAAAATATCTTCTGTATAGCACAGTTCTATTGAAATTTTTATTCAGAAAATTGTAATATTACAAATATATATATTATTAAAAAAAAGATTTAAAAAATATGTTTTTTTATAAAAATGAAACAACTTGTTAACACTTTTTACAATATACATAATTAATTTGTAACATTTTAATAAATAGTATACAGCACACACAAATTATCTGAATTGAATAAGAAAAAGAACAATAAGAAGAGAGAGAAAAGCAATTTTTTGTATAAAAGATAATACAGCGTTTTTTGTGTATATTATTAATTTAGTAGAGATAGCTCTTTTATTAAAGTTAACATTAAGAGTCTACTTACATCAGATCATATCACGATCGTCAGTTCAACTTTAAAGTCGACTTTAAAATGCTGTTAATATTATAATTAAGATCACTGTAAAAAAGTCACTGAAAGATATTTAAAACCTTTTTATTCAATTGTTAACTCAATGGGGCGGCGCTTTGAATATATCAATTTTATCCATTTTATCCATTGTAACGTCAATTCTTTCTTTCGATTGAATAAGTCTTATATTTCGAAGATACACATTTCTTATCGTAAGTCTTTGAGAGAGTGATAAAAATGTGCGTCAACACACGGATCTGTCACAATAGTGACAATATAAAAATTAGATATGTCAATTTCTTATTAAAGCTCTCTTTGTGCGCCGTGTTCTAAACGCATTTATGGAAATTGATATTGCATGGGAAAATATACTTCAAGGTGTGCTTACTCACGAGCTTCCATCACGATGACAAAGTTACTACGCGGAATGCATAATTTTTTTATTAAAATTCTTTACAAACTCATCGCAAACTTTGCGAGGTCGAAACGCTTTCGAGATAGAGTTCAGTTCGCGATCGACCGCGTGAATTTAAATTTAAATCCCGAATCGTTTATCCATTTGTCGCGAAAGTAAAATGCTCCCCTGTATCTACTATGCCGGGTCAAAATTCTGGGTGCGTTTTGCAAGAGTCGTGCATTTTGTAAAAAAAAAAAGAAATATCCATGCAATTCGTTGTTGTAATTGGATCCCAGTCGAAATTAAACTCGTCTGTTTTTATTGAAATTCCTAGGGAAACTCGATGCACAGTTTATAGGATGTACAATAAAATATACGAGAGTTGTTGGGTTTTCGTGTTTTGCATTTTAATGCTCCTTTTCCGTCCGATGGCTACCGTAATCTTGCGAATTTTCAATCTTGCTACGCCATTGCGTATCATATTTTTCACCGTGAATTATTGCCGATTGCATAGCTTGTCGGTTGCAGATTGTCTTAAACTGTTGCTCGAATTAAATTCTCTTTCGTTTAAAGTACAATTCAGAATTGGCCATTTGTCTTAGCTCTTTTCGTCAAGAAAGCACCTATAGTTTACTTACTTATACACAGCGAATCCAATTAAACGCTTACATTTTATTTAGTATTATAGATTGAACACGCGCGCGTAAAGAAATCATTTTCCAAACTATATGTATGTAATATATGTAATATATGAAATATGGAACATAATTCTTGATTTTATTGTTAATCTTCAAAGTTCATATTCATATCACATCTCTTTTTCCTGCATAATAAAATATATTATTATAATATATACATATATTGAATAATTTAATTTGTAAAATTAAATGTTCACAAAATTCTTACGCAGGGTAAAAATATTAATTATTATAAAATTATTTATGATACTATATTATTATAAAAAATGTAACATTATTTTCAATTAATTCTTATGTCAAAGGGTTCATTAAATAATTGAAAATAATTGTTTTGTGTTTCTTATTAGCACAAACAATATGAAAATAGAAATAATTTAACGAGATATACTTTCAAAAATTTAATAGCCAATTCTTCTGCACATTTTGACAGTTTACCAGAAGAAATTGAATAATTATGCTAGTACGTCGTAATGTATTTCAATGTGGAGTTCAATGAATTCGCTATCTCATATGCGCGGATTAACCGTCTCGATCAGTCAATTCAGCGGAAAACTCCGTTTCCCGTTTGGCCTGAGCATCCAAGTAAAACGTAATTTATTTTCCCGGTGCGCAACGTTGCTCGTCTCCGGACGTTCCTGTGGGAATGTCGTAAAGAGAAGCGATATATCGAACATAAGTAAACACGTTCGAGAGACATCCGAAGGTGCCACTACACCCACGTGAAACGTGGCTGTAATTGCTATGCAGCGAGGGAAGGTAAATTGATAATTGCTATGCATTAAGAGAAACTAAACTGCTAATTGCTTCACGGGATTCAAGGCGGACAGAACTGACAATGAGTTTACGCAAATGTTAGCACAGATTTAAATGATTCTTCGCGATTAGTAAACTTTTAAATTATCAAATTAATTCCTTCGGCAATGATCAATAATGATCTTAAATCAAAACACACACAACTTTATGTTATGTACATTTATTCAGGATTATATTAATTTGTAGAACAATGAAAATTTTGTTTTTTCCCTATCAGATAAAAAAAGAAATGATTAATTGAATTGCAAAATTGAAGAATTATATAAAAGTATAATTTTTTCTTTTATCGTTTACGCACGATCTTTTATTAGGAAGAGGAATACTACAATTAATACATCAATTGCATTAAGCATTTTTTCATTATTTTAATGTCACCAACTCTGCTTTGTTTTAAAGCTAACATCGCACACCGCTGCTTTGCATTTCATTCGTATAAAGAGAATTATATATATAAAGAGAATTATATTCTATGTTTCTTGCGCAGAGTGGGTAACTAAATCTACGTTATTATTCTATTCCGCGTATCAAGTATAATACTTACGCTTGTCTAAAATTTAGAGATTGGAAGATTAAAGGAAATGTAGACGCAATGAGATAATGTTCTTTTCTGTTCTTACGAAACAAAAAAAGTTTAACGATGCGTAAATTTACTTAGCTCAATGAGTATAACATAATATCGTGGCGAGAATCTGAAATATGGATTAATGAAATTTCTCTCGCTTTGCGAGCTTCCCCTTTCGATATAGCGTCCCTCGCGGGAAGGAGATTTCTTTTTTAATTCGATACGCCGTTTCCAAGAGAGAATGTAACTTACTTAACCGCGAACTATCGTTGTGAACCGCGCATTGTAAACCAATTCCGATATCGATATAGCGATTGAGAACGAGACCGTTTTAATATCTCCGCGCGCGCCAGCCTTAGATATTTTTGTTTTGAAAAGCACCAAATTGCATTCGACATAATTAAACTGTATTCTCTTCCATACATATTCGTTTTCCATACAAGATATAATTGCTTTCATTTTTTGAAAAAGAACGCTTTTGAGAGCTGGAATTTGCGAGAAGTTTCTTTAATTATAGAACGGAACCGATTACTTTCGATTTTGTGTCATAATTTAGGATAAAATTCTACTTATAATCTTATGTGTCACGTACGAAAAACAATTAAGAAATATCAGAATATATGCATATAATTAAAATACCTACTTTGATATCAAAATGTATGGTACATATATGTATAGAGTTACAAGTGAAATTCTATCCTGAAATGTGATACAAATTGTATGTCGATTAAAATGAATTTCATGCTGCATTAAATTCCGGGTTTTATTATTATTATTAGTAAACATAAGTTATTTCTTTTCTGAATTTAATAATGCAAGGGAAATATTTTTCAAAAGAACACGTTCTTCCAGAAGAACGATTCTCGTTCAACGTTCGTCGTGTAAATACAAACGAAATATCTCTGATGTACATGACAATTTGGTAACAAGATCGTTTCTGTTCTTGGATGAATTTCAGGGTTAAAGGTACACATTGAAGAGACGTCGCGCACACGCGACCCTTACGTATTTCCGGCACTTCGACAATTCGAGAGAAAAATGTCGCGCCAAACAAGTTTCCGGGCAAAGTGCCGCCGCGATCGGTGAACTTTAACGAGTCACGCGATCAGGTCGATCGGTTACAAACTCGTCGACAGCGCATTCGCGAATTCCTTTCGACGACGCGTCAAACGTCAAGGAAAACGGATGCCAAAAGGGAGACCTTTTAAGGTCACTGACACTTTTGCACACAAGCACTTTCTTGTATCTCGATTTCGTTCAGAGAGACCCGCATTCTCGCCGTTTCACTTTTCTCTTCCTCTTTCTCTCTCTTCTCTTTCTCTCGTAGCCACGAAGTAGCTACAGGCTGATGCCGGACTAACTCAATCCGAAACGAAAACGAGTTATCGCCGCTAATACAATTCGATCGAAGACCGCCGGCGGTCTCTGTCATTCGACGGTAAAAAGATCCCGAACCCGACAGGACAGCGGAGATCTCTCGATATATACGGCCGCGTTGGCTACGTATATTCCTGTATGTACATCCTGCATCCTATGTATATCCTTCTCTGCCGGCGTGCTCCAATTTTCGCTCCTATTCGGATCTCATCCCGGAGTATCGATCCATCGATGTCTACTAACGTTTGTCCTAAAGAATCGGTCCCGCAGCTTTTCCCCTCGCTTTTTTCGCCACCAATCTTCATGCTTTTTGATATATCCTTTTAATTGTATCTCTATATTATCAATGCAATATCCCTCGTCGCAATTTTACAAAAATCGATTTCACGTAAATAGACGTAATAGATCTTAAATGAAATTAAATTAAATTAAATATATAACTTATTCCTCATATAAATATTCTTTCTTTCATCTTTAATTTTAATATAACAAATTATATTAATTTTATATATATACATAACTTTAGAATATTAGAATTATTAAGAATAGCATAAGTCTTCTTTACATTTTAATATATAAGATTATTATATATTTTTTTAGTTGGATTATAAATAAGAAGATACTGAATTATTCCACGCGCATATTTATGTCAAAAAGCAAGAAAAAAAGAGAAATTACGAACTTGCTCATGAACGAATCGCTTTTCCACTTTATCTTTTCTTTTCTCTCGCTCCCTCTTTTTTTCTTTCTCGCATTCCCTTTTTCTTTTCGCTTTCCTCTCCGTTTGTTTATAGTAGTCGTTTACCACTTTTGATTCGCGAATTTCTACCTCGCGCGTTCTCGAACTTACCTGGTCTTCAGCCACGCCAGCTTCTCTTCTTTCTTTCTATTTCTAGTAACGTCACATTCCTCGGCACGGTTCGTTTCATCTTCTCTCGTCTCTGGTGTGTTTTCTCGCCCTTTATCTTGCCTTCGGCTCATCACTCTCACCCTTCTCCCCTTGTCTCCTTTCCCCCCCGCGCATCCCCCGCCAAAACATATTTTCTTGAAACGTCAGAGTTCATCTGCTCCTGCCCTATAAGTCGCTTTGCTTCAATCGATCGGCCATGCGTCGGGTCTCAACTTACGAAATCCGGATTTGCACTTCGCATACATATACGATCCACGAAATCGCATTCGCCACAGCGCGAACACACATCGATCACGACGATGATCATTCGCGGCCTTGACACCCGATCTGAAAATTGTATTCACGCTTCTTGCGCACCTCCCTGCGCGCAATAAATTACATCGCGAGAGGATAAACACTGGAAGATAATTCTAATAAATCCTACTCTGAAATCTCATTTCTGTGCAAACGTTAAATATTGCAAAAGAAAGAGGGCGAAGAATTTGTGTACTGAAATATAAAACGTTCCAAATTTCCCATATTCCCTGTAAATCCTGTCTTAACGATGTCATGTCACTTTAAAGTTTTATAAAGTAACAATTGGATCATTGCTGAGTTTAACGATAAATATTTAACATGTAATTAACTTTAAATATTTAACATTTCCTTTCGTCTCTATTTATTGCAAAATAATAATTATTTAATTTCAGCAAATTTTCGATTATTACTCTATACTGTCAAGTATTAAGTTTAATATCGAATTGACAATCTCTAAGGAAAAGAATAATTTAAATAAAAGTTAATCTAATTAAAAGATTTATAATAATCATGTACATCAAGATACGGAAATAATTTTTACTATCTTTATCACAGAAAAGTCCGAATTGACCAAAAATTTTTAGTCGATTAAGTTTGTGCATAAAAAAATTAATATTTTCTCATACTCCATTTACAAACTTACGCGAATAAAGCTATTATTTTTCCACTTCTCCGAACGTGCTCTCCTCAAACGTTTGATGGGACGCGACGACAAATTCCTCGCCAAATTGCGCAGAAGTGCAAAACTTTCGACTTACGTCGCCGTTGTATGACACGGGGATTTTCTTATTTACCGTTGACGAAGCTCAGGGCACCGCCGTGTCCTGTTAAGTATCCGTGGTCCTAGAGTGCGAGCGTGTTTTATTTACGACCGAGCTAGCGTGTAACGTCGCGTCGACGGGACTTTCGAGGAAAATTAAGGAAAGTTGCCCGACGATCGACCCGCGAAATCGCCTCGGGAAAACTTTCAAAGCAATCCGCTGCCGTGCGGCACGCAAACGAATTTTCTTGTTTTTTTTTCCTTCTCTTTTTAACAAAAACTACATCCCATTTTTATCGTTCATAGAATTCGCAGGCACGAAAAGCTTGATTTATTTCACTCTTCAGTGTGTGCTTCCGAGATTGCGTGAAACAATTAGCAAGTTGCCTTTGATGAGTTATAACGATACGCAACGGATATACTATGCGTAAACGACGCGGAAAAAAATCAATTTTTATTCCAGAATTTTTGTCATCTAATTATTATAAATATTTACTATTTTATTTTTCTTAATCTAAAAACAAATATTACATTGCGTACATATTTATAATTTATTTTAAAATAAATTTATATATTTAAATTTAATTATAATAAATATTTAATCACAAATATTATTTTAAAAGAATAATATTTGTGATTAAATATAATTAAAATAAAATAAAATAATTATAACAATTATATCAGTGTTGCTGCGAATATAAGAAGAATCGATTAATCGGTAAAAATTCTATAATGAAAGCGTGTGGAATTTAAATTTCTGTCAAATGCAGATTTTATTATTAAATATCGAAAACATGTTAAATTGTTTTATGTAAAAAGGAGTTGTCACGTAACTACCGTGGCAGATAAGCTTTATTAGTCGCGTAAAAGGAAAAGATATCCTCGATAATTGATCAAAAACGCAATTCATTGGGTGCAGCCGACGGCGAGTTTTGCCATACCGGCGAGTGCTAGCCGCCAGAGAGGCGGATCAATAGTCGCGATTTCATTGCCGTGCAACAAGTAGTTGCAAATTTTCGTCCATGGCGCAACGGGTGCAATAAACAGTTATACGACTTGCGCACCCTTTGTTTGGGGAAAATATTAGTTTGCGCACACAACGCAACGTCGCGCTTTGATCCCATAAAATTGTTTCCCTAATAGCGTCGTTTCGGCGTCATCGAGCTGGTTTCATCTGCCACTTGTATCCCACGCGTACATACATACATATATATATATATATATATATATATATATATATATATATACATATGTATTTATTCGTGAGGAAAGGAATACTTGGGCGCAAGAATGAATTTATTATTAAATTACTAATGAATGGTTTAATTAACATTTACGAGCGCCCCCGCCTCGTAGAGAAATTCTCAAACAGGCAGCCTCGAGAGTGCTCCGTTTCACATGAGAACACATGCGCGATCTCGATTATTTTATTCCTCCAGTCTCGTAGCGGGCTTGATAACAAAGCGCTACAGTGTGTTGATTCTAAAGGGAAAAAGACGTAACAAAAGGTTGCAGTTTATATGACCAAATGTCACGAACACACGTGTTCAAACAACAAATTCGACATTCTTGTTTTTTACTCTTTTTTTTACCCATATAGTCTTCTTCCCTATATATTCCCGTTTTAAAAAAAAAATATATATATATATAAATATATATCCGTTAGTTCCCATTGTATCGGAACACAATTCTCGACCATGTTTGTATCTTCGAACGACATCGTATGTGTAAATATCATTGATTTATTTTGCAATTTCGCGATAAAATCTTACGAGTGCCGGAACAAGATCCCTGTCCTTCGGGAATTAAAAAATACTAAAAATTTTCTTTGGTGTGCTCTCCGATAACATACTCTTGTGCAACGTTTCACTTTTAGTACCATTATTAAAAAGATTTTGTAGAGAAAGTTTTTACGCCATGAAGAAAATTTTATTCCAGACAGCAAATCGGATTAGTATGATATATTATACTATCTTCTATTAAAATTCAGCAGGATGAAAATTGCTACTTCTCGACCGTGTTTCATACCCAAAAATATATATCCTTCGTACCTAGTACTTGGACAGAGTGCTTCTTGTAATTATATTACCTTTTGGTACTCTATTTACCATACTTCAAATGGAAATATCACCCAAAAAGGTAAATAGTAACTAATGCAATTACGAAAATACGCAACATATTTCGCACGTAAAATATTCTCGGAAAGTATCGTTGAAAACTTGTCTAATTATCCTCAGTTAATTCTTCGGTCGAAAAAAATTATATTCAGAATAAGAATCGCTGTTTTCACACGCGTCCGTTTAGAACGACGAAGAATATTTAAACTTATGTGCAATTACAATTATCTTTAAACTGTACGATTTCGGGATGCATCGTAGATCTCCGTGACCTCCTGTGAAAAGGCGCGTCTCTCGCAAATAAATTTTTCGATTACGTGTTCCAGGTCGCGATTACCGATACGATTACGAATGCAACCCACGTCCGCGAACGAGTTCGATCCTCGGCGCGGTAACAATATCGATAGCGCTTCGACTTCTTCGCCGCTGCGCCCGAGATCCCATCGGGGGTGACTTCCCGAGGCCTCCTGCTCTCGTGAAGGCTCACGACACCGGCGAAGTTGGCCGATTTAATTTTCTAAATATTCATGGTACACTACGAGCCTCCGGCGGGCGAAACCACGCGCGGCGAGAAGCAACGCATTATAAATATTCTATCTCGCATCTCCTCGCAACTTCAAACGAGAGACGAATATAGGATATCTCAGGTGAGGCCCGCCTCCACCGCACTACGTCAGACGCAACAAAATATTAAATTATACCATTATCCATGCAAATTGCTCCCCGCGACAGTTGAACCTTAAATACTTAAAAGAAGCGTCGACCTTACCAGACTCCGATGACTAAAAGTGCATTTAAAAAATTAAGCAAGTGCTTTTTTTGAAGGAATTATTCATGAGTTTTTAGTAATGACCAGTCATTTATTAATCATTTGGTAACGATGATTGATCGATTAATACAAGTAAGGAAAATTTGGATAAAATATGTATGCAATCAAAAAGGGTCTGTTAGTTTCAGTTTTAACCGCAAAAATTGAAGTTTGCAGAAACATCAATAGCTTTTGCAATCGAAATACATTTTCAACATTGATTGGTCATTTCACTCCCCTAATTGCAATATTTGAAAAATTAGAAATCAAATTGACACCGAAGAAGAAATTAGTTCAATTTCCAAAACGTCGCGCAATCAAAATTATAGCTCTCGTCCCGCTTTCAATCCAGATGTTCTCTCTTTAATTCACAAAAACGTAACGGTATTTAAGTCGGTCAAGTCCCCAGTTCTCCCACATCGTACGGTGTAAAGGACGATCGTACGATCCGCTCCTTTCACCATTGCCAATGATTTCTCCGGCAATTCTCCCGACAACACACACCGTATCCGACGGTCGATTCCTCGCCGGCCGTATCCAGCATCCGGAGCTGCTCGGCCCTATCGATTCGTTTCAACGAAAAGCAATCTGCCCCGCGGGTTATACATGCCGGACGAGAGGGAGGCAGAGAAAGCCACCCTGAGCGGTGTCCCAAAATTCGTAATATATCCACGAAAGCGAACGCGACGCTCTGTAACGTATGCGGCAAGGGTGCCCGGACGCTGCGTAACGCGATGCAACGGTTACGAGCGCCCTTTGTGCGCGTAATCGTTGCATTATTCGATTCCAATCTGGTCTTGGGGACATTTGTATTGATTTATTGAGCAGCCGCCGCCTGTTCGGCGATTGCGGGCACGTACACGCTTTGCGCCGGGCGCGATTCGCGAGCCGCGTGTATACCTACTCGTTCTTCGTAGCTCACGTATCAAAGCTCGAGTCCCTACGCGTCCCATCGGCGGAAATGTCAAACGTCCTCATCCGTCGCAGTTCGTTGCAGTTGTCGCGATATTATTTATTTAAAAGCAGACGCATAAAGAACGTCGCTTCGATTTTCGTCACGCCCGAGAGTATCCCTCGCTCGCGCAAGCCGCTTGAGAACCTCGCGATCAAAATTTCGCAGCATTGTACGGCCATGTCTTGAATTTAGGATTGTTTCGGCTATTTCGTAATGATTAATTAATTAAGCGATATGAAAAGGTTGAGCAAAAAGATACAAATAATTATTTTTCTAGTTGAAAAGATTCCTAATCTTAATGAAAAACAAAAGGAAATACGTGTATTATTTTTAATCCGCGGTACGTTTTTCCATAAAGTAGAATAATTTTTTTGATACATTTGAACTCGACTTTTCTGTAAAGAACATTTCCAGTACAACTTCTTAATATTCGATATTAAATAACTTGGCAATTAAAAGTTCGTAAAAATAAAGTCTTAAATTTAAACGAATAGTGAGATTTCTTATAATTTCATTGCTGCTCACAGGGATTCGCCCTATATTTCCAATTGGTCAGAACTAAAGGGAATCATTGGCCCTTTGACATTTGAATTACGGAAAAATCGAGATCCACAAGTCAAAGAATTTGCTATTAAAATCCCATTCAAGAGCATCCTGTATAAAGATCGGGAAGAGAGAATGCAAACTTGGTTAAGGGCATTGTTAACTTTCAAGCCAGTCGCACGACTGCAACTATTTCCTCACGACGGAAGATTAATTTGCTCGTGGTATCCAGTTCCGGAGAAATTTGCAAAACAATTCGCTACTATCGGTAAATCGAAACTAAATCGATTACCCGTACCGACCAGGACGGACGGGTACTTGACTTGTAGCTACATAAATCGCATATAAACGAAAGATAAAACCTGTGAAAAAGAAAGGAAGAAAATAACGCGGGTCGCGCCTGAATCAGCGATGATATAAACTTAGAGGAGCGGAAACTGAGATTCCTCCCGAGGTTCCACGACTTCGAGAACAGGAGCGCACGAGCGGAGTCGCGAGTCGTTAAAACTCGATGGAAAAAAGCTCACGGTCCCCGCGGAATTTCAATTACCGAAGGTAATTTTTTTATTTTTTTTTCTCCGTTCCTCAAGTCACTCCCGCCCCTCCCCCTCGTAAGTTACCGTAGGGGTAAGTCGCGCGAGCGCGGCGTAGCGTAGCGTCGAAATTTACGAGCGACCGAGATTTCCATTCGCGGTGCCGTAAATTCAATACGCCCAAGCGTTAACGGCGCCCGGTAGAGATGTAAAGAGATGGATGTCGATCCGATGTCGTTCACGGGACGCGGAGACGCGTGTTACATCTAGAGAGGGAAAAAGTTGGCGCGATAAATTCCATCTAATAGACTGCAAAGCGTACAACCAATCTGTTGCGCGATTGATCTCTATCCCAGTGAATTTTGCAGTCAGCGAATGACTTTCCTTTCTCTCTGTTTCTCTCTCTCTTTCTTTTTCGCTTTCTCTCTTTCTCTCAGTCTCTCTTTTTCCCTGTGTATCTTATCAGCTGTTATTGTCATTATTCAATGTATTGTATGCTAATGAATAAATGGCTCGCACAACCGGACAAATCATCGCGTCATTATTGTTGCTAATTCAGTAGGAACGAGACGGTTACACCAATTACGTGCACGTGCCCGCTATTGATTTCTGTACGAATGCTGGGAATACATGGCTGCGGTATGGATTTAGAAGAGGACGCAAATGCAGAGTCGCCTAGCTTCAAGATTATCAAGCTTTCACTTATTACCAGCTTTATTATCTGAACTTTTTCCTCCATCGTTTATTAGTTCGTCAGTCTTCCGCTTGTCCGGACTTTCCTCCGTCGCTAAGCCGCGTGAAAATAAATCACTCGCGACAGCAGAATGTTCTTTATCACAATTTTTGTTGATTCACGGCTGACTTCTTCCCTTTATTGACGCACATTCATTTATACCCGATCTCTCGTCTGCATATTAAAACCTGTTTTAACCGATCTATTATTTCTGCTCTGAAATGTGCTCTATTGTAATAAATTATATATTTTATTTTGTTTTACGAAATCGCTGCTCTTCAAATACTATAAATGTTACATAGTGTTCGTACAAATTTATTTTAAGGAAGGCCATTGTAACTAGTTAAAATAGGGTAATTAAAAACTTTTAATTAAAAAAAATAGACATTTTCATGTTTCAATATTAAAATTAATATTATTAACTAACTTCATATATTTTATAAAAAATCGAAAAATACTAAGATATTATATTGAAGATACTTTTGAAAAAAAATTATATAAATCCGGATTAGATGGACCTAATTTAATATCAAATAGTAATTCAAAATAAAACAATCAAAAATTTTTTTAATTCTTTAAATTTATAATTATTTACTTAAGAAAATATTAAAATTTTTCGTAACAGAATGGTATGTTTTCGAACTTGTGGAATTTGAAACTTTATAATCAAAATTATCATGATGATAAAAAAATATTACTTTTTATTTGTCGAAAAATTATTTCTATCGAAAAATCGTTACATGATCAAATAGAAAATACGTCTAAAAATACATATCAAATTTGAAACAATTTAGTTGAACAATATTTTAGTTAGGCACTATTTTGAAAAATTGTAATCGATTAAATTACCTTTTAAATCCAGTTGATTTTTTAATTGCAACTTCTAACATGATGACGAGTAATAAAAAAGGCATACATGTGATCTCTCAGAAAATACATCAAAGAACTCATACTTTTTTCCGAACTTTTACTGTGCCGTAAAAACCTTAGTACTTCTCTCGAGGATCTCTCTCGTCCTCCTTCTACCGTTCCGATTACTGCAGGCACGTACGCATGTTATTGCACGTGGAAACGTATTTCCAGTCGAATAGATGTTTGCGTCTATTTTCCCATTACCGATCGCACCATCGCGTGCTTACATCCCACGGCGCGAATACCGCGCGAGAATTTGCCGTTTTTCAAGATAGCCCCCGTGCAAGGAGAACGAATGAATGCTTGGCGCGGCAGAGCCGGGCATTCTGCATTGTAAAGGAGCGTGACTCCGTCAGCGACACCATGGAACGTCGAAGATAATGAAATGGCATTGTTCCAGAGACAAGCGGAGTCGACGTCCCGAAAGTTTTGTAAGGCCGTCTTCGAAAAACTGGCCGGCGGCCAATCGCCGTTGCGTCGCTCGATACGACGCTTCCGAGTAAACTTTAAAGTGAGATCGCCTTCTTCGGAACGACGAGAGATTTCTTCTATACATTCTCCTCCTTCTTGTGCTGGTCGACAGGCAAATAAGATAAACTGGATCTCCTTTTCTGCTTAAAGTCGAGTGCATTCAATGGAATGCAGTTTCAGTGGACACACAAATGCTCGGGACGTATATACGGAATGTGTCGAAGATACGTGTCATTGCGTTCGAGCACATGTTGCACGAATGAATTGAATCCTTTGTTCTGTAACCCCGCTGACACTATGTGACGCAGGTTGCTCCTGCTGATTTGCACGTTCGATGATTTTTCTCCGCGGCCAATTTACGCGGCATCGCCAAAGTACGCGGCGAAAGTTTTCGCTGCAATTAAGCTCCCGCCTCAACGTATCGGTCATACCGGTTAATTATTAAATATGCGCACTATTACTTAACACTCGCCTCGGTGTCCGTTACCGATCTTGCATATCGCTGGTCGTTGAAGCGCAATTAGGTCATAGTTTCACCTTGAACACGCGCGCGACAGTAAAGTTAATCATCTCGTGAACTGCTAATTAAATTGTCCCGAGCTCACATGCCAGCCCGAAGTTCTTCGCATTTCATAGGCAAAATTACGTTGCATAAATATGTCGTGCTAAGGCAATTATAAAGAAATTTTCCTGCTATTAATAAAGTTCTTAATAGAAAAGTTGTAATAGCTGATAGTACGAAAAATAAGAATTTGCACATTACTGATAAGAGCAAATGTGCATTCAAACATACATTTCATCGACACTATGAATAGTAATATTTTCTTTTTTAAATTGTTAATCTAATTATGTTTACATAAATATGCCGAATAAATTCGGTTATTGTTGAAGAATGATATCTTCGAAGAATTGTTATTAATAATAATAATAATAATTAATAATAATAATAATAGAAGTTACGAGGGGAAGGGAAAATATTTTATGGAGATGTCTTATGACAAAGATAGGCATCTTGTAACTAAACACAAAGCTATCTTTCGTCTAAAATAACAAAGATTTACTTCTCTCGCCTTCAAAGTTCAGGAAACAAGGGAAGAAATATTTTCGCAATTAAGCTAAAATCCTAAGTCCGCATACCTGCAGTAAGTTAGTTCTCCCCTTACAGATAGTTATATCGGCAGGTAACTTTTGGTGCCAAACTGCCCTGCCAGCCAACTACTTGATAGGCTAATATGGCTTCACGAACACCTTGTTGCGAGAGAGACTTGCACCAAGTTTTCGTTAATGCGCCTAACTTTACCGAAACTTTAATCTTCCCCCGGTTATTTGCATAAGAATAATAAATTGACCGTCGCCGAGGGCTGTATTATCGAATAAGTTTGCGGGTTTGTATCGTGATTCGGTCGCGGGGAATAACGACGGATGATCTTGTCACTTGGCGCATATCGAAAGTTTAAAGGGTCTTTGCCCGTTTGCTAATACAATTTATTGTTAAAAGCAGCGGCAACGGAATTACGTTGCGGTCAGCGATCATTAGCGAGTTTAACTGCGACCGGGAATAATTCCGTGCCGCGCATATAATGAGCGACCGCTTTTAATTATAACTATCACGTATATTTATTTACAAATGGCGTAGCCAGTATTTCGCCTATTAAATTAATTCTCGCAATGGTGCCTGACATGCGCCACGACATAATCCGTCCGCGTTATAATTAAGTTGCCGACACCGGCCGTCGCAGCGGTCACAGAAAGTCTTCGCATCCCGCTGGATTTTGCGTTTCCATGATGCACGGAATATCCGGGCAATCGATGCACGTGCGCTGATCATCAAGGATGATCAACGACGAACTTTAATGCTCGGCAACCGGTGAAGAGACAATCGCTTCACCGGAAGAAATTTCTTCGCGAACGACGATGCTGTATCTCGCGCGAATACCTCGACGCTGGGAGAGATCCATGTTTTAGTAAGCGCCATAAAATAATACCTACGCTCCGGGGATGTTTTGCGCGAGCGCTTGCGGTATCTACGATCTGGAAGGACTGTCTCTACGGAAGTGCTTCTACTAATCGATTCCACACCGGGGGCTCCTCACGCTCCGTGAGGGATCCCTTAAACTCGCAGCAGTGATACTAACGACGTGGAAATTACCGGCGCTCCCGGGCTGCACGAGATAATCGTGCTGAATCTCGTTGAGATCTTCCAAATTACCCAAGACGTGCGCAAGAAATTACATAGCGTTGTGGCGCCCGTGTTTTTCTGCGCCCGAACGAAAGGAGGCGGCGGTAATCCTTGATATTTCTCACAAACCTACTCCGTTCTTCTTCCCGCCGCTCGAGGATAACTCGCGAATCAGCCGCTTCATTAAGCACGTCGGGAAGTAAATCTGGCACATCTTCTCGTTCTGTCTTCTCAAATATTCGTTACCTTAATCAACCGCGACACACACATACACACGCAGCGCCGTTACAAATCCATCCAGGTCGGAATTTTCCTTCTTACTCCCTCTATGATTAGTCTCGAGCTTTGAGCGGGCGTGCTTTCATACTGTAAGCTTTTGGAATCACACGCATCTCGGGATCTCTCTGCTTCTGCCGTCGTAGCTATTCACAGCTGACGATATCGCGGCATCCGTACCTCAACTTCGACGTCAGAAGCGCATCCATGACCTCACTGGCGCAGAATAAAGCAATCAAAACTTGGTCGGGTTATTAAAACGCGGCCGCGCGCGCATAAATCCTGGTTTTCGCGGGTAGAACTCGAAACTGGCAACATACAGTCGAGGATACGTCGATACGGAGAATTCATCCCGAAAAGAGATTCGGCTTCTTTTTCTTCTTTTCGGAGCGATGACGCCGTCTGTTTACAAAACCGTGTCTTAGCTCACGTTGAAATTTAATTTAGTTAGTCGCTCGAGAACTTGTTGCTTTTAATTCCTGGTCTCTCTGTGCAGTTTTTCGATTATGAAGCACGCCCAGGGAATATCTTGTTAAATAATCAATGAGCAAGCTGATTATCCCGAGACTCAATTCAATTTTCTTTTAACGCGAGCCTCGACCATGTAATATAATATCTCACACTAACTTAAACTCTTTCTTAGTATATCAGCATAAT
This sequence comes from Tetramorium bicarinatum, assembly GCA_928718305.1. Taxonomy (NCBI): domain Eukaryota; kingdom Metazoa; phylum Arthropoda; class Insecta; order Hymenoptera; family Formicidae; genus Tetramorium; species Tetramorium bicarinatum. The sequence goes on from OV788324.1 coordinate 16,248,365, forward strand.
ACTTTTTCATTATCCCAAACGTTTGCAAAATGTAATTCAATATAATCTGGTATTAAATTAATTCATGCAATTTGTTGATCGTTTATCCTATATATATAAATCTTTGAAACGAAAATTAGAGTAAAAATGCTGAGATGATTAGAGGAGCTTTAATGCTAGGAGAATCTAATATTTTCATCTCTCAAATTGAAAGATAAAGCAAGTGCGGATGAAACTTTGTCGTGAAATGGGATCATATTGCAACTTAATGATCTCACGAGATGTAAAAATCTTTGCGTCTCCAGTTGTACTTACTTGCTGCGCCCCTAAAAATTAAATAATTTCCACAGATTATACGAAATCTCGACCTAATTATCCTGACCCGGTTATCAAACTGAATTTTAACTTCGCTTTCATTTATACACTTTCGTTATTACCCCAATCCGAACCAAATGAACTTCATCTCGCGCGTGATTACATTAGTCGCGAGTGCACATTGCTGCTGCGCAATGTAAATTGCGCGCGAATATACATACATTTTCGCGATTTTATAATCTCAAAAAGGTTATTGAGTTACCGCACATAATGCAATACAAAATCAAATGTGAAGCACCGACATTTTTACATTTGACTCTCCTTCGGTGATGTGGAACAATGTGTAGAATTGGAAATATTCTGAATTGTTCCACGCGAAAGCTGGTTCCCGCGTTGAACGCAGCCCGCGCGTCTCTACCTACTGAAAGTATTATAATATCGGTCATATCGCGCTCCACATTCGTGATTTCGAGAGTGTTGACTTAAGCGCTGTATACACTCGAAATATTACATGTACATCTATCAAGAGGTTTCATAGAGCGCTCGCCATCTTTTGTCCCTATATAATTACACGGCTAACTACCAGGTAGTTCTCCCATTCGTTTGCTCTCCTTTATTTCGTCTCGACTACTCCTCGTTCCATTGTCTCTCTCTCTTTCTCTCTCTGTCTCTCCCTCTCTTTCGCCGTCTTTAAATATAGAAAGCATTAGTTTCTCTAAATGACTTGACCACTCTTCGAACTTACACATCGTTTATTCCGCGCTTCGAGTTGCCGCTTTCTTACTGTAACTGCGCCGACAATGCCTCTCTCGCTCTTTTTCCACGCGTGTAATTTAATCCTAATTTCACTGCGGAAATGGTTCGTTTATTTGGAGCGCGGTGTGATTTACGCGCGGTATCTCAGTATACACATGCAAATCCGGAAATTATTATCCGTGTAAGGGATTCTCCTCACCCTTTTGCTCGGTCTAGCGGCAAATTCTACTGAATTACGAACACAGCGAGCTGACGTGACCGTAACATTACAACTTCATTCGCAGGCTCATCTCTGGAATGATGTTATCATTCTCGAGATAATCTCTGGTGAGAGGTGGATTTTCGGCAGCGAGAAACAGACAGATAGATAGCTAGAAGAGATAAGGAGAGGGTGGGAGAGAAAGGGAGACAACGATCTTGTCTCGATCGATAGCTCCCTCGAGAGTCGTTACATTTACACATTGGCTTTTTTCGAGCCAGCGATGCGTTAAAGATCAACCCCGACTACTGAGCGTGGCGCTCGCCTACCTAAGAGATCTCGCCCTCTGGTCGCTGTCACGCTCTGAAATTAATTAGAATTAATATTGGTATATAATTTTCCTCGCCGGGAGAGCGACAAGAGAGGCTTAAAAATTCGCTAAGTGGAAACGGAGAGTCGCTTAAAAGAGGCGAGAGACACTTCGCCTCCGGAGCGAGGAAACACGGTTGACTCTCCTAACGACTTTTAATACTTTCAATCGAGCCGGATAGTGCATTACGTGCTCGATCGAATCCGGGAATTTTCGGCGTAATAATAAAGCCTTCGGTGGATTATCCGAGCAGCTTACAAGCACCGCTTTTCCGCGCGCGCTCGCCTTCGGCCCCGCTTTCCTTTATCGCTTTCCTTTCTCGGGAGAAAGCAATATCATCACCGGTGGGTAAGACCCACTTCCTACGTACAAAAGTATTCTCCCCCTCGTTCTTTTTTTGCCGACCAACGGCACTCGGATATCGTATTAAATAAACTCCAACCTTAAATTGGAAATATATATAATGCGACAACGTTGCACGTCTTGAATGCGTTCTTTTTAGCCGTCACCGCTTGTTTTCACTGTCGCGTTGAATTCTTTTGAAACGGCCACGGGGAAATCACCTACGCTTCCGCATTGACTTTCTTTTTTTTTTTCGAGGTGTAGTATTTCTTTCAGTGGATCATCATGGTACCGCCAGATACGATATCACCGTCCCTTTTTTATTCGTTTTCGCAATTTTCTTCTATTTCAAGAGATATCAATTCTTTACCGTGTGTAATTCTTCCTTCTCTCCGTCGACAATTTCGACATTAAATCTTGATGTTTCGCTGTAGCATTGGAAAACAGACGTTTTAGACATTGTGGAATGTCATTCCGCATCTGGCGTCTTCCGTAGCATGACCCTTTCCCTCTGGGAATAATGCGAGCTATGCGGGTTAACAAACCACGGTTTACCTCGTCGTTTTTGCTCTTTGCCTTTCCTTCCTATCACAAAGCGGAAGAGGAACAGAGACGGAAATGGAAAATTACATCACCGACAGCGACCCATTTTTACTAACAGTCGCGGTCCTCTTTTTTTTCGATGCGTTGAATGCATTTGTCCGTCCCACCTGCGTCGGCTATGCTACGTGCACCACCTCCGGGGGATATGCGCTCGTTGGAAATTGCGGTTGGCTCGATCGAATTTTAAAGCTTTTCCGTCGAGTCGGACGTACTACCTACTTGCGAGAAAGACGATGAATTACTCTACCTCAGGGACGATTTCTCGACAAACGTGCCAGGGAATTTATCTAAGAGAAAGACACGCCGCGCGCGCGCGCGCGCACACGATAAGATGGCCTCGACGGTGAAAGATCTGATAGAAGAATACAGGAAAATGTTTGTGTGATACATAGGGTGTCTCCAGAATTATCGGATATCCTTCACGTTGTAGATTAGCTGATAGTTTTAAAATATATCCTCTTTTGTTTAATTTGAAGTGTATTTCTATTCTCAGTTCAATCAAGTTTGTTTCATCTTGAAGACGACTTTAATGCACAGTCATTATTCAATGACTTGACATGGAGAAAATTAAATTAAATATTTCTAATTAGGCTTTAAAGATTAGTTAATTTAAAAATTAATTTATTGTTTTTATATTTTTATATTATATATTTATGTTTTATATTATATATTTATGCTTGAAGAGACTTTCTTCTGGATATTTTAATGAATATAAGGGTATTCATATAATTATTTAAGACATTTTCAAACATTTTCAAAAAAATTTGTATATTTAATAATTTTATAATCTTTAGTTCCTACATTTCAAAAATTAGCATTTATATTAATTTTCCTACTATCTTCATTTAAGAAATATTTTGTGAGAAACGCTCTATTTTAATTTTGGAAATAATTAGGTCGCTCTCTCTCTCTCTCTCTCTCTCTCTCTCTCTCTCTCTCTTCTCTCTCTCTCTCTCTCTCGATAAAAAATTCTTTGATATATCAAAAGTTTACATTTCTCTATTTATATTATATTTCTCAGAAATAATTATTGCAGACTGAACATTTTAACATTTGATAAAATGATACCTTCGGTCTTTTCAGAAGCTCGAGAAACTAAAATAAATCGCGAAAAGTCATAAGTCGTAAATTATATAATGAAAGCAAAAGTTCAATACTTTGATACATCCATCAAAGTTTATGTTCGGTTATAAATACATGATTACAAGAAAAATCGATAATCTCACAACGACATTCGCAATATCATCTATGAGATCCTTATGAAATGCCCGGAGTGGAAATTGCGAAATTCAGATTCTAATGCAATCCCTCTATTTTCGTTCGAATAGGTATAGAACGCATAAGGACATATCAGCTTTAGAATGGGCGCTTTTCATAGAATTTCACGTTCTGAGATCCAAGCGTATCGCATTGATATCTTGACTTAACGACTCCGAAACTGCAATAAAAGCCTTCCAATTGGTATTCAGAGAAAAGGTTGCATTCTATTACAATCTTGCACAGTGCAAGAATTAAACGGAGTTATCCGTGCATACTCCTTACCCGACGCACCCCCCTCCCGAAGAGTTTCCTAGGCATTTACTATGTTACGTTATGCTGCGGTAGATCCTGTATCGTGGAATAATTATTCATAGCTGCGGGGGAGAAACAAGGCTGCCTTCCGTCCGCGGAGAGTTCTCAATATGTAAGCACCGCCACGATCTTCTCGAGCGGCTTGGCTTTACGGGAACTTACGGGCAGCGACGAACTTGCGTTGGTCTCTCACAACACGATGTCTTTCCGCGAGCAACTCTCGCGAACCACTCTCGCGAGGGCAAGGGATAATTACTCGGGGAATCTGTCGGAAAATCAATATGTTGCTCAAAAGATCTGTATCGAGTCAAATCAAGTGAAGATACGTAACAACGCCCAAAAAAAAATCACATTGCAAACCAACGTTTGATTCTTTCGACAGACCTTCCCGAGGATTCTGTATGTCACGCGACAGCGATATGCAACGTAAATACTGGTTTGTCTGAAATACTGACTCAATACCGTTATTCACTTTTCAGACGAAACGAAGTCGGAGATCGATCGTAGGACTGCGTCAAATTGCACTGAATAAGGAGCTCTACGTCCAATTGGTATGTAAAAACATTTGAATGACTTGTTTATACGAATGAGTTATTTTTGGAAAGTGCGTAAAATTAACAAAGCAATAAAAACAAAATTTTTACAGTATGTGAAGAATTTAAGAAAGCGCAAAAAGTTTTGCAAGGTACATTGGATATACTAGCACAATTTAAACTTAAAATACACACAAAACCAAAGTTTTCGTATTTTTCAAAAAAAGAAGTTTAATTTTCGCAACTTTTCCATATAACTGATTTATATTTACATAATGTTATATATTGGCTGTTATAATAACGTCACAGTTTTTCTCAATTTTACGTAATGTAAGTTAAGCTAAAAACGAATATTATATATTTAAATATTGAACGATCAATTAAAAAAATATTAATAATTTGAAAATTTTTGTGATATAAAAGCTTTGAAAATATAGATAAATAAGATATTTTTTAATAGAAAGATGGTCATTATATTATTATCTGTTTATATTTTATTATTGTTAAAAAAACATTGATGGTACAATATATGAATATATAATTTCTAACGCGTCAAATTCAAATTCAAAGTCTGCAACCTTTGCATTGAATTTAGATATGTATCATCGCAAATTATCGCCGTGCTCGCGCAGGTAATACGCCGAGTACTTTGTTATCTCGCAAAGGTACGTTTGCATCACCGGATATAAGTCGCACGATCCGATAGTGAATTCGCGGAAAAATGTTACGAGACGAGGGATACCGTTGGGAAAACTACCGAGACAGCACGGGACATCTCTATGTCGTTGGTGATGTAACAAAAAAGGCATTCCCTTAGAAAATGAAATAGCCGCGTAAAAGGTCGTCCCCTCCTCACTTTTATTCCCACAATCCCGCAATAATTACATCAAACAGCGGTACAACCGTCGTCGTCTTCGTCGGCGTCAGCGTTGTCGTCATCGTCGTTGTCGTCGTCATTCTATCTCGAGGACGAATCGCCCGAACGAAATAATGAAGTTGAGCGTATTCAAGCAGCTACTTTATTAATTTTAATGTAAACGAGTAAGCTCGATGGCAAACGCTGTAAAGAACTTTGAAGAGGATAGTCCCGGCGATCGAAGGGGACGATTGACGATGCGGCTGCAGGAAAAGGAGGGTGAAGGGTTGCTCCGCTCCGAGAAGAAGGACACGCGCGAATTTACATAGAAAGAATTTGCAAGAAGCGATTGCGTGGAAGAAGTCCGAACGAGTCTCGTGCGCGCGCGAGGGGGTGCACAGCAAACTTTTTCCTGCTTTTTAATTCTCCCGCAGGACATCCCCGGCGGCCCCGCTCGCTCCTCATTTTGCAACCGTCTAGATTAATGCCGCGACGCAACCGACTCCTCGACCGGTCTACTTTTCCTATTCCGGGCGAACACGATTAAGAGAAAGAAAGTTGCAACGTTAAACCCTTTCTGTCCCGGGTCTCTATTTAATAAAGAAGAGACCTGAATTTTTCATGAGTTTTTCCTACGTGACTGTGAACGACGACTGTGAATACCGAGGAAGTTTGTGAATAGGCCAATTTATCGAGATTCGGACTGCTATTGATCACGGATGAGATAACTGGAAAATGTAATTTTCCCATCGTTTCCCATAGTTCAAATTATTCCATAAAATTATGAAAAAGATCTTCAGCTCTTTGTAATATTCTTTGTAAAATAAAATACTTCCGATCTGTCTAACAGTACGAGGGACATTATGAAAATAGATCTTTATTATTTATTATTTCTACATTTGCCATTTCGTTCAAAAAATCACGAATATTGAAAGAATTAAATCACGCAATTTAGAAACACAGCGAGTGGTACACTTATACGTTGGTAACAAGCTGCAGCTATCACGAATTGCAGAGAGCGCTACGAAAAAATAAAAGCGAGAGAGAGAGAGAGAGAGAGAGAACGCACAAGCAAGAAGGAAGTAAAACGAGCGCCAATTTATCGATAAAAGCGGGTTTCCGTACCTAGCGGCCGCGATCGACTTTTTTATTGCAGGTTTTCCAAATAATTTTAATGAAATATTGGAGAACCTGCTGCAGTTCGGCCGAGATTATTCTGTTCTCTTCTCGCTTTCGTTTCAGCTAGTTTGTCTCTCTTACGCATTGCCTGGAATTTCATTAATTCGAAGTAATCTTGTTGCTCGAACGATTGTCGTGGATTTATATCGTCGAAAAAAACGTAAAAAAAAATAAGGAAAAAGAATTATGACCTTAATCTTTGATTTAACCAGACAAGAACACAGTTAAGATTAAAATGAAGAAATTCTATGCTCATGATAAACGTATTTATTTATTTATTTAAAACGAAAGAATAGCTTCTAATAATGAATAATGTATTTTCGCATGTGCTTTTTCAATATTCATTTGCGATAAAAAATTTATTTGCTGATGGCTGACGATGCCCACATTGGAAAATCATCAATTATTTATTTAAGTTTTTATCTATTACTATGCAAAATAAAAAACTTTAATTACTTTCAATAATTATATATGTAATTCTTAATTATTTAATTATAATTAATGGAATATAATTATAATAATATAAATTTGATTATAATTGTAATTATAATTAATTAAATATATATCTTATATTTATTTTTTCTTTAAAATTACGTAAATTACTAAAATCAATTTACAAAACATTGCTAAAGTTTATTAAAACGAAAGTCTTGTCTCTCGTGTTAATTGTTGAACCAATCGTCTTTTGCAAGTACTTTCTTTCTATTGTACCTAGTCACATGGTGGTAATTCGAGGTGAAATCGAGAAGTTTTGAAAGTGTGAAGTGCGAAATTGAAATATTTTAATTATGAACAAAAACACACATGATAATATCAATGGAATGAATCCCAGTGTGAACTATTAAGAACCAAATGAAGGAAAATTTTGTGCAAACAAACCAAATTAAATAGCATAAAAAGCACCGATTACGAGCGTAATTCTATGTAACATGTAGAAAACCATGTTAGAAACATTTTTTAACTTAATACGGTGAGAGCTCTTCTGCTTTAAATAAAGACGACGCTTCCTTTTCCAGAGAAATTCATTTCGTTGGCAAAATATGCGCACAGCCCATTATATGTATTAAAGTCTACATTCAAATCTTTTCAAGTGTTGAAAATACACTGTTAATCTCGCGGTTTTTAATACGGTTCTCGAGGAAATTAGCTTTATTAAAATACATTGTAATGTGTGGGTGTAGGTGTGTTTGAGTGTCATAAAAATCTGAGTGTTCATAAAAAAAAAAGGAAACGCTGGACAGATTCCACGCAGCAACGCGCGAGCAGATTCATAATGTTTACATTTACCTCGATAAATTTACGACATTTATATGCCGTCCGTCCATCCGCACATTGTACGTTATGTTTCCCCACATAAATCTCGTCGTTGGTAACTTAATCACGTTGGATTTATCACGCAGCGCTCGCATCCGACTTGTTTGTGAACGATAAATCGTCCGAATCACCTTGCATTAATTGACTATAAAAAGTTGCGCGATCATTAAGCATACATTTCTTTGTTATTAAGTATATATTCTACGGTTATTGAATATATCTGTGAACTATGGAGAAAATTACCACATTACTATGTTTGCTTTTATTCACGGACACTCTAATTACGTTTTTCACGCAATTTTTAAACACTTGACTGTAAATATTTTTGTGACTAATCTCCAAAGCAAAAATTAAACAAAAAATAAAATTCAGTTCTCCGTGAAATCCTCTGATTCTGTTTCATTACTTATAAATGAAAAATTGTGTACGTTTTAGTTGAGAGAAAAATTACGTTTCCATGTTGATAAAAAAAGAATCTTTCGAAAGATGGAGAACACGATTGATGGAAAACATATATTTGTAGTGAAATATCTCCAACGTTCTACTTTTTTATAATAAATTATATTTGGAAAAAAGGGGACGTTATAAATTCTTTTGATATAAATATATATCACAAAAAGCTGACGGAACATCACCGCTGAAAGCGGAATAGAGACGTAGCTGTAATCTGACAACGAGTGACAACCACGACGGCAATCAACGTCGGGCGTCAAGTAGAATAGGTCCCGTTGTGGCAGGCTTCTAGCCGGGTAACACCGGCTAGAGCAGGGCCAAAGATTATGCAACTTCCGTAACGGGCTGTCAAGCGCGCGATACCAGCGTGCAGGACGGCAAATAAATGATATCGATTTAAAAGCCGGCGCCACGATCAATAATTTGCAGATATACTCGCTCGAGATTCATTTTTTCGCGACTCTCTAAGACCAAGTAATAGTCCGGAATAGCCGCCGCGGAAAAATTTCGTTTTATTTTATTAAGATTTCAGAATTCAGATTTGAATCGCCTCAAGATGATTGCTTTCCCGTCGATTCTTCATTCCTGACGTTGGTCTTGCTATAATAAAGCCGCTGGTGTAACCATTGTCTTCACCCTGCTAGTTTTCCTCTCAGGTAAAATCTGCCGTGCTACCCCCCTTTTTCATCACCCCTCCGCCGTCTGTCTGGATTTCCCAGCCGAGTTGCTTATAAAGTTTTAGTGACACGCTTCTTCGCGACGTTCTCTCCGCCGAGACTACAGATACCCGACTGTTTTCTCTTTTCTCGGTTTCCCTCTTTTGCGCGCGCGTCTTATTCCCTCCTACTTCCCTTCAAAGGAGCCGAGTTGGTACCTTTCGCGTGCAACGACATCGAAAATATCATTACTCGAGTCGAGGAACTCGGATGAAAAGCGGGTTCATAAGTGAACTTGTTCCGCGACTTCTTACTACATTAAAGGACTCATAACGCGATTTTTAATTAACAAAATATTCATGGCTTATCGTTAATGGGAAAGAAGTTACACATACCAAATAAAAAAAATTCCGATTGCCTTCTTTATCTTCGATTCTATCTCGCCCGTCGTTCCCTCGCTGATACGCGCGTGATATCATATCGCCTATCTTATCGCCGCACCTCACACCTCGCCTTCACACGTAGAACCGCGGGAGTAGCGAACTGCCGTTCCCCTGGATACGGATTACGCGCACACGACAGAGAGTGAAATCTTATGGACGTGACGAACGTGCCGGCGGGACAATGGAATAAACGCGCGGACCAGAGTTAGGCGGGACATCGTGTTCTCTCGCGGACTTTGCGCACACCGGCCGTGTGGCCACCGTGTGTAGGATGACCGGCTGCACACGTACGTGGGCACGAAAACCGGCGTACATACGAAACTGTCGACTCATCCGGACCGCGTCGTAAATAGGAGGGGAAAAAAGTAAAAAAAAACCCCTGGACAAAACGGCATTGTTCCGCGGCGTTATTCTGATTGCGTAACGTAAAACATAATGACCATATTACTTATTTTTACGTATTAATTCGCACATACTTCTTTTTTTTAAAGTAATCTACATGTTTATTTATTGCTAAATATTAATTAGTCGGCGACATATTAGGGTGTTAATTTTGTTAACGTCCTTTTTATATTTTCTCGCGCGCGAATCCTCGAATTCTGTCCGACCTCCGATGATCGATGGCAAGTCCGGCGCCGCCCGCTCATTAACCCTCCCGCGCACGTATTATATTCGACAAGAACCAAGTACAAAATCGTCGTTTCACACGCCGGCCTGTATAACCAGCACGTCGTACATTATTTAACGTGGAAAACACTGACGTTATCCTGACCGTAGAAAAGATCGGTTACTTTGTTACTCGCTCGTTGGCAGAGAGGACGCGCGTAACGGAAGGAAATCTGCGGGGAACGTTCTTTGTTCTTTACACCTCTGGCACCGAAAACCCGAGATATTCCTCTTTCACATCGGCTTTGATTCCGCGTCGTCCCGAACGCGGTATCCAGACTTATCTCGATCTCTATACGCGTCTACTCGCTAAGAGATACGAGGGGGGAGGGGGGGGGTGAGGGCGCGCAAGATATCCATTTTAGCACGTGGCTCGCACGGAATTACTTTTGCCTCGTGGATGCTAAATTGGAAACGGTTTGCAATTGAAGCGGCTCGTAATTAAAACTCGCCGGCGGAAGTGGTTAACCTTTTGCAAAGAAACTTGAGATGCGCGGCACGCGAAACGATCCGGAACACTCGACACAGAGCTTCCGCAACGGGCGTCCGGGTAAGTGACTTCAAAGGCTATCGTCTGCATATTTTAACATAGCAAATGGATCAGTATTGTGCTGCGCAATTCGAAGGACTGAATGGCTGTGCGAGAAAACACCGGCGAGACTCGTTTAATTTTCTAGAATTTCGTCGGGAAAATTCGTCCGCACGTTTGATAACGATATTAATAGTTATCTCTTTACTTGATTGCTGTACGTACCCATCGTAACATTATAACGTTCGCAAAATAAAGCTTGAAATTTCGAAAATTTATTTACCCCCTTTATTTTTCGTCCCTCCAGCGATTTAATTCGAAATAATAACAAAAAAATACTGTGGTCAACGTGCTATTGCATTTATTTGCAAAATAAAAACAACGCAATTAAATAGAGCTAATTTTAAAGGACAAAACGCATGCATTTGACAATTTTTTATATATTATACGACCTATTTATTGTGTTTTGGACAAAAAAATGAAATCACCGTTAACAGTGATAACATTTACACCCAATACTAAAATATTTACGAAATTAAATGTTGAAGTAGCGTATATTTTTTAAATTAAGTTAGCTGTTTCGGTAGGTGTTCCTTTCTGCGATTTTCATTTTATGAAGTTTCTTGATTTCGAAACAATCCATTTACAACAGCATCAAAACTTCATAAGATAGTAATCTAACAATGTATAGACAAATTTCTTATTTTGCGATATCATCACGGGCTTCCTACTCTACAAGGTTTTGCGTTCTCGCGCCAACGTACGATTCTCCACACAGCCACCCATTTTCCGGTTCGTTCTGAAATTGGATGCCGAACAAGGAGCCAATAGGGACCAGTCCGCTTTGCTTCGATCCAACGTGATCGTGAGAAAGTTTTGTATGAAACAGGAGGAGATGAAAGACGATCGTTCTGCATTTCTTGCAAGGATGCCAAATGATTTTTTTTAATGACATTGAAATTTTACTTTGTTCGGGATACACGTTTAAGTTAATCAAAAGCAAGAATTATTTACAACCGAGAGTACAATAGGGTATTCTTATACTTAATAGTTCAATAAAATCGATTTTGGCGAAGAATTTAATGCTTAAAGAATCAAGATAGAGATATTAAATTATATATCAAATATCATTCTCCATATAAAGTAATAGCTATTTTATTCATAAATATATAATCTATCAGGGATGACGCGTGGCTTCGTTAACGCGAGTGACTAGTGACGGAAGAGACCTGGGTTTGAACCCCAGCGGCTCCTCATCCCACATACATCCCATTTTTCTGAGTCACCCTAGCCTTAGAGGGGGAATAAATACTCTAGTTAACGTAGGGCTGACAACCCACCTAACGAGACTCATCTAACAAAACTGTTATAGCAGTTCACATTACACATTACTGCAGCCTCGGATAAAAAAGACTCTCTATTGCCAACTGGAAAAGACGTAGATCGGTATTCGTAGTCAGGTCTTATATTTGTGCGGTTGAAGATGACTGTGTTTTCCAGCAACGACGCTGTATAACACAGTGAATCATTTCATTTCTCTTTAACATTCGGCAAACAACAAGGATGAAATGATACACTGTGTATCACAGTGTCTGTGTACACTGCTGGAAAGCACCCTATAAGTACCGGCCAGAAGAGCGTGGAGAAAATGTAATGATGCAGGCCCAGGCTCACCCCGATGCCATTGGATGATGATGATGACATAATTTATCAGTTTTGGTGTCTTTAGCAATAAATAAGCTACTCGAAAAATGGCTTTCATAAAAAAATCTAATATATTTTCTTTCTGATTCTCAATCATATATCATACTTATTGTTAATTTCATGTGATAATAAACAGAAGAAATAAATAGAAAAGTCGAAACAAAATATAAGTTACAATTCATTATAAAAAATATGTTATATAATATGTTAAATAATGTTACATAATGTTGTTGTATACTCAATGTATCTTTTCTGAGCAACCAGACTGGGAATCAGACGAAAGTATTGGCATTCAGCGTTCAACGTAGCAAAACTAGCAATAACAGACAACCATGATAATAATAAGAGTATTAGTTTCGACTTCGCAAGTCGGTTGGCCAGACGGGAGAGTCGTGAGTGCAATGAGAAATCGAGAGGGGTTTAAAATCTCGTCTGGAAAGCCCTGTCTGGCATTTAACCATCGCCGGAGGTCACGGGGCCGTGTATACCTTGGTAGCAGTTTGTGCACGTTTCGCGTCTAAGAGACGTATAAGTATCGGCTTTGTGGGAACGGATGCCACGGCGGAATTCCGCCGCGAAACGCCGTCGAGTTCGGGTAACGTGCGGGGTGACGCGCCGCGTGTGCGTCCTGCTGCTAAGTAATCGTGCCGAGACCGTCGCGCTCGAGGGGAGCTCTGCCGATTTACAGGGCTGTTGGCCTTTCCACGAATTGCTATGGTTGTCGAGACGACGTTATATACATTGGATTCCCGCGGTAGTAAAAGCGGTGACTGTAAAGGCAGCGGTTGTAAGCCCATACATGAGATGGATCTCGAGAGACACGCGGTTAAAGTCAAGATATCAGTCAGTAAATGCGCTTCTTATTGCGCGATTTTTATTCTTCCAAATGTCCTCGCAGAGAAATTGAATCGAGATCGTTATTGAATAATGCCGTAAATGTCAAACTGTTGATTTTAATTAGTAGACACTTTCTTATTTCTACTTCTTATTTCTATTTCTATTTCTATTTTCCAGTTGTCTCGTGCGCTATTTTCGAAACATTGTGATTAATAGAAATTGTAAAAGAAAACGCAAGTATTTCATTGTTTAAAAATCACACAATTCTCCTTTTCTCTTATCCTGTTTCTCATAAAAATCTCCTTTGTTTCTCATAAAAATTCATGTTAACATTCTCTTTATAAGACAATTATTTTTTTTACATTCTTTTCAGATAAAATTATAAATTACTAATAATTTGATTTATTACTCCCGAAATAATCGCAAAATACAATTAGCCATTGAAAATCGATACTAAAATTAGATGTATTATTATTCCAATTATTGATTTTAATTAATTATTGAAATTAATTAATAAAAATTAAATTTAAAAAAATTGATTTAATTTTTTTCATTAATTTATTGATATAATTTATTATCAAAACGTATAATATATTTAACTAATTATAATAATGAAAGTAACTCTTGTATGCAACATATTACAGGACACAGAAGACATAAATGGAATATGAAACTTTAACTATTTGCTTTACAAGGAAAACTTTCGCGTAATTATTTCTCAAGTTAATTAAACAAGATTTCGTGGAAAGCAATGAGATTGTTTCAGAAAGAGAGATCTTTTGCATTGTTAAAAGAAATTCGAAAATGTGTATTTAAAGAAATAAAACGAGTCCGTGGACATCACAGACGTTAAAACTAAACTTAAACGTAATTTTTTCCAACGTTATTTAATATATATGATCGTAAAGACCTTTTCTCTTCAGTCTCTTGTAAAAATAAAATTAATCCCGCCCAATGCAATGTTATTTAAAGTTGTAGAATTGAGCGAATAAAATCAACGTGCAATTGATCTTTTCAATATTGACAGAATATATATATATTCCGCATAGCGTGTGAATATTGCCTGTGTGGAATATCTTGTTTGGAAAATTGTAAAAAGTCGGTAATAGCTATAAATCAACAGTAATACGAATATCTTTATTTTTATATTCATATCGACTAATTGCTGACAGATCAGAGAGAAGGAAAGCGAGAGAGAGAGAGAGAGAGAGAGAGAGAGAGAGAGAGAGAAAGAGCGGAAACTTTCTTATTCAATTGTGTTAATCGTATAAAGTTATGTCGGAATTATTAGAGTATTTTTAAACTTTGTATCGTTACAATTGTATTTGTCAAAGAAAGTCTTGAAAAATTTTCGTAACAACTCGTCGCCGTGTCGATTGTGTCACACCGTGAAGCATTGCGCGCGCGTCGCATGTCGATCAGATTTTCGTAGTAGTAAAACCGTAGCGATAGTCGGACACAGGATCTGTCGAAAACGGGATCCTCAGACTATCCAAACGTATCCGTGTATATAGGGCACTTTCGAGGAGCGACGTTAAGTCGCGTCGCATCCGCGCACACGTGTCTGAACGTACAAAACGAATTTATGGCGGGTCATAAATAAGGACCAACGGATATGAGACATTCGATACTTGAGAATTTCGTCGATCGATGGCACACGGTGTTTCAATGGCGTCTTGTATCCCGAAACACGTTTCCGCGAAAGAAACTCTATACTCGACCGTCAAATGAAGACAACGCGCTCGTAGATGATGCGCGCTTATAGACGCTGTTAAAGTTTCCGACACGTGAGATTCTTCGTAATCTCGCGTCTAACTGACGCATAAAATTTTCTTAAGCCATCGTTGCAACATGAGTCTGTTAGAAGCAGAAGTTAATGAAAGTTAATTTGCATTTTGATTATAATTTGAATCATAATTTGCAAAAACGTTTATAAATTGAGAATATTCTTTGAAAGAAAACATACAAATTGTTTCTCATCTTTAATATAATTTTAAGTATATCAAAATATTTTGTAAAATATAAATATTTCATACCATAAATAAAGTAATAAACATTAAATACATATATTGAAAGAAAAATCATATTAAATTAATAGAGAGAATAGAGCTTTCTATTTTACGTTTTAATTTCCATTTAAATTCTTTGTCTTTCGCCGAAAAAAAGATATGTTTCTCTTTTTATATTTTACTTTAGATATCTCATCCGTTGACGCGTCAAGTCCATAAATATTTCGTCGCGAGTATGTCAATTGAGCGGAATTTATTGCGAGATGTATGTAAATAATAGATTTGCAGAAATCGTGTTTGCCTATTGACTTGCGAAGGTACCTGCAAGGTTTTTGTATATTGACCTCGAGAAGCGCAGCTTGAATGTAGAACAGCTTTCATTCTGCTCGAAATTGCTGTCTAGTAGCGGCGAGGCGATGGAGATTGCTCTTGCCTTCGCGATAACTTTGGCGAGAATCATTATCGATTATGATAATACATCAAGTAATAAGGATAAGGATAAAGGCTCGCGGTTGGATGGTAGACGCAACGATCCGATAATAATTGGTAGAATGAGTTTGAGAACAAAGGACGTGATTATCCGTTTGTATTCCGTTCTATCTGTCATTAATTCGTAACTAATATTGTGTTGTATTTCCGCGATAAATCTCCTCTTAATGATAGAGTATCGGGATAAATATCGTAAACCCCGCAATTGATGTATCTCTTAATAGTTTATCTCGGGATAAATGCAGTAAACTCTGTAATTGATGTATCTATTATTTCTGGCAGAAAGTCATCATAATATCTCTATGTATACGCGGGACGGAATAATTAAAGAGTATGATTACCGTAATATTCGCAATCATGTGAATAACGATCTATCAACTATTCGATTATTCGACTATTATGCCGAATTTGGACATTAGTGGCTTAGATGGTTCGGTGAATTATCGATGAAATAACTGCTTAAAAGGGATGAAGAATGATATTGAACATCTTTACGCGATTATTCGCATATAATTCGAGTATATAAAGCCAAAATTTACTCAATAAATTGAATCTCGTATATCACTATACTAATTTTCATGGAGCGTGTGAGCGCAGGAAATTAAATTAATATACACAACATTAAGTTGCGTGTTATCGAAATGTTCTCTTCCGATAAAGACGATATTCTCTTATATAATTCGGTTCATTACGTCTTGAAGGCGATCGTCGTATTCGCAACGATGCATTCTCGTCTTTCTCTTACGTGGCAGCCTGTTAAGCCTAGGAATATATCGCGCGCGATCCATTGTAAAAACGACGGTAACATCCGGAATTGGTGGGGCATCATATGCGATATCAATTCAATTTATGATACGCCCGGCACGACGGCGGTGTGTGTAATCAATGTCGAATTTCCATGTACATATACATCATTTCTCGTATACGAATTATTTCGTCGTGACAGAAAATCGGCGATTTCTCTTGCTCTTCTTACGGAACCGTGGAAAAGTGCCGCGGTGGAGATCAGTTGGATTTTATATTAGGTACATCCGCAAATCCCTTTTATCCCGCAAAATGAGAAGAATATGACTTATATCACCATTCCACCCGTTCAATGTTTCGTACATGAATAATTTGATCCTGCCATAAAATTCGTCGTCTGCTCGAAAATTCATGTGAATCACACAAAACGTAGCTTACATACGGAAAAGAGGAAGAGAGATGGAGAAAGGAGAAAAGAGAGAGAGAGAGAGAGAGAGAGAGAGAGAGAGAGAAAGAGGAATGGAGAAAAAGACAGCGGACAAACTTAAATCAACACGCTCCAGAAGAGATAAGGAAAGCGGCAGAGAGAGGGCGAGTGGAAAGTTTCCCTTCCGTCTTTTCCACTGAAATCAACTCTTTCGAGTACGTCGCCGAGGTGAAGGCGCGGCGTTATCGAGATGAACGAACGTACTACAAGGACAAATAATGTGAACGGGGGCAGCTAAATTTGACTCTCTCTGCTGAATGATAAAATGTAAAAAAAAAGAGAAAGAGAGACAGAAAGAAAAAAGAGAGAAGACTGGATAGCGGGATGGGTTCAGGTCCGGCAATAAGGTCATTCCGCTTCGGTTCATACCGATTGCTCTTCTATTCACTCCGATATTAACTGCTGAACCCATTTCTATTTTTCTCCCTCGCCCCCGCCGCGCGCTCGTCCCCGCCTGTAAAACCCCGCGCGATTCTCTCGTAACCTTTCATTCTTTCCTTTTCACCCCGCCCGTCTGCGTCCCCGTCGACATACTGTCTATTCAAATCCACTTTCTACGCAGCACGTTTCCCCGCTAACCGTCGACGTGAGGGTGCGCGGCACAATTTAAGGAATCAATTAAAGTCGTTCTCGCCTAGCGGCCTCGAGACAATATGTCCCGTTTTCTATTCGCGAACTTGAGATAAATAAGCGCGTTGGTTTAATACAAACAAGGATGTGTATGTGTGTGCATATATTATATATATTTTCACGGAATGCAATTGCACAACTTTCAATCCGAAATCATGACGCAGAGAAAAGATTACGAATAGCTGCGAATTAAAACGTTATCTGTTGACACAAATCGTTTTATTTCGTATCACGTGTAAATATATTTATTTGTTGTAAAAATGATATGATTAATAATATTTAATTATTTATTGTAACTTTACGAACCGTTTATGGTAATTACGTAATTCCGATTAATTTCGATTGGATAAAATGCTTTGAGCATTCATATCGCGTGTCTCTTTTTATTTCCGGGGCCAAATTAGGGAAGCGGAATGAAAAAGAAGACGACATAAAAATTCATTAACAAATTCAAGGCGTACGACGGCGAGGTACGATCCATCTTTGTTGAATTTTGTAGAGATAAGCCGGCGTGGCAAAAAGGACACGACAGGAGAATTTCTGTTTGGCGACATCGCCAGAAACGAGAAAGAGCTTACTCAGAATATTCTTTAGTCCGAGCCATTTATGTCATCTAAACCTGACAAGAAGATGATCTTAAGGAATTTTGAGGGTTGCTCTTTTACCGTACGGTCCTAGAAAAAACAGATCTGAGAAGACCACTCTCTGATCTCTCTTACCTAAAGCATGTTCTTTTGCCTTATCTCTTTTATCTTATTTACGATGTCCATGGTCAATGTTAAAGCCCGATTATATATAAGCCCGATTAAGTATAAGCCCAGTTAACTTAAATTCAAACTGTCTTAACTACTACATCATCAATCATTTAATCCATTTACAAATAATTGAAACTCTTTTTGCAAAATTTTAAAATTGCATAATTTTAAAATAACTTTGAATGAGTGAATCTTTTATTTTCACTATAAAAATACGACACATAAAATATATAGCGCAAATGCTTAAGAGTCAATTATACAAATATATTAAACTAAGTTAATTTACAGAAAATTCTGAAAAGATATTCATGATCTATTTGTGCAGAAGCAAATTAATATTAATGATTAATCGCCGAGATTTGATCAATGGAATGTTTATTGCCAATCTGAGAGTTTGTTTTGTCGCGTATTATAAGTCGATATGTCACATGGCCATTCATTCGAAATAATTCGGATAGAAGATACGCACCGAAGATTGATGGTCATCTTTTTGGGAAGGAGCATCCACGGGTCGACACGTTCCGCAAAAGTGAGCGACAATCTGCAAAAATAAAGCGCGAGTTTTTATTCTGTCATTTAAAAATATTCCATACTTTTCGTGCTAATTTCAGGTGAATAATAAAAGGTGGATAAATGGCGTATAATATAAATTGTGCTTACGTGTCTAAACATTCGAAATTAACTTTTCCCACGAACTCATTAGTCGCAATTAGTCAAAAATAAAGAGCAGAAGCTTCTCTTTCTCTCTCTCTCTCTCTCTCTCTCTCTCTCTCTCTCTCTCTCTCTCTTTCTCTCAAATTTAATTGCATGGTATCCAAATACTCTCTGTCCTATTTCAGTTACATGTTAATGTAACACAGTTAATAACATAATTACAAATATTTAAATATTTTTGAATTTATCATATATGTATTACACAACTACTATAACTTCCGAAACACATAGGTTGCAATATATATTTGCTGAATTGATATTATCCCAACATTTGCGATGGGTTGAAAGATCCATTAGTATAATGAAGGCGTTGAAATTGCTCGCGGAATAGCATGGCAGAGCATTTCGCCATGGATATAATTATAAAATCATTGATTAACGAAGATCATTAATTATCTGGATTTAATTACTTGTTTCGGAAGTTTCCTATAGCTTTTACCTAACAAAGCAGTTTCACGGTTTCGGCAGAAACGCGTCGTAATGCATTAGAACGAAATTGGTCGAGCGTGCCTCGAATTTCAATAGCAATACTGTTCGCGACTGTTGAAAACATTATTGTGGTTCTCCAGGAAACCACTACTAAATGGCGAAAAATTCACAATACGATATTCTTAAGTAATTTTACAAAAAATCTTGGATTCGCTGCTGGCATACCAATATCGATTTATTATCGACGATAATCACGTGGGGAATAAGGACCTTTTTTTACACAAAGTAACAAAATTATAAATACAATCAGATATTTTTTTACAATTCGATCAATATATAATTTTCTGTAAAACTGGGCCCTATATCAAGATCTATATGTAAAAATATTTTACCGATATATTCTTGCGCGCGATTATTTATTTCGATTGGGAGGAACGAGTCCGAACTGAAAGTCGATGAAAGTTGGATTTAGCAAGCGTTAAGTGGAGCAATTGGTGACTCGGTAAGCGAGTCCAACGCCACTTCGCGTATCAGAACTGCTACGGCCCGACCGAGTGCCCTCGAGATCTCCAGTAGTACAGCTCGGCCATCGATCGGACTCCCAGCACTCGCGTATCCACTATTTTCGTGCTTTCGATGGGCGATCAATCGAGGGGCCTCCCGATGGAGCTTCGCTAGGCATTTAAATATTTTATTATAAACGTAACGGCGCGCGACGGATCGACAACATTTGTTCGTTCAGCGAATTTCTAAGCAGCAGTTCGCTTTATATCATTATTAAATTATCCTAATTTGTGATACGGTTGAGATATAGCGCGTACATGATGGGGGCCACACACTTTATCGTACGATTAGATTACGCGTATTTACCCGATCGATATTACTGCCCAGATATATAACCTGCTCGGTAAAATACACAGTGACACAATGATATTTCGTTTTACAAGAGAAAGTTTCACGTTGTTTTAACGAGAGTCTTTACAATTTGAGATCCATCATGACAATTAAAACAATTTGTATTATGTAGGAAAGCAAGCCAATTAATGTTATTAAATAATGTTAAATATAGCAATCTACACGGAAAAAATAAGTTTATTAAATTTTATGTAACTAGTTATCGACTTTTGGACAGGACCATTGACAGACTGTTATTCTTATACAGAATTTTAATATTTCTATGACTTCTTTTCAAGATGTCTAGGATTTTTTACAAAAAAAAAATACATAAAATTGTTTAGAAATTATGCCCTGTCCAAAAATGAATGATTGTCAGATAAAATTTAATAAACTTATTTTTTTCGTGTATATTTCAGAGAAACGTAGTAAATATGCAGTAAATATGTACATTTAGAAATTTAATATTATGTTAAATTAGATTCATATACCAAATTAGATTTGATTAAACATAAAAATTGACAACTGTGCTCATCAATACTGTTAGCTCTAAATCTTTTCTATTAAAAAAATATTAAAATACCTTTTTAGATTTATAATTAAAATTTATCGCGTTAAAAAGAAAAAGAAAAAAATTGACTTGAATGACACCAAAATTGAATAGTGAGTGAAAACAATAAAACAAATAGAAGCCACTTTTACACGCGCGTTTACATTTTCCGAATAGCGCGTGTGATTGTGAAACGTTTACGCGGAGATCTGATTGATCGAGCTAAATTACGGAAACCGAGTTACGCAACTACAGAGAAGAGCATCCGTTGGTTTCGAGCCCATGTAATAATCTCACTTCGAATTTGCGGTTTACAGTTGCATTTTACCGAGTCGCAGTGACCGCAGTACATCAACTGCATCTCCGGAAAATATCGGGATTTAGCTCAGGTGGATTAAAGATTCTACATGTGTTTCATAAATACTATTTACGATTCAAATAATACATAATTTAAAGAATACAAAAAGAAAAAAATGAATTTCTAGCTCGTACCAGACGGGTTAATTATTCGGTATCTGTTTCATAGATATTATTCACGATTTGAATAATACCTTTCTTTTCCATTATTTCAGTCAATCTATTGTATTTTTTCACATATTTATTCTCTTCCGTTATATACAGCTGACGAGTTTCAAATTTTATAATTTATATGTAATTGTATATAATTAATTTTTATTATAATTTCACTTCAATATCGAATATATTCGATATAGCCTATTCCCGATACGTTTGTATTTTCGGTATCATTTTGGATTAAAAACGAGGAAAAAAATTCGTTATTTATTGACGTCCATATCATTGTCGGATCTAAAGCGATATGCGCTGCAATTTAAAAGTTTAAAGTTCACAAACTTGATTCAAGCGTGGAAGAGTTCGTGATTGAAAGGGAACATGACAAATTCGATATTGCGTGCACATATTGATAAATATATCTCCTACATCTTTGTATGTAAGTCCCCCTCGGAGTCTTCAATTTGCTATGCTACTTCAAATCTATGTCGTTCTGTGACTTTCTCGTGATTCGCAAATCCTCTGTGGGATTTTCCGGCTTCTATATCACTTCAGACCTACCTACTTTCTCACGTTGGTCAAATAATTTCTAGAGATCCCTGTGTTTTTCAAAAGAAAAAGTACACAAAAAGAAAGATTTCTAAACATACTTATCAGCCACATTCTTTTTATATATTCTCTCTTGGTTTTTACATCTCATTTCATATATATTTTATTAATTAAAAGGTCTAAATATATGCTATTTTTATTTTTAATAAAATATTTCTCATCATCCTTTATGCGTTATGATTTTGATTTACAAGTTTACATATTTCTGCACTGCGGATTAATGAAAATGACGAATTTTTCTACAGTGAAGCATTTCACTCTTAATTAATTTTACTCTTCCGCTCATTATAGCTAATTAATTTTAGCAATTTCCCAATTATTATCGTATATTACATTTCAATCTATCGAATAGAAATTTATAAATACAATTTCTGTATCCAAACGATATTTTATCATTGTGGTAGATTTTTACATTTTGGTCATAAGCTTTCTAACGCAGCGGTAACATTTAACACTTGTGGGTGCCAACATGATGTCCAAAGTTCCAGCAGTGCGAAGAATTATCGCGACCATTTCTAAGCGTTTATCCACTCGAAAACAGCGAGCGGACGCACGATCGGTCTAATTTATGGGCGGCAATGTGGCAACACATGGATTCAAAGGGCGATCGTTTAACGCAGACTAACTGCCCGGCCGCGTAACGTAGAGTTTCGGTTTCGAATTGAAATGAAATGCACAAGAGCGCGGTTACATCCTTTCGCGTCGCTTGCAGGTGCGTTTAAATTGGCGGGTTCGCGACGACGATCGCAAGTGAATTTCTGATAATCATTCGCAGACAGCCTCAGGACGGGAAATTCGGTCGTACTCCGACTGCGGAATTATGAATTTCGCCCGATCCTTCGGGGCTTCGATTGTCTTAATTACTTCATCAGCTCGATTATTTTCACATCCCGTTACTCCATTACTACCTCGAGCTCCCTACCTACCTCGTTATTTTTAATGATATCTTCCCTTTTCCTCTTCTCCTCGATATTTCAAAACTCGCACGGAAAATACGAAAAGGAAATAAGTGCTATCCTTACACTCGCTCGCAATGAGAATGGTCGTATAATCGAAATATATTGTACGTAGAAGTGCTGCGAAAGATCGCGAAAACGGGATCTTTATATTCGAAAATGGTATAGACTAAAATCGCGCATTCGCCGCAAACGCGTTGTCATGACGACGCTCTCGTTTTAGACTTATACTACTGTTCATTGTACACGCGACCTCAGCGTTTATTATATTTATCCGTCGCGCGATCGCAAGGACTTTCCGATATTCCAATATCCCATCGGGATAATGAATAATTTATGAATGACATCAGATAATTGCTTGCATCTATTCATTACGATTTATTTATCCGACGTAAAATGTGTTGGAAACGCGAAGATTAAAATTATTGCTTGCTTTGTCAGGGTCTTAACGACACATACACATACATGTACACACATACACACTCTCTCTCTCTCTCTCTCTCTCTCTCTCTCACTCTGTTTTTAATTTTGCCTGTGGAAATGAACAGCCGATCGAAAGCGTGCAACGAAGTAGCACTATCGTGGAGTAAAGCATAATAGCCATTTCAATTTCATATCAATGCATCTAGATCGACGCGTCAGTCGTGTGTATTTGCGTCAATACTCAATGAGTATATCGACAATGTGCAATACTATCACGGAGACGAGAAGTATCGGCCGTACTCAGCTGGAAATTAATGATCCGCGCGGTAATTCCTTCAATATTTCCGAGATACTGTAATGAATCCTTTTGTCAAACACCAATAGTGGATGCCTGCCAAGAGTCCAATGAACGAGTAATCATCCTTCCTATTTTAATCACCCGTCCTACACGCTCGCGACAGTCGTAGATTTTACATTGACGAAATAAATCAGCAGCAGACATCGAGATAGTTATTACTGCCATCGAAATACGTACGTAGATTTTGCGAAGCTGGGTATTGTTAACAGCAGAAAATTATGTATGCAGTATGATGTGCCCTTAAACGCGCGAATAATGCAGCAGTAACTGTTTATGTTGTAATATTGTCAAGATAAAAATCCATGTTGAATTTTATGGCACGTTAAATGTGGCAAGATTCAGAAATGTGACACGTACGAGTGTATTTCAGTTAAACAAATTTAAGAGATAGTCTGCTCGGGAAATTTATATTTCACCATGTCGACCATTTAGCAGACGCTTTTCTCCGTCTCATTTATTAACACTTACATCGCAATTCGCACGTAGAAAGAAAGACTCGTTTATTTCATACAATTTGTATATCAGTGTTGAGGCTTTTTTCATCTCGCTCCCATTTATCTCGGAGTCGTTTGTGTGGCCCCGCAGGAATCTCGACGAAAAGGAGTTTTTCGATGAAAAATTACTTGGCACCGGTAAAATTCATAAAGCCGACGAGAGGTCCGTCTGAAGAAATAAGATTCATTCCGCTAATCCGACGAGAGGAAAGAGGTCGACGTCGAATGGATTGTCGTGTGAATCATTAATTCCCGGCCACGGTCCCAAACTTTCAGATTAATACTCAGATTGTGTTATCTGGAATACCAATTGTACGCAGGAGGTGTGCGGGGAGGATATGACATATTTACTGCGGCAAAAAAAAATGTGCAGTGCGCACTTCAGAATTATAATTTTAGATCAGGTAAACTCTCGACGGAATTTTTAGATAGTGGTGTAGATAAACGTTAGAACGTAATCTGATTTCACAGTTCTCTCTATTGTCTTAGCTACGAGCACGAGCTTGTGAAAGCTTTCGGTACGCAACCACAGTCACGAGCCAATTAACCACGTTAAAGACGGTTTATGCAAACGGTCGCTTTCCTTTTCACGAAACACGGTCGAATTAAATGGTGTTTCCTTTATTCGCGTTCCCTATTATTTAAATAACTATCGGATTTCTCTTATGTTTTCGAAAATTAACACTTTAATCACGCAAGATACAAGCGTAGTAGAGAAATAATCTTCGAACAAATATCTTTTTTTTTTTAGATAACCAAGCGAATAAATTTTCACACAATAGTTTATTGTTACCAAGATAATAAATGAATTATGGAGGAAAGTAATATGCGTTTCTAAATATACTGGCTTTTAGAACTTTAGAAATGAAACGACAGACTTCTTTTTGCACTTCAACTGTCTTCCGGTGATCTATCTTTGGTCGTATTCTCAAGCGAACAACTTTTTCTCCAAAACAGTTATCGGGTTTTACACCGAGTAGAAAAGCGCGAAACCGAGAAGAACGGGACCGCGTGAGAAATTTCTATTAAGACATTCTTCTCGATTCGCCAGACACGCAATTCGAATTTTCATCTGAAATCGTTCGGAATATTCGACATCTGTTTGCGATTATATAATCTTCCTCACCGTCTCTCTATTTTTCCTCTCGAAACTCGTCATTTTGAAAAAATAACTTTTTTTTAGTAAAAATAATCCTGATAATACATTACTTTGCTTTCCAAATCGCGTCGTTGTACCAAAATCACTAACATTTTTCGTCTCATATTTTTCCATAGGACGGTAGTGAAAAACTGTGAGAGCGAACGATATTCATTGATAACTCCGCGATACGCTTCTACGGTAGCGAATGGAATTATCGACCGACATAAGTGGTGCCGGAGCTGAAAGGCTATTACACGATGATACGTTCCAAGAAGGAGGTCAGCGAAGCAACAAATTAAGTCGTAACAAAGACCGTTGTAATGGAACACCGTTTTGCATTTAATGAAAATAATGCAGTTGCAAACAACGAAACACGTGGGACATATACGAGATATATGTATAATAATAATCAGTTGTTCATATCTGTCGTTTGCGAGTAAATTGGAAATTTTTCCGACATGATTACCGAAACGATAAAAAGATTAAGGGGATAAATTGCCGCGTTTAAACCAGTTTTGGATAAAAAGTAACACGTAAAAAATTGTCATTTTGTACGCAACGATTGCAGAGATTATTTTACAAAATTGTAATGAAACGCAGTTTCCTGCGTTTCATTACAGATCCATATTTATCCGTTCTACGAGAATACAAACATTTTTGTTTTACTTTTATCCTGCTATAAATAATTTCATTAATGGCACGAACGGTCTGTTACAATGATATTAACTTCAGCACATAAAGGTTTCTTTATATAACCATAGTTTTACTGCGCTCATAGCTTCCTTTACATCAAAATTTAATTAATATGGTCACATATAAATGTGATTTGTTTTAAATGAAAATTTGATACAAAAGAATTGTGATAGCTTTAAAAGTATAATCGAGGAAAGATTTATACGTTAAAGTTAATGTCATCGGCGTGCGCGTTTTGTTCACATTTTTATGTAATTTATTAATTAAAACTTAATCACATTTTTTCATACTTAGCAAAATGCTAAAAGCCGCCGGAGATTAATTATTAAACAGAGCGTGTGCGCGGGCGCGCCTCGATAAATTCAGATAAGGATAAAATATTAAACCGCAAATACCAAGATCAACGCGGAATGTAAAGGATTTACTATGCGTGAAGTATTCACTGCCCGAGAAACTTATTAAACAGGAAGATTCGCGTTTCGCGCATACTTTTGTAAGAGAGATATTCCGACATGCCGATCGATCGGTCAGGCAAAGTGAAGTTTCGCGTATGAAGAATGTGGAAATAATCGCTCGTGAAATCACCCGAAAATATATATGAAACGAAATGACGACCGTTCTCTCTCTTCCCTCATTTCCTCCCTTCCTTCCGCCACTCTTCTCTCTACCAACACGAGATTATCGATGAGCACCGCGCGATCGATCAGCACCATCGTCCCTTCTAACATAACGGGCGCGTATAAAAAGTATCTAAATGTAAATATGTGTACAGATGTACACCCGTGCCGTCCCGATATAAAAAGAGATATATTTTTCGACGGAAAGGCTCACTTTTGTAATTTCGACATTTTCCCCGTTCCCGTTCCGAGTTCTTCCCAATTTGTACGGACGAGCCAGTGAATTGAAAATGTTCATTCGTGTCGATTAAATTCCTAATCTGCGGACGCGCAGATATATCATGTCGAGATAAAATTGCTTCCGGCAATCATCGTGCAGATCCCTCTCTTTCTGCCCTCTCCTCCTCCCCTGTCTCAGTGGGGGAGTTACAACGCAATTTGGAAGCATCACGATGCAACAATGTATCGTGCCGTTAATGTATGTGCCGATGGAAATCAAGCTTGACGGTGCACACGCTCGAGATTCACTGACAAGCGAATCAAACATCCCGTAATGGAATCAGCGCCTAATCACACGCGCTCCAGGCGTGCTCCCCGCCGACCATCCGCGAAATTCACCGTTTGTTGAAGCGTATTGCAACACGGTAGAAGGTTTTCTCTAGAAACGCGTTTCCCATTCTCGGTCGCGATACATTGTACTGTTTCGCGATTCCACCCTCCGCGCCTTTTCCCATTCATTCGGATTGTTCCAACTGAACCGACGCACAGTTTCGACCCTCTTTCAAGGCATCGCATTTACCGAGTGTCAATCACGAGTTCCTTCCATTTGGTTTTTACACGCGAGAATTTGGAAACCGCGCGAAAGGAATTTCGTTTCTTCGCGATGACAACAAATGCAATATCGAAATTTACGTTAATTAATTCTTTGTCGGCGTTTTGAGATGAATAATCCATAGACGTTTAATTTACATGTAATAATACAGAGTTATAGGATTCTATTTTTGTATTTAATTGTGTAAACACATTTTCAAAACCGAATGTTCAATAGCTGTGAAAAAAAAATTTTTTTATGTAGAAATTTATAAAAATAAATTTTTGTAGATTTCTACACAAAAATTACAAACTTCATTTTATTTCTGAACGGTTCAGGTTTAAAGAACTGAAACTATTATATCATTATTAAAATATTTAATTGCAAACTTAATTAGCTGCTTGCAAAATAAATGTTCCTATTTTAATTTCCGTTTAGAGCCTTTTTGTACTGCGAAACAGCTGTAATTGTAAGAAATTTCAGACCATCCTTTAAAAGAAATCGATTCGTAAAACGTGAAGATTAAATTGTCCAAAGTTGGATCTGGGAATCGTAAGATGAAAAATATCCCATCTGTGTAACGTTGTAACGTCGAATTGATGAAATCCGAGAATGTTGGATTATCGAGATTCGGAAGCGTTGGATTTACGATGTTCAAAAAATGTGTTAAATAAAACTACCGAGCATTTTATAGAGATATGCATGTATTGAGTATTTAAAAATCTATTTGGATAATTACGAAAATAGTAATGCACAAAACATACAAAAGATATACCGCTACTACGGCGATCTTGCGGATTAATCAGAATATCAGTAATGCATTACTGGCCTTCATTTGCATAACTTTTCCTTTTGTCGACTCACATCAGAATTTATCCGTGAGAGGCGGAATCGATCCTCCTCCCTCCTTCAGCTCTTATTTACAAAGCTTAACGTCCCAGATATCAATTTTCGCGACATACGTGTCCTAAAAACGTTCGAAAGCGGATCCACCGGAATACCGAGGAGAACGGGTTTGAAAAGGGAAGTTGGAGAGGAAAAAATCGTGTATAAACTTTAACGTCAGGCGGAATATCGCGACCGTAGCAGGTGTAGCAAAACCGAGAGTGCACCGGGGATGAAATACGTTCGTATTGTATCTCCGGAATATAGAGAGCAACGTAATAACAAAGAAATATGTGTTAACGCATAGCAACAAAGCACCTATTACCAAGATTCGATCGAAACCGAAAATATCTTGGAATAACTTTCGAGTATTTGTTATCTCTCTTAAGAGCTTCTGTTCTTGGAAAAGTATTTAAAGTAAAATTCGAGGATTGTATCGATACATTCTGCCATGTACTTATCATAAAATAGGAAGTATATTGTATACAGATCGTTTTAAAACGGTTGAATATCTTTCGGATTTGCTGAATTTGCTAATAGGTTTATTCGATGAAATTTTGGGGAAGAGGTAATATTATCAGTCACGTATTGATAAATTTAATGATATAAAATAAATTAATAATAAAGCAAAATTTAATTGCTTCTTCCAAACTGAGAGAAATGATTTATAGTTTGACCTTTAATACATTATACATATAGTCAAAAGAGTTATGAGTACGTGTTGTATATCGCTATTAAAGCGGAGCAGATGCTTTTAATCCGTGATAAAAACAAATCGTTTCCCATCCTTGTGTATGCACATCTAATTATTTTAAAAAGTCCCCTGTTCATGTTTTAAACTATCGGCACAACAATTATATTTATCGTGCGATGCTATAAAAAAAAAAAAAAAAACAAAATGGCAAAACCGTAACATTTTCACATTTTTCTGGATAAATTTTAAATTAAACATATTAGCTTGTCTAAATTTAATCAAACCCCCTAGATATACTCGTTTATCGATTTGCATATTAATCTACATAACAGACGCTGTAACTTAAATCTTATCAATTTTTCTACGAACAGACAATTTAGAGAGAAACAAGTTTCGCAGAAATAATATTAAAGAGATTTATATCAAAATATTAACAATCTATAATAAACAAAAAAATAAACGTAACATGGCACGTTACAGTATTATATTAAGTTAAAAATTATATTATTTAAAAAGATGAAATCATATAAATCAGAGAATCATATAAATGTCCCTTAAAAAATTAAATCGCATTATTCTGACGTTAAAATCCATATTATTAATTGTGCTTACATATATCACAGTTGACCTCATTTTATTATCTCAATATCCACGCAATGTGAAGTGTATCGTTATTTGTTATATTTTAAAGTATCGTACTTTTATTTTATTACTGCATTCGTTTCGCAATATAAAGTTCTACGCATTGTACGTTAAAATATCGCAAACGTATTAAATATAAAAATTACGACGAGTAAGTACGTTCTCGAGATTGTACTTATATATCTTTTTCTCGTTTATTATTATTTAATCATTCCTACTTCATTATGGCCAATACATTCATAATAGAAAAAAATCAATTTCCTACCATAATTGCTGTGAGGGAGGAAAGTGGGCCGCGCGCGCAAGATCAAAATGAAAATCGATATTTATAAATATTTGTGAATGTTTCATTCGCTACTGTACTCAACCGGCGCTACCGTTTCATTTTAATTTGCGCTACGACAAAAGATGATAGGGGCGGGATTAAATATAGATTACTTCTACTACTTCGACCTATACATCCTTATTGTTAGCAGAACGAGGTTACTGTGAATATATTCTTTCTTAAAACACGGTCGAGATAGCTATTCCAAAATCTTCAGCATACATTTCTCAATAGAAAAGATATGGAGGGAAATATTATTGCTCCCTGCCGGCGATAGTATTTCGAGAGGAGATCTCGACTGTGTTCAATAGCTTTTACGGTACAGAGGGAAACGAAAATCATTTTAAAACGGAGAGGAAGCTGACACATTCGGCCTGAAGTATTGCGAGTACCTCCCGATATAGCCGGGAACGATTCTGCGCCCAGCAATTCAGGAAACGTCCCTGCCCACGTATCTCTGCGTGAATCCACAAAACCGAGTGCTTTACGGCGATATTCAAATTTCATTGATACCTAAAATCTACGGGTTCCGTGGTATTCGAGACGCGAAAATCCTAAATATGCCGGCGACGGCGTTCTCGGTCTTAGTTTCTGCGACTTGACCACTATAGCATCGTAATTGTTCTTCGAGAGGGCGGGCATTCTAACAACGCGGAAAACTTTAACTATTCGCGACAACATCGCGATCCCGGGACGATCCGGATGTTAACATCTTGGTAATCTGCGCGAGACGTAGGTAAATCGCGGGGAATGTTATGCGAAACTTGCGCGCCGCCTTCGCGACTAACAATCTCATTCTGGAGGGTAAATTTGGCGAGTATATAAACAGCGGCAACACTTCCAATTATCGTATCGTAATTTGTCCGGGGGTATCTCACGTGCAGAAACCTCGTACATGCGGGGTCTTAGCGAGATGCGCGCATATTGAATACGCCGCCGGGAATAAAACTTTACGAGTCACCCCGCACACGCCAGCCACAACCTATTGATCGGTTCATTCAATCGGAATTCACGAAACAGAGAGCAAAACGCATGACAAGAGCGCGAGCGCCGGAGTTGAATTTTCGATATTTTACATATGGCCGGAGACGTAGAAAATGCTCTTCCGCACTTCTTATTTCTCTCACAGAGTGATCTTAACGATTCGTGATCTTTATTCAGATTTATCAAAAGGAACAAGATCAGTGGTATTACATGGCAATTTTAGTCAACTTTACCCGTCTGCGTTATCAGAGAGAGATCGCGTGTGTGAAGTCAGGTTTTATTCGTTATAAATTTTACACTGATAATAATTTGATCGGAAGATAATAAAAAATAAAATTGGTAAAAAAATAAATTTTTGCACACCAACCATCGGACAAAATCGCGATGAACGAGTGGCACTTTATCTAAATACAACAACCGCGTGTTTGCGCGTGCAAGTCGTAAATAATGCCGCTAAGGGGGTGGGACAAGGGGTTCCTTAAGCACGGTATTACGTGCAGTAAATACATGGCGCGCGCGCTCGGCGTGGTACGGTATGGCATTTGCTGTAGTACGCGAGATACGCGCGTTCACACATGTACGCGGGGAAGGGGAGAGAGATAGAGAGAGAGATAGAGAGAAGGACACAAAGACACACACAGGACACACAGGACACACATGCACACAGATACTTTCTGGGTCATCCTCTCCATTATCAAAGAATCCCAGGCCTGCCCGTGATACACAGAAAATGAACGTGACCAGGCGCTAAGGGGGTAAAAAATTTAACTCCCGGGAACGACGGCGCCGGTGCAGCTCCATATTAGTTAAAAATGCACGCACGTCGCTTTTAACAGGGAAACGAGACAGGAGGCCGATCGAATATTACATGAGGCTGAAAGAAAGACACTGAACGGATCCGAAAGAATCTGTAGCGGAAAAATAAGATTATGACATGATCAACGAACTTGTACTGCCAATAATTCTTCGTTATAAAATGAAATGCCATTCACTTTGATAATATCATATTTCGACGTTAATATTGAAAAAAATTAAATGCGACAGCCA
The DNA here is from genome assembly GCA_928718305.1 of Tetramorium bicarinatum. Lineage (NCBI taxonomy): Eukaryota > Metazoa > Arthropoda > Insecta > Hymenoptera > Formicidae > Tetramorium > Tetramorium bicarinatum. The sequence goes on from OV788324.1 coordinate 16,280,561, forward strand.
GCACTAATCTTTTTTACAAATAATCGCGAAGCTATTTTCTGGTTGCAGCGCAAATACGAAATATTCTGTCAAATTAAATTTCGAATAACCGTTGACTCGACTACCGGCTTCTCCTCTGGGACTGCTCGCGGGCTTTTATCGCACTAATATAAATATTAAATAAAAGTACGAGAAGAAAGAGAGAGAGAGAGAAACAGATAAAAATAGATAGAATTTGATCTCTCCTAACATGCAACTCGTTAATTTGCAAACGGGATGTACTATGCTCGTGAAGTGAAATCAAACGACTAGGTTCCGGGGCTTTTAAAGGCCTTGTGCTAAAGGGTACATTTTACTTTGCTACATACGGAAGATTACCGGGGTGAGAAGGAAGCGAAGAGGGAAATCGGGGACTGTCGATACGACTTATCCGCAATCTTTCTCAAACTGATTGTGAAGGGCACATCGCCCCGCGGGGACTGCGAGCAGCGTGTAGTAGCCATGAGGGAAGCAAAATGCAAAATGGAGAGGATCCATTCCCTTTATTTTTCACGATTTATCCTGACGCTTCGCGCGAAGGGAAATGAAGCGAAAGCATTAGTGCCTTTTGCTCCACGGAAGATTTCTGTATGTATGAAAAATTTTATGTTGAGTTCTAACAGTAAGAAAAAAGAAACTACACATAATAATGCTTCTTTTTCCTAGTAGTTTCAACAGAAACAAATTTAGAATTGTATTCTTTGACAAAAATTGTATTAGAGTACATTAAACGTTCAATAGAATTAAATTTCGATAATAATCGAGCAATAAACACAAATTATTACCGATTAGTATTTCAATTAGTATTTCAAAGAACAAAGCAATCGATCAAAAACAATCTTTGATCTTAAATTTTTTTGTAGTCAGTAATGAGTACGTTAGGTTAATTGTTTTTGCAATTTATATGATTTTTTACTGCAATATTACCTTAGATACTTTAATTTATTAATTTAATTTATATATGTTCATATGCATCCCGATGCTAGTACCAGATACTCAAAATCATTGCTAATTACAAAGATTTGTAAAAAAAAATTAGGAAAAGTAGATTAAATTTATGTCATAAGTTCCAAGTTGATGTCTTCGAGTGTAAGTAATCGATAAGTACACCGGATTTCCCGGCTTGAATTTTGACCCGAGCTGACATATATCTGCGCCCGTCTTTATTAATTGACCAAACTCCAGCAGAATAATTAACGATAGACAGATTGAGTCTCATTATGTATGAGATTCACGTTGATGCATCCCATTGTTCGATAAACTCTCACCACAACATTCCACTTTTCTGTGCAAGAAAAAATAATGTAGAAACCAACAAATCGATCGGCGATAATTATGAAACATAAATTAGTTGGTATCGCGGATGGGCGACTATCTGATTGTGTGGTTTCGAAAACACAGCGATATTTCACGTTAGTAACCGAAAAATATTTACACAACACGCCAAAAGTTTTTACCTCATCAATCTCATTATTAGCTTACAATTTGCGTGTGATTTCGCTTCCATTAATGAAACTCGCGAATAAACACAGCTAAACGAACCGAGAAATTAATTAAACATGAGATTATCTGTAATGTTTGTAAAAAAAGCTGGTAGTCGGTACATCGTATTTCACAAAGTAATTGATATTCTGTTTTGCAGTCTTTTTCAATCCCTTCCGGATGATTTCCCTTCCGGGAATTCGGACGGATGCACTTTCAATGTTGCATAAATATGTACATTACAAAGGCACCGACCACGCGCATCCCTATTATCGACTCCTGTGACATTAACCACCATCTTTTTCGAGACGCTATCATCAATAGCGCCTCGCAAGCTCCATTATACCATACTCCCTCGTACGATATAATTGCATTAACCGTTCGGTCAAACGTCCGGCGGCATTTCTAAAATTGGACGGCGACGCAATTTCTAAGTGCGCATTAATAACAAGACACGTACGCACACACAAACACACTTGCCTTCGATATTAAAAAGGAAGTACATACACTATACATATATACACATACATCTGCATTATTTAAAAATGACACTATTAATTACGAGAACACTATATATATTAATAATGATAAAATATATTTCTCTTTTTTCTCGAGACCTTCTTGCTTCGATACGCGGTGACTTTAGGCGCGAATCCTCGCTATCGATTTTCCGACGTGGTCCAGCTTCCTTGGAATCAACGATGGCAGTCGAACGCGCGTTCGTTCAGCTTCATGAGTAATTTAGCCACAGAGATTCGACCGATCCTCTCTTGATTCTGACGTGTATGGTCGCAAGAAGAGATGGATGAGCTACACACGACACCGAGTAAGAGCGGCTTATTAATTAAAGTCAGAATATATTATCGGCCGAAGCGACGATAAACTTAGTAGATTGAATATGAATGCGAGCTTTCGTAACAGCCCCTTGCTGGGGAAGCACAGGTTACGTATGTTGTCATATCGATGAGCGTGAGTTCCTACCGTATTATCATTTCCTGTTTGAATATCGCTTCGGCAAACAGCATATAGTCGTGTCGTACACCAGAAGAGACAATAAATCTGTATTCACTCGGTTAATTTCAAGCAAACGGTAATAAAAATCTGAAGCGTTGCCGTGGCACAAAAATATGTATTTTTGAAATTTGGAAAACTGTGACAAGTTCTGCGGTGTCCCCGTTACGAAAGGACCGCTGTAAAACTCGAGACAAGATATCTATGGTGAAGACTCCATTAAGATTCCGCTCGTTTTGGAATATTCTGTGAACGGCAGTAAATTCGCTGGGCTAAAAGCGTTCTTAAGGATATACACCGAGGGAAACGGTCCGATCGCGTGACGGATAAATCGCGGAAAAAGAGGGAAAAAATTGGATTGTACCTTGTTATCTGCGATTATGATTTTCGGTTGCTCGCCGTGCGTGTCTGTTTGATATAAGAGGCACTTTAATGAAGCGCGGCACCGCGGCGGCGGCGGCGGCGATCCTAATGCATCCCGAATTATTGCGCGCGATTACTCATGGCACTGACGTATTGCGAGCTCTCGACCGAATTACGCAACATACATATTTTACTTCCACCTCGAATATACGATTTTGTATATCTTCCCTTCCTGCTCTCGCGATCGCACGTACATACGTGGCTGAAAAATAAAAACTGTGAGCTTCCGGCACGAATTTCCACAAACTTCCGCGACGATTCCAACCCCTTGCCTTACCCCCCCCCCCCCGACTGTCGATTCGGATATTTACGATTGCTTCGCGCGGCTTTCCGATATTCGACGAAATTTTCGTGACTTCTTCATTCGCATTCGAAGCTTTCGCCCTGCGACGTCGGATTATTTCCCTCGACCGCTTACGTGCACTTTAGGCATCGAAAGCACGTAATGCTACGGTCGCCATTGCTCGTCCACATTAATAAAGATACGCTTAGAAAACATGCTCGAGTCTGTGCTAAGAAGCGAGGGGAAGGAGAACGGAGAAGAATTGGAATGGAAAAGATAAAAAAGGGAGGAATGCAAGGTAACTTTCGTATGCCGAGAACAGTATCGTTTTGCATGCCCGAACGTGACCGCGTCGTTAATGACTGCCATTTTCTTTCTGGAAGTATCGTCGTGGTGCATGGCAAGTTGTTAATCAATTTGGACTCCATAATACTCACATCTCAGGTTATACGTACGAGAACGTGAGCGCCATTTCTGCGCAATGACATTAAGTCATGTGGCTATATGTTTCTCATATCACTATACGTTATCATCTTCTTTTTTTATACATACTCTTCTTTTTTATATATTAATAATGTTCTTTTCATATGTAATACGGTGATTTTATATATGATAAAGATTTTTTTATATTGTATATCTTATACAGCAATGTTACAGTCATATATTTATCATGTTTATATGTTATCATCATCCTTTTTTATACGCAATAAATTGTAGCTAATAGTTTTTAGTGTAGCGTGTGTTAGGTCACGCAATTTTCGGTCAACCTAATGTAAGGCATATTTACGAGAGAAGATGACTGCGTGTCATCTAGCCGTTTCCCATAGCAATTGAAGTCGTTCCCTTGGTCCTTGAAAGGAATTCTCTTTTATTTGAAAATCAATCGACTTACAGATGCGGAAAATTGAAAACAATTTTACGCCGTCCCTTCATTTCGGCAACACATTCCCCTCAATCGCTCCGTCGTTGAGAACAATCATATACTTTTTTTATTTGCTATTACGCCGGAACGTTACTCCTCCGTGAAATTCTGGCGAAGGAGTCAACGCACATAATTGAAGCTTTAATGAACATTGCATGAGGATATAAATGAATATTATCGGTACGTTTAAAAATATCAATGTTTCCATCTGACATTATCATCTGCTTAATGAATAAACGGCAATTCTGACTGTGCGATTGATTCGCTAAATATAACGCGCGAATATATTCAGCGCAAAAATTTGGGTCGCCCGGTCGATTACGGAAGGGCGCTTTTCAGCGAAAAATTTGGATTTGGGGGAGGCATCGCGCGATACTTTTCCTTTTTTCGCACGTTAAAGAAAATCATCGATACGTGACAGGAGGAGAAATATTCTGCGATAGAATAAGAGAAACAATTTTTCATTGCGCGAGTGTAGCGCAATAAAATTCCGTGACTTAGCACGAAATTGTCCATTCTCGCGAGGAAGCGCGGTAAACGAAACGTGTGCGGCACAGAGTTTGAGGCTTTCTTTTCTATTTCTTTTCTTTTTTTTTTCAAAACGTCCCAGTTTCTGCGTAATATTTATAGCGATATAAAGCAGCGGAGCGGCGTACAAGTTTCGGAGCCAAATCGAGCACGAACTCTACTCTCGAACTGCTTCTTAGCCAACTGTAACTTTTGCTCATGACCCGACCTTCCATCGACGAACCTTCTACACGTCCCTCTATTCCATTCCTCTCTTGTCCCTCTCTTACTCCCCCTTTTACTCGGTGTATACGTTCGCTCTTTTTCGTTTGCCCCTTCATTGAATCTCTCGGTTCGGAAAGAACATCGAGGTATTTGAACTTTCACACCACGTAAGCGATCTGGTATAAAAGTTTATTTGTAAACTCAGCCTCACTATCGAGAACCACTTTCAGCCTTTCGGTGTAATCCTTATACGACCGTCACAATGAACGATCGGAGGTCGCGTCGAGCTTAAAACACACTCTGTATACAGAGCCAGTAAATTTACGTTGGAGAAAGATGGGTACTTATTCCAGGTTTCCCAAGCGCCTGATTTATCTAAGCAACTTGGATATAAGAATATACGTCGCATTACTTCCCGCGGGAGAACAGGTGTTGAGAATAATTTCATCCCTGGCCGATTTTCTCGTTCCGGCAACCGCTCATTCTTTTTACTCGTACGTCGGGCGAAAATGCAGTACGGAGAGACACGCCAAACAGACGCTGAGCAAGGAAAGCTTCGGGATAAGTTTACCGTGCCACGTTTTACGCATTTTCTCCGCACCGCGCAGAAATTGCATCTGCATCGCGAGGGAGGAAGCAAAATCCCTCGGAAGCCACTTGTCTTTTGCAGCTGTGAGAAAATATTAAAACATTTCGGGGTAATGCTACGCGCGTAGCGGCCGATAAATCCCGTCAAACGACAAACGCGTTCAGATGTTACGTGAGAGATTCCGACTCGGACGCGAACTTAATCCGAATCCGTCATGAGATTTAAAAAACCGCGCGATCAATATACCACTACGTCCCGTGTCGAATTGTCGAGTAGCACGCCGTCATTTTTCACGTCTTGCAAAGCGACGGGCGCCTGAATGTAAATCGCTTTCGTCACATTTACCATCCGTATCTCTTGGCGTTCGCGCCTTCGAGCGGTCTTCTCGCACACGACGAAGAAAAAAAGAGAAAAAGAAAGAAAACGTCGCCCGATAAGAATGTCGAACCGTCGATACTTGTAAAATACAGTCGCCGATTGAGACCCTCCGAACCTGTCAAGAATCCCCTGAAAAGAATAGAATGTGTGTGTGTGTTCCCCATACCGATTTATTTTTCCCTTAAATATACCGTCCCTTATCCACTCTGGTCGTTTTTCCAACAAATTTGAGAGGTACCATTATAGCGTGATGTCGTCTGAACACGCAAACATCTGGATATCTAAATGATTAAAATTATTCCTTGAAGACTTTCAATGATCGTCCATTCGGCACGTTTTACTTTAGTATTAATTAAGCTGAGCTATCATTAACGCGATCAATATTGATCAATTTTGTCTTTCTTTGGTTACAGCACGATGCCTGTCTTGACGAAGTTTATCAGTATCGAAAAACGTGACCATCTTCAATGGACTTGGCCATAAAGTTTAGAATGTAAGTAAACATTTTATAAACTGTTTTTTTTTATTTTAAATTTTTAGATACCGAGAGTCGCGTATATTAATTAATAATAAAATCAGTAATTTCCATAGAGCATATAAATTAATACTTTCAAATTTAATACTCTCGAAATTTTGAGGCGACAACAGTTCCTCACCAGAATATATTTTATATTCATTTATATTATGAATATAAATTAATAATTTAATAATAAATTAAGCATTACTCTCTGCTACAGATAATAATAAATTTATCACTGTATTTCTGGAATTATCATAATTTCATAATCGGACTTTCAGTTAATTAATGAATTCATTGACCTTATTTGAATTTTTAAATCTATCAAAACACCAACCGTTCTTAATTAAATACGATAAAAAAACAAAATGATTCGCACAAAAATTAACTTTCTAAAATACATATAATAAAATAAGATTTTATCGCACGCTAAAACGAAAACTGATTCCAGTTCTAGAAAATTTTTGAAATTAAATTGTAAAATGTTTAATATTTAAAAGATGTATCAAGACTAATAAGATTATTATATAAATATAAACGAATCTATTGTGTTAAAATTAAGCTTTAGACTCTCTGAAACAGTCCACATAGATTTATATATGACTCTCAGAAGGCAAAATTAAATCACTTTTCGTAAATTTTTTAATCTTATAATGTCAAAACATATAATTAATATATAATTTCATCAATTTACTCTACTTTTTATTTGGTGCAGCTATTTATTTTGGCTTCTGAGGGCCAATCTTATATAATTAATATACGTCCGTCCACATAATTCATTTCCCGTCCACATCATTTCCCGATATTTTACGATGACAAGTGTTTTAAGTGTAATTTTATCTTGTTGAACTCGAACTGTCGTCTTCTCACAACGATATCTAACAGCGGACGTACGCTATCAATTCGCTTGGTAAAGCAAACGAAAATGTGATTTTGGTACTCGACGGCTACGGGCGGTAAATCACGTATCGTGGTTGTCGATGTGCTTCCTCCGCTTCTGTCTAATCTAATCTACATGTTTGCTCGATATTCTCACGCACGCGTACCCTCTCGTCACATTTTCACCGTCATTTCGTCACGTGCTTTTCGCCGCGACAAAACTACGGCGATTTTCAAAGATGATAATACTTTTCAGCCACGTCTAAGTTTGCCGTCGCGAAACCGACCGCCCTATATTTCTCGGGTTACCGCATTTTCTCTCTAAAGCTCGTGAGAGGAAGTTTTTTACAGTCATTTTGCGCCCTATCGAAAGCAAGAACGGATGGCAAAGCGTTATTCCTCCCAACGCAACACGCAACGAAGAATTTTTATTCTTTCACCAACATTTCCGCGACCGTGAGTCGACGCTCGCGTCGCGTAGCAGCCTCTAAGTAGTTAAAGAGAAGTTTTAAACGACGCTTTCGCTGCCCTTGTGCCCGACATGCCGCGGTCACTAATTTTTACAAGTTTCTCCCGCAAAGAAACAAAGTTCAACGACTTTAATTAGCTATTTGTATAATGCGCCGGCATAATGAGGCGATACAATGAGCTGATAAAACTACAATTATAAAAGAATTTTTCGAGAGATAAACGCGAGGGACGAGCTTAATATCTTGCAACATATTAAATTCGATTATTTCCTTTCCGTCCCTTTTCCGCCGCGAACAACGAGGACGGCTTTTTGTCCTCCTATGAATTCTTCAAGCGATACGGCAGAGCATGTGAGAGGTACGGAATAAAATTTATATTGCGACACGGGCAGCGATGCGGGATGTAAACTACAAGTTTACGTGCCGGTCTCGCCACTGGTCATTGGCGAGAGAAAAAACAGTTACGCGTGGAATAAATATCATTGAATGGAGAAGGATTTATATTCGTTGTACATACACTATGATAAATGAGGGAAGCATTTTATAATAAAAAATAATATTTCGAGACAAAAGCAATCGTAAAAGTTATTAAGGAAGAAAGATTGAATACAATATGTATTTAAGAAAAGAAGGGTATAAATGTCCATAAAGATTTTAATCGTTCTGAAAGAACATAGGAGCTAAACTTTGCTCGAGTTACATAATCCATTAAAATAATCCAGCAGGCATTAATGTAATCTCAATCTAACAGTATGCCACGTTTAAATCGCAATCTTCGGATGCGCATTAAGTCAGAAGTATTTATTGTTATTTTGTCGGAAGACTGCTGTTTGATACAAGCGAAATTGGATAAATAAAGATACGGCAAATCCTTTAAAACAACCCTGAGTGAAAGCAGCGCGCATGTCGGTGTAAGTCCTTCCTCAATCTTCATTTAACGAAGAGGAGAGGAACTTCAAAGATTAGCCCTTATTATCTTCCACGAAGAATGTAATATTATTATTTTATTGCAACCTACTTTAATTCTTATTTAATAATTCGCAGCGAAGGGAAGGCTCAGACGAAAGTTACTCAGTATTTATAAATCATGCGATATATCTTTCATTTTCCAAATATCATTTCCCTACATTGTAATGTGTGCAATTGTTAACGACAACGGAATACGAAACAAAGGCATTTCTCTTTGCTATCCCAATGATTCGCTAACTTACAGAAAGTTAATTCGTTGCTTGCCATCTTTCCCAGTTCTAGCTTCTCCTCTAATTATTGCACAGCAAACAAATTCGAATTACCCTAAACGACGAGCACTAACTCGAAGTTGGAATGTACATGCTAAGACGGCTGAAAAGTTTAATTACGTTTGTCACAGTAGAAAATAGGTTGTTTACGTAAAGACAAACAAGACGTCGATCATTATTACATTCTGCGTTGTAAGTACCTTATGCTCACACTTATTACTACATTCTCGTTGTACTTGCGTTGATTTTCGCCCCGAAACACGAGTTACTTCCGATTTTACGCCGGTAGTCGTGAATAAGGCACGCTTTCATCGTTCCGTGAGCAATTCCATTTAATAAATAACCGAGACATCAATCATTCATTCGGCTTCGTCGCAGACATATAAATTAAGTGTGGCTACGCGCCCGCTTCTTTTTCAGTGTTAGCAGTTCGTACTGTCAATCGATTCGTAAATTAGCGGGAAAGGAAACGCGTAATACATCCCAGCTTGATTGCCGTCGCACATTTCTCAATCCAGAAATTGCGACGCGTGTAAAATCACTCAGTTACCGAAATGAAACCGACAGAATTTATTACGCGACCGATCCTCCGAGCACGCGATAGCACGCTCGCCATCAATTTTCATTATTTTTCCAACGACGCGGTAGGGTACGTATAAAAAAATATGTGTATTTATTTTTTCATAGAGTTCAAAATATACAAAATGCAACAAAAACTTTCATGTATTTCGTATGCGATTTGCCTCCGGCGAAAATTTCGTAAAAGTTTTAGTTAATGCCGAATCGATCACACACAAACGATTAAACAATAATTGCGAGGAGTATCATAGTTTTTAAACGAACTATGCGTCAGCGGATGTCCAATTTCGAGTTTAACTGTCAAGATTGTACAGGTCATAATCGCCCATTAAATCTCCAGTGACGAGAAATCGATTTGAAATTCATCAAAAAATTTATGGCCGAAGGAACACATGGTAAATCTGGGTCATTCCGTATGTGCAGGCTTGCCGCTTGAACGTGTAGGAAACGCGTCCACGGCTTTCAATTCCCGGGCTCTTTAAACGCTGTTAAATCTAGCAAAGGCAATCTTAATTGGAGAGACATTAAATGCTCCGCGTGTATAGAGTTGATGATTCGGATTACTTTTATTAATGAAAGCGCCACGATTCTGCATCTTCAATTTCCCCGCTGTCCGTAGCACACGCGTGTAATAATGACTTTCATTTTTTCTCGTAGCAAGGATCAGCGGCACGTGTAACTTGTCGGGATAACTCTCGGAGATTACCCGTCGATTAATCAATTGTGATTAATACGAATGACCAGGTAATATTTACGATGCAGGGATCTCTCGTGGGACGGAGAAAAAGTACGCCGAGGCAGACGGGCGCCAGGCAGGCGTTTAGAACTGTATGCCAGTCATTCTTGCTTTCGTTTTTACGCACGATGCGCGGCGCGTTCTATCGCCTGGGGCTCGCCCCGGGTTTGCTGCGAAGACAGCTGAGAAAACGGCACACAATAAGACCGGCGCATCGAGCTTCCCTAAATGCGAGCACGCGAATAGCCGTGCTGCGGTCCAATTGACACGCACAAAACCCATTTAATAGACGGTGCTAACGTCACTACGTCGGGATTAGCAACACATGACGTATCCACACGGTTGCCTCGTCGGGGAATTAAGCTGACGAACATCTCTGTACATTATCCTGATCAAATAATCAGATTATCTATCTTCGCTCGAGATGATTGTTAGAACGACGCAAGTTTCCTCCCTGTCAAGAAATGCTCGAGAATCTCTCGCCCGACGAAGCTTTCTTTCCTTATGATTGCCGCAATAAGACGTGAACGTCTTTACGGCGCGTCCTTTCCGAGATATTTCCTCACGGACTGCGCAAGTTTACTCCAATTTTGATTATATACTTTGAGGAAATGCGGGCAAAAAAATTACATCGCACGTCTCAGCATTTTTGTTTGCCGCGAAGAGCGGAAAGACGATTGTTGAAACGTGGAACGTTCCGTTTCTCCTATCTCGAAAATCTCGAGTATGTTCCTGTCGTTCGGGCGATAGATGCCTATGTGACTTTGCAGTTTCGCAATTCGGCTGAATGGCAAGAGTTGGACACGCTTGGCCAACGCTCGCGTGGGTCGTACACACGTGACATCGATCTGAGGACTTCCCGACCTGGGCGTGGTCCCGCAAAACGGGAATAAAGGACCTGCGATCGTTTATCTACCGACGTTTAACGCGGACGTCACTGAGCGGGAGCCATCATTTTTTAAGCGCTATAGTAAATCATTCTTTACGAGTGAACTTTATTACCTAGTCGCAAGTATAGTTATATAGCGATTAGCATTTTATTCCAGTCTTTCGTACACTTGCTTATGAATTACTCCAAGAGACATTTAAGTTCATGATCATCTCAAAAATAATTCTAATTTATAATTAGTATCTATAATATTACGAATGTAAGATAAAATTTATTCTAAAAGATAAATTTCTAAATGCATTAGAACGTAAAAGAGACGAGTGATTTTTTTGAAATTAAGGTATTAATATATTCTTAATATAACTTGAATATAATAAGTTATATTCAAGTTATATTAACATGCTTGTGTGTAATATAAATACATATTTATAATATTTTGGAATTTTTTTAATTAAAAAAAAATGTAGATAAAAAAATCATAATATGATCTAGGATCAAGGTCTGTGCACCAAAAATTAATAACAATATTCCAAATTACTAAAATGACAAATTCATAAATTAGTTTACAGAGAATACATAACTTTTTTAATTACTGTCTCCTCGTTCGTAAAATGGGGACATGACACGCAATAAGCGCCGTGACAGATCGCAGCAATTAAAAATCACATTTTTTATCGGAATAGTCGGAAATCTCTGCGGAAAATTCTCAATTTTCGAACACGCAAACCACGTGTATGGTCTCTGTGTACATCGAAACCAGCGTGGATACGTTTGCGCGAACAAAACCGACAGATTTGTTTGACGCGAAAAATCCACGCAAAAAGTTTCGATTTTTGTATTTTTCAATGTCGACGGAGAATATCCGGCTTGTAATTTCCGTAAGAAACGGAAGCCCACTATATTTACCGCGTGTTTTAATGCGCGGCCAGAAGTTATTCACTTATTTTCCCGACAAACGGTTCACGCCGTGCAGGAAATTAAACTTTTCCTTCCACAACTAATTTTCCGCCAGGTTTACGTCACGAAATATTTTCGACGCCAGATTATGGTCCGGGATATTAGCTCGCTCTCTCTCTTTCTCTCTTTCTCTCTGCCCTCTCTTCTCTCTCTCGCACTTTCCGCCTCCGCCGATACGTTAATTATGCCACATAATGCTTGTTGGCCCGCCGCGAAAGTTTGCCGCATGTTTTACGGCGCGTGCGGAGTTATAACTACACCAAAATATCACCCATTACCAGCGTATTCACCGCCGTTGCCACAGTACCGTAGGGAAAGAACAAATTTGTTTGTGACTACATGCGTAAGTTGGCACATAACGAGCAAATTAAGTGAATAATTTACGATGTTTCTGTAGAATTCAGACAACAATTAGAAACTAGTTTCACCAAGGAAGATCCTTATTTCGCCGTTGTCTAAATGACCGAGTCTTTGCGAAATAATAGATTATTGGCAACTATAGTCGAGTCTGTCTCATCGAGTATGTATGTACATACCCCTGGGCACCTGCTTGTAAAATTGTAGTTCTCGTAAGCTACGTTCCAATCTTTCCCAAGCGCGCGCTGAAGAAAAATGAGCTCCACTAAATAGTCGCTTATATGCGCGGCTAAGCAAGTTTTTCGCATGCAATTTATTTAGACAGCCAATATGAGCGAGGGTGATTTCACGATAAAATATAATCTTTGCTACTTTAGGAAATACCTTGGTTCATTACAATCAATTTTCTCGCGAATAAGAAGATGCGATTCAATCTATGAGCGATAGAAAATAATCTGAGTATATTCGCAACGGTTATTACGAATCATATAAATTTTATATAAGACTTCCATTAATAAAAATATGCTCTCCTAATCTTCCATACAAGGCGAAATTAATATTTTATTGCAACGTTCATAAGCCGATCGTACATAACAAAACAAAGATGTATAGATAATAAACAACTGCCGTATTAAGGCATCAAGGGAGCAGTTCACTGCCGTTTAATTAATCTTCACGCAGCATCGTCGAAGCAAAGCAGAAAGCTCGATCCGTGCTTAATTAAGATGTCTAAGCGCCACGCAACACCAGACGCATTTCAATGAGCATCCGCAGACAAGTGCCTTAGAAGCAACAAATTCGATCCATTATATAAACCGATAGGTCAAGTATTGATTCAATACGATACATTAATGCGCATTACGTAAAGAAATCGTTCTTCTAAGTATAAGGTGATTTTTTAACTAGCACTAAGCTTCAAACAAAAATGTCAAAGTGGAAGGTGAAAGTTGCGTGTCGCACAAATTAATGTGCTATAATTTACAATTAACAAAATAACATAGTTCTGTAATATACAAAAGGTTGATCGATAGCCTTAAAACATTTCAATTTGGAATACATAGTTATTTTACAAAGTTATTAATCAAGCTATTTAGATAATTTGTACTTCATATATTGTAAAATGTATCAAGAAATTGTAACAAATTATTACTTTTTCGCTGAACTCTAAGAGAAAATAATTGGTTCGTCAAAGAAGTTACCTTCGATATTTACATCGAGGATTCGGAAATGTTTCGGAAATGTATAAGAGATTGTACATACATATAGGTAGTGAAAAAAAACAAAAGAAAAGTGGGGAGAAGCGAGAACAGAAAAATTTTCAACATCACCGCCCGCGCGGTTGGAGTTTCCGGTGTACATACGGAGTGGAAGAAAAACGTCGAGATGCTTTATCCCGAATTGGTTGCATCGTTTGTCTTCGTTAATCGAGTGATCTCAACCAACAAGTTTCTGAAAATAATGAAAAATCGGTATCGTTTCTCACGGAGAGACCTCTATGTCGTCACGTGGACTCATCTTCGAATGGCTAAAGCTTCTTGAGAGATTTCTTTGTGCTGTTAAACCTTGACCTTTCGGCTTCACACGAAGTCTATATATTCCTTATGTTTTAAAAGATGTTGCGCTAATAGGGTGATATACAAGCGGTAGCGTTTAGACACATTCATTAAGCATGATCATCGACTACGTGGTTATATGCGATATATGTAAATCATCCGCCACATATCAACTCTATTAATTTCTGAACATCGAAATTGAAGTGGATTTCATGATCCAAAAATGATTTAATTCCGATTTAGCGCAGTCATAATTACAAGCACTTCGTGAATAAAAAGACTTGGACAAATTGAGCCTCGGAAGTATAGATCGACAGTACGATATCATTTCATCAATCGCCGAGGCTTCATACTAAATGAAGCGGAAATGCGGGAAACATTACTCCCCGTTGTGGCCCCGTTACACGCATATTTCCCTGAATGTATACGGCAGATATCGGGAGAACGAGCGGATGGCTTAATGGAGTTTGACCGTTGATAACGACGCGACGGGAGAGTCCGGAGTAATAACGTTGATAACGCCGTTCATAGCCGAAAAGCTATAACGAAAAGCCGTATGCACGTGTACATATTGTACTATTGCGCACATCGTGTTTATTTGTCACACTTGTTCGAGTTTGCGCCCGTGTATATTTGCATATGGATCTCGACGGATATACATATTTACTTATACGTGTGCACATCGATCTATATGCCAAGTACTCTCACATTTTACGTGTGCACGCATAAACTGCCAAAGAGCACTTTTGGCCGTCTAATAATTCTTTCGGAAGTCTTCTTACTCTACTATCCAGTCATCATTTAAGATCGGTATTAAAAAGCATCCCGTGATAAGGTTTAAAAGTCCATAACAATTATTATATGGAAATCGGAATACCATTATATCTTGGATTTTTGTATAAAAGTTCTTTATCATCATGATAAAATATTTAATGCATTGCAAAATATATAAAACTATTACTTTAATTTTTTTTAATATTCATGACTATATAAAAAAATCTCTTTTCTTCTTTCAATTTTATCAATAATTTTTTTATTTTGTCAATTTTTTTATTATTTTTTACTCCCATTTACTGAGTAAGTAAATAGACTAAGAGAGGAAGAATGAAGCACTTGACACACTTATACGTTTTCCTTTACAGAAAACTCTTCGTATAAAACTTTTCGTAGACATGTCCAAAATCTTTGTTTTTCACATCGAGTGTTGCGAGGAGAAACGCGTAGGTCAGTTTCCTGTATCCGTAAGACTTAAATCCCCAAGACTTTAACTTTTTTCAAAGTGCAATTTTTTTCGTACACGAAAACTTTCCGAGACGGACTCGTGGAAAAAAAAACAAAATCGCGCGGAGCGAAGTTCGCGGCTTGATTTCGTCTCTGCGGAAGCTCGTTTTTCCAGCAATTTGCATGATTTGGATTTTTGCAAGCGCCTCGATCGCGCAAATCGTATACTATCCGCACCGTTAACGCGTCTCTTGCACATTTCGCCTTTTTCGTGTTCTTTCTCGTACATTTTTCTTTTTAACATACTCCGTATGTGTGGTCGCGTGCTATGCTTAAGCGTGCAGTAGCGCATGGGAAACCCTCTGATATCAACGGCACATATAGCCGCTATCCTATCGACCGCCCCACATATTACACCTTCACATACTTCCTCCTACCCTATTCTCCTCGTTTCTCATCCCCTGTATCAAACTGCAGCCAATTGGACCCCTGTAGCCAAAGCCGCACGCGCGCGCACGCGCGTCTTTCCAATTTTTTCTTCGCAATTTTCGTTAAAAGAAACTTTAAACTGTCAAGATAATGAAATGCCGAGATTCTCGGCTCTCTGTTTATTAAAAGAATAAGCGTATGTCAATTTGCTAAATTAATTTTCTGAAAACTCCGCTGGAATAAACAGTCATGAGAATTATTTTCTCATCTTTCTATTCATATATTCCATTTTTAAAAAGTATTACACGTTTGTTAGTTTGAAATGTTTACTAAACATGTTTATAGAATAGCCTTATAAGTCGGCTCATGTATATATGTATTATTTCTAAACTTTTAATTATATATATCTATTTATCTTCCATATATATATTAATTATATATACATATATAAGAAAACACATTTGTTGCACTATTGAATATAGTGAGATATTTATATATATTGTAGATAGACATATATGTTGTATTTATGCATATTTTTTGCTACATCATAAATACTTTTGTGCAATGATTTAGATTCACAAATTAAAATGTATTGTATTTTTACTTAACAGTTTTAGAAATAAAAGTTTTTATATAACAGTAGAAAAGGCACTCGCAACAGCTGCCAATAATACATTTATTTTTTTTCTATTTTCTGTTCAATTTTTCAAGCTTTTTTGTGTAACTCAAAGCATTTTTCAATAATTTTCTGAATATATTTGTCTCCGCTTGTTTACATAACGCCACGAAACAAAAGACGAATGAATAATGGTTTTCCCCGAGAGTCACCTGGCTTCGCAATACCGTAATGAAATATGCATGCAAACAGCTATTTGCACATTAGAACGGCTCCTATTATCTTCATAACGGCAATAATAAGGCACACATGTTGCGACTAACGAGTATCGTATCGTATAGAAAACAATAACGCTTGCCATTCGCCTTCTGTGATGAGAAATTCACAAATCGGATATGTTAAATTTTATTGTCAAATCGATGGCCACATTTAATTTTTATCATTAGTTATTAACATCCTGGCCGAGAATATTTCGATGAAGGGAGAATAGTCCGGCAGTTGACTGTATAATCCATAACTGGCTAACGGATGAAATGGCTAGCTGAATGGTAGCTATAAAAAAAGGAAACAATAATGCGTCTATGTGTTCAATACGTTCCCGTTCAATCAAACGTCTTCCTGATTGAAACATCGCTTGTTGCTTATCGAATGTCGCGTCGTTGCCATCATTTTACTTGTTTTTCTTTCCGCGCTTATCGGTTCGGCCGTTTTCCCGATTTCGTTGCCATTGCTGTACGAATTACGAACGTATGACATTGCTACAAAAAGAAGTACATTTTAATTATTTATAAGAAAAGAGTTTCGTTCCACACAAAGCGTATCAACGATCGTATGCTTTTTTTTACATCATATACATTTAAGGTTATGAATTAGCAAGATTATGATAAATTTATTACAAAAAAAATTTTTAAATAACTTTTTGAATATGAATAATAGAAAAAATTATATGGAATGGTTGATTTTATACATATTAAAATATATTTGAAGAGATACAATATTGGAAAATAATTTTGATATATTGCACGTAGCCTATATATGATGTATTGCATATTTAGTGGTGAATATTTCACTCTTTGTCGAGGATCATTATATGATACAACTATAATCTAGAAAACCAAATTAATTAACGTTCATTAATATTCTTTTTAGCAAGCATATTATTTCCACATTTAGTTGTTCGATTCATGTTAACTAATATCTGCCCGCTTTTGCTCTTAAATTTATAAATAATCGATTTATTCTATTCCGAAATACATTTCTTCTTTTTGCTGTTCTTCCAATTCCATAAACAAGAAAATATTTCTTCTACTCCACGTGTTTGTCTTGTATGTTTTTATTTAAGGAATACAAGAATGTTTTTCTATATCGGACGTTTTCGATATATAATCAAGTTTTTTACAAGATTTCCAAGTTTTTAACAATGTTTATATACTCTAGCTACCTAACTCAATAAATCTGGGCATAATCGAATTAAGATTCCACACTAAATAGTCACGCCAATATTTAACTTATTCTCAGAAAATTTATAATTGTACGTAATTTTATCAATATTTATCTGTTACTTAAATTTATTTTAAAAATATACAGTTTAAATTTAATTAAAAATATTTGTTACTTATATTTTAATTGTAAAATTTTTTTATTAGTAAATTATTTTAATATTATTATTAGATCGTATATGTATATGCAATTTTTGTGAGGAAAGTACCGTAACGATCTTTTATTTAACTATTTTTCTAAATTTTAAAGATATAACAAAAACTTTTCCATCTAAGACGCTTGAATTATTGAAATCTTTCTTTCGGGAAATCTGTTCATCGCCGGAAATCAACTTAATGGTGATAGAATAGCCTCACGAAACAAACTTTGTACGGACGACACGACTGTTCTCTTAGCGAATATTTCCTCGTCTTTACTTTCATGTCAATGCATCGGATGTTTTCTCGTAAGTGATGGAAAAAAGCACTCTGATAAGATTCAACCGCGATTTTGTAAGAGCTTCTGTTTTCAGCGAAAGTGACGATGAAGAGAGTGACTATATGATATATTTTATGCAAAGCGGCAAATCGATTTGAAAAAAGCCGTAACGACATTTTAAAGATCATTGTGAGCCATTATGAGCATTACATTGTATTGAAAAATAAGTGGTTCAAAGAAGAAATATACGACTGCCGTAGCAACTTTTTGTACTAAATACTCGAATTTTTGCAATGTTACAAAATTGCAAATAGAAAAGATGTCTGTCTGCTAAATAACATTTACAAATAATAACGGCATATTTTACAAATAAAATTATTTATATCCATGTAGCAGACACTTTTGTCGTTCTTCACTGAAAAGCCAAAAAGTATCTACCGCAAAAACATTTTAATTAATTATATGATCATCAAAAGTTTGCTTTAATAACAATACGAATGCCCCAGGTCTAATAAAGCTCGAAAGTTTCTGAATGTTCTTCAGATTCGCCAACTTTCTTTCGTGGAGCGGTGGTTTCATAAAATCTGACACGGAAAAATAGGACGATGCGCAGCACCCAGTGCAAACGAGATAAACTTCTTTTGGTACGAAACGAGCTTAAGCAAGCTGCTGTAAATTTTATCCCCGCACCCTTATACGTAACAAGTGCCCGCGCGAATGAAGACGTCGAAATGCCCCAGAAATCAGCATCCTTTAATTAAAATCTGCGAAAGTTTTATTTCGACATTTACTAGCATTCTGAAATGTTTATGATATCAATATAGTTATAATTATCCTCTTAACAATTCATTCTTTTTATCATGATTTACATACACACATATATTACTTATCATCAATTACTTTTATGAAAAATGTTTTAAGCTATCAAATATATTTCTCGTGAAACCTCTTTTCAGATAGTAGATTATAAACTTATAAGTTAAAAATATTTTTAGCCTATTAGATATCGACTTGTTATTTTTTGATCCAAATATTCAAAAATTAAATAATTGGAATAAATCAGACTTCAAAGAGACACGTCAGAAGAAAAAAATTCTAATTCTCTCTAGTTAATTTCAAAATTTATTTTAAATCTATTAAATTTATAATGAAATTTTGAAAATTATATAAGAGTAATTTCTACTTTTTACAATTTTTGTTTCAGGAAACGAGTGATTTTAAACTGATTAAAAAATTCGTAGCTGGAGAGAATACTGATAACGAAACAATTTGTACATTTATCACGCTGTTGAAGATACAATTTGACAAAACAATATTATCTAATAGTAAGTGCAAACTTTGCTTAGAAAGTCGCTCTCTGCGAATAGACTGTCTGATGTCACATGAAATGTTACAACATACCTACGTTGTATTGCATTCTTGCATTTTTACCCCTACACTACTAAATGTTACAATAACATATTTTGAATATATTCTGCGCATCTCTCTGCTTTATATCTCTGTGAAAATAAAATACAAAGCCTGATAGAATCGGAAGCAAATCATTCCCACGCAGAATTACCATATAAAGACGAAATAACAGAGAAAACCGTTAAATTGCGGTTATTTTAAAATAATGTTTCACTAAATGTCGTGGGTTCTTTATCGCATATAACAAATATTTATAATTTTATAAATATTTATAAATTTTATAAATTTTATAAATATTTATAATTATATAATTTATAACAATAAATATTTGGAAATTTAAAAAAATATGAAGAAGCTACAATGTTAATAAGTTACTATCTTTTTAAATTATAGTCTTAATTTCTCTTGCCTATAATCTTAATTATATAATTATAGCGTTCTTCAAAAAAATAAGAAAAATCAATAATAAAAAAATAGACTTTTATGCACTTTTATGTACATTTAAAAATTCATTTTTTTAAATACATCTTAATAATAACAAAGTATGAAACTAAAACTTAAATAAATATTCCTAATTGAATAATTCATTATCTCATTTTTCTCTTGTTCCTGTTATGAGATTTTCAAAAGTTTACTTTTATTCGGATATATTTCCTCAACTAATCTCCAACTTTTCCCATATCTCATAATTTTTTCCCTGTGATCATATAAGATTATTATCTCGGGTACAAGATTTATACGATCAAACAATAGGAAATTTCACGAAATTAGTAGTAGACGCTATTCATCGTGCTATACGCTATACGTGTGCCGCATATAGCTACCAGGCAGAATCAATGTGGAATCTCGGTGATTCATTCGAACCGAATCGATTCAAGGAAGTGTCCTCGATAGCGAAATCGGGAGTTAAACTTCGCTTTACCGCTACTCGAATGCATCTATCGTTGATCATTAACCGCGACTAATAAAGTATTCCTTGCCATGCGCTGAGTTACCAAAGAACCAACAGCAACTCTTGACGGATAATTGTGTTGGTGTGCAATACGACGAACGCTGTCTCTTCACTACCGCGACTCGTAACTTTCTGCATACAGGATTATCATTCAAGAGAGAACAACATTCAAGAAACTATACGCGGTTGAAAAGTGAAGAATTGAAATCCACTAAACATTTATTTAGCACACAATCGAGTAACTGAATAAGATTATAAATTTTACAAGCAATTAGAGAAGATACCATTTTCAGTCGCGCTATTTCTTGATAGCCTAATAATAATATTTCTGTGTGAATTTTGTATACTTATTCCAACTCGGTAAACTTATTATTGCTTAGAGTATAAATTATTTATAAGTTTCATGTTTCACAACAATTATAAATCGTGAATTTCTTCACAGATTCATATCTCCGAAAATGTAAAACAAATATTTTATCGTGACCAGCAAGTCGTGCTGATATAAAGATACAAACTGAGCGTATCACATTTTTAATCTCGCAGCTTATTCTTGTATCCTTAGGACATGATGTTATTAAATTAAACAATTTATCTGATCTTACACCTAATCATCTCAATCGCGTCTAAACAGCTAGTACCTACGTCAAGAGAGGCGTCGCAAAATGAAGCCGTCAAGTGTGGCTCTTCGAGAGCCCTATCAAACCGAAGTTTAAAGGTGAAACACGCCGGCGCATTCCGTCAGCGACAGCTTGCAGGTGCAGTCTGCGAAACCGCGCCGCTTTATGGATTAACGAGCGTCCGCACTTTCGCGAAGTTCACGTAACACGGTCGCGAAGCGGCGGCGAGTTCGCGCGCTTGCGAGTACGACGCGGAAGTTTTCGGTGTGAATGCGAGCACTTGTGCGACGAATTTCTGATTAATTCCACCGCGGTGAATAATGAATGTGCATACCGTACAACAACACTAGGACCGATAATGTTTGAAATACGCCTATCGCGTTTATGCAATGCTCTTTTCCAAAACGGAATTTTAATTACCCTTTGAATATCAAACTCGAATGAAATTCGAAATGTATGTTAAACCGAAAAGTAATCGCTCTTATTTGATTAATTTGTCAATTCAGAACACAAATAATAATAATAAAATAATAAAGAAACATGAAGTGTAACAAATGAAATAACATTAAATTTTCTTAAACTTGTAATAAATTAACGAATTTCTATTTGCATTATAAATAATTAAAATTATATACTTTATATAAAATAAAACAAATATAAAATATGAAAATATAAAATTTACAAAAAAATTTTAATATATTATAAATTTATAAGAAACTTTAAATATATTAGAATATTTATATGTGTGACACGATACTATCTTTCTATTTGGACTTAATTAAATGGTAGGAAAAAGAAAATTGAATAAAAACATTCATTGGTCGGTCGCGAGGAGACCGTAAATGTATTTTTATCTCGATAGTAGCACACGCGAATCTCTACTGCTACAACAATACGAATTGGGCTTGAAGCCAGTTCATTTTAACAAAAACAGCGAACGCTCCTACGCCTATCTCCTTTCACCACATTTCTTTTTATTCTTTAGGCTTCTCTTTAGATGGTAGACGTTCGTGACGTCCTTTCTCCAACGCGAAGCACCATTCTTTCAACGTGATCGCAACGATCTTTTGTTCTTTGATATAAAACAACGTAAAGAGAGAACCAGACATTACTTCGAGTACAAAAATAAACACTATCGATAGTGAAGTAACTATCAATTTTTTTACACAATTAGGATCTCTACCGAAATATTCGATATATTTTTCTATTCTAACTTCATTAATTACCATTATATAATTATACAATATATAATTATTAGAAAACTCGAGATATATATTTCGCACAAATATTATTTATATATTTCTCTAGTAAATTGTTTCTCAAATATGTCAATGCCGTTTCCAACTATGAATATATTGATTCGCAAGCTGTGACAAGCAAGCTGATTAACTTGATACCCTTTAAAAAATCTCTGTGATAAATCTACTCATGCAAGTCCGTAAAAAAGAGATTTCGCTCCTGAGAACGTGAAAAAGACGAGACGCGTGGGGTACACTCGAACGGATTTCGGTGGACTTTAGGTCCTTCGAAGAACTATAAATCGTTCGCTCTCCCAATGTCCTTACTCGAATCGCTCTCCTGATTCTCCTCTCTCCTACTCTCGATAATAAATCCAGGTCTCTTAACTTCGAGCCCGTCTTATATTTCTTTTTCCTCTCGTAGATCGCGGTCAGCGCGTTGCCAGGCCTGAGGAGGAGAACGCCAAGAGGCGACGATCGCGGAGGGAGCAGCTCGGTGGAGGAAGGCGTGAGAAGGACTTCTCGATCGACTCTATATCGATGGAGCCGTCCTGATGCAGACCGCGGAACTACGCGGGGATCACCCGGCCTGGTCGTCGGACTAATTCCACCGGCGGGCCCCGGCGATTTCACGGAGCAGCGAACTAGGCTCTCTCATCCCCGTCGACGGCAACAGACCCAGCCACTTCCACTTCCTCCACCCCACGTGGCCGCACCATCACCTGATAAGGTGAGCATTTGTCGAGACCGCATTGGCGCACATTTCTGGCGAATGATTACACTCGTGTATCGGCGGTTTTGCTTCGAGATAATAATTAATTTCCTTCACATATCTTTTATCTTAAACATGTCGATGTCATTCTAAATTGGAAAACATTGTATAATTCAAATTTTTATCTCATTATTAGCAAGTATAAACCGCAAATATGCTCTTGAGGTATCTTATAACTTTATCAATGTAAATGACTTCGCGCGTAAATTCCGTTTAATAGCGGACTCACTAAAATCATTAAAAGAAGCAAGAACTTCTTATTTTATCATTCGTCATTTTATACAGAAGAAATGCAAATGTTGTCGGTGAAATAGCAATAAACTGTTGATAAGAGTATATAAGTTGTAGACTGCGTTTCATTCATTTTGTTCACGAACTTTTCAATGGTGTACGGTGTACGCTATATGGAAGTGTGGGCATTATGCCGTTAAGTTTGACACGATTGCTTGACAAACAAGATACCATCGCTGTACGCTGCGATTATGCAGGAGCGGTTTATGTTCATGATCCGATATGTTGATTAATCTCTTCATCGGGTTATCGCATTACTATCTGATAAGGTCCGCCAATTGACTGCGAACACGACCGGGGTATGCCAGGATTTAACCGACTACTCTGTTCACACTCGGCGTATGTTTGCGCGGTGGTTTAAGATCTTTAGCAGACCGTTTGTCCGAAGACGTTGATGGACGAGCGTATACATGCAGAGTCCATCCCCCGCGATATATTACATGATAATCGCCCTGCATAAGAGCAATGCGCACAGAGATAAGAACGGTGTATCGCGATATCGGCAATTACTTCGTTTAAGATGTATGCACGCCGCAAACATCGCACGAGAAATTGCGTCCCGCGGGTTAGAAACGCCACGGCAGAGAGCGGTCCGGCGTCCTACTTATCCTCGGTTAGCTTTGCGTCATAAATTCCGCCCGGAGTAATTACGGAATACTTGCGAGACGCACTCGTAAAGGATGCGCATTGAATAGTTTCGCTCCTTGATTCGAAAGAAAAGGAGCAAAAAGATGGAGCTCGATGTCGAAAATAAAGCGACCTTATTACCTCCGAATATTCTGTATTCAAATTTTCTGAATCAAGATCCCTTTTGACTTGAAACATCCGTTTACGTTGTGCACATTATTTTCGAAATTTCAATAGGACATATAGCGTGGAATACTTTACGCGATGAAATCACTTTTCTCATTTTGTTCGTCGGCGTACCGGGCGTAAATTAGCCGCGTGAATATTAGATTCCGCTTGCATTCGCGTTTAAATTAAGGAGATATCGACGAATGTGAAATTTTGTCCTGTATTTTCTCGTATCGCGCGGTTATACGTATATCCCAGCTCGCGTTTCAATTTCGCCGAAGGCGTAGTGCTTATATCGAAGCAAAATTAAAAAAAAAAGAAATTATTTCCCTCAATAACGTAAAAGGCAAGTGACTCGAAAAAAATGCTTTTCTCGCTATACGAGAATACAGAAAACATGCTGCAATCCACAATAATTTTCCAATTCAACAAAATATGCATAGGGAATGATTGTCACAAGTAGAGGAAAAATAACTATCAGCAACGGAGGAGAGGGAGAAAAGGAAAAGAATATATAACGTATACGTGCATATTATTGTGCCGCCAGAGGCAAGTACAACGAAGCTCGCAATATTCGAGATACCTCGAATTATTCCATGGCATCCTATGAATGTCGCTACGAATGAATGCACTCGCATAATTTTGCGCCGTCTCCGAGCACGCATTATGTCGGTGCTGATTCTAACGAGACGCAGCGTTCTTAATCGTCTCTGAGGGAACTGGGTCAGGTTTAAAAGTTGTTGGCAACTTTGCGCGTTTTGCTACGTTTCGCATCTACAATTTTTGCAGTAAGGTGTTCCATAAACTGAATGTCTGGTCTTCGATGGGAAAGACACAGCATTTATGTCAAGTATTACTTTTTTTCGAGAGAGAGAGAGAGCGATTTAAATATTTATTAATAGTGCGTTAGCATTTTCAAAATTTCCTTGATTACGCAAACGCGTAATATTTTTTCAGCATATATTTCACTGCTCGCTGGTGCTTCGTACCGGGTGTCGAAATACAAAATATCGTGAACTGTGTTTTTACTTCAGCATAAACGATACCCGCAGCGC
Source organism: Tetramorium bicarinatum (assembly GCA_928718305.1). NCBI lineage: Eukaryota > Metazoa > Arthropoda > Insecta > Hymenoptera > Formicidae > Tetramorium > Tetramorium bicarinatum. The sequence continues at coordinate 16,305,887 of OV788324.1, forward strand.
GGAATTATTCATCGAAGACCTAAAAGGCGCTTTTATTCGACGGTCGCGTTGAATTTCGTGCATCGCTCGCGCCAGCGAAAAAACCATCGTTGAATTGACCTTTTCGCGCGGCAAATGTTAAACGATGGGCAAAAATTGCGCTGTGTTTCTTTCGCAAACTGGCACGCTCGAAACATCAATCGCTGGCGACGCGTTCGTCAAACGCATAGTCGCGAAATATAAATTGAGTGCAATACACATCATTAATCATCTGCAAACTTCATTTCGAATTTGCACATATTTAAATCATAATTCGGGCGATTTAATAAATATTGTATTAATATCGAATTCAAATGTAATTGAATATGAAGATTACCATGATTCATTAGGCACGACCTGATTGCAGCGCGCGTTTTATGTATAAATTTTGATACAATTGAAAGTAACTATAGCGTATTACGAACAAATAAGAGGCGTGAGAGCGAATATTTCTATAATTGTCAAAGTAAAATTGTTAATTTTTGCATTCAAACTTACAGAACTTTTATCTGCACAGATAGATATGCAAATACGTTATTGGTTTTCCCACAATATTATTATAGTTAACCGAAAATCAAATAATATAGATAAACTCTTTTGTATTTATCGACAGTTAATGCACAATTGAAGAGTAATATGTATTTCTTCTCTTTTTACGTCTTTTTTTCATCTTTCGTTTTTCTGTCTCTTTCAGGTTAATTCTTAATATGATTTTTTATAGTCTCATTTGCCTGTGATTATCTGCGCTATCATTAAATAAAATTAAACCTATAATAACCTATAATCCTTTAATAACGCTAATGGCATATCGGTTAAAATATCGGTTAAGAATTTTTTCTTCACTAAATCTGAAACTGCGTAAAATACATCGCGTGAGATTAAAAAATGTTATGCAAAGTTAATCACAAACAAACATGTATAAATAAGATTAATATAATATATAGAACATAATAATATGTCTAATATCAAAACTTTAATCAACTTTAAAAAACTTCAAAGTTTGTTAAACTTTAGCAAACTTTAGAAAACTCTCTTTAAAGTCTGTTAAACTTTAATAAACTATAAAATCTTAAATTTTAATATTATTAGGATATGATAAGAGTGAGATGAGAGTAGAGTATAACAAAGTTGACGATGATGACGAACAATATTCATTTTATCTTTGATAGAGCTGCATTGATCATATTGTTTCTCTTTCTCTCTTTCACTCTCTCTTTTCCACTTTTCACATTATAAATATGCAAGAAAAGCCTTTAAGACGTGTTTGATAAACAATTTCAGAGCTGGAGAAGCGGCCGCAGCCGCAGCCGCCTCGGAGCTCTGAGGAGCTGGAGGATCTGCATAAGCTGCTGCACTTCCCCGAGGAGGTGGCGCTCAGGTTGACGGAAAGCGAGTACCAGCTATTCTACCAGGTACCACCGCACGAGTACTTAAGGCACGTGGCGCAGGATCAGACCACGTTGCAGAAACCACCTGCCAGGCCACCCCCGTCGCCGAGTCGCAGCTGCAGTAACCCCAGCACCACCAACAGCTCGACCCAAACTGAGGACGAAATAACTCGGCCTGTTGCCACGGTGTATTCCACCGTGCAGATCCTCATCGATCGTTTTAATGAGGTGCATTAATTATCCCCTTATCTCTCCTATCCCTCCTCTGTATTCGCATTTTTCAATGGCACACAGATATCTTTTGATTATAAGAAACCTTGCGGAAGAAGCCTGTAAACTACTGTTTCTTCTTTTTAATCAGCGAAGCGTTATTAGTATTTAATATGTGAATAAGAAGAAACCCGGCACTAAATTACAAGGGTAGTAACAAACACGAATCACAACTGTGAAGAAAAAGCGTTCTGCGCCAAGAATCTCCCCACGGTTTTCAGCCTCACGGAAACCCTCATCAGCCGCTTTTAATGAGGTATCCACTTCTCCAACGGCTTTCCGTACGTTTTCACCAGACACTTTCACCCACTTCACTCACATACACACGCACACATACACATGTACGTTCACAAGCGTACGGATATCATCTGACCTCGCAAACTCGTTTTCGCCGTCCCCACTGCCATTTCCCACTTTAAATCCTCGCTCAAGGTTGAAATTCTCCGCTTTTCACGTTGTTCTCTTTATCACCGTGCTAAACAAAAGCCTCGGACTAGAGAGCCGTTGGAAAATTTTGGACACCTCTCGCGGACAAACGTCATTCCTTACAACGCGATAACTTGTAACGTGTTATAAAACATGAAAATCGATAAAGATTAGAACAAATTGAAGCTAATGTTTCAATTATCGCCAATGACATACTTTTTGTTATTTTTGCATCGCTAAATATACTTGTCGTGTTTGGCAAGTTTTCAAACTTTCCTTGTCAATCTAAAACTAACAATAAATCTGATAAATTTCACACACGTTATCAACTGTTTGTACTAAGGCGAAAAGATGCGTGAATTATTCTATCGAAATATATTACAATTACAAAAATAAATGTGGACTTGTCGGAAACATATATTGGAAATTATATTGTGATATTCAGATTGTGATTCAACGATACCGAAATTCGCGTCCTAGATATTATAAAGAGCAACGGCACACAATATAACGCAAATAAGATAATCATAAAATTATCATGTTTGTTAACCAGGTAAGCTCATGGGTCACCCACGCGATCACCAGCGGTGCCACGGTAGAAGAACGGCAGGCAGTGCTGTCCTGCCTTCTACGCGTCGCGCTAACCTGTTGGAATACCGGAAACTTTAATTCAGCCATGGAGATAATTGCCGGTCTAAAGTAAGTACCCATAATGCTTGTCGTAAACGCGAATGACGGTGCTAAGTCCCCTACTTAAAAGGTCAATCCTCGAATTGCTACCTCCTATTTCTTGCTGCCCCACGCACCCGCTTTATTACTGTCCGTATAAGTCAGATAGCCGGGACCGCGTTGTTTCGGCCAAGTACGAAAGTCATAATACAATTTCTTGGCCCCGTCGCGAAATTACGGAAACCCATCCATCTTCATCCACCGTAAGCATCTAACCGCAGGGCAAAGTTGCTGTCGGCACCGATAGATCATTACGAAAGACGACCGCAGCACGCATCCCGTCGGTCTCTAGTTTCGATCGGATTAGAGACTTAGCCGCCACCGCCGCCGGCTTTGTGTACACGTAACTATAATTTTGTATCGTTACAATTATATAATCGGCTAATCTCTCGGATTATCGCGAATTAGAATTAGCCGAGAAACAAACTGCATCACCCGTTGAACGAACTTTATACTCTTAATCCGCACGTTAGTCATCTTCGGCAATTTTCTATATGTACTATTTTGTGAACTTGTAACTTTGATCAATTTTAAATTTTAAATGAAGGAATCTAGAAATTTATACAAATTGCGAAGATATTGTCTCGCGCCCTAGGGATCTACGAAATGTATAATCTCCAACGAGATCGCGACACTAATCCGAACTCAAGGCTTCCTTGAAACTTTCCTCGTGTTTGTTGCATGATGTTGCGACTTCCAAGGTCGTGCTCACTCAATTAATCTTCATCTATTGGAATAAAGGACTCTTGAAATTATATTTCTCCACACTGAGATAATGGAGCTCGAGCTTGATTCGGGTTTATTATTCCGAACACGAAAAGTACTTCTGAATATCTATATACGTACATCGAACTTTGCTGCTGAATAAACTGTGAATGAAAACCCTCCAACAGTCGTGAGAAATAACGAATGTTTAACTTCAGAAGTATCTTTGATCGACCACAAACTAGCAATTAAAAAACTTGCTACTTAGTTTGTTTTGTCATGATGATTGTTGACCATTCACGCAAAGTCAGATAAAACCCATTAAAAGTGCATCCAAAGTGGTTTATCCTCGCAAACAAGAATTAAATATTCTTGAAATGAAACACTTTCTCACATCTTGCGAGGAAAATTATTTCTTGCATAAAACAAAATTAATAACATGCAAACGAATTTGAGAAGAAGTCAAAAGTATAAAATTATAAATAGTATCTATATAATTTAGTATCAAGTAAGAGTTATTTTAAAATTTATGTCCTTACGTAATTATAAAATTGCCCTCTAGAAAGTTCAAAATTATAGTTCTAAGACTCAAATTAATACTACAGAGATTAAATCTACATTTTTTAAAGAGGTATAGAGATTTAAGTATTATGATAAGAATACCATTGTAATTGAAAAAATATACTTGCATTACAATTCTGACACTTTTATATTGCGATTTAATCTTAATCGTATAAGTACTCAATTATATGTCTAAGTATTAATACAAGAAAATTTTAAACGCTCATTTCATTATCCAAAAATTTACGATATTCAAAGGTAATCAATTAAGCATAAAATTATAAGATTAATTAATCAAGTATGAAAGAGAAAAATTAATCAAGTATGAATATAAAAGAGTTCAAGCGGGATAGTCTCATCGCAATACAATCTTTAGAAATATCTATGTTTCAATTTAAAAAAATTTATTTCAAATCTGATCGTGTTTCAATGTAATTTATTAATATGGTTGACTTCGAATTTGTCAAAACATACGTTTCTTTGTCAAGACAAGTGTTTTATTAACGTAAGTAAGAGAGAAAATCACAAGTTAACTGTCACGTAATCGAATATGATGTTAAGTCTTGAACTTTTATCGATAATAACTTCGCAATATCTCGGAGAATCAGATCAAACTACTTACAATTAATGCGATTATACAAGAGGATTTCTTTGCGTGGAATTCGTATCCCGAACAGCGACCGAAGAAACATTTAGTCCTCTTCAGTAACAAATTGATAACTGCTCAACAATAAATATCAATTCTTCAGGGGTATTAGATATTTTACTGAACAAGTTTCAATTTTGACGATAGAGATTTAAATCTCTGGAAAATAACAATACTTCCCGTACGTTCTAAGATCTTTGACATTTTCGCGGCCGCGTATCTGGAATTTGCAACGAGCGAGAGATCAAAGATGCTTTGCCCACTTGTCAAGCTTCCAGACGATGGCATTCAGGATTTGACTAGAGATTTTCCATGAAGATGCTTTCATCTCAAAAGAAGGATGGTTATTAGAGTCGAATAAGTGTCCTTCAAACAGCGATCTGCGCGAATTTGCCTTACGAGGATTGTAACACTAATTACTCTCTCTCTCTTTCTCTCTTTCTCTCTCTCTCTCTTTCTCTCTCTCTCTCTTTCTCTCTCTCTGAATATTATCTTCATTAGGTTTCAATCGTGTCATTTCTTTTTCATGCAATATCAAATGCATTGTTGAAATTAAAATCAATAGCTAGTATATCTTATCTTAATATGATCGAAAATCTACCGACTTTATGTCCGATCCTTGCTCGTTTTGATTTGTTTAGCATCGAACAATATTCTCACTTTTCCTCCCAAATTCACATTATTTATACAGATAATTTATATGAATCTTTGAATTTGGCTAATGAATGACAATAATTATTACGTAATTTGTGAACATATTTCTTTTAAATACGTTACACAAGCGCTCGGATTTCAAATAGAAAACTCTCGCACGCCAGTTGATTGAAATACTTATTCTAGATTCCTTTTACTACGACTGGTGTATAAACGTTATGCGCAGTAACGACCTGCTTCCGGGCGTGTTTCTGCCTCTTCAGTCTCTGCTGTCTCATGCATCGTATGGGTTTTATCTCGAGAATAACAGCTATGCATTACCATGAAATCACAAAACAAGAAACATGTACGCTACTTGCTTAATGATAAAAGGGATCAGTCATGTATGTGAAAATTAGTGTTATTAATTATGTGACTATTAAATGACTATTATGTGACAAATAAAATGTAGTTTTTCAATAAAAACTTCTCGCATTCGGAAGAATAATGATTATTTTAATGTCACGATTTTTTTAATTACAACTTTTTAAAGATTAAAGAATTTTAATAATGAGAAATTTATGTCATTAAATTTTATTCTTATTCGTATTCTTCTAATTGTAAGTAAACTTCAATGCCAAAACAATTTAAAATGAAATTCAATACCAAAAAATCTAAAAGAATTTAAGATACGTTAAGATACGTTAAATAGAATTGGATAGAAACAAAATATAAATATATGTATATATAATCAACATTTTATATCGTTTAACTAATCGTATTTAACATAATATTTTAAAAATAACTAACCGAGTAGTAAAGCAAGGATTCGTAACTTTCTTTTAAAAAACCGAGACAAGCCTAATGTATATTAAATACAGACATACGTCTCATTGTAAGATCCCTATCGCGTGTCTTATTGCAAGACGGAGAGGCTTCCGTGGTAGTTTGCTTTATTAAGAGCTCTTCGTGAAAGTTTTATCGAGCACCACGACACATAGCTCATTCTGCGAATGTTTCTCGACTCGATGCTCTACCCATTTCCCGAAACGATTCACAATGGCGTAATCGCATTATTTCACGAGGAGTTCTTTCGGGACTGCGACCTCTTTCAGCTCGATGCCTCGCGAGGGAGTGGGATAATCTCCCGTTGAAAAGTAATTCGAGTAATGAATGTGTGTCATTAATTTTCACGGAGATCAACGAATACGACCGGCGATTTCGCCCGTAAAATCGTTCTCTTGCTCGTTTGGTAATTAATCCTCTCTCGGCGTGAGAGGACTGAAAAAAGAAAAATACAAGGCGAATCACACGATAGAAGTCTCAAAGAATGATTCACAAAGTTTTCGAGAACGCGTCACGGCTATAAAAATAATTGATCAATCGTATTTTAATCTATCGTATATGTCATTTGCTGACTTCAAAATGACGTGATTCTTTTATCTAGATTCTGCTTGTAAATTCGTTCATGAATAAAATACAAAAGTTTCTCAATTGCATTTTCAGTTCTAATTTACGTCTTTACTACGATATACGGTATGAAAGCACGCCATTGCCTGTCTATCCACTTGAAAAAAAGCTGACGCTGATTGACTTAATATTGTTGTTTGTGCCTCGAGGGGAAAAAGAAATAAAAAAAAGATTTCCGCACGAGGACTCTTTGTAATCTACCAGGCGTCTAAAGGAGAATTACTTTATTAAAGGGTTTTTTGCCAACTTGAAAACTACGCTGAAAATCTGCTCGGAAGTTCTGATCGATGCTCCACGTGCTCTATGTTAAATGGGGAGAACGTCTCTGAGAATATTTCAGAAACTTATTCTTATATAGAAAAAGAAATATGAAGTAGGAAGAGAACAGGATCGAACTTGACTTCCGTTCCGAGAAATTCAAGATTAACTTCTCCCCTTCTCCCCCCCCCCTCTCTCTCTCTCTCTCTCTCTGTCCTTATATCGCAGAAAAATTGTTAACTAATCTTCATATTGCGATGTCACTCTGGTATTGTATAGTTTAAACAAAATACATTACGTATTAAAATAAGTAGCTACCAGACCTAACCGAAATGTCATAAGTATCGTCCATTTGACTTGGAAATGACGGAGGAAATTGTATCGGCGAGATGCAATATCGCCTGTCGCGAACATTTCTACGGAAAATTTCTGTTTACATTCTATCTTGCCGATTCGCGCCATTCAGTTAACGCTTTTGTTCTTCTCACGGATACTTGTTATTAGGCGACTACGGTTTTTTTTATGCTTCGAAACGAACGAATTTCATGCCGTAAGTGGCCGCGACGAAGAACCTTTACCGCCTGTTCCCATCGGAAACCCAACGTAGAAATAAAATACTTTTTATTGCCGAGACTGTAAAGTTAGACGCCGTCCTTCTGTGCTCGTCCCGCGAATGAGAGGATAAAAGTTTCGTGCAGGAATATCGCTTCTAGAACGACCGTTGCGCCTGCTGACTGTCCCACACACTCGGAAACATTCTCAGTCTCAGAACGTTCGGAGCTAACTAGCCGCGCTACGGAAAATGCTTAAAGAGAGAGATAATTAACGCTCTAACGGTAAATGTTTCGTGATTTTAACGACCGCTACTACACGAAACGGAGGAAACTGTTTGCGAGGAACGTGAACACAGTGGCCTCGTGCGGATGTTGGTGACTATCTAGCATAATTTTTAATCATACGAATGTAAACTGTCGTAAATGTAAATGAAAACTTGCTGTGCTCACGGGCTAAATTGTAGTTGTTTATCTAATCTTTTTTGTTAACTATTTATCTTTCACATTTAACACGTTTAATACGAGAACATTTAAAAAACGTTAAATTTCTGATTGCAAAAATATTTTCTATTTATGGAAAGAATAAATATTATATTAATAAATGTATAATTTTAAATCGAGTCTCGGATAAAAAATACTTAGATGATATAAGCTACTTTGAATAAACTCATGATGTTAAATTATTACTGCTATTATTATTTCAAAGAAGGAAATATTTTAGCCACCAAAATATCGAACTTGTTTAAATCTTGCATCCTAAATTAATTTGATATTCGAGTCCACGCCTTTAATAAGCATTAGCAGCTTCTGAAATTTACTTTAGTTAAAATTAAGCTTAGTAATTTTGCACGTAGAGTAAACCGCTTGTACGTTGGTGTACAAAATTAAGATATTAGTAGAAATTACTGAATGTTACTCCAATTTGGATTATTGCATTAGACTATTAAATCCTATTTAAGTAAAACCGTTAATATTTTGACTTGCGATCTCTCTGCTAATTTCTATTTACGTTTTTTGTAATCGCTCAATTAATATAAAAATATATCCGAAATCATTATTAATTATTAAGAAAAGTACTACTAAAGTATTATTATTAGTTATTAAAAACATTAGAGTATATTAAGGCAGTTTCCTTAATACTCTAACGTATTGCCGTGCATTACTTGGAAAGCGGAGAGCGCGAATTTCCGTCGTCAGCGGTTTACCTCTTAAGTATATCCGAAAAAGTATGTCTGTCACGTCTAATCGCGAACGAATGTTGCGCTTACGTTGCAGGTCCAACAAGCTGAAGCCATTTTGGCACGACGTGAACGAGCGCATACCGGTCATGGAATATCTCTCCTCCGCCCTTCTGTCTTCCGAATATGAGCGTGCGCTTGCTCGCGCCCTCGCGATGCCGGAATGCCCGGTGGTGCCATTCTTCGGGGCCTTCCTGCGCGAGCTGCGGGAAGTTATCGCGTGCGATATGAAGGTAAACGCTAAAAAAAGTACTGCTATTGCTCGCACTGCTATTGCACCTTATATACTTGAAATTTATAAGAAAATGCTTGTACATGTTTATGTAGAATTGATTGTTTTACGTTGTTAAACAGATTGACATTTCATTTATGTGTCGACCACCCAAACTCTGTTAAATATTACACGTTAGCGCCCGCTCCTTCGTCTTCCTTCAAGTCTACTTTAGAAACATTAGCCCTGTCTACCATGAAGATTACTGTCAACGTGAGCCTAAAAGCCAAGATCTGTACGTGCGTCGAGCAGAAGACTAGTTATTTAGATGAGATAATGTAAAGTAACTTTTCGTTGGGTAGAGCTACCTCTTTATCTTGTGTTTAGTCGCGTGGAACTCGACGAGGGAAAAAGCTGAATCGAGGAGAAGGCTCATAAGTAATTGAACGCTTTCGCGTTTTGGCAAACGGCCAAAGAAGTTTCACAGGTGATATCCAGCATGTCTCTCCCGATCGCATCACAAGTGGGCTTGTAGAGAGTAATCGAGGGAACGAAGGACGGTCAGTGACACGGCAAATTTACTCCGGTCCTTCTAACAACATTTGCATGTTCAGAAGATAGCGGGAACTTGAGCGTTGCGGCGAATTCGTTTAAAGAAGGAAAACCGATAAGAAATTAAAGCAAATAAAAACTTATGTTAAAACTTGAGAGATGCGCAAGTTTGCGAAAGTCTTACTCGAAAAGGCGGCTCTTTTAAGCTGAGATTAGATGGCGGACTAAAAACATTTCGAGAGAAAATTAAATCTTCCATAGAAGGAATTCTTAATAACACATTGTTTATTTATGAAATAATCGTTTGCCGACATTACACGGACCACCAAAGTGCGAGAAATTAGATCAATCCTTGGGAATCGTAGAGGAGAAACAGTTTATATTTCGAATAAGATCATTTCGAGTGCAAGCGTCGAGGACTGCGCATCGAAATTCTTTTGCGAAGAATAGCAGCGTAGCGGAAGGACACCGAAACAAAGGTTACGCCGTAAAAGCGACAAGGAAAGGGGTTTCTATCGGCCTCCAGCAGCTACGATGGTTGTAGGCCGGCGGAAACTACTTGCTCTTGTCGCTAACGATCGTCATCGGGGAACAAAACGGCATCTTCCTTTTTACAGCGTTACGTTATTTGATGTTTAAGAGCATGTTCGGATGACCACAAGGAAAATCAGTGCTTCTAAAAGCGGCCCATGAAACTTAAATTGCACGAGGAAATCCACGAAGTAGCCAGTCGTTAAAACCAAGTACCATGTATTCAGCACAACAAATTTGTAATTAGAATTCTCTGTTCGCGTGAAACAGCATCGCGAAATCGCGATACGAAGCGTTTTGTTTTGAAAAAGAAGAACGAGAGTGTGAACAAAATTTTATAAAATTTGTTAAAATAAAACTCATTTTAATTTGTGTTAGCATTCAAGATAGAATTCTATTTACAATTTTTAATGTCCTATGTAATATGAAAAATATTTGCCAAAATTAGAATAATATGTATTAAAACATATACATATCAAAATGCATTTCTATTTTGAATTCCCTAACGCGAATTACATCGTATCATTTAAAATCGGTTTAAATAATCTAAAGTACTTGGTATTATGTAGCCTTAATTAAATATATTAATTAATAATATTACTATATAACCTTAATTAAATAAAGTAGTCAATAATCTTATTACGTATGTTTAACGTTAAATTGTATATTAAATTATATAATGTGTTTATATTCATTTTTGTATTTACGTTTTACTTATATTCGCGATCCTCATGTTAAGCAAATAAACTTGTAATTAAATAGGATGAAAGCTACAATATGCTATAAAAATATACGATTTATGTTAATCTAATCTTAAGCATTGAAAAATTCCTATTCACATTTTTTTTCGAAATAAACATATGTGTATAATGTAAATTCGAATTCGATAATTACTCATTATGCATTCCGCTGAAGGAAAACATTAGAATGTTCAGTTTCTAGGGCGTGGGGTTAATCAATCTACATCGTGATCATTCACACGCCGAGCGTACGCGTCTCGCTAGGTGTTAATCACTAATTATATTCAAATGAATTCGACATCGATTGACATTACGGGAGCAAAGTAAACGATATGTTTTGCCTTGAGACTATCGGAGACGCGACAGAACAGATATATCTCATCATCACTGTCTCTGTCGCTCTTCTTTCTCCTTTCCTTCCCTCACCCTTTTCTCTCTCCCTGTCTCTCTCTCTCTCTCTCTCTCTCTCTCTCTCTCTCTCTCTCTCTCTCTCTCTCTCTCTCTCTCTCTCTCTCTCTCTCTCTAGAAGGTGTAATCTGCCAAACCATGAATGTATCCACGATGCGGATGTCGCGGCTCGCAAATGGAATTCCAAATCGGCATCGGCGCGGCGCACGAAATGCACCAGACACCAAGCCTGCGATATGCGTCATTCTGTTATCCCGTTTGTTGTGTTGCTGGTTGTCCCCTCATCGGCACGTACATCCTTTGGGATACATTTCTGAGGAGGGGAGTGAGGTGGGAAAGAGAAAGGGAGGAAGGATAAGCAACAGACATCGCGAAAATCGCTTCGTTCACCTGGCATCACGTTCACTGCGGATGGTGTCTCGAGCTTTAAACTTCGAAAGACCAAATGTTACGGCATCGTTCTCCATGTTGCCGTATTTCTTGTGTCCACATCATTACTCGTGGATAATGCCAAGAGGAAAAGTATAAGCCAGCGTATAAGAAAACAAACACAAACTAAATACGAGAGGAAAATCTAAATATATTCGCATATTAGAGAAGAGAGTAGAGAGTAGAGAGAAAGATTTTTTTTCCATAGTTTTTCGATAACAAATTATCTAAACGTGAAGAATTGCGGCTTAATTTATTAACAAAAAACAATTTTGTAAATTACTTTATATTATATAATAAAAATGTTATGTTCAATTGGTTATACATATATTTATATATAGTATATACATTTTATACATATTTATATTTATATATATAGTTACTAAATCCAAAAATTTTGGACGTATATAAAGTATTTAGAAGGTAGAATGCAATTTAAATTACGTTTAAACAAGAGAAAAATAAACCTCGTCTGTTTTTTTAATATAATGTGAGATAATTTTTTCATAAAGGAATGTAATAACATTCATAAAAAAAATGTTCTGTACAAGCAAATGCTAAAAAAATTAACATCTTTCTTAAATTAGATATCTCTTAAAATAAAATTTGTATGAGGTGTGTTCCCCAAGATACCCCCGATCTTTCAAATGTTAATTCTTCCTCTCTCGCTTGCCTTCCCCAGACAGTTCGGTTTTTTATCGAAAACGGTATTGTGTCATTCCATCACGCGATAAGTCCGTGTTTCCGTCTTCACGAGAGCGATAAATTACGTCTGAAGATAATTTCTTACTCACGAGCAGCTCGATCAACATGTATTCGAATTATCCTACGGGCAGATGTGTTTACGCGTGTTTCAGCACGTTTGTAATTTGGATCGTGCGACTTAGCGGCTTTGGATGCCGCCCGACGGCGGGAGTCGATCGACAGGGGTAACACGGCGCGATAAAGTGAAACAGCATTACCTTATGACGCCGCGTCGTGGAACGATCGCTCGATATATGTATGTACATCCACGCGAGATTAAGGTTATCGGATAACAGTTAATTATAAGCCGCATTAAAGTTCTCGCTACTGGCGCGCTTCTAGCTTACCGAACGGTAGACGAGCTTCTGAACGATTACTTATACATATAATTTGCCTTAACCCGACTTTAAGAACTTCGAGCCGCAAAAACCGAATATATAATTGTGAAATATATCATAAGATTTTATATGTACTTTTATATGTACTACATTCCCGATGGTAATTATATAATCACGAGAAAGGGTATTCAAGGACAATTCTACACATTTAATGTATCTTCGATTCATTAATTAAATTACTTTTATCGCGGCCTCTACATCTCCTGTGCATACATACTGGCGAGAAAAATTTCACAGAAAATTAAAAATAAGACCGTCCGCCGTTTTTCACTTTCTCAATTATATTTACAAGGCTGACGAGAGATTTACACTTGTGAAAGAGCCCTTTACATGCTAGTCATCAAGAGATTTAAAGGACCATCCAATGTTCCTGTTGATGAACACGCGAGAGTGTATTTCGAGGTTGTGTTTCGAGAACAAGTCGTAAACTATTGATTCCTATTTCGAAAGCCAAGTTCCTCTTCGAGGAACAAAGACAACTTCGTTATTCGGATTATCGAATCTACATCTCCTCGAAATGAACTTCTTGTCGCAAACAATGTATTCTTTCGAGATTTCGTCATGCGTTTAGAACGATAAAACATGTGCGAAACAACAGCTGTCAATTCTATATTTCCTCCGGATTTTCGTGATCCATCAAATGTAACGTTACACCGGAAACGGTATCAATTAATTTATACGTATTAAATATTCCATGTTATTTGTGACGTATTTCATTTATATTATAATTCTCATCTATTTTATAATCTCATATAATGTGTTTCCTTTCACATGCATGTTGCGATAACAAATTACTTTAATAATTCGCTTTGATAAATTATTATCATATTCCTTTTCTTACTTGTTTTTTGTTTGTGTAATGCATTTGTTAATGTCATGATACATCATATGAGACTAAAGGCTAATTTCATTGTCATTCTGAATGGATCGTAAAAATTTTTAATCTTATTGTTTATTTTTTTGTCAGCAATCTCGATTTATCATATAAAATAATAGCTATTTTATTCTTAACTGTGTACATTCTATATACACCCGTCTGAGAAAGATATATTATGAGAATCGACGCCATTTACTTTGAGCATGATAAATTGCATTTTCATTATTATTTTGTTTATTCTACCTGAATTATACTGTATAGATATACAGATCTGCAGAACAAGGTAAATCGAGGCCATTATACAGATCTATTATACAGATAATTTCTGTACACAATAAACTTAATTATAATTCCTAAAAAGTATCATCGGCATGTTTCAGCCCCAGCCCGAGTACAAGGAAAATCGCGAGTCACCACGTGCTAGCGTTAAGGAGAGCGAACCTCAAGAACACGTGCCTTCCTCTGCGCCGGTCGCCAGGATCGCCGTCGAGAGTAACACAGAAACACCGTCGGGATGGAGTTCGAGAAGCGGCTCCTTGAACAAACCGGAGAACCCCATCGCACCAGCCCACGATACAAATTCCGTTCTCGACAAAGTCGCTCTTTTTCACAAGGTAAGATAATCAAGCGTCGATTACGTAAAGTCCGAGTAATCTATAATGTCACGGTGAAGTGCTATGTTTCGCATACGAAGTGAAGTGCTATGTTTCGAACGAAAAAAGAAATGGACGCTTTATTCGAGCTAATTACTCGCTAAGCTATCGTCGTATTACACCCACTTTAAAAGATTTAGAATTTCTACTAGAATTTCATTTATAATTTTATGTCATATCAATTATCATTTATAATTTTATGTCATAAAACAAATGTAATAAAACATTTAAACAATATGAACACATGTATAAAATATACATAAAAATACATAACATAAAATTGTAAATAAAATTTTATTTTGCAAATTAAAGAAATAAATGAACTTTGATATGTTAATGGATCGTATTAATGCAAAAGTAATTATATTTTATGAATAAAAATGATACCGTCTAATAGAAATGTTTCTCTTTGCGCACGTAAATATGTACTTTAAATGACCCGATGGTTTAATTTAACGAGAGATTTTTTTTTCTTAAGCACCGGCATGCTCGTGGCAGAGACGCGACTACCGGTTCCCTTCATCGCACCCTCAGCGTTCACACGACCGCGATCGAGCAAACCTACATGGCGGAGGAATGCGACGAGAATGACTATCATCTTGATTTGGACTCCTACAAGCCCGTGCAGCCGCTCAAGATCGACCACGGAGTTGCTTTGTTTCCCGTCGCCGCGCCACACACTGGCATGGATCTTCATCTCCTGCAGGTATGTCGCGCTATATTCTACAGATAAATGCACATCTCATAGCGAAAACATAGATATCGTATCGAAATGAGAATCTCGTATCGGCAATTTTACACGACAATTACATGTGCGGCACTTTCACGAGTCGTCTACATGCCCGACACACGGAGGCGATTTTCATTATAATTTTTATAAAGAAAAATAGAAACTTCGATATAATTTAAAGACATGACGAAAGATAAATATTTTCCAAATACTATCCAAATAATTATTAAAACTTCTCTTAAACTTCATGCCGGTTGATAACACAGGCCCACAAAAAAAAGTTGTCTGAGCCATTGACTAGACCATGATATTCCCATATATTTTGGCCCGCTGAAACCAAATATGATTTCAGTTTTGTCCCTACACATCAGGATTTTTTTTCTACAGTCAAAAAACCTTCAAAAATCCATTAACAAAGAAACCTCGCGAAGTATTAAATTCTCTACTTTTGAAAATGTCTCTTCTTTCATTCCGTTAAACCATTTTTGGGCACCAACGAAACATTGCTAAATTCATGTATTCACCCCCTCTACATTTACGTCAAGTTTCATTAAAATCTGAATCATGGTCTGGTCAATGACGCAGACAATTTTTTTTTATGGGCCTGTGTAATTAATGACTGGATTACTCGAAAGAAAAAAACCATTGTCATGTATGGGATAAAAGATAAAGTTTTAAAATTAGAAATATTTGAAAATTTTTTTGAAAGTATTAATGGAATTAATAAAAGTTATAGAAAGCAGTACTTATCGCATGATCTATTCAGAATGCACGGAAAGTTTCTGTGTTGAGACTTAATTAAATTTGACATAATTAGTAATATTACGAAAGTTCTAACACAACGTAATTTCCGTTCTGAGATAACGCGAAACGTTGTTCTCTATGTCACATCCGGATTATTCATTGGCAACATACATACACAGAAATAGCTAAATAGATAGATAGATAGATAGATAGATAGATAGAGAATGTGGGCGGAGAGAGAGGGAGAGAGAGAGAGAAACACAGATACTTCGTCTGAGACTGTCGTGATCGTTTTGGGATTGAGAGACATTGCGTCACATAACGAAACTGCCAATTGTATACGTGACATCGCGATGCTGCACGTGGAGTGCATCGCAAATATTGGACTCGCAGGATTTGTTACACAATGCGCCGCCAAAACGCTTTTGATCCTAACGCGCTGTTATAGGCCGCAGATGTGCGATTTTTCTGCTATCTATATTACGTGGCAAGATGCACTATTCAATGCTATTAGTAATTACACATCGCGCAAAAATCAACGCATAATGAACGTAATATCTAATTTATGACATTCAGAATATTAATTATTACGCGCGTGTTACGAATTACAAAAATATTAATATATTAAAATAAAATAAAATATAGAAAATTATCCGATTCTTCGTGATCTGCATTTTGTGAGGAATTTAAAAAGGTTTTTTTTGTCGTCACATTCTATACGTAGATGTTAAAGAACACGGTAATTGAGAAGTTCGTTGAATTTAAAAGATACATTAAATTTAAAGTTGATCAATCATTGAAGTTTTGTTATCCTTTACATTCAGACATTTATATACCCCAACCTTGAAATCATCCAATTTGATATTTAATTAGTATCTATAATATAATTGGTGCGTTCAGGGAGACGCTATTAGCGCTATCGGCATCAGTCTATCTTCATTGTTAACAAAAAAATAGAACAAAGATAGACTGATGCTGATAGCGCTAATAATATCTCCCCGAACGCACTCAATAATTCCTGCAAATATCTCTTTATATAAAGGATTTTAATAATTAATTCGAAATTTATTCGAAGAGATAAAGTAGAGCATAAATCTTTTATGTAATGTCTTTTCAAACTGCCACTTTTCAGAGAGATAATGTAAAACAATTACATGCATAGCATTCAGTAAAATATTTACATCAGAGTTTTGAATCTTTCTTATTTCATTTAAAATGAGTAATGCTTTTCCTATTTCGAGTCGGTAAGCTCCAACATGAATGAGAATTTAATGTATCATAACGGAAGAAACATCCGAGATGCAAAAGTTCAAGTACCGCAAGGCGAAAGACGATATTCAGGAAAGTTCTTTCGTCTCGAGAGAAGTTCCATTTATTTAAATAGAATGTTACAACATTTGTTATCGTAATTACGATTGACGCGAAATCCAGAAATCCGTTTTAATATCCTTGTATATTATAATCTTTAGCGTTACATTTAGATAATAACGAAAATTAAAAAATTCGAAAAATATTGTTAAAAATAATTATCTTGAGTGTAAAACATCATGCAAATGAAAAGATATGACATTTAGTTCATATAATTAAAAATTACAAATATACATATATAAATTGTATGTATTGATCGATGCTGAGAACCAAGATTTATAGATAAGTAGAAACGATTTAAAATAGGATTCAAATTTTTTTTTCATAGTATCGTCATGTTCCAGCAAACGCTAGCAAGAAATTCCTATTTTTCTAAGAAATTCTGCAACTGCCTTTGAAATTTAAGTAAACACCTACACACTTTTTCTTTGATATCATAGCCAAGGAGAGCGACCAATCCGAAGATCCTTAGATCCTTAATCTGTAGCTTCACGTTTATAAGCTATATGAATCGCAAAAGAAGTATAAGGAAAATATTCGCCTTTCACTCCGCGTTTGCTATTTTCGTGATTCTTGATATCCAGCTCGAGATATAGAAAAACAGATAACTTACATTTGTATGACTTGTATATTAAGGTTGAGGATTTTCATTAAGGATTTCGCAAGATTCGGTATATATTCATATCAACCCATATCTCCTTATCTTTGGACGATTTCGAGATATTAATGTCACAGCGACGCTTCCTCCATGGCGTTGCACCACTGAGATAAAAGATACCGTCAGCATATAGCTTGCTACACATCAAAAGGATTTCAAAGAGACTAGTCTTACTTCTACACCTCCGGCAAGCTTCGCGGAAATTAGAGAGGAAACAGAGAAATATGCGGGAAGACGAAGAGAGGAGACGAGAGTCTCTCTCTCTCTCTCTCTCTCTCTCTCTCTCTCTCTCTCTCTCTCTCTCTCTCTCTCTCTCTCTGCGAACAAACGAAGCAAGAGTACTGACGGAAAAAACGTTGTAACGCAGCACGCAAAACCAGGTCATCCTTTTGAATCGAGCCACCAATTGTCAGCGTTAATTGAGTGGCAAGAGAAAAAAATAGGACATGACATATTTGTGGGAAAAATGGTTCATAACGAATGAAATTCGTTATCCTCCCATCATGAAATTCCGACAGAATCGATACACCATGAATTTCTCTCTGCTACCGCAGAACGTTCTCGGAGGACACATAACACGCGATCCATTGACTGTATGTCGAGTGAGAAATATGGTATTTCGGAAGAATTTCGGGAAAAGTTACACAACTTCTTTCAGACCAATCCCTCTGTGAATGACGGTTTCTCATAAAGATAATTGATTTAGCACCAATAAATGTCTAGAAAACGCAAACATATAATAAAATATGTGTATGTATTGTCTGTAATAGTGATAATATTAATAAAGTATTGCTAAGTTATCCAAAAACTTTTATTTATAAATTTTTAGGAAACTAAATCGATCTTCATCTTTATTTAACGAAAATTTGATCTTTTATAGCTTTTACCATTTATAGAATATTAAACATTTTTCTTCTAATTATATTTCTCAGATTAAATCAATATACTGTTAAAAATACTCACTTGAAAATAATTAAACATTAAGTAAGATTTTGTGTTAATTAAAAATGTCTTCACTTTTATTAATGAAAATTTAGCTTCTTAAAATAAGTTGCTCTGTGAAAATAACTAAATTCTTTTAAGATATTCACGGAGTAATCTCATTGATTAAAAGCAATTGTAAAAATTAAATAACAAACGACACATTTGAAAATATAGCAAAATTAGCACTTTTCCAACAAACTATAGCTATAGTAAAAATTACAGCTCTCTCGCGTTAAAATTCGGGTGTTATTTTTTTAATGGAAACGCGTGCCGAACGAGCTAAATGTGAGAAGCTTCAAGGATAATTCAAATGTGGCTACGAAAATAAAAATGAACCACACTAACATCCCGTAAATTAATTTAATTAATTAATTAAATTCCTGCTTTTCGTTTGCTCACATTAATACCAGCAAATAATTGAAACTAGTGGAAAGTGAATTGAAATTTGGTTCCTATTTCGCACATTTGCACAAAATTAACCACCAACTCTATTCGCGACAATGCGAAAATGAGACAATTACGCATGAGAGATACATATACTCTATAGATATATAGAAAATTGAACTTTCGTCAATATTTCAATGCTCAATATTTTAATATTAATATACCTACGTATATTTTTTCTTCATCAATCTTTAGAGTGATACTGCACGTTACGCATGACAGGAAATTGTGAGTTTGAGTAACTGCTTATGTCAACGATAAATAACTCTAGCCAAACGTACGAATTCGCGCATATGCGAATGAACGCGCAATAAATGTCCACCCGTACATCGCGCTTAGACAAGACCGCATAAACGCCGTTATAAGTGCATTACGAGCCCCATCAGCGTTATAAATGCACTCACGGCATCCAGTACTTTGTGGAAGCATAGAGTACTTCATGCTCCGCAGTTGCCATAGGATGACCTCGTAGAAGAGAGTGCCTTGCACGCGCATTGAAATTAATATATTTATATTTACAGCAGGCGCTTACTCTATTTTCTTTTTAAACAATAATATTATCACGGTAATCCAATGAACCGACAATCCAGATTGTTATTGCATTAAAAACCTGCACATCAATACTTTGAGCAAAATCGAATTCGTTACATATGTAGATTTTTTTACGTTTTTGGACTTATATAATATTGTTTGTATCAATTAGCGACGAAAAACATATATGCAATGCAAAGGCTTTTAATATATATACATTTTTGAAATTACGTAATAAAATACCAGTTATAAATACTATTAAAAGTAACAACTTCTTTTTTAGAAATTTTTAACAAAAATTTAACGTAACGCGTATTTTTTACTTATTTATTTAGTAAATTACTAGTCACGATAATAACAACTATCAAGAAAGATAATTAAAAAAGCAATGGTAATCAAAATGGTGCGTAGCAATTCCGTAGCAATCAAATATTATTACGTAGACGCGAAAGATCAAATATATACAAAGTTAAAAACAAAATTTCGGGAAGATCAAAGAAAAATTGCCAGGCTTTAGGACACCCTCTTTCTCATCTAAAGAGAAATTTTTTTGACCTTTTTTTAAAAAAATTTTGGCCTCCTAATTTTACTTATAAAAAGCTGATGGAAGATGAAAGAATCTTTCTTCATCAATCTATGAAGTACATTCTCGATTCTCTACATTCCTCAAAACTACGTATTTCAGGTGCTGCATCATGGCACAACTTTGGTGCATTGGGACTGCGAGGGCGGTACCTCGAGGACGGCGTTGGTATTCGCGCGCGTCGATCGCGCTTGCGGTACCTTCGTGTGGGAAAAGCCACCTTGGAGTCCCCTAAAAACGGCACAAGTTGGCGGTACCGCTCTCACAGAGTTTTCGTTGAGCGTGAACCCGGAGGACGCGATACCGGCGGGCCTAGTCGGCAGGTACACGCAGCAGCAGGCTGACTGCGCTTCTGTCACTTTGGAAGAAGGATACCTCGACCTGGGATCAGTGAAGGAGATAATGATCGGCTGTTGCGATCGCGATCGAGAGGCTGATCTCAGGAGCATCTGCAAGAGATACGGCCTACCTGGCTCCGACTGCTGCATCGGCCTCATGTATGGCTCCAATCTTCCGGACAATCGACTGATCTTCCTACTTTGCCCACCCGGTCTTAGCAAGTACGTATGAATTGTTCTTTTTGCAATTAATTATTGAATTTCTCACCAATAATACGGAAAAAGAAAGAGAAAATGATTCTAAATTTATTTTACATATATCAGTCATATGCAATTCGATTTGGAAATAAAAATATATTTTTGTTTTATATGGAAATTAAAAGTATGTCTTAATTTCAGTTTTGGAAAAAAATTTCTTAGATTTACTCGTGACAGATTATTTCGCGGATATTTGTTCCATGTAATTATTTTATACGTGTTACTTGTGTAAATTTCGCATTTGCCTGCGCGTGTGAAATTAATTACTATGCCATTAATATATCCCCTTCCCAGAAAATCGAGTTCATTAATATTGTATTAATATATGTTCATAATGTATTATCAAGCAAGTGTATTAATAATAATAAACATTTCCTACATATTTTGCTCTAACAATTCTCTCTAATAATTTATGATTTATTGTTAAATTACGTATTGTTGAGTTACATACATTAAATTATGTAATTCGCACGTTGCTTTACTTTTCAGAATATGGTACATGGGATTGTGCTGGATATTGCGAGGCCTCAAAAGACAACAACAGCTAACAGATCGTAGATCACGCTGGTTGAAAGAAAAATATCTCCAATTGTACTTTTCTTACTTGGAACAGCCGATGGAAGGCTTGGAGCAGCCGACGACCGCCGATGCTATCCGCATTTTTGGCGGTCGCGACTGGTCCATGACAGAAAGTGTCGGAACGCTGTCTCCAACGAGCAGCAGCACTCTACGCAGACGAAATATTAAAAGCAAAAAGACAAAATCGATTAGCAACATTCATGCTATAACCAAGGTTCGCATAAAACTGTCTCGCATCTTTTATAGTAAACGTAGATCAGATTGTAGCTCGCTACAAAGTCCATATGTTATGTCATCAAATAACCATGTTCACCAAATTGTCTTGGTTTAACGTAGGACCTGAGCATAAAACAACACGAGTCGACCTCGGATGGAGGTCTGTGCGCTACACCTCTTCGTCACATCACGGGAAGCAGAGAGTCTTTAACAAGAATTCTACCAGCGTCACCGAGAGCAATGCGAATTCCGCCACGTAGCCCGCCTGGTACCGATCGCATCACTTCCACCTTGCCTTTTCAAAGGTACATCTTTCTCTTACACACTCGATTTCTAACATCAAATTCTTTTTATCTATCAAATTCGAGTAAAAGATTTATATAGGATGAAATTATATAATTGTACAGTAACAAAGATTGAAATAAAAAATCTTATAGCTCCATGTCGAATATCATAGAACATAAATCTAGATTATGGTTTTGAAGAGATTTTCTCATCTAAAACGATAAAAATGAGCACCTTAGAGCCATTTTCTTCTTTTTAAACTAAAATAAAGCTGAAGCTTTTTATTTATCATGCATGAATAATATTTTAAACTTTTTTTATTAATATAGTACTAATAATATCAAAGATATAATTATATGAACGACACAAAGAATTTTTATACAAAAAGAATTTTTTCAACGATATACTTAAAATAACTTAAAATAATTTTTAAAAAAAGAAAATCAAAGTGTCTTTTATTTTTTAATTTTGACTTTTAATTCTTAACTTTTGAATCAAATGATGACAATTTTATCTTTGTAGTAATTGATCGCAATTTCATCTTTTATGTAAATGATCAGAATATTTTAGAAACATATTTTTAAGATCTGAAATCTTAAAAATATGTTCCTAAAATAAGAAAAATATGAAAAAAAATTTTCAAAAATTCTATAAAGTTTTACATGAAAAAATCTCTCAATTACTTGATTTGAATTATGATTGATAAGTTTTCTTACACACCACGCAATAACGCGCGCGTAGTTTGTTATGTGTCGCTAGAGAAAAAGACAAGAACGGATCCGGTGGTATTCCCGGAGGCTTGGAGGCTCCTTGGCAGGTGAAAGCACGCACTACTTCGATCATGTACGAGACGCAATTGAACTTTGTGGAATTCGTCGCGCTTTTCCGATCGTTCAGCTTGCGAGCCAGGAAAGATTTGCGTGATCTGTTCGGCCAATTAGCGATAACGTGTCGTAGCCAGAGCGACGGATCATTAAGGGACTTTAATATTCGCCCGGTGGTTCTAAGACAGACTAGTGACGCCACTCCACAAAGAATCGGTAAGTCGATAGCAATAAAACTAATAATCATTAATTAAATCATTAATTAATTTTTATGTGTAAATTTAAAATATGATATAAATGCACAAAGTGATTCTTACATCATGGTGATAATAAATTTTAAGTATAAATATATAAATAAATCCACTGAATATAATTTTGAGTTAAATTAGATTCAGAATATTATAAGTTTTATTATAACCCACCTAATAGCACAACATACGTTTGTTCATATTTATAAAAAATAAAAGTTACTATAATTATATTGTTATTGATATAATTGACTTAATATGATTGATTTGTACGATTTAATTGGTTTTTAAAAACTATTTGAAACGAGGAATCAACGTTTTAATGTGCCAGGTTTATTGACAAGAAACAACTCTATCGACTGTCACGAATACAAAACGGGCAGTAATCTGCAAAAGAAGCAAATCTTCGATGCCGTCGCGGCGGCGAGTATAGTCAATAATTGCTCGGGCGTGGATACGTCGAAATCCCAAGTGATCACTCTGGCGACATTTACGAAATTCTTGGAATCTCGGCAGCAAGAGAAGTTGAACGATGATGAAATCAAGGCTCTGATCAAGGTAAATATTTATGGGGTCAGAGATCCCCGTACGAAAGAATGTTTGCTCGACAGTCTCATTTCTCTCTGACAATTTTTTTTACAGATATACAGAAAATTAATATCCCCTAATATTTTGCACGCTAAACCGCCATACACAGTTAACGTGTTTGCGTTCAATCTCGCGAATAAGCTGCTTTTGTTGAAGACAATAAACGATCGTTCCTTTTTCATCCCTTTATACCGAAATCACGATTTCAATTTATCTTATCTAAAAACGGAAGACCTAACTTCTCCTCGTGCTCATGTGACCGCCGTGACATCGCTGTATGCGTGCTCATACCTACAATGCGACGTAACACAATCAAGCGGGCCCGTTTACTCTCATTTCAGAGGCATGAACCGGACCCGGCACTTCGCACACAATGGTGTTTGTCTTTCGAGGGTTTTGCGCGGTATATGATGGACAAGGACAATTATGCCTTCCCGAATGAGTATGCAACACCGTCCGAAACCGAAATGCAGCAACCTCTGTCGCAATATTACATTGCCAGTTCTCACAATACGTATTTAACTGGGCATCAACTCAAAGGAGAATCCTCCGTGCAACTATATTCGCAGGTACGCTGTGACTTTCAAAAATAGATTCACGTAATAAATGAACTTTGTAGAACTGGGACATGACAAATTTTTTACTACGACATTATCACAGTTTCCTGCCAATGAATTTAGAATTACGCGTTATTATTTAATAATTTCGCATGTTATTCCAATGAGATATAAAATAAATATATTTTTCTTTGTAAGAATTATGAAAGAGCATATCAGTTTAAAAACTGGATTCTTTGCTTTGCGTAAAATGAGTAATACGAGTTTCCATTGGAACAAAATAGTGATTAGCGTCAATGAAACTTGAGTGACAACAATAAAAATCTATACAGGTGCTTTTAACCGGGTGTCGCTGCGTAGAGCTCGATTGTTGGGACGGTGACGATGGCTCTCCTCTGATTTATCACGGTCACACATTTACTACGAAAATACCATTTCGCTCGGTTGTGGAAGCGATTGATCGAAGCGCTTTTGTCAGTTCCCCCTATCCCGTGATTCTTTCCATCGAGAATCATTGTTCGCCAAGTCAACAAGCTCGCATGGCTCAAATATTTCAGGTACCCGATTAATTTTTCGATAAATTATTTTCTTATTAATTATCATTGCACCCAAGTCAAGTTACGAACAAGTAATACTCGTCGTTTCAGGCCGTTTTTGGTGAGAAATTGGTGACGAAATTTCTCTACGAATCCGACTTCAGTGACGATCCTCAACTGCCTTCGCCTTCACAGCTTCGTTACCGAATCTTGATAAAAAATAAGAAACTAGTGGTTGATCCTGCCGGTCCTTTATCACACACGCCCCTCAGTCATCGTGGGAAGATGCTCATGTCGGATCGCGCATCTTCTATGAAGCAAATGCGGACCGACGTAAGCAGCACATCCGTCGTTGAATACTTTAGCGAGGATGAAGACGACGAAGAGGATGATGATGAGGATGACAACATCGATGGTAAAAATAATACATTATCAATACTAGAACATACTTGGAAAATTTAGTCCACTATACCAATCAGATCTACATTTCTAAAAAGGATATTGGAATTCGCTATTAATGGACTTCTCCATTAATTCTTCCTAAGCTCAGATTTAATCTAAATCTATAACAGCACGCTACATTGTCAGCGTATCCTACTTAATTTCTTGTTTCTTTAGTATAGCAATAAATCCTCGATAGTATAATAATAAATCCAAACCTTCGCTTTTCTTCTCTATTCTAATATTGTAATTGCAGTCGATTAAAAATTCATCGAAGCGAATCGCTTGTCGTGTGATTTATAGATAATTCCATTTCGAGCTACGAGAGATATCTGGGTGGCGGCCAAGTGCCGCACGGTCGTTTGAAATCGGACCCGGGCGTGGACGACAAGACGCAAAAGCAGAGCAGCCAAATAGCCAAGGAACTGTCGGACTTGGTGATTTATTTGCAAGCGATTAAATTCCGCGGACTAAATACCATGCCAGTCGTGCCGGGAAAAATACGCCATCAATCGCACACGGGACCAGTTCAGAGACACAGCATCGCCGGTATAGGGCCCAGCAGCATAGCTTCCTCATCAGGATCGCCGCAATCACTCTCAACGTCCGCCTCGATCGCGAGCGGTGGTAGCAACATCGATAATCTCTTTAGGTCAGTTTCTCATTATAAATTATCAACATATATTTTCTCTGTTCCTTTCTTATCATTTCATATTCATTACTCTCTGTCACATATTTGCTATTATACTTTTTTAGTTTATTCAATCTTATTTTCTTGAGTCATTTTGTATTTTTCTTTTTAAAATATCTTATTTCGACAAATCTTGTTGTAAATCATAATTGATACTGAATGATAAATACTGATTTTGTAAATTAAAAAAACATAGTAATATGTATTTTTTCCTTGTATGTTATTAGATCTACTCGAGGAATGCCAGCTTGCTTCCAATGTTCGTCTCTGAACGAGAGCTCGGCGAAAAAAATTTGTAGAAAACAGCCGTTAGGCGTGGTCGCCCATGCAGAGACTCAACTCATTCGAACATATCCCGCGGGGATGCGTATTGATTCTACAAATTTCAATCCTGTAATATTTTGGGCTTTCGGAATTCAAATGGTTGCGTTGAACTATCAAACCGACGACGCGGGATTAAATCTGAACTCAGCCATGTTCGAGCAAAGTGGTCAATGCGGATATGTTAGGAAGCCCTCGGTGATGTGGGACAAAGGACACATGATGTACAGGTAAATTCATACTCTGTTACTTTTTACACGTTTTCTCTGAAGTGTGACAATGATAATGTAATTATTAACGTAGCATGCAATCCTTAAGAAATCAAGTAATTTGTAAATCATAAGCAACATTTGCTAAATGATTTCTTTCAATCTGTATTATATTATAAAGTTTATCTTTGTTGTAGGAGAATGTCTCCATATTTTGAAAAAGATAAATAGTAAAATAGTAAAATTATTTCTCTGATCGATTGTACATTATCTCGAAAAAACTTCTTAAACAATCGTAAATGTTTTTTGACAGGCGGTTCAATCCTTGGGATAAAGAGTTCGACGGGCTGCATTCTGCGCATTTAAGTCTCTCAATAGTCTCAGGACAATATGTCTCGGTTACGAACTTCGTCACCAGCACGTACGTCGAGGTCGAATTGGTCGGTATACCGATCGACTGCGCGAAGCACAAAACGAAGGTGATCCAGAACAACGCGTTGAATCCCATCTGGAACGAGAAGTTTTGCTTCCAAGTGATGTTCAAGGATCTCGCCTTCCTGCGTTTCGGTGTTATCGAGGCGAGCTCTCATCACGTGATCGCGCAACGCGTAATACCGCTCAAGTGTCTACGACCCGGCTATCGACATGTACGATTACGATCCTGCAAGAACAAGCCACTAGCCCTTTCCACGCTTTTTATCTATTCTCGCTTGGAGGAAGAGAGCTTGGACTACAACACCTGCTGCCGTGATCATAAGGAGTCGTCGAAGCGTCTCTCGTCGAGCAAGGAACCCGAGAAACTGAGCACCGTCGATCCCGGATCTCTAGGTGGTGTCACATTGAAAAGACGAATGTTCTTCTTGATGGTCTACCACGTGATACCGGAAGAGCCGTACACCATCCTAAAAGTGACCCAAGAGAGTACTACGCAAGAAGTGATGCTGCAGGCGTTGCAGAAGGCCGGGATATCGCCGGATCATGTAGACGAGTACATCTTGGTGGAGGAAGTGTCTCGCGGATGGGAGAAAAGGGACAGGGAAGAGTTACCGACTCAACGCGTGCTGGATCCTACGGAACATCCTCTTCAGGCACAGGCCCAGTGGAAAGGACAAGGCCGCTTCCTGCTGAAACGAGTAGGCGACGATCCGAGCAGTAGAGCGTGGCTCGCCTCCATCAGAAGCACGGCCGGCCATTCGAAGCTCAACGATTCCAACACGAGGGACCAATCCACCCATATATGGGACGAGGCAGACACCTTTCTGGTC
The DNA here is from genome assembly GCA_928718305.1 of Tetramorium bicarinatum. Lineage (NCBI taxonomy): Eukaryota > Metazoa > Arthropoda > Insecta > Hymenoptera > Formicidae > Tetramorium > Tetramorium bicarinatum. The sequence goes on from OV788324.1 coordinate 16,333,724, forward strand.
TGTATCTATAACGTCTCACCGGAGATCCCTTATGCAATTCTACGCGTGCCGATAAGCAGCTCGGCGCAGGATGTGCTGGCACAAGCTCTGATAAAGGCCAGACGGATGGAGAATCCGGTCAAGTTCGCTCTGGTCGAGGAGCTAGAATGGGGTGGCGCGGGCGCTGTTGGAAGCGGAAATCGTCAACTGAGAGTACTGAGCGACGACGAGAATGTTTACACCACGCAGGCCTTTTGGAAGACTCTCGGCAGGTTTATCCTTCGAGAAAGAGAACAAGCGATTCCGAGACGGAACTTGCTACCTGCGACCCTCGATCGACTCAGCAAGGGATTTTCTGTGGGCAGATCCGTATCCCTGCCAGGATCCAGCAAAGAAAAGGTGCCTGTTTCGGAAGCACTGTCGGACCCCACTTCTAGAGGCCTGAGACATCGGTTAATGATGTCAGGACGTAGACGAGAGGTTCACTCTGACGGGGAAGATACGCGCGAGTCCGATTTATTGAATGCCGCATTTCATCTGAAGAAGGTCTCGTTCAGGAAATTGATGAGTTGGAAGTCATAGTGGCAGTCAAGGGCGACGTCGATATCATCGATCTTCGCCACTCGGAGAAGTCACCTGTAAGCCCGTAGTTCAATTACTGTGATCAGAACTTAGTTCTGATCTTGCGAAGCGTTTCCATCCGACGATTCTGTCGATCTTAAATCGAAAGAAGAACTTGAGAGAATCGAAAGATTTCACTTTGTCGAGAATTTACACAATACAAGCGTCACGGACGCTCGAAGAAGTTAAAATTTGTAAGTCGAATGATGAAACTCATGGTACGATCAAAATAATTAAATACCTATCGCGATACTAAAGATAGTATTTATATCATTGATCCTGCGATGACGTTACACGAAAAAAAATATGATCTTTGAAATAGAAAGAAAAAGGAGAATCAGTTTCTTTAGGGGAAAAAAAAACAGAATGCTTTTTTTGGAAAACATCAATGTCTGAAAAACAACGCGATATTGTTAAACTCGATTGCGTGCGCGATTATTTCCGTGAGCGAAATATCGAATAAAATCGCAGAAAGCAACTTCGGCGAATTGATTTTTCCGAAGAAAACCAGAGATGACACCGGGATGAAGAATTACTACGCCGCCATTTTCAAAGATTTTTCAAGAGTTTGAAAAAGTACATAGCATATCTAAAGTAACAACGTAGCACAATCATTAAGTGGCAAAGCGACGATTCTCGAGTCCTCTTAAGTTCGCATAAAAGCCAAGCATTATACTGAATTTTGTTACGTGGCAGCAAATTCGTATTAGATGCGGTTTTCGTATTAGATTCGATACGATCCGCAGTTACTGCTATTCGACAGAGACGCGCTGGCGCGTCGAAGATTACATGCCACGCGTCTGATTTTATTATTTTTGTACAACGAAGAGGGAGGAGGGAGATCACACCGGGCGATCTCTAAACATTTTGCCAAACGACGATTCTAAGTGATTCTAGATCCGCGACACACTTCGTAATGTTTAGACGTATCGGAAGTGCTTCTCTATTTGAACGTGTTTCCGTTTGAAGTATATCGGATCCGTCTCTAATCGACATGCCGTATCTCCAAAGAAATTCCGCAGCTTCACGTGACTTCTCGTCATTCATGAGCATTATCTTTATCGTTTACGTCGTACCTGAGGTTTTCCATTGATACGAGAGTTATGCTTTCGCGCAAGAGCTCTGTAATAAAGTTATATATCGCTGTTATCGCATTATTCGTTTGTTCGCTCTATTAATGTTAATAATTTCTTTCTGCGTCTAGTCGACCATGTGATAAGGAATTTGAGTATAGAATCCAATGAGAGCATCGTAATGTATATTGGAAGTTGCTACTTAAAGATCGTATTTACTATATATTGTTAACGCTAGAGGGTAGATCGGTGTTGCATTCTCGATTACCGTCCCTCTCTCCTGACTGTTTTAGCGAGCGTATGTATACGTAGATTGTAAATACGAGACCAAGGAGTGTCGATGGAGTGGAAAACCGCGTCCGTGTGCTATCGCTCTATTCGATTATTTTTTCACGTGACAAAAGGTATTCGCGTGTCGACGAGCCTCGTCGTACACGCGAATCCAGCAGCCTAATTTTATGGGAAATAATTTCGCTAATAATGTTAATTAATTAACTAATGAGAAACACTATGGAATCTGACGTCGCAAACCAGTGAGGTCGCGAAATAAGCCTTGCCCCGTCTTCCACGTCCGAATCGTTCTAGATATTTTATATTTTTTCGAGACGGCCCCCGCAGACTGACTTTTTAGGCGAATCCGTACAATCGTGCGACATAAAAGCGCCGAGATTTTTTAACGCTATGAAATGAAAATATATACGAGATATATAATGTACGCTAGTCATATCCTTTCCCGAGATCGTGCTTCGCGACGTCACTGGAGACTCTGTATATTTTTGGATACCACTTCCTTCCTTATCCTTCATCTTTCCGAAAATACGTAATCACATATCCGAATGAGAGACCAAACAGACGAGCAGATGAATGGGATAAGAAATGAAAAACATACAGCCCAATTACATTTGTACACATATCCCTCTGAGTAAGTAAAAAATAAAATAAAGAAAACGTCACATATATAGATTCGATAGAATACTTTCTGTAGACGAAGAGAGGCATAGATTAGCGCGATTCGAAAGCAATTATCCTATCTGCTAGCTGTGAAAAGAAAAACGAAAATCTGATTCCAGTTCTGAGTCCAATTCGTAGAGCAAATTACTAAAGAGAAAGAGAGAGAGAGAAACAAGATCTAAAAACCAACGCTGTACTTATAATCACAATCGTTAGATCACAATCATCGTAAGACATTTTTGCAAAAACGTGCTGGCCACCGTCTAATTTACGATCGCTACATCTACCAACGCATTTGACAATATTGCGAGCGGTAAGGTGATCGCACGTCTCATTTCTTCAAATATTTTCCATTACTTACAGTATTTTTGCAATATTTTTACGAAAGTCTCTTTCAATCAACGTATTATAATTTCTTCTTTTCTTCTTCGAAAAATCCCCCGCATTACGGAAATCTATTTCTCTCCCTATTTTCTACCTTTTTCTTTTATTTTCCGATCACCTTACACATGTAAGTACACAGAGCTGCGATGCATTGAAATATTTTAAATATTAACAACGGAAGACTAATAAATCGTGAAATCGCGCAACAACTACAACAATCGCGACAAGTACAACAAGCATACGCATGCTGTCATCACCGCGTGTATGTATGTACCTACTAAATGATAAGCGAGATATCAAAGTACATTTCGATACACCGCAACAGTATTTACCTAATGTAGCAGCATCCTCAAGGAACATTATGTACATAGCAGTAACGAACAATGGCTACTAATAACGTTAATTAATTACTGTAATTAATATTCGACGCTCCTTGGACCTCCGACTAAACCCCCGTATCAAGAGAATCATCGATTGTAAAAGGACAGTGTCTATCAAGCGTTGCATCACGATTGCAACTGTTGTAACCATTCGTTGTTGTGCCGCCGCCGGATATCGCAACGAGCTGCATGTAACTCTTAAATTTGCCTCTGAAAGCACGGACGCCGTCAGACAATATTGTTCTTGTAAAATCATGATTTTACAGAATTCTTTTGGTTAAATAAAATGACGATTACACAAGTTTACACCCCATTATATGATTTTAACTTTAGTTCGATACTAAAACAACACACGCAAATTTGGATATTTTATTATGAATTATTATATAAGTTATGTGTGTGAATTATATGCAAGATTAAGTTATTTTCATTTAACGCAGATAAGATAAATGCAGATATTTATAACAATACACTATTCATTCCAGATTATTGATTATTCAATTTAATCATTTCGTTAACGACAATCAACACGCATAAAATATTATTTATTATTAAGATGATTGTTTGTTATCTGTTGCTATTTATCATTATTTATTGTTTAGCTTTAGATAAAATTTATTCTAAAGTAATAAATACAATTTTTCTCGCGTAAAATAAAATAGAAAATAAAAGTTTATCGATGTATGTATAGAACGCAGTGCTGTTTCACTAACATGTTCGACGGCGTACATGCTTGACGATATTTCAATCTTTCCGTCATTCTCTTTCTTCGAGGCTGATTTCAAAGAACTTGGTGAGCACATTAAAAAAAATGATTACTGTATTAAGAGCGGCGCGCACACGCGAAACGATTACTTCTTAATATTTTTGGGACCACTCTGATTAAGGACACTATCGACCGAGCTCCCAGGAGCCGATCCTAAATGTAAACGGTACCAGTATTAAGGCTCCTTGTTTTCTTCGTCGGTCGAGAACGTGGCCCGCACGAAGAAAGTAGGAGAAAGGAAGATCCACAAAGAACGAGAAATGGGTAAGATGATAGAGACCGAATGGAATATTAACCTCGATATCGAGCAAAAGGCCGAATGAATGGATGCTGAAGCTTGTTTTAAACGATCTACAATTCGCGTCAAAATTCAGGATAAAATTCTATTTATAGTCTAACGGCCCGCATTATGTAAAAAATATTTGAAGAATCAGAATACATACACATATAAAATATAATTGAAATGTATTGTATGTACGTGCACTCGTGGACACAGAGGTTGCGACAGATTGCAATATTTTTTTTTAGTGCTAAACTTCCTATTAGGAACACGCAGTCAAATTCAGCACTAAAAAAAATTGTTGCAATCTGTCGCAACCTCTGTGTCCACGACTGTAAACACGTTAAAATATATACGACATATAAAATTATAAAGAGAATTCTGTTCTAAAATCTGATACGAATTATCATCTAAAATGGGCTTAACGCATCGGCCGGGCATATCCCTAATTGTGTACATATCCGTGATTCTTCGGTAGCTGTTACGTTATAAAAAAAAACGCGCGTAATACATATAATTATGATCGTATATACGTACAACATATGCGTTATTCTCGAAGGGCCGTCGAGCGGCAATTTCGCATGCATGACATGTTTCAGAGTCAAAAAAAGAAAAATACGAAAGAAATATCCTTAACCGTGACGAAAATCTGCTAGTAAATAGTTAGTAAGATGATAAAAAAGAGAGAGAGAGAGAGAGAGATGAATTGATTAATTAACATTTATAATTAATTAATTAAAAGACATATTCTCGCCGCGCGCAATCGGGCTGGCACCGACTTCGCACGATCTCTGATCAAATGCGACAGATGTCTCGTTTTGCGTAATTATGAACTTTATCATATATAAATATGCGTAACGCATTTATCTTGCAAATAAATCGCTGCCCGCGTATCTCGTCGACGGCTTTTCCCGGCTCATCAAGTCAGCAAGTATCGCTATAATGACCGTCGGAAGAAAATTATATATGCAAGTTAACGAACTATGCAGCAATTAGTTAAATCGCCGAATAATAATGACTATATATATAGTTATCAGAGAGAAGGGTACCATGTTAATCGTAATCGTTTCTTGCCTACTTCTCTAAAACTTCAATCGTTCAATGATTTTTAGCATACAATTTATATAATTATTTACAATAAAATTAATTTACCATCTTGGAAACGGCACAAAAAGTTACGCAGAAGAGAACGCTCTACCCGTTTAATGTATTTTTAGAATGTACGTTTTGAGAATTCTAATTGATTGTTCAAAAATTTCGATCTTAATCCCGTGTAAACCCATTATACCTAATTATAATTTCGCCGCTAATATCTATTTTTTGTTTAATTTCTATTTGGTGTATAAATTTTCAAAAATATTATCGTTGTACGTGCACGTGTAAAATTATACTTTTCGTAAAATTCTTCAGATCTAGATTGGTCAAGATGAAAAAGATTTTTTGTAAATTTTATTATGAAATATTATCAAGCATTTGTGCCATCGTATTCCGTGCATTACAATCGCCATTAAGCCGCGATGCTTGAAGAGTAAGACGGACGATGAAAGATTTGTAAGACAAAACGTAAAAAAAAAGATGTTACCGCTAAAGCAGAAAACTTCTTTCCTAGTACGCGTACAATATGCCGTAGCATTTCGTCACATTTAAATGACAATTACTACAAAATAAAAAAAGAACAAGCATCATACGAGTAGCCGCTAACATTAATAGAATTCTCTTTGGCGTTATTATGTAACACTCGAGTAGCCTCCGTTCTCGTTTCGAGGAACAAAGAGAAGCATGTAATACCCGTTAAATAAAAAAAAAGCATGCGATCATCTTGGACTTATAGCGAATTTACGATTACAATAATATATTAATACTATTGACATTGTTGAGAAAAAGGATCTACATGTAAATATATAAGCATAAAGAGCATTTTTATAAATAATCATAGCTATTGTTATTTTAAGTATGAACTTTTCCTCTTCACCCCTCCTCATCCGTGCAAATTTAAATAACAGATATTTTGACACAACTTCAAAGTAACCAGATAACGAAAAAAAAATCGTCTTCTTTAAATTGATTACAGTCAAATTTAATATATTTCTTAATATATTTTCTTAAAATCATGCAACAATCCCATTTTAATTCGTCTAATAAATTTGACATGTTTTCTAACATTTAACGCTTCTATCTGTGGCATACACTTTCAACGTTTTGTAAGACCATTGCCTACGCAATACAATTGCGTAAATATAGTGTTGTAAATATAATAAGACTGTAAGAAAATGACTAATCATAGGCCGGTATTCATAAGTCAGTTCTTATTTTAAGACCCTCTTAAGTAATGTCTTAAGATGCTAATTCGGTTCTGTGATTGGTTTAGAATCACATAAGTCTGTACTTAAAATGATCTTAAATATAAGAACTGACTATGAAATATGAATACCGGCCATAGTCGAATATTCTTCTTACGATCGAAGAATAATCAACTATAATTGGTCAAATTCTTATGTTTACGACATCACTTACGCAATTGTAGAATGGCCTTAAATACACGACAATCTATCTTATCAGCACTCGACGAAAAGTATACTTTAGTTACTGGTTGCTGTTTAGTTAATTTCACACCGCCGCGCTAGTACGATTCTAATTTAACACTGCACAACACAATGTCTGTAAGTATATGATATTCATGATATTCACCGTACCCATACAATTAAACATTAACTCAAATATTTAAACAAATGTATATCAAAATAAGAAAGTTTAAGTTTTATTTTTAAAACGTTAAACTTTGATACACTTTCTTTGTTAAAAATATTCATTGAACAAAAAATAGAAATTTAATACTTCTGAAAAGTATTGCAGTATGTAATTTATTTATATCCAGTAAATCTTTATTATTTAAATCTTTATTATTTAAATAGAGAATAAAACAAGTAAGCATTAAACAAACTAATATTCTCAAAGAAAAATCAATTTGACTGTACATTTACGATATATCGCTAATGATAACAAGCAAAATCAACTAAAATAAGGGACAATGTTTATATTGTAGATAATTGATTTTATAATTATAGAGATTGTTATACACCTACAAAGGTCTCATTGCTCCCGTATTAACGCCATTCAGTAATAATGGGTAATTAACTTCCATTCATAATCTTTAATAATAACTAATACTAAAATCAATGCTAATGACTGACACTTATTTAATAGATCTCTTAATTTGAATATTATACCACAATATGCAACATATCTAGCAAAGAAAGGCATCAAAGGTGTACTTGGTAAGTCGTCTTTAAAATGAATTTTAATTATTTAACATTTAACACATTAAATTATCTCAAAGAACTCTCTTTAAAAATCATTTTAAAAAAGCAAATACATATGCAATAACTATTTAAAAACTGAAATAACTTTCGTATATCTATCACATTTTTTTGCAGTTAATGGCACAAATGGCGAAGGAATGTCAATGTCTGTTGCCGAAAGGAAACTTGTTGCCGAAACTTGGGCAAAGGCAACGAAAGAAACAAAACAACACCTGATGGTTCAAGTAGGAGGTGCTCCTCTTCCCGATGTTATCGAACTTGTAGGTTTAATTACTAATAAATAATTTTCACATTCATTCTAATTCTGCGATCAAATAATAAAATAGAAACAATTTATAGGCAAAACATGCAAGTAGTTTGAGCGTGAATTCTATACTCTGCTTACCAGAATTGTACTTCAAACCTAGTACGCCTGGACAACTAATTGAATATTTGGAAATAATTGGCAAAGAGACACCAGAGACACCGTTACTCTATTATCATTTTCCTATAATGACCAATGTTAACAGTAAGCCTCCTTTCGGCATTTCAATTACGCACTGAACATAATTAACTGATATCATTGACAACATTGATACTTTGTTATACATACACACGTATTGTGCTATAATATATTATGCATAAATCTTTTATAGTACACATGGGACAATTCCTTGAATCTATTGGTGATAGAATACCTTCATTCGTGGGTATAAAATTCACTAGTACCAATTTAGAGGAGGGAGCTCAAGCGTTACGTGCCGATAATAGAAAATATACTATTTTTCTCGGCAATAATCAGGTAATAATGTATGCTGTAACTCTTTTAAGATTAGTGCTTCAAGAACAGAAAATAAACCAGAAATACCTACCAGTAACTAGCCAGTAACTAAATTTTTTATTAATTATTGATTATAATTACTAGTTATATTTGGTCATTTTTATTCGGTTTTACAGTTTTTTATTGCAATGTAATGAAAACATATTTAATCTAATCTGATTTTCTAGTTAATAAATGCCGCATATGCATTAGGGATGGATTCATTCATATTAAGCGGCATAAACGTGTTTCCGGAACTTGTATTAGATCTCATTGCTCTTTGCAAGAATGGAGATATGTTAAGAGCTAAAGATATGCAAGAGAAGCTTTCAAGCTCTGTAGCTGCTGTAATGAAACATGGTAAATATCTTATTTTTCTGATGCGCATCTGACAAAGCGCATTGTTAATTAAAATCAATTATTTATAGGTAATCGGATCCAGGCTACAAAAATAGCAATGTCTCTTCTTACTGGCATTGATGTAGGATTATTTCGTGCACATCCTAATTCTATTCCTTCTGAGACTGTAACAACACTGATAAAAGATTTAACGAATTTAGGATATCAGCCAAAAGTTAAACATTAAATATTATTGAGAATATTTTCCTTTGCCAATTGTATTTCTATAACTTATATTATATCATATTATATATTTGGTTTTTCAATAAATTATTATTATAAACATATAAAAGTATTATGACGTTTTTAAAAAAAATATCTCTAATCATCAAATCAAATTGTTAAATTTCATCAGTTTTGTAAATATAATCTATATATTTTAGAAATATATTTTTAAGACCTAAAATGTAAAAAAATATTCCTATAATAAAAAAAAACAAACGAGATTCTTGGAGTTTCGGTAACAGGAAAAATTGAGAAGCAACAAACTTAAATGTTGATCCTGAGATAAATGTTTATGCGATTAAAGATCCATGAAAGAATGTTTGTTCATTTTTTCCGACAATCTTTTTATGCATATATATAAAGTAACAAATTTAATATATTTTCTGACATTAAATGCTTTTATCTTTGATTTATCTTTATTTGTCTCTAAAGCTGTTCAATAAATCTTATGCCAACGTTGGGAGAATGCGTAATGTGATATCACTTGTCGTAAGAAGTTGTAATAAATCGGATGTCTGTGTTGCAACGGAAGATTGTTAATTTCCATCTTTTACGATTCATAAGAAGAGAGAGAGAGAGAGAGAGAGAGAGAGAGAGAGAGAGAGAGAGAGTTTATAATATTTATTTTATAGTTTGTTTGCATGAATACTGATGAAATAAGTAGTTAGCAAAAAAAAATATTTGTTTATATGATAAAAGTAACACGGATGCGTATATGCGTATTAAAAATATTAGAAGAAAAAGATAGGCAAGAAAATTGTATTTAAAAATTATAAAATTTGATATGACGAGAATATGGCAGATAATATTTTAAATTAAAAAAATTGTTTATAATCATTTGTTCAAAAATACATAAACAACTTTCAATATCAAATGAAATATTATGAACGACTAGCGACCTTTGATACCGACATATGACTTACTGTAGAACAGACTTTAACGTTTCATAAATAAAATGACTATCTATCTTATCAGCACTCAACGAGAAAGTGTATATTTAGTTGCTGAGCGCTGTTTCGCATCGCAGCATTAGTAAGGTTTTATTTTATCATCGTACAACATAATGTCCGTAAGTATGTGAAAATTATAATTAGTCAAATAATAATTTAATCTTCATACTTCGTCCTTTAATCATTATAAGATATTGTATATACATATAATTACATAAAATAAAGGATACATATATTATTCTATTGAAAATTTCAATTAATAAGAATTGGAATTAGAGCTATATGTATATTGCACTTGTAGATATTGATCTTGCTATCATAAAATCATATGTCGCGTGAAATTTGAGTTAAGTCACTAGCCATGTTATGTTCCAGGAATTCTCCAATTAAATGTCAGTTAGTCCCAATATATTATATAATTATATAAAATTTTTAATAAAATACATATATCAATATTCAAATAGTAATATTTGTTTCCTAATATAAAAAATGCACATTACGATTTTTTAAATTTAATTCAAACAATACCATGATCTATTACACTTTGTTTTATAATTTTTATTCTTTTAACAAGAAAAACACGTAGAGATAAAGAAGCTTGAATTTAATATTGAAGACAATTTTGGAGCTATCTCTTTTCTTAAAATTAATCATTAAACAAGAAATAGAAATTTATCTGGAAAGTCGTAGTATATATATGTAATTTTTTTTTAATCCAATATTATTTTCATCGTTTAAATGGAGAACGAAATAAGTATGTAGAAAATAAATTAATAATTTTGAGATAGGATTATATAATAATTTACAAAATATATTATTCATATAAAACTAATTCATATAAATAATATAAAATATAAAATTGTTTAGAACATTAATTTTATAATTGTAGCGATTATCGTACACCTACAGAGGCTTTATTGTTCCCGTATTTACTCCTTTCAATAGTGATGGGTAAGTAACTTAATTGTAGCTATAAACTCTAACAGTAGCTAATATTAAATTTAATTATAATAATGAGCATTTATTTAATAGAGCTCTTAATTTGAACATTATACCTCAATATGCAACATACTTATCAAAGAAAGGGATCAAAGGTATTCTTGGTAAGTTATTTTTAAAACCAATTTTAATTATTTAATTAACATTTAACAATATATATATACATATATATATATTATTAAATTTTAGCCAAAAAATAAATTTGCATAAAAATCAAAAGAAAAAGTATATAATATATAGTAGTAATAATTTTAAGTGAAAGTATTAATTTTTTTACATATCTGTCATATGTTTTTTGCAGTTAATGGCACAAGTGGTGAAGGAATGTCAATGTCTGTTGCCGAAAGGAAACTTGTTACGGAAACCTGGGTAAAGGCAGCGAAAAAAACAAAGCAACATCTGATGATTCAAGTAGGAGGCGCTCCTCTTCCTGATGTTATTGAACTTGTGAGTGTAATTGTTAACCTATACGAGAAATAAAAATCGTCCCAGTTCTGACTAAATAACAAAATGGACATAATTCATAGGCAAAACATGCGAGTAGTTTGCATGTGGATTCTATACTCTGCTTACCAGAATTATACTTTAAGCCTACTACACCTGTACAACTGATTGAATACTTGGAAATAGTTGGCAAGGCAGCGCCAAAGACACCTTTACTATACTATCATATTCCTATGTTAACTAATGTTAACAGTAAGTCTCCTTTCGGATGTTAATATAAATATATTGCATATAAACAATTGGTATAATTGATAAGATTGATATTTTATCATAAGCACGTATCGCCACTATAAGTATCATACATAAACTTTTTACAGTACACATGAGACAATTTCTTGAATCAATAGGTGATAAAATACCCTCGTTCGTGGGTATAAAATTCACTAGCTCCAACTTGGAGGAGGGAGCGCAAGCACTACGTGCCGATAATAAGAAATATGTTATTTTCCTTGGCAATGATCAGGTAATAAAATAATAGCTCGTAAGTTTTAGTGTAAGAAAGTTTTAGCTAGCGCTTTTTGATTAAAGAATAAACCAGGTATAGCCAGTAACTTGCCAGTAATTACAAGCCCAGTCGACACAGAGCATTAGTTAGATTACATATATGTTACAATTTCGCATTCAACAATGTAAATGTAATATAAGACATATTGCTATGTTACATTTACATTGTTGAATGCGAAATTATAACATAGATGTAATATAACTGATGCTCTGTGTCGACTGGAAGCTAGACTGAGATATCAGTCGATTATTGCCTATTTTTATTTTATTTTATTTTCTACCTAGTTGTGTTTTTTGTTCTAATATAACAGAAATATATTTGATTTGATTTTCTAGTTAATAAATGCCGGATGTGCACTGGGGATGGATTCCTTCATAGTAACCGGTATAAACATGTTTCCGGAATTTATATTAGATCTTCTTGCTGTTTGCAAGAAGGGAGATGTGGTAAAAGCGAAAAATATGCAAGAAAAACTTTCAAGCGCTGTAGCTGCTATAATAAAACATGGTAAAAACTATTTTTGCGTATCATAAAGCACATTACGAGAACAGTTACGAAAATTATGATAATTATTTGTAGGTAATTGGGTGCAAACTATGAAAGTAGCAATGGCTCTTCTTACTGACCTTGATATAGGACTACCTCGTGCACCACTTAAATCTATTTCTTCGGAAGCTACAGCAATTATGACGAAGGATTTAACGAACTTAGGATATCAGCCAAAAGTTAAACATTAAACATTATTGAGAATACTTTCCTTTAGTTTATCATATTTGTGTTGTAACTTATATTATTTTCTCTCGTTTTAGGTTTTCCAATAAAATGTTACTAATAAGCATAAATGTTATAACGATGTGTTTTAAAAATAAATATAACAATCAAGAAAGTCAATTAATATAATAATGATCGAAAGTTGTGAATATCACATTGCATTGGATTATATTTGTGTAAAAATTTTAATTATAAGTACATGGATTCAATTTATTATTTTTTTCTGTATTCCCGGTACAGTAACGATAGATTGAGCGACCATCGGGGAAAAAAATGAATAATGATAAATCTCATTGTCAGCATAAAAGTGTACATGAATAATATTTTTCCCTTATTATTATCATTTATGTGTTTTAATTTTGGCTTAGCAGCATTCGGGAATGGACATTCCCGAATCTCCATAGAGCTAATAGTTTTCAAATAAATTTACAAAATAATGTACATACACCGAACGATGACTGTACAGCTCGACGGTGTGGAAAAATGGCTGTCCGAATTCGCGGGAGTCCTCCCTCCCCCAGCCAGCACCGAAGTCGCCTTCAGCCGTTGTACGCACACGCAAGGTTCAGCAGCACTTCGAGTACGAAATACGCACAACGAATGTCCAGTATTCTACGCGCACACGCGAGATTCACTTTTGCACAATAACAGTCACGGAATTGCTCGGAGCGATTCGAACGAGATTTGACGATCCGTCGCGACGCGTTCCGTGACGAAGCCGATACTGACCGCCAATTCAGGCCAATTGCGATTCTCGAAGTATCGAAATGGTTGAAGTAGTGAAGTTATCACAATAACTACTGGCGCAGACATGATATATTTATGTATGTACGCGCGCTACAGCTTGTATTCAGAAAGCACTGTAAACTCCTATGAGTTGCCACTGCTCCTACTCAATATTCAGTTAATTCGACTAAAACAATGCGATAAAATTAGTAGAGTAAGGCTTACTCAATATGCTGTTAATTTATCTCATTTGACTTCCATCCCAGTGAGAAATGATGATCGAAAAGATATCGAATCGATATCGAAATGATGACTTTTTGGCGCAAAATCGATATCGATTCGATATCTTTTGCGTCGAAAAGGCATCACGTCGATTCGATGTCTTTCCAATCATTACTTCTCATTGCGGTCCATTTGACGTAACAAATGCTTTGAAGCGTTCTTCTTCTCTTTTCTTTTAATAAAGAAAGAAAGAAAAGAAAAACGCTTTGGAGCATATATCGTAATGGCTGCTATGATTTGCAGCAATATGATACTTCGAACTTCGAACACTCGAATGTGAAAAAAATCTGTGACAATAAAAAGTCAACATTTTGTTTAAAGTAAAAAATCGCATATGAATATGTTTAATTGTTTGGTCGAAAAAATGCAATTTGAAAAATAAAACGAGGATGGATCTTAAAAATATTTTCATCCCTTCCATCCTAATTGATCCTAATCTACAGTGGATCTCATGGACCCCGTTGCGCTGGTCCGCGAGAGTTCACGTGCGACTTTCCAACCTAAAAAAATGGCAGCCGCGAGCGTGGAGTGTAGCGATTTTTTAGAATTTCAGGTATTTCCGAAAGCGGGACTTACGTAATGCCCGTCTGTTTGTACACCGCGTTATACGAGTATAACAAGCATATATACAATTAACAATAGTTAAGTCATCTTAAAATAAGACATTGCAACTCTTTGCAATTGATGCCGGCTAGTGGCACGGCTCGCGATCTCACGTTTTTATTGTACGAAAGAAGTATGCTACGCTACGAAAAACATTACTTAAGACACTTAGCGATACGTAGAATCTCAGCTTTCCTATTAAAGTCACGTCCTTTTCTCTAGACGTGTTTTAGAGGCGTGCAGCTCTTTATTGAGAGGTTAGAAATGTGAGGTTAGCTAAGTGCAATGGAAATATATATAAAACTCAAGTATAAGGGCTACGTTTTGATATTTATTGTCCGAACTGCCAGAAAATATAGCGTATGTGATGTAAATTATAGATTTTTCAATAGTGGCAATAAATATCGGTACGCAGCCATGATATACCATGTACAGTTTCTACTTGTATCTTTGTGCTATTTCCTGAAAATATCAATACATAATTTCAGATTATAAATATAAATACGAAAATAGTAAAATGCAATATCTATTCCAGGATACATTAAGAAAGATGCGACAGATAGATGATAAAATAATTTATATGCTGAATACTACAATTCCTACCGAGTCCTTCAAAGGTCAGGTGGACCCTACCACGCAGTGTAAAGACTTGTTCCAGCAGATAGAATCTGAGCACAAGCAGAGGACAGAAGCGATCACGAGATGCGTGGAGATCACTAAGGAAAGGGTGATGCAGTTGAAGGATTTGCGAGAGAAAAATGGTGATGAAAATCCGACGTTAATAAAAAATTTGAGAAATGAACAGACCAAATTGAAACTGCTACGATCGGAGCTCAATATAGAAGAAGTTGTAAAGAAACGTACGATACAAGTGTATTACGAAAGATGCCGTGGATTCTACAAGCCACTGCACATAGACACATAGAACTTCCGAATAATCTGAAGCGTGTGGTTTATGGTTATTTCAGTGCTATTATCTTGGAATTGTTACAATATACATAGTAATTTTGTAAACGTCAATGGCAATAAGTTGTTCGTTTCATGAATCATGGTTATTTTGTGATGAAATAATGTACAATATGTACCAGTCCTCTTCCAAGAGTTTATTGCAATTGTTCACTATATACAAGGATAATTTGAGGTATATATACAAATTATCGAGTATTGTATATTTAGATATTCTATATTGTATAACCATTAAAATGCTTACTAAATCTAATGAGAATCTGACATTCATCATATGTAGTATATATAAACTGATATCTAAATGTAAATACATAATTTTACAGTAAATACCTGTATATACAGAATATATATAGAATATATTTTGTTGCTTTGTTATTAAAAAGAATTGCCATTTTAAAAAACAACCTTGTATATTACAAGTACAAATTATTAAAGCGATCAAAACTAAATGTTTATTACTTTGTGAAAAAAATCATGTGGAAATATTTGAAAATAATAATAATCGATAATGTAATACCCGTCTGGACTTTTCAGAAAATTTATCCTAAAGATTTCTACATTTCCTGAGTATTTACGGATCTACTTTTTTTTATCTTCTGCTAATTGTTCCTGAAGCCAGTCTTCTCTTTGTTTAACTAGAGTTTCTCCTCTTGCAGCGTCCCTTTTCCCAAGTATTACAGCGCCTACGCATCCAAGTAGGGTAAAAGCAATCAAATAATTACTGGTCTTGATTCGTGCCTTATTTCTTGCAGTAAGTATACAGTCCACTCTGTTTAACAAAACATTTATTTACTAAATATTGTATCACGAAAATTCATAAAACAAAAATATATACATATTAATATATTTTATAAATAGATATTTTAAATTTAATATTTATTTTATCGTAAATAACATTAAAAATCAGTTTTTTAAATTATGATATCTCATAAAATTTCTCATTAAAAATTTTACTAAAAATTCAATCTTGAATATATCAAAATTTATGTTTTTGTGATAAATTTCTATCTTTTTATATTGTATGCAATATAAATATAAATATAACACATACGTAACATCTTTAGGAACATCTGCAATGCTTGGATATCGTTTTACCCAAACTAGCATTCTTTTATCAAAATCACTTACGCGATGCATACGTGATCCTAAAACGAAAATTTGTACATACATATGTACATACACATAAGAAATTACATTTTTGTGTAATTTAAAAAATTTTTTCAACTTGTAGATACGCATATACCAAATAGCTTTTTCATAAACAGATCACCACAAAAGAATATATAAATTATTAAGTGTTTTAAATAATATTTTATCTATTTCTATGTAAACTCACTCTTTACCTATGACACCCGTAGTATCGTTTACAGTTTTTTCTGCAGGAACTTTATCTTTATTAATTTCTCGTATAATACTACTACGAGTAAAACATCGTGTGGTTATACGCAACTGAGCAAATTGCCTCGACAGCATTCTGCAAAGAAAAATAATTGATATATGATTAAAATAAAATTAAATAATTATGCTATATTAAAATTTATTTCCTAATTTTTATATAAAATATTTTAGAGTATTCTTAAAGGTGCATCTTTTAAAATTTAAAACGTTAATTTTATTTGGACAAAAATTTCTCTTTGTATGCAAGACGAATTATAAAAACATTTTATGTATGGAAAAGTAAAAGAATTTATGCAAAACATTTAAGAATTTGTACAAAAAAAGAATGTTAATTTCAAAGAATTAATTTATCTCAAGATACTAACCTTATCTTGATAATTTTTTTTTAACTATAAAGCAATAAGCATTTAGATTTGGACAATTGTAATTGTATTATAACTGTTTTCTAAAAAAAACAATGATTGAAAGAAATCATTTTTGTTCAAAAGAATAAAAATATTTTTCTTTCAATTCTTTTTTGCAGATAAAAAATTTAATGCTACATTAAAAGTTGTATCATTAATGACATTTATTAAAAAAAATTTCGTTAAAAAAATTATCTCGAGAGACATTGTTGTCAAAATATTATTAACAAATAGTTTTGTAAACTCTTGTTTCTTTCTTAAACTATGCATCTCTAATTAATTTAATTAATTCTATATAAACCGCTATCGAATGTATTCATAAAGTCATATATATACATAACACATAAATTGAACTAGATAAGGAATTATATGAATCTGAATTTATTGATTAGGCAATTATTAAAGCCTTACATGATAATAAAAATTCATAGTCAAACATAATACAAGATCTGTTTATACAGATTAAAAAATGCTTTGTGAATAAAACCACTTCACAAAAATTGGAACTAATGAACATATTGCAGCCCGCGATAATGCGGAGATGTAAAGATACGGTATCTACAGTCTCTGCAAAATGTAAAATAGTACAGTCCTCGTAGCTACTGTAATAATGCCAATATATTTTACGATCATTACACGATTATTACAACAAACTCTATCGATAGAAACCGAGTAGAACACGTTATTTGTTAAACATTTGTATAAAGCATCATCACTCTATCATCGTATTTTATTAGCAGATTTTATTATTTGATGGCGATAAAAATTTGTGGCAGAAAGTTATAAAATCTGTTTCACAGACTTGACTACCTGCAACGGTGCGGTACATACACACAAGAAACAAATTTTATGATAGATTCGCATTCGCAAGTCTCATCTCGCTATATTTTTAGGTTACGCTATATCTATTAATAAAAAAGTTTTCTGCAAAGAAGTTATGTAGTTTCTGCGTAGTATGCTCGATCGCTGTCTTTCAGCAATTAACATTGTGTTTAGCATTTCCTGTCCTGTGACATTCAGTGTCATTTATTTATTTATTCAAGATCTGATCACAGATTGGAGCCTCGCCGCCGATAAACTTTCGCCGCATTATCATATTCACAGATTCCTTAATATGTAATATGTATCATAAAGTTTCACATCGAATGATACGCACTTTAGATAATTACGGTACCCAGAAATAGTTCTTACAAACAAGAACACTCCAACACCGCTACTAACGCACGTTGCTGACGCAGTACTGAATAGTATACGTTCGTGCTTGCTCTTGTATATATACATGTAGACCTTGACTTCCAATAGTGGCAGGACGGCATCGCGTACGTTTGTGCCTGTATATAAATTTTACCCGCGAAAAACTACGTTATAATTGATTCTGCCTATTCTGGAATGGAAACTAAAAATGTATAGTCTTCTCTTAAACACCGAAACATTATGTTTTATTTAAATGTCTTGAAAAATGTTGAGACATTTAAAAATAAAAAATACGCGTTTTAATACACATATTCTATTCCATAATATATATTTTATACATATATTTAATTAATATATAATTTGTCTTGTAATTAATACAATTTTTTAGATTTTTTTAATTTAAATAGTGAACGTGTGTGCACGTATATCGAATGTGTATTGAATAACAAGACATCCTAACTCTATAAAACTTGATATACTATGCTGATTTAACGCTTAAATATTTTAATTTTATCTTAAATGAGAAAGAACGATCAAAAGTATCTTTTATTCTTATACATATATATATAATATTGTTTAAATAACATTACTAATAATAAATTGAACATAAAATTATATTTCTTTTTCTTTACAACTTAAAAATCAATTTTAATTATATCTTAATAAAATAATTTCGTAATTTTATTATATAATAAATATTTTATTATATTTTAATTCGTAATTTTATTATATAATAAAGATTGTATCCACGCGAAATAACTCAGAAATGGAAAAACGCAATAGAAACTGAAAATACTATATCGTCAGATAATATGTTTATACTACAATAAATAAGAAAAAAAATTCTCATCCCTTTTTTCTGCAAGTAGTTCGGATATGCAGTTATTTCTTCATATGGATTATATTGTCCTAGTTTCTTGTACGCTTATATCACATTATACGTTTAGTTCTTGTTAAATTAATTTTATAATACATATATTTGTTTTACGCAATCTCTTCTTTTCTATTTCATTTGTTTTTATTTTATTTTTGTATCATTAATATTTCCTCTCTATGTACAAAAATGTTTCCAAAGCAGATTAAAATACATTTCTGCAAATCGGGCAGGTAGATTTTTGACTTGTATTAAACCATTTATACTGCAAAAAAAATATATATGTAGTGTTATACCTAATAAGAAAAGATAAATATCAATAAATAATGTATCCTTACCAAGCAGCGAGTATGAAATTTCTTACGACAAGTGTGACATGACAATTTTGGTACTTGATATGTACTAATATGAAAAATGCTAAAGCATATATAACACTCTTCGACGCCTGCAAATTTCTTATCCAAATTGCGTTTCCACATTAAAAGACCATCCCAAACAGAGCCATTCTATAGAAGAAAATATAATTGGAATACATATTTCTTAATATATTTTATACATTTTATGTGTTACAAGACTTGCCTGATGTGTGAGAAATTTAGAGAGTTGCATGTGACAATTTTTTAACTTTGCCGTACCATCTATCTGTTGACCAGATTCTACCTTAACTCTACCTAAAGGATAGTTTGGTGGTAGCACTATGCTTAATTCCAATTTTGTATCTTCCATTTGGTACTCGGCTACTACTTCCCTTGCTGTTGAATGCACTTTTACCTACAACAACACAAAGTATATAATATTGAAATTGAAAATAAATAAGAATAAATTTTTGAGACTTGTGTAATTTGTAAAAGAGAGGGTCAGGATTTGTAAAAACATACCTGCATATTTTCAACGTTAGCCAATTGTAACCTGCTGTAAAGAAGCTCATCTTCACAAAGCCTAGGACTGACATAATGACTTGTAATCTTGTCTACTGTTGCACTGACTCTGCTATCAACTGTACTCAGCCATTGTCTAACTAATACTGGTAGACGTCGTAAGCAGTTCATGTATAACCAACATACGATGTGATCTAATCTCTTTTCTGTCCAACTTTCTATAATATTGCAATATAATATAAAACAATATATAATAAATCAAATTTTATACACTAATATTAATTTTAATAGTACCTTTAAAACGAAAAACTGGAGCACTAGTAAATAATTCCAGTAGTTTAACAGTTTTATTTTTATTATCTTGTAGTACTTCCATGGGCATTAACTTGAAGATATTATTCAACAAACAAGGGAAAAACTCGTTTCTAAAATTTGTAATGTTTAATAAAAAATATAAGTTTAAGGCATTGTAAGTAATACTACGTTATAGGAATCATAAAAATAATGATAGGATAATGCGCATTATAATATACTTACTTCAATATCTCAGCATATTGATATCGTAAATCACTATGAGCCTTTTCACAGATATCTAATACAATTGCCCATGCCAACAGATATCCTAATATATACGTGTAAGAATCTGTAAATGGTTGGATTGTGCAGCTAATTGTATCACATAATCTAAAAAAGACGATATTACATTAAAATGTATAATTCATTTAATTAAAATTTAATATAAAGAACTTACTTGAACTCCATAAGCATTGTATTTATAATAGTCTGTGTATTTGATAATACTTCTTCAAATTTTCTAATATTGAGACTACTCGGCTCGAAATTGTCAGACTCGACAAGAACTTCGTCATGTTGTACAAGTTCCAGTATCATATATTGCAATGTATAATAGGCACCCAATTGAATATTAGGTACAGGAGATTGCAGTAATTTCAGAGACAGGTTTAATGTCTTGTTGAAATCAATCGATTCGGTTTGTTCGTCATATTTCTTAAATAATATGCTATTGTCGAATGTACAAATTGCCTCTCCCAAATAATTCAGTGGTATGATACATTTTATAGCATCTGTATTCTGATTGCACAAATCTGCATAAAATAACCAGGTTTGGATAATGCCATTGTATACATTGCCAGCAATTACATTTGTCCATTCATCCAAGAGTGCTGGAGGTAACTCTGGTATTGGCTCCAATTTATGTTTCTTCATTACAGCCTCAACTGCATAATACAATTGACTAAGCGCCGTCATCAACGTTGTTATCTTAATGTCAGTATAATTATGTTTGGCGCTGTTAAGTAACTGTTGCCACTTTGTGAGCGATATAAAGATAAAATCCCAGTATGCGTGTTTTAACTTACACGGAATATTTTGGACAATTACTGTCATCAACCTTATAACTTCCAGCGGCAAAAGTAATTTATCCCAAGAAGTATCAGAGATATCGTGATCCAAAATCGCAAAAATATCTTCATGACGTAACATAATCTGATCCACAAGAGTGTCATATATTGACGGAAGTTGATGACTAGTTGAGTCGAGTATCATAATTCTTGTGGCAATTAATTCATAAATTTCATTGGACGTTGATAACATTTCCGGAACATTTTGTGGCCAATAATGATTTAAGATTTGCATTATTTGCACACGTATTTCATCGTCATATGTTTTTGCAATTTCATTACTACTGTAATTTTCAAAATATTTCATGGGATTCTCAGTTTTATTCTTGGACAAAAATTCAGTGTAATGCGTATAAATTATGTATGGCAGCATACATCCATAACTTTCCTTATTTGTTCGTATATATAATAATACATCATCATGAATATTTGTTGCAAAATATTTATGCAAGTTGACAAAACTGTCTTTCAGCGAATTACGAAGCTTGTCAACAGCATTATAATGTTTGGTGGATCTATAATGTTTATTATATACATCTGCTATGCTAACCACATAAATAATATTTATCAATATCTCCGTGATTCCTGGTAAATTTGTTTCGTTTAATTCAAAATTTTCTTCTTCTGCAGATGTATTAACATTCTCACAGTTTTTTAGTCTTTTGTATAAATTATTAAGCAAATCTGTGACGAATAAAGCCCATGATAAACAATTTGCCGTATTATCCGAAATGATATCGCTCGTTATATCGACAGATGTAAGCTGCTGCAAAATCCGAAATACTTTTTTCTCCACACTTGACATGTATAAATGGCCTGTTAACACTTCACCATATAACGCAATAGCGGTTGTCTCTCCAATCCATAATTCTATGTCAGATGCCATTAGGAATAACAAAATATTTATTTCAATGCAAACAAATTTTGGGTTATAAATGTTATTAATCATAACTTCCAAAACATCTGTTGCAAAATCTACCAATAGATCTTTAACAGAATTTGCGTGTGCATTAAATATTTTGCTCCAGATAATAATTCCGCATCTTTTAAGAAGATCGTTATATTCATAAATAGATAATATCTGACTACTTTTTATGAATCCTTCTTTCCAACTACTACGTACTGTATTAGCAATTAACTCATCATGTTCTCGGGTGCATAATTCAAAAAGTGTTTCCAATATCTGTGCAGCACTTGATTTTGTTTGCTCATGTCTCCACATTAAGGTCATCAATTTCGTAACAAATTCAACAAATTGCATGGAACAAGTGTCGTCTCTTCCGTTTAGTGAATCACATAAAATCGATACAATCTCATTCGCTCCTTCATTTATTAACAAATCTCTAATTTCCGGAATTTCAAAAGCTGATAAAATCAAATTCTGATTTTTTTCGAAATCATATTGCTCGTCATTGCATAAAGCAATTTCTTTAGCTACATCAACTAGAAGTTTAGGTATATTAGCTTGTGTATGCAATTTCTTAATTACGTTATCATTTCTATTATGCTCAGATAAACTGCAATATATGACATTCCTTGTTATTGCAATATCATTTAATTCGATTAATGATTTTAAAACTTTATCCTTTTCCGTGTCATTTATATATGTAATAAAATGGAATATTAATTCAAGAACTTGTTCAGCCATTTCTGACTTTTGCAGCAATAAAGGTTTCAAGCTCTTGTCGTAAAATTCGAAGAACTCCTCATCAAATTTAAATGACTTTGAAAATGCATGAAATAATTTTCTACTTGCAAAATGTTTCATAAGCTCGTTCAGCTGCCTGATATATATCATGTATTGATCGTCGTTTATCGATACGTTTATCGAATTAAAATAAATTGTACAGAGTGCATTTACAAATTTACAAAGTTCCGCATTAAAAAGAACATCTTCACAACCATCGGTAACTTTTACCCTTGATTCGCTAACAATAACTGAATCATTTGGATCGGAAAATTTCACTTTTAATTTCTTACGGTTACGATCTGGTGCATTCTTCAAATTTAATAAAAATTCGATGTGAGAATCTTTTGTATCTACAGTATGCGTAATCTCTGTTGACATATTCATAAATTTATCGAACAATAACTGTAATTCAATCCAGAATTGTTTCATTAAAGAAACGTACGATTTATATTTCTCATTAGTACGATTTTTGCTCCAATACCATATTAGATGCGTAATCTCGATAAAGCAAAACTGTTTCATGGAGATACTATCAGTCATGCAAGCTTCTATAACAGGCATAATCTGCTCCTTAAGGAGTCGAACGCACAAATCAACATTTTCGGCGTTTACGAGAATCAAATAACGTAAGCATTCAACGAAAGACGTTGCCACAGCGATCGTTTCTGAACGGCTCATTTGAACACTCTTGACGGAAAATCCTTGCCGCATGTTGTTAAAGAAATTCGTATACAGCTCAGCGATATCAACATTAAACTTTGAAAATTGACTGACGAAGGGCAGCAGATTTGGATAAACGGTACTAGCGCAGCCTTGGCCACCGGATCGTAAAACGTGCCATAATTTTGGTAGTACAAGTTTATTAATATTTACGACGAGATGCCAGTCATCAATTTTCGTTGTCGCTATGAGCATCGATTCCCACACAGCCGACAAAATCGCAGGTTCGGATTCATCAAGACTGTTCATAATAGTGGTCATTGTTCTCTTCTTTTCATTTTGTAATAACTTCTCCGCGTTTTCCAGTATCGACGTCAGCACGTTGAAAAAAGCCGTTTTTATTGGCAAAGCATCGTGTTTGGCCAATTTCCAAAATCTCGAACTGCTCAGAATTTTGTTGTGAATCTCCAAAGTTTTATCAATTTCGTCAAGCGGCACTTTCTTGAAGTAACAATTATATGCCTGGAGATTTGACGCCAGTACTCTCTCATACTTGGCTTCCATTTCTTCGTTGGTAAGGGACTTTTGCGTCGATAACGTTTGAGCCGTGTGCACGATTATATTATTGCTAATGTGTAAGAGAATTTCGCACTGGCAATGAACGATCGCGCTAACTATTTTCCAGGGTGGGAATGTGTTATTGAAAGAGTTGGTGGCAGCTGAAGCCGCTGGAGGATACGTGTCATATTGAGAGGTGAACCAAGCACCAGCCAATTGTTTCAGATATAGCGCTATACCTTTGCCAATGCGCTTCACAACTGCTGCATGTGCCAGCTGTGCGGCTTCTCTCACTCTGTGATCTATATCAATGGACAGAGCGCAGTAAAATCTCGGCCAAAATGGTAACATACCCTCTACTGCCTCTAATGCAGCGTCTTCACATAGAGTCGCAAATTCTTGCAATGCCTGCACAAACATTCGTCAGTTTACAAAACGCACGAAATGAAAAAACTGTGATTAATAGTAAATCAGCAAATAACTAACCTTGTATTTTGTCGTAGCATCTTTCTTGCTCATCTTCTTTAGTACTACTTGAAAGTCGGAATTCACGCTATTCATCTCAACCTCGTTTAAGGAACATAAGGCTAGACCAGGTAAAACAGGAACGTATCCCCCATCCTTAACCGCTGAGAACCCAACAAAATTAGGCATCGCGGTCCCCAAGAGTTCCGCACTGCGACTGCTATTTGATGGCTAAAAAGATTTCGCAAAATACAGAATTGTACAAAATTTTTCCAACATTATTGCTATACATCTGTTTCATTTTTTGGAAAGTATAAGCGCAGCGCTGTAAAGGACAGACTTGATAACGTGCTCATAGGTTATAATGATGAAATTATTGCACAAAGTCATAGGATTACAATTGGTGTTTACCCGTGCATTGTTTTTAGTACGTTGCGCCTGCTTATTTTTACCCATGGTAACACTCGTGGGGCAAAGATTCAGCCGTTCAAAGATCAACGAAAATTTCAGGTCTCCTCCACCCTGGACGTGACGTTCGTATCAGTCAAGTGTTGTTAGAAGGAGAAGGAGAACCCTTTTCGCACATGCGCACGTTGTGCACTGCAACACCAGAGAACTCCGGTAACGTATACAAATGTAGAAGGCATGATAAAAAGGTGAGTACAATGTATATTATTAAAAAAAAAAAACTTTGAAACTTAAAAACATTTAAACTTTCACAGGAACGTCAAAATAGAACTCCTGTCTGCATAAATGCGAATTTAATACCACAGTGATGCTACATCTGACGCGAACAAAAGCGGCTCATCTAACCCTAACAGCACCGGTTCGTGTCAGCTGATGATTTAATCTCTAATGTCTGTCAGCATGCGGTCTGGCCGACGCGGTTTCGTTTAATAGTTAATATTAAGCACAAACGGATACTGAACCACCGGCAGATTGCACGAATATTACGGCCAAATGGGTGTCGGCAACAAGACTGAGCAGAGACTGCTGCTGTCTTATTGCTCCTTCACCTGCATTTATCTACCTGGGATTCTGACGCTGGTGAAGTTCAACGATAATCTTTACAACGTCGGCAAGTACAAGTTCCTGCCCGTGCTGATGATACTGACGTTCGCCGAGGTGATAAAGCTGCTATTTCCCATGCTGCAAGCGGAGGCGCCCACCATAATCAAGATAGAGCAGCGAACTTCGCCGAAGGCCAAGAGATCCTGGACGAAGAGCCTGAGGGAGGTCTTCAAGTTCTCGCTCACTGCGCTCGCACTGTCGATAGTTTACTACGTGATGATCGTGCTGTTCGGCGCGCCCGTGCTGACCGACCATGAGGAGACGACGATGCTCGTCGTCACGTTAATCACATTGACTTTCGTATCCACCAGTTTGCACCTGGGCGTGGACAATGCGGTGGACGTCTTGATGGGAACCTATTCCCAGAAGAGCAATATTCTCGCAGACGCCTTAAGGCTCAACATACAGGCGACGATATTAGGCACCTGGCTAGGCGCCACTGTTATTCCTCTAGATTGGGACCGACCCTGGCAAGCCTGGCCAATTCCTTGCGTTATAGGCGCGCTGCTTGGCTACTTGATCGCTCACTTTATCACTCTCATCAAGACACTTCCTGCGCCGAAGCTACACAGGAAAGTCCATCGATAGTAACAGATGATCACAAAAAGATTGTGTGGAAAAAAAGACATTCCAGTTTTTTCGAATATCAATTTTACTGAATAAACGATATGCTCTGATTGTTTCGTCTTACGTTTTGTACAATATATACATATGTACATATTATAATTTAAGTAATTTAAAATTATTATAATTATATATGTATATAGTATAAAATATGTATAAGATGAGATAAAATCAGGGCATACTGTTTATTCTATCAAATTAATTTGATAGAATAAATAGTACAATGTACACACTAAGTCATACAGAAATAATTGAGCATTAATAATTGTTCATCCTTTTGATTTATGTAAGTTTATTAATATTATCTGTGATGTACATATATATATATATATATATATATACGTATGAGTTGAGATAGTAATCATATGAAAATCATGTTTATATATATATAAACTATAGTAATAATATTTAATCTTAATTAATAAGTTCTATAAATTGTATTGGACAATCTATTTTCTCATCCATTCATACGCTCTAAGTTGGTATTATAGCTTTGCTGATATTTCATCCTTTTTTTCAGTATTTTTTTTTACAGTTATTCACTTTATTACATCTAATATTGTATACGGTATAATTAATTTTATTATTAAAATTTTGGAACAAAAAATCTATCACATGAATTAACGCAGATTAAAATATTCCAAGTTTGATGGAAGTCATTCTTTAAGATTGAAATATAAATTTCGCAAGTAATAGTCAGCGAAAGACAAATTGCATTAATTCGTGTTATCATTGATAATGCATTTACATAACGATATCTTGTTACGTCAGAGGCCTTTCACCTTTTATATCAGCTGTGCGAAGACAAGAATAAAAATAGACGTTAAATACTATGCTATATTTCGTACATACGTAAAAACTACTTTCAAACGATTTATAATTTATTTAAATTCAATATTCTATTCATAATTTTATATACTTTATGCGAAACAATTGAAGAATCAGAGATATATGCAAATACACATAAAATATATTATACTTTAAAATAGACATCAAAATACATAGCAGAAGATATAGATAATATAAAAACGCATCAGATAATCGCTCAAAATCCCAAAAGCGTTTCACTGTCATCCGTGAATGTCACAAAAAGTGACATATTTAATTGAATAAATCGCTTCAATCAGATTTACGCAATCAACGAGAAAAACGTGAATGACTGTATTCTATCGTTGTCTGCCGCGATTGGAAACGACCAATGAATGGGATATTCCATTCGCGCAGTCGCAACTGGACCATGTGAACAAGTAGAAGTGTAGTTGTCGGTGACTTTTTTCGTTAAGATTTTTCTCGTTTGCCAATTCAGGACTCCGGATTAATTTCGAATTCCGATTAAAACGAAAGGTACAGTGCGCGATAAATTCGGAAGGAATGTCGGACACGGTTGGAAAGGTACTAATTGTCACTTGCTTCTATGGGCTCGCTATTTTTTTTTTTTTTTTACATTGTCAATTAACACTCGTGTGCTTGTCATCTATCTGCCTTCTATTATGAATATGTTTTATTACAAGATATGATACTCTATGTGACAAAAAATGATTAAGACATATGTAACATATCGCACAAGTGAAAATGATCTATTTCCAAATAAAATATTGTAAGATAAGAATTATCTTGTTTATTATCTTTGATTCTAATGATATACTTAGAAAGTTGAGATAAGACAACATAGATTTGATATTGAAATAATTTACAAAAATTCTTTAACTACATTTCTACAGATGTCGAACATGCAATATACAAAGTGGAGAATAAATGAAGCTAGGTTACTGATGAAAACATAACTTTTTAATTGAATTTACTTGAGTAATTACGTTCTCTTTGATACTTATTATAATCAACAATATCTACTAATTCAATTTATTTATCAGAAGCAAATCACAAAAGAATTTATCAATTAACTATAAAAACTGTTAACTAAAAGATTTAAGATGAACAATAAAGAAAGAAAAATTAGCTAATAGCAACTGCTACCTTAAAACACAGATAATAAGGATATGTAGATTTAATTGATTTATATAATACTCTGACAATTTTATGTCAAGTATACTAAATTTATTATTGCTGTTTTCAGGTTATCAAATGCAAGGCTGCGGTAGCATGGAAGCAAAAAGAGCCTTTATCCTTAGAAGAAATTGAGGTAGCACCGCCCAAGGCACATGAAGTCCGAATCCGAATCGTAGCTGTGGCGCTTTGTCATACAGACGCTTATACTCTGGATGGATTGGATCCAGAAGGAGTATTTCCTTGTGTACTTGGCCACGAGGGCAGTGGTATTGTGGAGAGCGTCGGAGAGGGTGTCACTGAATTTCAGCCTGGTAGAGTGACTATTATAAGAATTCTTTCGAAATATAAATTATATCACGATTCAAAATTACATTATGCTTTTTGTTTGACATTTTTTAAATCTATTATTATTATTATTTATATGAATGATTGTAGGCGATCATGTTGTACCACTTTACATTCCTCAATGCGGGGATTGTAAATTCTGCAAATCACCGAAAACGAATTTATGCAGTAAAATCCGCGAGACTCAAGGTAAAGGCGTAATGCCCGATGGCACGTCTCGTTTTTCATGTAAGGGACAAACAATTGCGCACTTTATGGGTTGCTCCACCTTCTCCGAATACACAGTGGTAGCTGACATTTCTCTCGCAAAGGTATTTATTTTTGTAATTACTAGAGTTCTTAATAATTTAACGTTTACTACATTATTACAAATTACTCTGGTATAGATTGACCCCACAGCACCGTTGGACAAGGTATGCTTGTTGGGTTGTGGAATATCTACAGGCTATGGCGCAGCTTTAAATACTGCCAAAGTAGAGCCCGGAAGCACTTGTGCTGTATGGGGTTTAGGAGCTGTTGGTCTTGCAGCAGCTTTTGGTTGCAAGAAATCCGGTGCATCTCGTATTATCGGGATAGACACCAATCCGGCTAAATTTGAGAAAGGTAAGTTATATAATGAGATTGTGTGTATAAGAATAAAAATTAATTTTTCCTAGAAAGAAGCAGTGAAAAATATTTTTCTTTTCTTCATGGATTTCCTTGTAACAAGAGTGATGAAAATAATACAACTACGTTTATACTTGTTTTCAGCTAAAGCTTTTGGATGCACAGAATTTGTTAATCCGAAAGATTATGATAAACCTATTCAGCAGGTATTAATCGAGATGACTGATGGTGGATTAGATTATACCTTTGAATGTATTGGAAATGTAAACACTATGGTACGCGTTTAATATTTTTATGTTCTTTATATAGGAAACAATTCCTTCCTATAAAAATTATTTTTTTAGAGAGCTGCGTTAGAATCTTGCCACAAAGGATGGGGTACGTCCGTAATAATAGGAGTGGCCGCAGCTGGTCAGGAGATCAGTACTAGACCATTCCAATTGGTCACAGGACGAGTATGGAAAGGGACCGCATTTGGCGGATGGAAATCAAAGGAAAGTGTACCGAAATTGGTGGAGGAATATCTGTCTAAGAAATTGATTCTCGACGAATTTATTACACATTATCTTCCGTTTGGAAAAATCAACGAAGGTTTTGATATACTACACTCAGGGAACTGGTAAGCCTTAAAAAATATATATACTGCGTATACATATGATTGCAATATAACTTAAAAAATACATATAATTATGTGATCGAGTTATTGTTATATGATTAACAGATTTGTGAAAATAATGTGTTTCAGTTTGAGAGCCGTCCTCAAATATTAAAGATGTTTTTTATCTTGTACTAAACATACGGCCTACTGAGAACCAGCGTCTTCCAAAGTTTATTTTACAGTGTGTGAAATAATATATATACACAATATGAATATATATTATTCCCTCACATTGATGTATTCATATTTCTATTTGTTACAAATTTATATTGAACTTTTGAAAATCTTTGGAATCTCTGGAAACAAACAAAAGAAATAAATTTTATATTCTATACTGCAGAAGTACAAGTCAGAAGAACATTTCCCCCGATTTCTACAACAATCTTTATTCATAAAGAATTCTTACAGCCACATGTACAATACCGATTAAGTGAGATATTTACGGTAGCTCTTGAATGAAGTAAAAATTCTTTACGCTTTGATCAAGTGCATACCTTACAAAAATCATCATGGTACGAAGATCATTGACGATGATTTTTCATTGTATATAATCATATATATATACAATATGCAAGACTCGATAAAACTATTTTACGTTTCGCTTGTAGTTATATTAATTAATCTAGGTTCGACAGTACAATAAGTCTGGCGGAATGCAAATTGCGCTCGATGCAGGAAGGAATATGCGTTAGCTCATTGCGGACGATGTCGTTTATCAGTTAAATATGTAGATATATTTTTTAAGTGTCATCTACATACTTTAATGCGCAAGTTTAACACGCCATGTCCATTAAGGCAAGACATTATGGATGAACTGAAAATTATATATTAAGTTATTCTTGAATAAAAATGTAAAGATATACAATTTATTATAAAACTCGATAGTTGATGAAGTCACAAGAATTGCTGCAGAATAGTCATGAGTGATCGAAATAAAACGCGTTGATAGAAAGAAAGATAATAAAATGTACTTTTAGTTTAATATATTCAAAAATTTCAGTACATACAATGTTGTCTTTGATCAATACGCGATGAGTATTGTTTTCCCTGAATATTTCGTAGAAGGAATGCATGTCGAAGTGTGAAACGCGTTAGGCTTGCAAAAATGAATATCACTTTTATACTAAATGAGACACGTGTAGTTTTTGTATCGGC
This sequence comes from Tetramorium bicarinatum, assembly GCA_928718305.1. Classification (NCBI taxonomy): domain Eukaryota; kingdom Metazoa; phylum Arthropoda; class Insecta; order Hymenoptera; family Formicidae; genus Tetramorium; species Tetramorium bicarinatum. The sequence goes on from OV788324.1 coordinate 16,365,215, forward strand.
TATCTCTACGTAAATTGCCTGCTAACGCTAGGGGCATATTCACATAGTCACACTGATCTTTTTTTTTCTTTTTTTTCTACGGATTACATGGTTCTCTAATATCTACGGTGTACCACACACTCTTTAAGTAAAAGTTGTAAGTAAAAATGCTTATAATTACAGTAAATGCAGACGATCACGACGTCGAACATTTTCTAGCTTCATAGAAAACAACTCTCAGCATTGCACGATGGATGTCGTTCCGATTGCGGACGTAAAGAATTGTAACGCTTAACTCTGCGCGAATCGAATCGCGTAATGTATAATAGAGTAATAATACTTCACGTTATTTTTATAAGCGATCTCTCACTTCAGCTTAACAACCAGCTTGACGTCCTCTGATCGTGATTGAACTGCGTAGTATGAAATAGATTGTTAACGAGTACGAAATAGGTCGTTCTTTATATTCCGTATGTCTTATAGTAATCTTATATAACGCAAGATGGCTGTGAGGGAAAGAAAAATAACTTAAAAAAAAACACATTCTGCTTGTCCGAGAGAATGTAATAAATAAGCGGAATAACGGCGAGATTCTCTATACCGCGTTCGGCGAAACATAGCCGAAAGTGAAGTGGCAAGAGCTACGAAAACCTATTTGCTTTGAGTGATTCAACTAAGTTCCAGCGTGTGCAAGTGTGACAGTAGCAGAATGACTTCACATCCGCTCTTTCTTCCCGCGCTCTCGCTGTCTTTTCTCCTCAATCAATTCTATTTCGTTCAATTGCTGCATTGTTACCACGTAATTCATAATTATTTCAATATTACAGTCGACATTAATCTAGGGATTAGAAATCATACGCTTATGGGGTTTTTTCACTTGTGATTTTCCATTAAATGCAATTTGTGTCACGACACGTATATGAGCTCTGGTCAAATTACTTCGTTCTATTTCGAACCTTCTTCCTTGCGAATCTCTTTCTTCTTTTGTTTTGTGTATGCATAAATGATACGTAATTACATTATTTAGATAGATTTAATTGTGCGTGGAGATACCTCGACAGGCACGGAGGTAATCCAACGGTTGGTGTTCAGCACGGCTCGCAGCGGAATTCTCACCCTTTCTCACTCCGTCACCAGCAATCCTTCCATATACATACACTTTCGGCCATATCTGCGTACTCTCTACACGGATTCTATTGGATATTGCACGGAATTACGATTGCACGGGATCTACGATTGCGTAGACTGTAGACGCCGCTTGCCGCTGGACATACGCGATTATTGCACGACATGGCAAGACACTTGCTACTTTAATGTTGATCGGAACTTCCTAATTGGGACGAAGGACGCGACTAAGGTCGTTACGATGATTCGACAACGATCTCTGCCGGTTTCACGCAGCCCGCGATTCGCTACGGATCCGACCTTCCCATAACTAATGATCGTCGTGCTTTTTCGTTGCTCTCGGAACTCATTTAGGCTCACGTTTCGTTTCGTCGCGCGTGGATCGCGACCTCGACAGAATTGACAGGCGGCCAAACGATGACACGGAACACTTCTGATCACAACTTGGCGATATTCCTGAAGCCGGCGGACGCGCGAGCACTTTCCCTCGCTTTCGACCGTGTGGTCGGTTCTCTGCTCTTAGACGCTCGGTTAAAGATACTGCGCTTCCGTTGCTGGCCGCCGCCCTAACGTGTCTAAAAATCTAGAGGTTGATCGGCTGAGCCTTCCAGATCCTGAGCGGAATCGGTACCACCGTCCTCATCGTCGTCGAGATCCACACTGTTGGTTTTCAGTCCACCACTGCTGATCTTGTTCACAATCGCATCTGTAAAGTAGTTTATCAGGTAATTTAGGGATATGAATATATTTGGCAAACAAAATGTGACCTATTTACATTTTTAATTTCCAAATAATTTCACAGTTTTATCACTAGAGTGAAAAGGCAAATTTGATGATATAAAAAATTAAAATAGTTATTATTTAATAATGATAGAACTAATAGAAATGAATAAAGTAATAAAAGTAAATAGAAATAAATAAATAGAGATAAATAACTTTCAAGCTGCGACTGATTTTGATTAATTATATTTTAGAAGTAATAAAATCTTCCACAATACGTTTAAATTTATACGCGCGACGAATTATTAAATTCACACATTATTAATTACAATATTTTAAATATTTATTTTTTATCTAATAATATTATAAAACATACCGCAGTCAGGCTTCGCGCCGCGCGTTCTGGTACCAGCAAACTCAACGCCGTGCGGATCGACGCACCAGCAGAGACCAAGGCCACGATGGCACTGGGTACTGCGGTAATATCCTCGTGAGTCACAGACAGGTGCAGAATCCGGCGATGATCGTCTGCGCACAGCGGCACACGGACGTTCGGCTTTAGAGAAGCATCCGCACCATTCAGGTCCACTCACGAAAATGTCGCTGAAAATATAATGTCGGAAATATTATGTTACATACCTTCCTTTTTTCTTTGATTTTTTAAAGTTTTATCTTAATATGATAAACTTTATAGTAAGCGCTCAATAAGTTTAGATCATTATTGCATTAAATATATAATATTATGATTTTATAATATAATATGCTAAAATTTTTAAGAGTTTTATATTAATACAATAATTATCTTGTCGTAAGCGTTTAATAAGCACTTGGCTCATTATTAAATTAAATGTATAGCAATATTTAATGTTTAATAATAATATTAATAAAATATACTGTGACAGAACAGCAATTGTCGAGAACATATAATACATGTAAAATATTTGCGAAATTTTGAGAATATATAACAAATTAGCATTATTAAAATGCACAGAATAATGTAACATATATAATATTAAACAATAATAGTAAAATATGAAGAGATAAAATACATGTATAAAGTAAATAATAAAGATTTTCTGATATAGGGTTAAAAAGAATTGTATCTACAGTAGTCGATAGACGCATGTGCTCAGACGCAGTAGAAACATCACGCGTTTGGTCAGACCAAACTGGTGAGTATCTCAATATTAACATGCACTTCACTTATTATATTTGGAATCGTTATTTCCATGTGTCTTGTCATCTTTCTAAAAATATTATCAATCTATATAATCTATATATATATAATCTATATATATAATCGTTAGCAAACTGTTACAAATCTTTTATTTTCCATTCGTTTAAATTAAACATACAATCTTTATATCCTGTACTCGTAATTTCAAAGAGTTTAAAAGAATACGTCCGGGTACCATCTCTATAGGTTTACTATCTCTGAATTTATCGATCGATGTTATCTCACCTACTGTTCCTATCTCATTGTCGAGATAGGAAGACAGTAGATACGCCAAGTAAATACTCCAAGTAAGTACAAGTCTTACAATTAGATGCGATCGTATGTACGCGCCGTGGGTATGCGATTGCGAAACTTCTCATTGTATGCGGAACAGGAATTCGCAAATGATTCTTACCTGTCGGTATCACAACTATCCAGGAAGGGCTTCAAGCATGGTTCATTCTGGTCATGTTCTAGACCGTACAATTCGGAGAGTGAGAGTCGGCCGTCGCTGTCGCTGTCCAAATGTCCGAACATCCACCTGACCTCGCTCTGACAACCGATTGGGAAATGACCTGAAAATAATCGATAAAATAATATACATATTCGTAACAGGATATACATATATACATATATTTTTAATAAGATATATATACATCATATACATTTCTTATATATATAATGTATTTAAAGACTTACTTTAGACGATCTTTAATTCGTATCAAATTAGAACAGAATGTTTCATTTCATGTTTAATTTTATATGTTATATTTTTATAAATTTAAATATAGTATACGTTTTAATATATATTTATTATACGTAAATTCCGATTATTCAAATGTTTTTCATATCGTGGTACATAAATAAAATTCTGTTTTAAATTCTGACGCGAATTGCAGATTCTGAAAGAGTTTTACAAAAAGATCAATTAGCACGCATGCGAATAAGTTAGTGAATGGCAAATATTTTCATGCGAAAATCAAAAAAGTCTTGCATTATAAAATATAAATATACAATCATAATATTTTTTATAAATTTTTTATAAATTATGGTTACAAAACGTTCATGCAAATATTCTATTTTATTCAGATATTATATCCAGGTCCATGATTAAATTAAATTTTTAACATAAAAATTAGCATTAATGTGATGAAAAATAAAAATGCCCAAGTTTTACCTATCTTCATGTTCGATAATAGAGGAAGATTCTTTAGTTTGTTTAGATTGTTCGATTAGCATGATCAGAGAGAAACTTATTTTACTTTATCCAATATCTAATATTTTCATACGTCTTTTTTATGTAATGCAAAGTGTAAGAAATTAATTAAACTAATAACTAATAAATAACTAAAAAAATAGTCCGTCTTCGAGTTAGATCCTTCGATCGTTATAATCTCCGTTATATTCTCCCGTTTGTGGTCCAAGGATGGTTAGCCAAACCACCCTCTCGATTCAGACGGGATCGTCGGCTGCATAGCTACGCGTATAGTACACTTTGTTTTGCCCCGAGCGACGTAATACCGTAAGATCAACATGGGAACCGGAGGACAATATCGACAGATAGTACCGCCCAAAGTAATCGCGACGTACCCGGGGCGGGAAACGATTCATTGTACCGGGACAATTTCGAACTGGGTACGAAGCTGATTGTCTCCAAGTCGAACGATGTACACTGTCGGTACTTGGGCAACTACCACGAGAAGCGTCCCGTACGTCGCGATGTCCGTCCACTTCTACGAGGACAATTAGTCTCCCTTGTACCCCGTGTAGTATCCCCTCGGTGTCTCGCGAGAAACGTTTCAATGCGCTTAAAGCGCATTCCGCGGTTGCGCGCGCCAGACAGCTGCCTAATGCGACTTTCCTAGCTCGATGGAGGATGCACCATGAAACGCAAAATGTTTAAACGCAAACACGCAGCCAGATTTTGCTTAACGAGAACCTCGAGAGTCAATGGCAGGAATCGACGAACTTGTTGATAAAAGGGAACGCTGAATTTAATTAAATCTTAAAACGAGTCTCTCCCGTTACATCGATTTATTTCGCAAACAGTCGCATTGAAATTTGTATGTTTTCCTACCTTTAGGCTTGGGATGCTGACGGCGATGCTTGGAGTCCGCCATCACGACGGAAAACCAGTCGAGGAGGCGGTTGGCCATCGCGGGCTTGGACGACGACGGGCAATCTGTATTTCTGGATGGTGGCTGCACGTTATACAATGCCTTCAACGGTGGCTGGGTCTTGTCCGTGACTTCGTTGCTCATCAAATGCTTGTCGTCGTATCTGTTCATGTTAGCGAGGGCCTGTAACGTGGAACATACGCACACGTTTAGATGTCTATACAATATCTATTATCATATATATTCTATATTATTATATGGTGTAATAATATAACATAATTCATTATAAATAGTCTATATTTTGTATTTTCTAATTTTGTATTATCTTGCGGCTGATACAAAAATAGCATGTAAGAGTGAGCATTTTTATGGGCGCCAATTGTTACGTAAAATATGTAGAAGGAGAAACGAACCCAATGAAATGATCGATATTACATTTTACGCAACTCGCAACTGCACTTTGGTCACATCGTGTTCCATCACGCTTTTCCATCTCATAAATTTTCCATCATAACGTAACGATAATTGCATTCGTTATCGTAATTCCGATAATTAACCAAAATACAAGCTTCGCTTTTTCGCGGTAAGCACAACCAACTGGATTATTATTTGCCTCAAATGGTTAACATTTTTGATGTTTTATTGTTCAATGAATTAATTAAATTCTCGGATAAAATGTTTAAATAGAAATATCATAACATTTCAAGTAATTATAAATACTGTTACATTTTTGCAAATATGTTTGCATACCGAACTTAAATACTTGCGTAAAAACGTAAATAATTTAAAGAAATTTCATGTTACCTTCAATAAATTAGTAAATATTTGATTCTACTTTCCATAGTATTCGCTTTTATAAATAAAATTTGCTTTTAGCTTTAATCATGTTAAAAAATTGCTATAAAATTATCATCCACTTAGGAAATTAAAAATTTAATATGTCACGACGGACATCCATATAAATGAAAGCATATTTGCATCAAATCATTATTTCAGAATTATACTACATATTTCTTTGATTTGAATATTGATAATATTTCAATTGACAATATAAATCTATTTGATTACTTATTAGAAATTTTCTAACAAAATAATTTCCTTTATTGTTGCAAATTTAATAATATATTAAATACGATGTATATAATAAATATCTAATTCTTTGTGTGAGTAAAAAAATGTGTTAAATTGAATTTTAGACAATTAATTTGATCAATCGGTTAAAATAAAAAAAATGAACAATACGTTCAATTAATTTAATCAATTAAAATTAAAATTTAAATAATTTAATTTAATCCTTTCTTTCTCTCTTTCCATTTAAGATTTTATTTTCTATTTTCTCAAAAGAGTAGTCAACATAGTTTACATGTAGACAGACGATATCTGTTTACTATTGACACCATACGCACTAAAATTTCAATCTACCCGCAAGTTGCAAACCTGATCCTCTCCTTGCGAGCTTAACAAGGATTTCAGTAATTTAACGTCAACAAAGTTTATGTATTCGTCTATTTAGCTATCCATCATGCGCTATAACTATTCAAGCAATTAAAATTAGATTATTCGTGGAATGATACAAATTTCGAATCGAGCTCGCCGAATAAATTTTTAAAGAATTAGCGACTACGTGCGCTGCGTTTGATTAGAGCTATTCGTGGAATTTCTAGCGACGCGCAGACTAGCGCGGGTAATAATTAATTACGTTAGCTGCAATCAGTTCGTTAATCAACGCTCTCTACTGTCATTCCGGTCCGACCGCGTCTCCTGACAGCGGGAACTGTTGAATGATCTCTCGATTGCCAATTCGTTTAATCATATCGCCGGGCCTCTCACTCGCGCGTGTGCATTAAACCTCAATGGCTAGGTTCGATTAATTACGCCCGTACTGACGTTGACGTGTGACGTACGGACGAATAATTTAGCCATGGCCATTTCGTAAATCATAAATCGCGAAAACTTTCGGCTCCAAAGAAATATTACCCATATTAGGTGTCTAACAAATTCTTTCGTAGAAGTTGTATAAGATGTACTGCTGCTCATTTCCGATCTTACATAATTTTGAGATTTTTCATCAAACTGTGCAACTGCAAACAATTTCATTTCAACTGAAATGTTTTTAGATTATAAAAAATTTAAAAAGACATTTTTCGAATACATCAAATATACGGAAATATCTAAAATTAAATAATAAGATAAAATAAAGCGCTAAAAGTCACTTTTTTTTTTACTTCATTATGTATGAGTTTTAATTATCAATTACATGCGACAATACGTGTTAGACTGAAAAGAATAATAAACTTTCGTGAAATGTTCTCTAAATAAAATCAGAATTTAAGGAAACAGTTATCGAAGCCGAGATTGACAATTCTAGGGCACTTCGTGCTCCAGAATAGTCCATTCTTCTACGAGATACGAATCGGAGCGAGAAGACATTTTTTTCGGAAAATAATTGACAGTGCGTTGTAAAGAGAGGAAAGTTATACGGATAGTTCGGAATAGCAGTATTACGATAAACGACGAAAGCATGCGGGATTTCAGTGAGGCGATGACGCGTTACACCAAGACAGGGCGATGTAATTTTATTGAGCCCGGTTTAATTACGCGCCGGATGCGACTCGAAGTTTCGCGTTAACTTGTCATAAAGGGCTGATATACGATGCCAGGCGTAATTAATAATTAGGTAGCAGCTTGCGGAGTGAGCGGCTTCCAGTTGAATTCCATTTTTAAACTGCAGTCCACCGCGCGTGGAATATCTCTCGTTGCGCTTGTATCTCGTTTATTCTGCAGTTCGCGCAAAAGCGCACTACGACACTAATTCCCTTCCTCGGAAAGATAATGTCAGGCACCTTCGAGGTATCTGGAAATTTCATACGTGTTTGCGCCATTTCCATCTCGGATTTAAACAAATTTAACACGGTTTAGATCCCTACGATATACGAAATGTCCCAAAGTTAAATCGTTTTTATTTTTATCTTTGATATAGAATCGACCGACTTTTCTCTAACAGCATTGGACATCAATAATTTTGATAATATAAGCAATTTTATTAATAGATTTTTAAGTTTTAATAATTTTTAATAAGTAATTCAAATTCTGTTAAAATATCTTTGAAATTAAATTAAAAAATAATCTTCGTTAATACAAATAGACAATAATAAATACTAAATATATACAGTATAAAATTGTTTTTTATATTCACTATAGGATCCATATGAGAAGGTATATCGTAAAAAATTATTTTTAAAACAAAAATATCAAACAACAAACATTTTTAAATAACATAAAATTGATAAAAATGTCATAAATGAAAATTTTTCAGGAATTCTTTTATTTTGTCTTAACAAAAACACTAAATATATACAAAATAAATTCTCATATTTTTTAGTAAATATTTCGAGTAAATAAGCTAAATTCCAAACTGAGAAAAATATCAACAAGAATTAGAGAAGAATATAAAAGAAACAGCTAATATAATCTTTCTTTTTGAAAGAATTTTAAGCGAACGGAGGTTTAATTGAAGATTTCGCCATTTCTACATTTAATGTAAAAATTCAAAAAAAAAAAGCGAAAAAGAATAGAAAGCAATTAAATTTTTGCCGTGGCAAAGTCGGTCACGAATTCACCAAAGAATTATACGTAGTTGAGAGAATGTATGCGACTTTTGACAAAGTCTATTATATCTGAATATTCCTCTCTTGCTTTGTGCAAGTGTTAATTTCCTGAGACACGCCTTTCAAGAAGTGTAATATCTTGCGCTAGCTTAAAACGATTCTCAATTGTATTTCTCACGAGTAGCGTATGCGCTCTGGGATTACTCTATTCAATAAGGGTAATCACGCGAAAAAATGTGCGATATTTGAAACACCATCGAGTTAAGTACTTAGGCATATTACATTTTGTAAAACTCATTTTAAACGATCTATAATTTGTATTAGAATTCAGGATAATATTCTATTTAGAATTTTATATGCCCTGCAATACGAAAAACACTTTTAAAAAATCATAAAAAATATGTATATGTAAAATATATATTAAAATGCATACAATGGAAGCAATCGAGAAGTTGATGGAAATAAATAACTGTTATTTTGCATTTTGCATTTGGACAAAATGAAATAGATTAAATACCATTCCGAAGAAAAAACTCGTCATTTTTATTAGAATACAATATAGAATATAAATTGATAAACTTTTAAAAAATAAATATTTAAAAAAAGCTGAAAATTTGACTGATTACATAATTTAATGATATATATATATATATTTTTTTTTTCGAAACAATAACCACTTAAATTTGCACAATAATTAGAACGCTTTCTATTTACTATAAACTATTAAATACACATTTTAATATTAATAGCTGTAATATTTCAAAGAATTTTACACATTTTCTTTCATGGAAATAGCTGCTGAGCTGAACATAGATAGTTCATTGAGTCACACAATTAACCGGATTTTCATAATATTTATTTTTATAAGTTTATACATATAATTATATTTGTTTTGCGTTATAAGCTAATTAAAATAACGAGTTTTTCTTACGACATAGCAATTAATTAATTTCATGTTTACTCATAAAATAACAGTATTTAATTCCAGCAACTTCTTGATAGTTATCCTGTACATAAAGCAATATGCATGGCATGTTGGATTATAAATGGGATTTCGCCCTTTGATCTGACGCGATTATATAGATCGTCTAGATAGACACTTAACCGAGTATCTCGCATCTCCTGTCCTCGTTTTCATCTTTTGATCTCTTATCAGGAAAACGTGCGCAGGATGAGTCGGAATGATAACTGAGCACGAGACGTCACGTTTCGCACGGTGCGGCGAGATGTAAACGAAAATCTCGGCTAACCGACGCGACGCCTCTGAAATCGCGAGTCGCGCGCGAGCGAGAGGGAATTGACGCGCAGCGCTCGCAGGATCACGTTCAACCCTCGAAAGCGCATCGCCAGGATCAATATGCGGAGGGAGTGGATCTCGAAGCGCTTATCCTTGAAGACCGCGCGGGCAATCCCAGGTCCACGTATGCAGCCCTTATTAGGGCCCGAAATAAGGATTGATCCAGATCCTACTTCTCTTCTCGCCCCGTGCAAAAGTGGAGAAATCTAAATGTCGGTCTCTTTACGACCTCGACGAGTATCCCTCGAGCTCACGGCTCGCGTCTCATTGGTCGGCTATAACCCCCATGGCGGTGGCTCTCTCTCTCCCTTTCCCTCCCCCTTTCTCTCGCTCTCTCTCTCTCTCTCTCTCTCTCTCTCTCTCTCTCGTATTTTCGAGCAGCCCAGACGAAGCGTCTTTCCATCGATCGAGGGAGAGAGCGCGTCGCCAGACGAGGAGCCGTATAATAACGTTACCTTGCGCGAACGCGGCGCAAGACTCCCTCACACAACGCCCGAGTGGTGGTACGTCACGGCATCCACGATGACGTACTCGCGAGCCTAAGTCGATCCGCGATCGAATCTAATGACGGTCGCGATCTGATAAATATTTCAGAGCTCATGACGATAATTTCACTGTTGAATGGGAGTCGTAGATGCGATCGTGCGAACGTACGACTTGCGTTAAAGAACGTTCAGCTTTAGATTTGCGAATTTCTCACGAGAGTTACATTCTCGCTACCTTCTCGTTTTTCGCGTTACGTATCGTACTCGCATCGACAACACCGAGAGTCGAGATGTTTTATTTATAAAATATATGCTGTCTATTAATTACAAACCGTAATTTAAAATATGTAATTCTCTAAAACTTTTCCGTGAACATATTACAACGAAAGGGGCAATAATTAAAGCGTGTATAACAATGTGAATTAAAAAAGCTTTTAACCAAAGAATAAAGAAGACCGAACAATGTAGCAATATTTTTAAAAAAGGCCCGGGCAACATACACGTGCTAACACACACGTGTCCAATAACGATAAATATACTCGTATAATAAATCTAGTTGATAATTATCCCGAATAATACACTATGTTCTTTAATGATGTAATTAAAGATCTTAATTGCATCGTTGCATGTTAAAATGTATTATAAAAAAAAAACGAAGCAATTTAAATAAAACAGAATTACGGAGGCGCCGAAAAACAACGAGGGCCGCCTCTCTCTCGCGAGCGAGACTTTCGCGCGAGGAAACCGTACTTGAATTCAATATGCGAGCGCAGAAGTTACGTCGCACGTATTACACAATGCGAGCCAAGGAAAGGTCGACTGGCGCTATCGCTATCTTCGAACGCCGCGCGCATACGTCGACAGGGCGCTCGTCTAAGCTAATTTATCGTGGCGTAACGAAGCTTTAATCCGATATTCCCGGCTGAGCAAATGTTACAAAGCGCGAGAGATGTAACTGATACAGCCCGGAATATCTCGTGAACTCTTGCAAAGTCAATTCTCGCCGGGTCAGAGAGCGTCATAATATTCTATGGTTCTCTTTGTCTCTCGATCTCATATCTTACTCATCACAGGAAGGTAAGATTGTGAGATCCGACCGTGATGGTGTCAATATACGTTCCGTCACCGACCGATTCTATCTCGAGAGATTTTAGATTCGATATTCGCCAACGAATTACATAATTTACGTCGAGGAATTAAGAAAACGAAAATATATGTATAGATAATAAAGAAATCTAAAGAAATAGATTATCCCATGTTACAGGCCATCTTAACGAGATGTTGCTCGATATAAAATTATAAAAACTTTGTTTTAAAAATACCTCTTCCATTTGTGTCCCGTAAGAAAATATTTATAATAGATAAAAAATAGGATAAAAAAGTTACAAGAGCTATATATAAAATATTTTAGATAGAAAAGTGTATATTTTAAGAATAACAAATATATATCATAAGAAATATTAAAATGTAGAATAGATATTTATTTAGCTATAAAAAAGTAGCATTGATAAAGTAGCAGTATCATGAATAATGAAGTTGAGTAAAAACTTCTCTAAATTTTCATATTTCAAAGATAATATTTAGTTTCCATTTTATTTTCCGCCGCTTTTAACGCAATGTTATAAAATACACAGAACAGTAAAAAATATCGTACTGTCAACATCTTTTACGCTTGTATTCTAAAAACCATTAAAAAAATATTTATTGCGGAATAAAAATCATAAAAGAATATATCAAGATTCACATATTTTTAATGTTAATAAAATAGAAAGTGCATGTACTGTTTTAAAAAAATATATATATGATATGTATATGTATATATATTTATAAAAGATTAAAATATAGCATGCAAAAAGACATTGATGTGATAGTGATAGCGACATCACATGATGAATAATAAAGTTGAGATAAAAATTCTCAGTCACATATACTTCAAAGATGACTTCAAAGAAAATATTTAACTCCGTTAATATTTTCTGCTGCTTTTTCACAACAGCGATGTGTGGGAAATGTTTAACATTTCCAACAGGCTGTAAATCGATTGTGGTTTATATTACAAACTAAACTTTTACACATAGGGAAAGAACGATATTATTTAAGTATATAAAAATTAAGCTATGTGTAGTATATATAATCTGAAAATAATTAAATTGGACTAGTTGCTAAAATAAACATTTTTGCGATATTACCTTCATGCTTGAGCGTCCTACACAATTATTTTCAGATTTATATCTGATCTAATTTTTATATGCTTCAGCAAAACCGTTCTTTCTGTGTAATCCCGACTCGACAGGGCGGATTCATTAACCCTTGACTGGATCGTCGTCCCAAATTGTCGCAGCTGCAAATTGGTAATAGCTTTCCATCTTACACGCAAACGTAAATGCCCGTGAAGCGGCTAATCTGGATTATAAGCGCAATAATTAACGCATTCGATAATACCTCGAGCTTCATTTCGTAATCTCACGAAATTCCCAGGTGGAGCTTGGCTCCACGATCAATTAGTTGGTTTGCGTAAAACTTCGATTTCAAGCGAAGGGAATTAACGCGATATATGGCGCTTCCCTGCATATAATGTCTTCTAATACGATCGAACTGAATAAATTAAATGGCTACTCGTCTAAATATGTGTGCGCGTGCGATACACAGAAGTGTAACCCATAACATATTGAATTACGTTTTGTAAAGTCTTATAATTTGCGAAATTAATTCGTGAAATATAATAAACTTAATAGGTGCACGATAAAGTACTACATTGATATGCCATTAAATTTAATAAATAATGCCGATAATAACGACGGTACCTACAATGAATATAATCCGCGTATTCGTTTGAAACGCGATTATTTCGAAAATTGACAATAACATATTGAAGTGCTATTCTATTAAAACGGCACCTTGTTATAAAGATAATGACATCGCACACCGTTATATCTCCAAATAATCGTGGGAGCGAGACTATGTGAGGCGTTTGCTACAGGCTTTGTTAGCAGAAAGGTGGCTGCGGTAGATGCGAGAATCAATAATATTGGCAGAATTTAGGCAGAGGCTCTAACAAGATTTGCTTGCAAGCAAAATATACGGCGAAAAATTAAGTAATAAGTCTATAATATTTTTCTTGACAGCACATTGGCGGTAAAAATTGAACAGATTTACTATTTCATGATTATTTAAACAACTACCAAACTACTATTATCATTTATTTACAGTGTTCGTTAGATAATATGTGTTAATACGTTCATAATTATATTAATATTCTGCCAAGGTTTGCCTCGGCGAAACGTTGTTGGCGACCACATCGAGATTTCGAAGAAATAGACGCGATCACGCTGTCGTGATAATGTGACGAGGCCAACGGGCGTTATCATCCACATTGACGTTTCGATTAGCACGCACTGCAAATCAGGATAATACTACAATGAAGCTCTGCACGTATTAGCGAAGGAAGATCGTAAAAGAGGTACGCGCACGTCTAAAGCGGAATAATATTTTTACAAGCACGGCCAGAAGAAGTCCTGTCCAAATATTTAGACTCGCTTCGGACAGATAATTCGGAAGAGCCCTTTGTCGAGCGAGACGATGGTGAACTCGAGAGGATTTTTCCTCGCGCGAATGTGCGCCTCCTTCTCTTAGAACAAAGGATATTTTGTTCGGCGCGACAGGGGCTCTAACTTTTACCGCCGACGAGACTTCCGAAACGGGGGATGTGACGCCGGACGTGAAATGCATTCTTCGCGACGCCCGTGACGGCTTTTTTTTATGCAGGTGCAGCATACGAGCGTTGCAAAAACACTTATGCCGTAGTACATGCAAATATATCGGATTGTTGCGCGGTGCTCGACGTAATCGCGATTAATTGAGAGAGACCTAACGAGGAAGTTAATTCGAGGGCGAGTTAATTCGCGATTTCCATTAGCCGCCGGCTATTGAAGCGGAGCAGATTTACGGTCCCTCCCTATTCGGCATCCTCTATTTTTCTTCCATTAGACGCTATCCTCCGTTGAGTGTTTTCGCTACTGTTTGCGCCGGCGGATATTTCCGGCTTTCGTCAACGTATATTTTTTACAAAATCATATGTGGTTCTCGCATCATCTCGGATACGTATATAGATGCGAGTCACATATTGTTTAGTGAATATATATGTATCTATACATATACACTACCGGTGTCTCAAAAGTTTCCGGACACTCTCAAAATTAACAACTTGTCTATATCAAGTAAAAGAAACCTGTAACTGTAAAAAACTGTAAATGTAAAATGTGTAACTGTAATTAACAAACAAAAATTCAATTTATTTTAATAAAAATTAATTTAATACCGCATTATTTAGGCAATCAAATTGAGACTTTTTTTCGTCAAAAGAACCGCCTAATAAAACGAGTTGTATTAATTGCGGATCCTTTTTATATTTTTTAATATTTTTTCAGGCCCATTTTTTGCCCCTTTTTGGGGCAATTTTTCAAATTGTGTCCAATGTTTTGTGCACCTGACATTGGTCTCCTTACGATCTATTTTATGATAATTCAATAAGTCAAGAGATTACGATAGCCATTGCACATAATTCTAATTTCTTCAGATGCCTCCTTTTCTAACAGACGATTTTTGCCTGAATAACACTGCGTGTTAAGTTAATTTTTATTAAAATATATAGAATTTTTGTTTTCCTATTCTTAATTATAGTTACACATTTACTTTACTTATAGACAAGTTGTTAATTTTGAAAATGTCCGGAAACTTTTGACCGGCAGTTTATATACATATATATATATAATACAATAAAAAGAGAGAAGAGAAGAGAAAAAATAACGCTCTGAAAATTCATATATCCTGGGTCATTAATATCAGGAACGAACGAATCTCCGGGGAATCGGAAGGTGAATTCATTTGAGGGCCCGTGGCAAAAGTTGCGCGGCTCCGATCCGATACGCGGACGAAATTAGATTTGAAACTGTATTACTCGTCGATGGGCGAATTCCGGTGAAGTTCCCATCTCTCAATAATAGCGCGCCGCGCGGCATTTGCGCGAGCGAAAAATTCCGGAAAATCGCGCGACTCCTCTCGACAAGTGAAACCGACGAAAGGAGCAATTTGCGAAAAGGTCACGTATAAATAACTCTTTTTCAAAGCCACAGTCGGTTGCGTCGGTAATTCGCCAGGGGGGAAAAAGAATTTATTCGGAACGGAGGTGGCGCAGAGGGAAACGCTCGACGTTCCCCATGGTTCATGTTTATTTGCAAACGAGAGTTTAAAATTGTGTTTTCCGTGACGGAGTAAATGGCCGAGGTTAACGGCTACCCGAAATTTAATTCACGAGATCGCCGTATACCGCCGGGGCGGATGCGCGTTCGATTTCGTATATCGTCGTGCATTTGCATCGGCGTGTAGCGATAATTGGGCAGGGGCGCGCGGTGCACGCGGATCCAAATAAATTAGAGCGGCTTCCGCGCCGGTTCGCTTCGTGCGTCGGTGGCTATAACGCGGACCGCCATTAAAATAATGTGCCAATCAATCGGATCCGCGTACGATCCGATCGATTTGTCACGGGCTTTCGGAAAATTCTCGCCCGCCGCGTACGCCGCGCGCCGCGCGATCCCACCTTCGCGCGACGCGGATGCGCGGTAAAACATGAAAATCGTTTTAGGAAACGTCGCGGGATCATATTTGTCCCAGTATCGAAGCGCAAGCCTGGCATCACCGGATCTAGACTATTCGCACACATCTCATATTTTCCTGAAATAAATGTGGCAACTGCGGAATTAAATTTAACGTAAAGTACACCTTAAAATTTCATCGAGACGATTTTGGAACGGCTGTTATTTAAAGTCCACCCTAATTGAATATTTCGTAATCAGAGCTCGTGAGAACTAATGATTTCATTAAGAAGCGGATGCTCTGAATCGATTTCTTCTCGACGTTGCAATTTCAATGAAATGCTTTCGACGAGAAAGTATTGCATATTTCTCTGACATTTTGAGGAGAACATAAAGAAAATTTAGTAGTGGATACCTTCGTGGCATTTTGTATTAGTCTTCAAACAAACTGAAACTCAATCATTGACTTGATATAAAATGTATACTGAAAAATCCATTTTAAAAGATATTCGGCAATTTTTTTACGCCAGTTTATACAAGAATCTTCCTCGTTGTACGCAGAGCTCTCCTTAAACTTGTGTTTAAGATACATCCTGTATTTATCGTCGAACGGGATAGGAACAGTAATGCACGGGTAACAGGATGAAGAATACAGCATGAGCTGCAGGCGATGGAAGCTACAATATTGGACGTTGCTTTTTAGCGCAAGCGGCCGCGTTCATAAATTCCCCCGGGGAGATCATAAGATCTCGAGAATGGGAGGAAGCGTGAAAAGAAAGTGAATAATACTAAATGTGACATGCATAAGTGCTTTAGCACCGACCGAGAGAAAGAGAAAAATGCCCTGCACTGAAAGCTGTGTACAAGTTTAAGTAATTGTACGTTCTAACGTCAATAAAAAGTGAGAAAGGACCGCATATCAGCGGTAATGGCATAATTTCTCTTCGGATGTACACCAGCGATGCGGAAAGTTGCACTCTTATGGGCCAATATCAATAAAACTCACCGACCGAAAAATTTTGGATTGATTCAATTTTGGAGCAACACGCTGCAACGGTATGCAGTTCTGCGTCAGTCTGTGCGAAACGCAGGAATGAAGAAAATAAAACAAGAAAAAATTGAAATTAAATTTGGGTAAATTCTTTTTTTTGTTTGTACAAACAAAAGTTCACAAACACAAAAAAAAATTCGGCTCCTTACGTGACATTAATGCATTTTGTAACAAGAATAGAAGAAAAAAAGAAAGAAATACTTGAGAAGATTTCGCACAGTCTTACAAGTAAGAACCTGACGTCAAAGCGTATTAAGAGAGTGGTGAAGAATAGAAAATAAGAAAGTAATGAAATTTACTTTTTCAGAAGCTATTTATGGAAGATAATCAATTTTTTCTTATGTAAAAATATATACTTTTATGTAGTCACAATTTCTATATTATGTATTTTAATTTGTTATAATTATCATAATAATAGATGTTTTAATTTTTGTGATATGTAACTTTGTATTTTTTAAATAAAAAAAGTTCGATTGCATCCTATAAATCTCAAAAAGATTGCTAACAAAATTCTGTTTTTAGTTTATTTATCATATATATGTATGTATATACTGTTTTAATTCTACGTGTGCAATACTTTATAATTTTTTAAGTTTTTTTCTAAAAAGCCATTCTGAGCCAACTAAAAATTAAATTATCTTTACAACACGGAGCGTGATGCTTTTCATAATTTTTAACGCGGGATATGTTCAACTCAATCGCGATTTTTTTCTCTCAAATTAGCAGGCAGTGGAATTCGAGTTCTGACAAATGACCAATTCAGTCTGTGATTGCCAGTTTTCAGAATTCTCTCCTGTCAGTAAAGACAGGGTCTCATCAACCTAGCTTAACATCTGTGCTCGCGACCTTGTAATTTTGAGCGCCGAAAGTAGCGCTTTCTTGAGATCGGATCGATAATCGTCAACGGATGAGAGGTGAGAGAGTGTATCGTGGAAGTGCGACCCAGGGAAATGCAGCACTATGTGATTTACACGGAGGGAGGGCCCCGCCTCGTTTTAGTCCTGTAAACGTGATATGTAGACTCTTTGTTCTTAACGCGAACAAAAATACAACGAGTACATCTGTATCCTCTTCCGTCTGCTCTGTGCCACAGAGAGTGGAAGCAACCCGTTCCGCCTTCTCCGAAATTCTTTGGTAAATAAATGCGTACTAAGAAGTCTGCTGTAAATTTCAGTCAACCCGTAAATTCCAGCTAGCTGAATTTAATTAACACTTTCTAATTTCAACATATTCCCAACAATTTACTAGAGATAAAACAGTTTTTGAAAATGCTGCGTCTACTATGACGGCGCAAGAGATATGTATGCATGCTTAAGAAATTTAAAAGAGCTGTACTACTACCGGAAAGCTGCTTCACAAATCTGTAAAGAGTTAAAAGTAACGAACAAACCACGAGGCTATAAAGTACAAACTCATGTTTCTTCTGAAATAGCGCGTTTGTACTACAATTAGATTCAAAATAAGAGATAAAATTGATATACTTTTATATGAATTTTCCATTAGCACTTTCTATTAATAAAAATCTAATTAAATAATAAATTAATAATATATAATATTGATAAAAATTAAGAACACAATGTTATGTAACAGAATACATATAGAACAAAAACAATGAGGAAATTGAAGAGATGAAACAGCTGTTATTTTATAACAAATGGACAAAATGAAATGAATTAATTAAATATCACACTATCATTCAATCAGCTAAATTATTCTTTTTACAGTATCTATTTTTACAAGTTTATAAATGTAAGTTCTTTCTGCTCTACATGTTTTGCTCCAATAAAAATGACGGGTTTCTTTTGCAGACAACTGATGTGCATTGTACAACGTGTTATACGTTATGCGCAGTTACGCAAGAAGATATACAGTATGAAGAAGCACATTTCTATCCAGGAACTCAATTGCGGCGTAAGGACATTGCGTAATACTTTCCCCGTTCGTTTGCAGCGGAAATGCAGCGTAAGAAGTAAATATGACTTACCTTGCCGCGTTTCGTATACTTGAGATACTGGTAGTGATGATTATCGTAATTGAAGTCGCGGGGCGTGAGGGTGATGTCGTGGCTACGGCCCATCTTGCCCATGAGCATCTTCTTCCTTTGCATCTGCGTCTTCTTCGAGTAGGTTCGCAGATCGGCAACTGCAAAATTCACCTCTGATTAATGTACTCTTCTCGCGGCGCAGGCTGATTGCAAGTCGCGGCGAAATTACATTTCGTCCCGGCGGCGCAACGCGTCGAAAATACTTGGTTCGTTAGCCCGAATCAACTCGAGCGTGACTGCCGACAAATTGCATGTCAGAAATCGAAAGGCCGACTGCGCTTTTAAACGGCAGGGCACTTTCCGCCCATCCACGGCGGCAGGAGTGATTTTTCCGCGCGATGTGCGCGTACGGAAGTCCCCGGGCTTGTCGTCGAATGCGGCGACGAACAAGACGTGAGAGAAGAGACGCCAGGCTTCAAGTAGAGAACGTCAATAATTTCTCCGTCCAGGACAACAAGAAAGTTTTTACGACGCGAGACCCGAACGTTTAAGGTAGATCTGATTTGAAAAGATATTTGAGATAATATTCGAAATAAATTCGAAACGAAACGGCACAAAAATAGAAAAATACAACTGGAATTAATGGCAAAACGAGATATATGTCACGTGTAAAAAATTCATTCGTCTCAAAGCATCGTTGTACTTTATTTTCAAACTTGACGTTAGTTCTCATTCACATCTTCATTTATTTCTCATATTCGCGGGACAGATCGTCGAAATTATACATCATATCCCAGATATTTAATTTCACCGAGTACTTCACGAGAGATTGATCCCTGCATAAACATTTTATCTCGCGCAGCGGCACGTCATTTTTCATCAAACTTAACGGATCTCCAGTGGATCATCCGACCGCGAACATGATAGTCCTAACAGCACCGCGCCTGATAATCGATATTCCGCACGTACGTTGCAAGCCGTTCGATCGTGAACACGATAAAATTTTATTGCCCCATATTAATGTTTAAAACATGAAAACAGTACGCGCGCGCACGTGCGCAACGTTACGGAATGGCTGATAAAAATGCAACCGTCTTTGAAATCAATCGTATTTACGAATCAATTCGCCATTCATTAACTGTGGTCAAACAAGCCATTCGAAATTAGTAGGTGCACTTCATCACGATCGACGATCGTTATGATTTTCCCGGCGATCGCTGCATTGATACAACTTCATAAAATTCAATTACCACTCATGTATCGAGCCGGTAAATTTAGATGATTGGAGCTTCGCTCGTTGATATTCATTAATATCAACGAGCGTTGAGTAAAATTTATTCCAGGTCCTTTTTTCTCTTCGCCATACATTAGCGTCGCAGGCCAGAGATTGCTGTCTGCGTACCTTTAAATCTTCCAGGAAACAAATTTTCTACGAAATAACTACTCCGTCCCAGTTTACATCACGTTTAAAACATTTACGTTGAAATATATTTAACATTTTTCAAAATGTCGTGTAATTTAAATCTTAAAGATAGATCTTAAAGTCAGATCATGTTACCTATTAATAATTAGTCGCTCTTAATATTTAACTGTACATCTTACATACATAGTGTCAACTGAATATCTTTACTCTTTAAATACACCTATCTTTCGAAACTTTACGTCACATTTGCCAAGTTCTATTTTATGAATATTGCAGAACTTTTCAGCTTAAATTTTCGATGAAGGACACTATTAAAATTCTTGGAAATGTCTGCACGTTTTCATTATTAACTTCCCTGTCGTATCTATATCTAGAATATGATGCAATGTGATGCAATGTATGTATACGTTAAGAGCAAATAACAAATTGCCGGTTCGCAAATTCAATCGGTCCTGATCTTGCCTGTTCCCCCGATTCGACGACAATTCACGATTCGCTCAACGTTTACCGAGGTACATCGCGTTGTATGCCCAATAGCGGCACTATTGTTCTAACCACCAATTATGAATATTCATGGAAGGTCCACGTGTCGTCGAGGCGCAGAGCGCGATGCAAACGCGGCCCCACACCATTGTGAAACTTACAATACATGCGTATATCCCAACATGAATATGCTTACAAATTGATCTTACGCGTTGAATCTCGCAAACTCACTTTTTACAAGCGTCGTCACCGACTTACGCTTTTACCTCTATTGCGATTATGATTCAAGTCAAATACTTCGTATGTTGAAAAAATTGTCACGGTGATAAAATTTCTGTAATTTGCTTTCGCAGTTTGCAAAAGCCATCCGTTTTATCTGCGAGCGATTATTATTCAAATATTGTTTTTATTTTTAGTAAAATAATATGAAAACATTTACTGTTTTATTTTGATATAACTTGTAAGACAATTAGATATGTATTAATTGGATACCATAATTAGGCGTATAATGAAAAAATTATTTAGATTCACGGCTGAGCTATGTTCTAAATTAATAATTATTTCAATAACCCGGCACACCTCTGTATTCATCATTGCTAATACCGAATCCTCTTGAACGGAGATAATATCGCAGATTTATTAGTTTAATATTGTCTGGAAAGAGAACTCTATTAAGGATGTGAATAGAATTTCCAAACAAATTAAAATTTCACAATAAATAGCTTGTTTTTCCTTGTCTTCTTTGTATTCTATGTACTAACATTTTTTAAATTACATAATAAATAAAATACAGTTTAAGCGTGTATTTTTATCACGTTGCATTTCCGGAATAAAGTTTTTATGATTTAATCAATTTTTTTAACGACTGACATCAATGGTTTTTACAAATATGGTTTGATTATGGTTCATAGGAAAGATAATTGAAAAATACATACACAAATAAAGTTTTACAAACAAACATAATTCTATAAAAATCTCTCTCTTTCTTTCTTTCAAAAGTGACATTTCTTCTTTTTTATCAGCATCAAATGTCAAATTTAAACAAAGAATTTCATTAGAAATTCAATTATTTAGTTATAAAATAATTATTAATATGTATCATAAAAGAATAGATATAAAAATTGAATAATATGTATATTAAACAAAACAAAAAATAGAAAGATAGTTGAAAAAAGGACTGAATTATGAATGTATGCATTTTTTAGTTTATTTGAAACTAGAGTTCTCCCTCGCCCTTAAATTGCCGAGATTAAATCAGTGTTTCGGTTTAAGCTCGACTCGCGCGTAGGACAAACATATCTCTTACCTTTGCACGGGCAGAATCCTTTGCAGGCGATGTGGACGGAAGTATGGTGAATGCAATTGTGGTACTCGAGACGGCACGGCGAGCTGTACGTGCGATTGTCGCTTCCGCAGAGGAACGTAGGCTTCACCACGGGACATTCCTGGCACCTGTAACACAGGAAAAACACCGACGGGCGGCTTTAAACCAGACACTTGGCTATCGACACGCGTGTGTGTTTCTAGAGCGACCGGTTCGGCGAGTGAGAGACAAAGGACGAATTGCAGCGGGCGCTCGCGCGCGAGAGAATATCGAAATTCGATGCTCTCTCGCCGTGCACCGCGTGCGCGCCGCGCCGCCCTTGTGAATTTTGTTAAACGACGTGTCACTGGATATCGATAAACGGCGAGGACGAGATGACGTAGGCCCCTGTACTCGCGTACCTGTAGACCCCGATATGAAGCTCATAAAACCTCTCGTAAAAATTTATGAACTCTCGTGGGAGACGTCGGCGCTACGCAAACGCTTTATGCTGGGCTTTGCAGCTTTCCGGGCGGTTCTGGCTGAGCGATCTTGACGACGCGTCGTTACAAATTGTCGAGTGTTCGGTCCTTGCGAATGAAGGGCCGTTCGGAGATGTCGAAGGAAGATGGAGCTACGTTGTGATTAACGAACGAAATGAAAATTTAAGAATATACAGTCGCGCGTCGTAATTCTGTGAAAAAGAAAAATCACAGGCATCTCTTCGCGGAGGAAAATACTAATCCGAGTCACTAGAACGGCGCTTTTGGAAGTCGCGACGAGAGACTGGAAAAGTCCCTGGTTTGCTCGCTTCTTCAGCGCGCGAAACTGAATAATGAAAAGCCAAGGATGTGCCGGGGAGTCAATTACAGATATGGCCGGGTTTAATCTCCAGAATTGCTTGCCTGCTGCCGTCTAAGCGCGCCATTGTACGTATTATTCCCGACGTGCTGCCGCTTCGACTGGCGTTTCACGGCCGCGTGCGCTCGTCTTACCTTTTGTTCCTCGTTAATTCCGATACTGCGAGAGAGAATCTTCCGATTCCCTCACGAAAATCTCGACGTCGATGCGGTAGATCTACCGAATTTCTACCGCGAGAAGACGGAACGTTTTACCAGAAGAGTAAGAAGAAAATAATATCCGGGGAAACGCAATTACCATCCTCAGAAGATTGCATAATCCCCGAGTGTTGCGAACGATTGTCAAATATCGATCGAATGTTGTGTTTATATCTGCGCTACCAGAATCAAATTTATTGGGACTGAGACAGAAAAATCTCCCTCGTATAGCTTGCATTTGCTATTTGCATTTGCTAACGAATTAGTTCGTCACTCGCTCGTTAGACGCATTTCGGATGTGTATGTGCAAAGAAAACTGTTAGTAAAATGCGTAAAATTGGCAGAAGTTTTTCGAATAAGACTCTTCTGGCTTATAAGTTATGCAAGATGCACAATATGATGGAGCAGATAAACTGGGGAAGCCACAGAAACAACCGAGATACAAGACTAACGTAGACAGTGGCGTCCGTTTCACCTTGTGATAAAGGAGTTGAACTGGCTTAATTACCACGTTACTCGGTTTAAACTAATTACGCGTTTGCGCATGACCGCAAATTCTCGAAGGAGAACGTACCGAAGCTATTGTGGTCGAATCCGCCTTGCCTTGCGAGGGGGTCGGATGCCCCGCAAAATCTTTGTCGGCAGGAGGGGAAGGGAGGGAAGCAGGACTTCCGCATTATGAGCCACGTCACGTGTCGATATTAATCCCTCTATAATTCAACGGCAATTTTCGACGTGATACCGTGGCCGCAACAATTGTCGACCGGCCGAGTTTTGCGGAAACGGAAATTCACCTCGCATCGAATTAATTGTGAAGTTTATGCATGCTCGGAGCATGTATCGGCGCGTGCAATCATTGCCGATCTGTGCTTAAATTTCATATTTCACAAACATATTGTGTGAGAAAACAAGAGAGAGAGAGAGAGAGACAAACGTGACAGCAGAAAGAGAGCGAATAAATCTAAAAGATTAATGAGGAAAGAGGAATGTACGGAAAGAAAAAGAAATAAAAGTTTAACGATGTGGTAGATTAAGTCTTTCCTGAATAAAATACTGTTTTTTTTCCATGTGCAATAATAATACTGAAAAATGCGTGAACGTAGTTCTCACGGTTCAGTTCACAATTCACGGATGTAGATAAATTTCGGCGAGCGCGTTGCACATAGATGCCATAGATCATGAGAAATTGTTAAACTCTTGAGAGTAAAAGAGAGAGAGAAATGTGTTCTCTCTCTCGCAGGATCGAATGCCTGGGCCCCAAAATGGAAGAGCGTTAAAATTTACTTTTCTCGCCTCGGTAAACATCTAATCACGCTTGGTACTCGCACAGATTGATAGACCGCTATTTATTGATCGTTAAATGGCGGGTAGCTCCCACTGAGAAAAAGTTTTTCAGTTTAGATCTCGATTGCGCTTGATTCAGCGAGACGTCGATGGCCCTCTTCTCGCGGCGGGATATTCAGCGAGGGAACAAATCGTGTAACTGGAAAAGCGGGAAGGCGTGGCGGGTGGTAATGCACATGCCAATCCA
Source organism: Tetramorium bicarinatum (assembly GCA_928718305.1). NCBI lineage: Eukaryota > Metazoa > Arthropoda > Insecta > Hymenoptera > Formicidae > Tetramorium > Tetramorium bicarinatum. The sequence goes on from OV788324.1 coordinate 16,390,186, forward strand.
GCTTTAATCCATCCCTCTGTATTGGAAGACTGGCCGCCCGAGCGAAGCCGCCTGTGAGAAGCTCGAAACTTTCGTCAGGTGGCACTTGAACTTTATCGTGTCTACTTTGGATGTTCGGGATAAACCATTACCTTCCTCTCGACGATACTTCCGCCAGAACCTAAATCCAACAATCGAAACAAGATCGCTAATGCTGCAGAGCGGACGGGATACCAAAAAGAGTTATTTTGAAAATGGAAACGAAAACATCTGTGAGATGAAACTGTACAGAATATATAAAGCTTGACAAATTGGATGTTGGAGAATAGCGTTACCTACTTTTGCATGACGAGTTGCAGCTATTACGACGTGTAATTAAAAATTCATTGAAAATTAATATCGCAAGGCAGTGTTTAATTAATCGCCTGGGAAAGTTCCTCCCATATAATTCATCGTCGACGAAATGAAAACGTAGAGCACTTTACTCCGAGGAGTGCAGCAAGATATAATTAACCGACGCTGATTATACTGGTATTAATTAAATTGAATTCTCGTTTGGGTTTCAAATCAATTAAATGTATGGATTATTAAAAATACGAGTTATTTACAAATGTTATGAATTATCTTCAAGCATGAGATTGATTGCTTGTTTTACGAATATAATTTATAATTGCAGTGCTGTGTAACGCTCAACTTAGCTCTGACAGTTACTTTTTTTTTAAATAATAGTTTCTAGTGAATGAAGCTATGATAATCTAAAATAACTTGGTTTAAAAAAATTACTTATTTTTATTAAAGTTCAGAATAATATAAATAATCCATTAAATTATAAAATAAAACCCATTTTAAATAATTTATAATCCGTAAATTATTATCCATATCAAAATCTAAAATATGATATCATTTATAATTTTTTAATACGAAAAACATTTTAAAAATCATACGCACACGCGTGCGCCAAAATATAAAATTACAAATGGAATTTTATGTTGAAATCCGACACAAATTATAAATAATTTTAAATGAGTTTAATGTACCAAAATAATATAAGGAAAAAGATGCATAAAATATGACATGTATTATTTCAACGGCAATAAATCCAAAAATACATAATAAATTATAAATTGTTATAAGCTTCTAAATTTGTTTAAAAAATAAACTTGAAGTAATTTGTTTTATCCTAATCTCGCTATTATACCGAGATTATATTTTATATTACATTTTCCATTATGCATCTATATGAAACGTTCGGAACTCAGAAAAATTTAAACATAGATTTTTGTCTATAATTCGAAATAAATCTTCTCTTATATTTCCTAAAGAGCAAAAACTTTCGCTTAAAATGGATGAAACATAAATATTAATCGGCGAAAGATAAACATAAAAAGACGATTCTGTATATCTTTAGAATCAGTATTATTCTTCACATATATCTTCTATTGTAGTAATTATAACAAAAATATAATTTTATTCTCTGATCAATGAACATTTCTAACAAAATGAACGCTTAGAGATTCCTCAGTACAATTAGAAATGAGACAAAAAACTCTCACGCCGTTTATCATGGTAATCGGTGCTATCGGCAAGTTAAGAATTTCTTCAATCCCGTAGGAACAAATAAAACTTTTCTATCTGTCTCTCTATCTGTCTGAAATGCGGTCGTCGCTGATGCACGTAACGCGGTCGCGCACCGTCCACTGCTATCACAGCATTGTCGCCATTCACGATTTCTCCCTTGCCCCTCGTGAATTTCGACTGTCACAGACGATATCCCGAGAAAACGGGATCCAGGCACGCGATGATGCGTAAGGCCATGCCGAGAAGGAAACAATCGCAGTTCTTTCCTCAGTCTCGGCACTGCTCGCCGTATATTCGCCGCGTACAGTTCCGTTCTGTTCCGTTCCGTTCCCCGTCGCCGCGCTTATATACGCCCTCAAACTTTTGATTTACGCGGCCTCGATGGAATTCCATGAATGCGAAATGTAATCCCCTACACAACCCCTCTCTCGTCTACCCCCGTCTCTTTTCCCGGCCAGTTACCTCGGGCCATATCACCACCCCTCATCCAATGTGAAACTTTGCGTTTCAATCGTGCCCTCGAAGTAACAAACGACGGCAGCTGCCTACGGAAAATATATTTTCGGCGAAAGGGTCGGCGATTTATTTAGAGAGGAAGCGACTGGACACGAGCTGCAGCACGGGGGAATCAGGATCTACGGGAATGTCACGGTTTCTCTCTCTCTCTCTCTCTCTCTCTCTCTCTCTCTCTCTCTCTCTCTCTCTCTCTCGGAAAATCCATGGGAGCTACTATAAAATAGAAGAACTGTTTATTATCCTCCAGACGCTAACAATCTGCGAGCGTCAATGAGAATTTCAAGAAATATTCTTTGTAAAATGCGCTACATCGTTTAACATAAAGTGCTGGAATCAGCTATATCAGGCCTACTGCTACATTATTAATGAATTCATAATAAAAATAGACGTGAAATGTTCGAAGCATGTTGAAAGTCAAGGTTTATTGATGCCGCTTTTCCGCGATGCCGATTGGTTCTCTCGTACTTGGCTCGATTCGCATTAAATAAACTAATATACAAACATATTGTTCATTTTATTCAACCCATTAAAAACTGCAGACTTCCCTCTTTTCAATGCAATTTTTGTTTTTTCAACAACTGAATATATTTGCAAATGACAGCTGATTAGTTTCAGCAACTTCCCATGAGATACCACGTATATTTAATATTTTGAAAAACGAATAATAAAAAGAACAGTGAGCCACTGCGTGTTTACATTGCCGCTCTAAATTCTATTTTTTCATGAGTATAGTTGCATACAATGTTTTAGCACATTCTGTATATCATAATGTTAACACAAGGTGAGATAAGTAAGAGAAACCAAACAGTGGAAAATTGGCAATAAATTTGATTCCATTTAATATCTTCTCATCTTTAAGATATCATATATTAAAATAATAAATGGCGCGCACGTAGCGCGCATAATGTTTTTTTTCTAATCAATTAAAATGCGTTATATAAGTCAAGTACGTCAACATTATAAAATAATAAAAAAACTCATAAATTTTGAATCAGGAGCAAAGTATAAGATAAAGATAGCGACACAGACTTTTGCATAACGCATAATATATAACACATAAAAAAATTAACCGATCCGAGTCCTTCATTTCTTTCTCCAGGGTGGAAATAAAAAACTCTGATTGGTTGATTTTCTTATGCGTTATGCAAAAGTCTGTGTCGCGGCCTTAATTCATAATATAAATACCCGTGCATTCTAGATTATTAGATTATTGACGTAAGTTAGCGCAAAATCGGTTCATCACGCGCTCCGTCAACTGCTCCGCGACATAAAAAAACGAATGAATTTAATGGTATTAAATAGTTAATACGGTAATATTTTGTTATATAATAATAATAATAACGATTCATAAGTTCAATACAGTGCAATTGTCTATCATGGGTTTATTACAACACCTATTATATTACTGGAACAAAGAGATCGGTGAGTATTATTTAGCAAAAGTTTGCCAAATTAAAAATTATAGTATAACAAATTCAGATTTAGTAAAAATTTACAATTCTTGAGAGACATATCCCAGTGGAATAGTAGCATTATAAAGAAATAATAATACGTAAATTGACCAATAATCGCAATAAACTTGCAAACTATAATTGTCAACTCGGACATTGCTGTAGTATCAATTTAAATATACTTTATTGCAGCGAAAAATCTTAAATACTGATGAAGATGCAATGTCTTTTCATTCCTTTCTCTTGCAAAATATTTCTATTTTGCTTCGTTTAATCGAATATATTTTAAATACTATATGTGTCGAAACTAGAGAGGATTAAATACTCTAATTAGCGCAGGACTGACAATCTACTACCTAACGAAACAACTCACCAAACGAGACTCATTTAACAAAACTGTTATAGATACATTACAGCAGCCTCGAATAAAAGAGGCCCTCTATTGCCAACTGGAAAAGACAGAGGCCGATACTCGTAGTCAATTCTTATATTTAGGGTTGGAACTGACTACGAGTACCGGTCTGAAAAGCACAGAAAAAAAGTGTAGTGATACAGACTCACTTAGAGCTGTAGCACCATTGAATGATGATATATGTCGAAATGTATTTTTATATATTAATTTTTTTCAGATCCACGAGTAGCCGATCTACCGCTAATCAATTCTCCTTATAAAATAGCAATTATAATATTCGTATACTTGTACGTCGTGCTTGACTTCGGGCCTAAATTTATGAAACGTAGGCCACCATACTCATTCACGACATTTATAAAGTTATATAATATCGTCCAAATTATGGCAAATACGTGGTTGATATATGACATCATTGATGCTGGTTTATTCTCATCTATCAATTTATTTACCTGCCCTCTTTTTGGACACTCTAATTCCAACGATTATACTTCAAGAAAGGTAATAATTCACGTACAATTTACTTTTTAGAAAAATGTATTCCATCGGCAGATACTCATAATTGTAATACCGAGAAATACCGAGAAATAGTATTTCACTACAATGCTCCGTTTCAATTTATATTAGATTTTTACTAAAACGGTGCAAAAATAAAGTCTACAATTAAATTTTGTAGAGGAACAAAGAGCAAATTGGAAAAAAAGAGAATAATAATTTTCTGATATAGCACATAGTTTCAACAAAGTTTTATGTAAATTTAATATATCGAATGTGATAACATAATTTTTAAAATAAAATGCCATAAATCACATATACATATGCTATTATTCATATTTGTTTCGTAAAACTATACACAATAAATTACTAATAGATATCTGAATCTTATTGTAGGTCTCTCGATGCCTATGGTATTATTTTCTATTAAAAATAATTGACCTCATTGAGACGGTCTTATTTGTATTAAGGAAGAAAGATAATCAAGTATCCACTTTACATTTGTATCATCATGTGTCTACCTTATTGCTCGTATGGACATTTGTAAGATATTATTTCGCTGCTCCTATGATAGTTCTGCTCACTCTTAACTGCTTTGTACATGCTATTATGTACATATATTACTTCCTAGCGGCTTGTGGACCGGACGTTCAAAAAATTATCGCACCTATGAAACAATACACAACTATAATACAAATTGTAAGTTGTTTTAAATTTCCTGCACATCTTTCGTCTCGCGTAATTCAATTTGTTTTTTATTTGTTCTAAAATATTCGATTAATAATCTAATAAATAATACTCTGATAATCACAAAAATAATTTTGTAGTTGTATGGTTAATTTGTGTTATCATGTAAGTTATTAGATTTAAATATACATTACATAAATCACAAATATCTGTCGAGCAAAATAAAAAGATAAATTAACTATATTAACTTATTTCCAGATACAACTAATCATACTGCTCTTGTACGCATTGCAGGCGATGTTAAGTCCGTGTAAAATCATAGATAATGAGTCTTACATAATAATGATTGTAAATATGATTATAAATTTATATTTTTTTTATCATTTCTATAAACGGACATACACGAAACATAAAAAAAGCATTAAAAAACAGTAAAATTGTAAAATATAATTGCAAAAATATTGCTATACAGCGGAATATTATCGAATATTATAACATCACAATGACTCTCTAGTATAAATTCTTCAAGTCATTCTTCTACTACACTGTTCAGCAAAAAATAATTTTTTTCAAGCACCAAAGTTTCTATAGTGTTTAAATACTATAATAAAAATTTAATATAATTAAAAATTACTTGGGACATCCTTAATAGATATCTTCCTTAGAAATGGCCAACATAAGTTGCAAATTTGATATCACAAATTTTACATTAATAACAAATATATTTTAATTACAATCGATACAATAAATTCCTTTTAAGAACTAAAAATCTCAACAGTATTTAACAATATATTTAATTTTGTTTGCAATAGAAGTTCTTCGATATGTATCGTAGTTTTCATATGTATCATAGTTTAATATGTATCATATGTATCGTAGTTTTAATATGTAAAATTTTTAAATGGTCTTTTTTGTAAGTTAAACACAAGTTTCTCAATAATATGATGTGATAAAATAATTTAGTAAATAGAATTGTATTCAGCACTTAAAAAAGGAAAGTATTATAACGTTTTTGTGCATTTTTTTCGTTGCAATGTTAATTATTACTGTTTAAGTTCTAATAGCAAATGGGCAGGGCAAAAATATTGCTTACATTCTCTTTTCCACTTAAACGCAACCATGTTGCTAATGGAAAAAAAAATTATTTTGTAGACATCTCATTAATTTACATTATCTGACAATAAGAAGAACCAAGCATATTTAATTGCGCGCGCGCTCCTTAATAGAGCGTAAGTTTATGTAATAATAAGTTTTAATTATTAAAAGGATTCATAATATATCTTATCGATTGTAATTAACTTCTCTGGTGTATAATGTCTCGTGTATCATCGTATCAAGGTTACGTATGTATACGTAGGTTATGTAAAAAAAAAATATCAAATCAAGGACAAAGTATAAGATAGCTCACAATATAAATACATAAAAACGCGTGCTAGATTCCTGCGCTTGTAAGGTGGATCCAGACATGTGTCGTATTACAAACTATACATTAATTTGAAATCTCCATTCTCTTCAAATAGTAGAAATTTGATTTATATCACATTGTGACAAAACTCAACTTTGATATTTCTGTTACATTGCCTGCGGTTGAATAATTATTTTTTAATTTTAGTTTTAATAATAAATTATTTAACAGAAATGTTTGTAATAAATTGTTTTGAGAAAAAGAACGCAGAGAGAAGCCTTTTAAAGAGTTCAATATAAAATTTCTAAACAACGATATCCATTGCATAATAAAAATGTTGCGCAATACGCTTTTACGTATTCACGTTTTATGATTCAAAGCCATTTATATCTTTACATGTATCAGTCTCAATAAATTGTTTGATATTGACACTCAAATTGCCTTTCTATAACAATCTATCTCTCCCGTAAATACCAATTGTTACGCAACGCGCAATTAAAAAACTATGTGGCTAACATCAATATTGCGCTATACATATTTCAAAATGTCCAAATATCGAAAGCCAAAATATTTTATAAAATATATTTAAAATTCAGATTCATCATCAATTGCATTGCGTTATATATATATGTTATAACATAACGTATTCTTTTCATTAAAATTTTTATTAAATATCTCAAAAAAAAAAGAAATTAGTTTTAAGATATTTTGTAAATAAAGTATATAACGTCCGAAATAGATTTCAGAAATCATTTATTATTTTTGAACATCAAATCTAAGAACAATACAGTTTCGATAAAATGTTTAAATACAGTTTTTAATGAAAAATAATGTAGTAGTTTTACTTAAATATTATTATTTAAATTTGAAAGAGTTAAACAGATAAAACAAGCTGCAGCTAAAATTTTAATTAAAGTTTATTTTAAAATATTTTGTATTAAAATTTCCTTATGAAACAATAAGATAGTATAAAAAGGCACTGAGAATATCTAAAATAAAATTTCCGATATTTTCGTTCGTTTACTATGTATATTTGCTGGCATGTATTATGGTTTAAAAAAAAAGTACAATTGGTATTTACATAATTACAAATCCTGTTTTAGACAGCTAAAATTAAAATTACTAGTAACGATAAACGCACGTTTCGTGAGCGAAATTTCTCATTATTATATAATAAAACATAATTTATATAAAAATTTAGATAAATTAAAAAAAGTTTTTTTTAGTTTTTAGCGATAATCTAACGAACTGTGAAAACTGTCACAGTAACTGTCACATATCTCAATGCTGGAAGATACTCTCGCAGTGCGAAGTGAGCGAAGTGAAAACCAATCAGCATCGCGGAGAGGAAAAAAATTTTCTTTTAATAAATAACAAAATATTTGATTGTATTAATGTAATTACGTTAAAAAATTCTATATATATATATATATATATATATATGTAATACTGCGACAACTTATAGATAAGATAAAAGAGGAAACAGATTACTTCTATACATAATATGTTTGTACTGTATTTGTACAAATATATGCGTTTATATGTTATAACTATATAAACGATGATAATAACGACAATAAAAGTCAGCGAAAAAAAGATCGCGTCAACTTTCCCATAGGGGGAATATCGACCATAAACTGGCCAACGAGTCTGGAACCGAGAGTTAAACTTCCGCGGGACGGTCTGTACATCGACTTTAAAGCTCTCTTCGCAGGACTGGCTCTTTGACGAAGACAAAGCGTCGGCTCGCGGCACAACGTGGGAAAAGCTGACTCGCAAAAAGAATCCCGGCGGGCGCGCTCGGGCTGTCTTTGTCAGCGTACGACGATTTTTCTTGACGATCGACAGGAGGAGTCGGTGCTATTAACGACCCGCTGAACATCGCACACCGGAGATTGAAGCTCGTAATGAACGAGCCGACGTCGCGACGACGACGACGACGACGACGACGGTGCTCATAGGATCCATCGGGCATTTCTCGTTTTAATTGCAAGACCGTACCCGGCACTGTTTGCTTATAATTAACGATACGCCAAAGCACTTTGCGAATTAAAACTTTTACCATCATCGTCTCTTTCTCGCTTCGTCTCTCATCTCGCTTCTGTTTCTCACCCTCTTCTTTTTCACGGATCTCGATTCACTTATCGTACCCCTATTTCTCCACTTCCTCGCGCTCTCTTCAGCCGTGTAATCAGTTCTCGATACCATACAGCCGAATCCCGTACAGCCGAATCTATTTTTCAATTATTGGAAATTCCCGCGGATCGAATCGACGGGGAGAAGAAAGCGGTGACAATGAAATTCTTGTCAGAATTAATCGATTTCTACCCAGAAAGTGATGTGAAATTCAATCGTTTCTCTCAAACGTGAATCTCGTCGTTACGGCTCGATGACGAGTTCAACGATCCTCGTAAATATTTGTTTTGTTTACCTGTTTTATTTATCACAATATTTCATAAAAATTCTACCATCCAAATTCCTCTATTCAGATTTCAATGACATTTAAATATTAAACGTATATTATTATTGTGTATTATATTATATTAAATGTGATTATACATCACACATTTTTTAATTCACACATAAAGAAAGAAGAATATCCATGAAAAAAGCAATCACGGAAAATAAATTCGTTAAAATGCAATTGTGCAATTCCAAAAACTTTCTTTAAATTTATGATTCAATTTATAGATATTAGCAGCAGAGTACTGGACAATTATGCAGCCAAATGCATGAAATTCATAATAATTCATATTAAATTGTTATATTATAGACTTCGTATTTTAACAAAGGAAGACTTTGTGGAACCGTAAATTGTATATGTGTAAATTGTATATGATGTCTATATTTGTCTGCTTCGTAAATACGAGAATTCCGATCCAAAATGGAAGAAGTTTCCATCAGAAGATGATTTGAATTCACGCGTGAAGTTACAAATCGAAATCGCTCAGAGATCTTTGCCTTTGGGCAGTCATATTCCATTGGTAATATAATAAAAAGATCTACGAACAGGAAGCTCTGCGAGAAACGGACGGAACGATGTGGCGCACGTACGAAGGAGAAGAAGGACATGGACTTAGTCAGACGGGAATCGTCAAAGCATATCGACTGCGCGACCGACGTCCAAATTTTGAATTAAACATGAGAAAACAGTGATCGCACAGCGGTAGCAGAACGGTGGGACGCTCGAGGCAAATGGAACGCGTTTCTACTTCATGTAAAATTCCGTCCTTGGTTACCACGGCTGCAAACCAAATCCGATCCCATCGCCCCTAACGGCTATCGATAACGGCTTATGCGGACTCAAGAATCAACGTAAGCGTGTCCACCTTCTCCGGGAGAGCTTTTGGGAAAAACGGAAAAGCTGCTGTTCCAAACGTGGCTCGTCATCGAAATAGCGCGACGATACGCGACTCGATTAGAAATAGCAATTCGCAAAAACGTGGTTGAGAGATTAACAAATAATTATTCGTTAACAAAAGTCTCTGGAAGAAGACCTCGCTTTCTCGCCTCACTAATTACGACAAAGGCAAACGAGCGACGGCAGCTGAGGCTCTCGTCGCAAATAGAACAAGTGGCTGTCGTGCCTTTGAATGTGCGCTGCAAATTGCAGCCATCGAGTTGCACGTTTCTTGCCGAAGGAAAGAAGACTACCACGATGCAATCCGATTCCGAGCTAGATTGAAGCCGACAACGTTATATGAGTTGTACCGAAAGCCCTCAATCTTAATGACAGCTTCTTTAACCAATTCGTCGTCGACTTTTTCTCACCTGACAAACGCTAAAGATACCAATAGCCTCTGTGTTAGAACTAATTGAAAATGGAGAACCTTTCAAAAGTATACTGAGAGATAAAATAAAATCTATTATTCATCACAGTTTTATTCCTTCTAAAGACTTCTATTTATTATTTTAAAGGAAATTTTACTTTGAGATTTAATTATTTAAAAGTTTAATGTCGACCATCGAAAATTATACAGATCTCTCTTGACCTTTTCTCTAATAAAAATTTATTTTAAAAATTTATAGAATTTATAATCAAAAATAAAATTTAAAAAATCACGATATCACCGAAAATATGATAATAATTTTCATAAAAAATCTACTGTCCCTCAAAAAAGATTTTTTTACAAACTTTTATTAAAAAATTTATTATTAAAAATAATAAGATAGAAAAATTCATTCCACTGAAAATAAGATAATAGTGGACCAATTATTTTTATAAAAAATTCAAAGTGTTTTAAGTTTTTTTTTTAAGGATTATCATGTTTGATGAATAATCTTATTGTTACATTAACGAAATAGAACACGTTATTTTTTCGCAATTGGATGATTTAAAAAATGAATAATTTCTTTGTGTATCTTTTTTTCGAGAAGTATTTTTCGCTCGACACAGCTTTCATTTGACAATTTCATGTTTCAAGAACCGAGATTCGAATGAAATTGTACGATAATACAGAGTCAAAGTGTGTAGCAACATAATTGGGAAGCGGTACAATGACGCAGAAGAGTTCGTTAGAGAGTTACAGGTTAACGACGGCTCCTTGTCAATAGTGTTCCTACGCAATTTCTCACGAGGTACTCGCAAAGTTGCTGAAGTTACCACGAGAACTCACCGGAGGCAACCCTCTACAATTCGCGAGAAATAAATTTTGATTCCGCGGCTTCTCTGAACGTGATAAACACGCGGTGACCTCGCGCAAGCAGACTAAATAGACCGAAGACATACAAGAATTACCGGAGACACTTTAAGATGCGAGCTCGCGAGCGAATAACATTACTAAGACTGCGTCTCCGTGATAGTATGCAAATGTTATGCGAAGACATAATTTCGGGAAACATTAATGTTGATAATATTTCATGAACTGCTTGCCTGAAATGCAAAACGACGGCGTCTTCCCGACGCCGGTGAGGTAACTTCGGAGGAAAATCGTAAAATTTTACAATGCATAGCAAGAGAATATCATTGTATTTTTGTACAGCGAAGCTGTACCCAGAATTTTCGATGCATTGCGAAGTACGACAACATTTTCGGATAATTGAAATCGGTATCTATTTGCCTGGATAAAAGTTTCGATGGGAGTTCTCGCGTGCTCGAGTCATCCCGCATAAGATACATCCACCGCATATTAAGAAAGTATTACGGTGGAAAGTTTCTTTACCGAAAAAAAGAACCATCTAACTTTATCGGGAGTGTAAAACTTGAGAGTAAAAACCCTTTTCCTATAATATTTTTAACCGTCTCTAACACGTTTTTAAATATGCAACTGCCCCGCGCTGCAAAACATGTTGTATATTTCACGGATAGAAAATGCACCGTGCGTAATATTTTATGCATGCTCTCGCGTAGAACTCTTTGATCCCAAAATTTAATACGTCGTTGTTCTAGCCTGTTTTATCCAATTGTATTATACTACGTTACGCCATATCCTACATTATGGTAACTAGAGCAATAATACAGAAAAGGAGGCTTCCGTGAGAGAGTACGTAATGCTAAGGAAAGACACCGTGCTAGACAAACGAGGAAATATCGAGCTCGGGATCGTAAGACCGCTGAGAATGGTAATTTCGCGAAATTGCGTAACATTCGCGTTTTGTGTGTCAGACATAATCTTTTACTATGCGTGACGAATTTCCGGAAAGCACAACCGAGACGAAAAAAAAAGGTAGTCGGGACGTTTCTTACCCTGCTGGCTCGTGCAAATTTAAACAGGAAGAAACCTTTCGTCAGGCTTCGACTCAACCTCCGCCCTTTCTCTCTCTCTCTCTCTCTCTCTCTCTCTCTCTCTCTCTCTCTCTCTCTCTCTCTCTCTCTCTCTCTCTCTCTTTCGCTCTACTCTCTGCCTTTCTTGGCGTTTTCCCCTTCAAAGTTTTTATTTCCCAGGGAGAAGTATTAGACGTCTGCAGAGTTCTTATACGTGTCGTTAACTCCTATTTGACGTTTGACGTACCAAAAGCGAAAAGCAAATACCGGAGCAGTGTTATTACCAAAATGAAATTTTTCGCGGGATTACGCGAAGTTATGAAAATTGATGTATTTGAGAAAATTGAAAGTGACAAATGTTATTTTCGTAATACATATAATACTATTATATATATTATTGATAATAATATTTGACTGATGTAATTAAAAATATCAGAAATATTTTTCAAATTTTTGCTACCGATTAATCCATTTTAAATTTATTTAACATTTTTTTTGAACATATTAACAATCCTATTTCAGTATATTAGAAACATCGAGTACGAGACAAAACTGCAAAATTTCAAGAGTTTAATTCAGCAAAATTGATGCAAGTAGTACGATGCGAAATTTGTTGCAAAAATATAATCAAAGATTCAATTTCTTCGTCAATTGATGTCGCCTGTGTAATTGGTCAGAAAAATGAATATATAAAAGTTATCAATTTTAAAAGCCGCCAGCAAGATATAAAATACATTGTTTTCACAAACGAAGCATTTTATGTAGCAACAAAGGTACTATTATTAGCGATTAATCTGTTACGAACAGTAGAAAAAGTACCACTTGTAAATTGTCCTGGAGCAACAACGGTTCAACAAAAAAATCAGAAATTTGAACCATTATAATTATCCTTAATACTAATACAATTATATGCAGTAGTATATATGTATATCAGAAGTTAATAATTAATAATTAAAATTAATTTCTTCGTAATGAGAAAGACGCTTCAATTCGATAATTCATTTCTGATATGGCTTAAAAGAGATTTGCGCTTGCAATTTCTGGACTAATAGTGAATTAAGTATGTTTTAATAACGCCGCGATCGTCTAAAAGCGTAAAGACACGCGTCTTTGAAAATGCGATGACGGCGACAGTGTTTTCAATTTCGCGCTCGAGCGACTTTATTCTCGAGGGAAAAGTGTTCGATCTCGCGCTCCTCCAAAGAGAACCTGCAGAGGTCCATTTGACGCATCGTTTAACAAAGGGATAGAAAGAGTTTCCCTCCCGTTTCTATAGGAACGTCGCAATTAATTATTTACCTGACTATTTGAACGTAGCTATCAGTAAATCCTGGAAGTCAATGAGCTTCTCTCTGACCGGACCGAAATTAACGCGCGTTTCCATCGCGCGATTTTTGATCTCTTGATCTCTAATCGGGACGAGTGCACAGTGGAGATAACGTTTCCGATAAAACTTGGCAAAACAAACTGTCGAAACTGTCGACGGGGTGGAGGAGGAGGGGGCGTTCACGTTCGCTGTTTCTTTCGCCTTTTCTTGCGCGCGGAATCCGCGCAAATCCAAATGGAAGATCGAATTTCGAGCGAGAATTGTTCGATAGGGTAATCCTTCCCCCTATTACAATTCTATTGCAACGCACGCTTCGGGAAAAATTCCCTCTACACGATATATATCGGCGCAAAAGGATTACATTGCAAAATGAAATTCTCAATTCCGCTCGGGGAATTTTCTTTTCACGGTGAAGCCGCGTTTAAAGTTTGCGGGGCTTGTGCACGAGCTGATAATGCCCGTTTGACGTGGCTTGCGAAATATAAACACGAGCTACGGCGGCGTTTCCCGAGCACAATGTTACCTCCGGAACTAATTTTTCCTGAAACTTCAGCCGTCGTATTAAACAGAAGCGCGCGCGCAATGCGGCTTTTCCAAATGAAGTTTCCGGAACTATTCAAGAAAGCGTCTACAGTCCGCATAAGGATCACGTCTTATTCTTACCGCTCGACTTCGCGCTAATATTAATAATCTCGCGTCTATAGCGTCTACCCCGAATACCATCCAGAGAAACGTGGTTAAAGTTTTGACTGCTCTTATTATAGCAAAAGTTTAAAAATCGCTTACATTCAGGAAGCTTATGGAAATATATATATATATTTAGTTATTATTCATGTTTTTTAATTATTTACCTGAAATTCTTACTTTACTTTTTAAAAGTTTACTTTATTTTTTAAATGTATGAACATACTTACAAGTGAGATTATTTCTTAAAAAAGAAATTTAAGATATATAAATAAAAAAATATTGCAAACTCAAAATTTCAGAAGAATTCCAGAAGAATAAGATTCTCCGGATGGAATTTGGAGTGATTCCAAGATGAACAAACACAGGCTTCGAAAAAACTTTATTTTAATTGAGAATTTGAAACAACCGCTTCTTGAATCCATGCAATGCTTAAACGATTAACAGAGTTCGTTGTCACTTACTTTGACTCGTCCTGATCGTCGTCATCGTCCTCGGAATCAAAGAAGGCATCGTCGTCGTCGGAATCGACTGATGTTTCGGCCCTCATCCGTCGCTGTTGAATCACACGAGACTTCGGAATCACTATGTCCCTGAAAACACATTTGTGCAATCTACGATTAGTATCGTATTTAATTTTTAACATAAAAAACTAATTAGTTTTAAACAAGCAATTCCGCTTTACTTGGCAAAACTGATTTGTTTTGTGAAATGTGCTTTTTTTTAAGAATAAAAGATGAATCTGTTTAAAGCATGTGAAAAAGTTGCTTTAATATAAATAACAATGTAAATCTTTACATTTCTGTTTAATCATTATGAAAATATAGTAAGATATCGTAGGAGGCATGTATAAAAATTTCTTCCATAACTATGTTGTGGGTAATTAATAATGTTCTTATTTCTATTTCTCATCCGACGTAAAGTCTTACAATAATTAATAAACAATAAAGCAAAGTCTTTTTTGCGTAGGAAGTAAAACACGAGCTCGATGGTCCAACTTCAAATTCTAATTGTTCTATCTCGGGCCTTGGAAACTTTTGCAAGAGCAATTCAGACGCGCGCGATTTGCATAGAACCTACTTTATTCGATGAATTAATGCTCGTTATGAAGTTTCGTGTCCTACAACCCTGCCGAGGCACTAGAGATATACCACGCCCTAGGAGTTACAGACGCGAAGCGTGAATTAGCTTTGTGCGGGGCAAAAATTAAACGGCCATTATTCGAACTACGTTACCGAGCTAAACTCCCAGTATTTAAGCGACGCGCCATTCTAAATCCCGAGTTTCACCGACGTTCGTCAAGTTGACATAGCACCCGCTTTAGCACAATCAAATGAAATACATCCGGGAATTTAGTGCTTTTCTGTTCTTGATTCGTTGCTGAAGAGATTGCGTCAACTCGGTAGATACAGTTGCTTGTTTCATCGTCGTGTTATTACTTTAATTCTGCCCGTGGCTGCGAAACGATGTAATTGCATTTACGGCGGCGAGTCTGTTATCAAAAGTAATCGTGATTATTTAATGTAGCGGTCACTATATCTTTGCACCTTGAAAAAGTCATGGTACCTTCCGTAGAAAAAGAAAAAGAAATCAACGATGTCGAATTTTAAAATCTCCAAAATTACGTTAATCACAATATTTTTTTATCTACTAATATTTCAGAAATGTTATTCAAGGAATTATTAAATAATATTTGTCCATTTATGATTTAAAAGAGATATTGTATATATTTTGTACAGTCAAAATTGGAAAATTAATATAAATATTTACGTGTGGATATTTACTCTTTACCAAGTAAAACTTTTTTCCATTAAATTAATCAATATAATGCATAATTTAAAAATTCTTAAAATTATATTTTATTATAGCATACTTTTTTCAATAATATTCCTGTCGGATATTAATTATGGCATTATTTAAAAGATTATTCATATAATTACATCTATATAAATCCCTGGAAAATTGTATAGATAGCAAATATTCGCAAAATTATCGAGAATTCGATCGAACAAGCAAGCAGGATCGATGCACGAAAGTGAAACTCGCTCCGATCAATAGCGCGTATGGCTGGCGAAATTAATCTCGAACAGAAGCATCGATTTATCAAGGCGAGCCCATCGGGCTGCTTAGCCGTTAATGACGCATTAAGGTCATTTAATGTCCTACGGGTGCTTCAAGATGAATACCGGCCGATCGAGGTATCTGTACGTGGATATATGCATGCGCGCATACATCGTCCGTGGAAATGTCCAATTACAGTTAATTGGCAATAAGCACCGCACGGGGGAATCAATGATCACCGGAACGGCATCAGTCGATCGGTGGTTTAATACCGTTTCGCGGCGATACGATATCGTCGTTAATATCGGCGTTACTTAATGCCAACATCGGTGGTGTATAAACGCCAAGAATTTTGGCTATTTGGCCCCCGAAAATTTACGTGCGTAATCGGTAATGAGACCGAGTAAAGAAAGTAAAAAGAGATATTTCGAAAGATCGTTGCTTATTGTTAGCCGTGAGTAAAACATCGATCGACAATTTGCGTGTTATCGTTGTTTGGAGCAAGCAAATTTGACCCAACGCGTAACGAGTCTCTTCATTCCGAGCGATTGGTTATCAATGCCGAGGTAAATACTGAAGATTTAGGTAAAGACTTAAGTTCGGCGCATAAAAGGTAAATGATATGTTAAATGCAACCTTCGAAATGCAATATGAGAAATCATGCTGAATACGCTAGCAATAAATTCAAATACCACATTTTGTATTTAAATTTTATAGCAACAGATTGTTTTATCTTTGTTAGATCGTATCGTGTCAGCAATGTAATAAGTACTACACAATAAGAAATATTAACGATGGATAAAAATTCAATTAATGATTTCTTAAATAACATCTGTGAAATATATATCCTCGTCTTTATATAATACAGTGTTAAATATTTGCATTTATTTTCATAATTTTGTTGTTACAAATTTTCAGACGAATTGTCTTACCATAAGCAATACTGATATTGCACTATATCAAGATTTTTATCTTTAATGAAATGTAATATTTATTTTTTCGTATAGAAAAATTAATAGCTTAAATTCAAACATTGGCAATAAAAAATATTTAATAATGTTAATCAATCTGATCATAAGTGTCTCATCTTAAAACATCAATTTTAATCATTTTACTCAAGACTATGGGAGTGAGAATAAACTCAATTCTTACCCTGATTTGTGAAGTTCCTTCTTCGAGACGCAGACGGCCGTAAACGAGTCCTCCAAAAGGCAGAGTTCCTTCTTCTTGCAGTTGAGTGGGCGACAAAGCTCGCCTGAAACAAACAAAAAAGATTTTAAACTCTAACATTATGAACAACAATATAATTTATCTATTATTCTATAGATGTAAAAGAATAAAATTTATACATTAGGAAAACTACAAGTAAAATGTTTTTATGCACCATTATTAAAAAATTTAGAAAAATAATAGACGACTTTTATTATCTTCTGTTACACCAATTTAATAATTATAGAAATGGGATTCGTTTTAATGTAATGTCCGAAGCAATTGCTTCGCGAAAATCAATGTTGTTTTATCTTGTCAAGGTTTGTCGGATAATTATTTCTTCTTTAAACATAAGATCTTTTTTATTTTTCTTTCATTTATTACTCTGTTTAAATATTATCCATTATAATAAATGTCTAAGAGAATCAATTACATAAATAATCTAAATTTAATACATTTTTACACGATTTTTTAAGATGTTGCATTAATATTTTTATGATTTTCTTTTCTATATCCTCAAAAAAATTTTTTTCTAGGAAATTTTTGCAGAAATTTGAAGATTATTTTTTGATAACATTCAATTTAAAATAATCAAAAACATTTCCCTCCTATTTGAGTTTTTGTAAAGTCTAACATTATGAAGAATTAATTATATCAATAATTACAAAACTTTTTGTAATAACAAATTTAAAAAATTTATCTCAGAAAAAAAGAGTAAATAAAAATCGTTACGTTTTATAATTATTTCTCTGACAATTATGAATTAAATAAGATGATAATTCGTTATTGCAATCATTCGCATGTAATAAAGGAAAGTTATATTCATGTTATAATCATGGAAAGTTATAATCATGACGAGACCGATTGATATCGCAGCGTTAATCAGACGTTTTCTATCCGTGAATCGAAATGAGATGCATGAATCCATGGATATACGGTGGATATCCATACGGTGGATACGCGCTCCGAGTATTTTCATTCGTTTGGAAATCGCCGACAAGCGATATTGGTCGAGGGAGCGTAGTTCTATATCTACTGTATCCAACTGCCGAATCGGATCTTCCTCTTCTCCATTAACTGGCCTGGAACCGAGCACATCGCCAATGTCTTTTCTTCGCCTGCTGTCCTCGCAATCAATAAAACGGTACCCCACTTCAACCTATTCTCTCTTTAACGTATGACAGCCAAAAAACGAGTACGCTAACATAAAGCCGCAGCTTGCAGAACCGCGTGTACTACACCTGATAACGTACTTCCTAGCTCGTAAATATTTAACGGTTTTTTGAAAAAATATTATGTACCTTAAGTTTTATTCCCAAGTAAACTTTTTGCAAACTTATGTAATTTTGAATATATTTATGTAACTAAATATAAAAATATATAACTAAAATATGAAATATAATATTATTTCATATTTTAGTTATATATTTTTATTCTTTATATTATATATTATTATTCTTATATATTATTATTCTTCTAAAGTTTTATTAATTTCAAATTGATCGATAATGATTTTAATTATTATAAAAATTTCTTCAGAGACAAATTATAATGCTCTACTTACGTAATTACGTCATTATTCCATATTTAGATGATATTTCCATACGCATCCTTTCATTTGCAAATGCACAAGAAAGTCATTGCAATTTGGAAAATGCGCGCGACAGTGAAAATAAGAAATAAATGAGCATTTGACGACAAAAGCAAGTTATCGCGTTAAGCATAAAACTGGCTAATGTCCAACTAAAGTTGCCAGCTTTTTTGCGCTGCACTATAATACAATATTGTAAAGAATTGTAGAGAGGGAATTTCGTTAGAGGAAGTTACGTTGTAATGAGTTTGTGAAAATCAGGCACGTAACGTACATTATATTGCAAATTCTGGCATTCAAACTGTTCCAAGAAGTATAATGTATTCTTTTTTAGGGAAACAAAACAGATAATAAACCTATACATGAGAATATAATATTATTTTTCCGAAAAATAATATGGTTTTTAAAGATAATGAATTGACCTTATTCACCTTATTCACAATAAGTTGGCATACCATGCATACGATAATTAGTTAAATGTGATAAACTGTGCTAAAATTTTGCACAGAAATATGATAATTAGAATTCAGAATAATACAGATACAATAGTAACATTACTGTTATTATTGCTAAAATAATCGCGTGATTCAAACTAAACTATGCACGTGTGCATGGTTACCAAATGGAAATAACTCTTTAGTGCAATCAGTTTAGTCACTTTGCTTTTATGTAATTAATTGTAAGTTTATTCGCAAGCTTATTATTATATTACTTATATTATTACATTGCTATGACGTAAACAACATTATGAATACTATTACAAACTCATGAAAGTTCGTTTGCGATATACACTTCCGTACGACATTTACGAATAACTACGAAGATCCTCGCGTGCTTGGATACGGTCTTTGAAATCTTATTTAAAAGTTTATATCTCGGATTAGTAATAAATATGCTATATTATAAATACTTTTATATAATTTTCACCACGTAAAAATTTAATATTGATTTATTTTTTACCAAGAAAGCATATGTAATGCCCCAAATTAATATGTATTTTAAAAACTTAACACACATTACTTGTACAAAAATTAAAAAATATAAACTATATTGTGGAGATACAGTTATAAAAATCCAAGTTGAACATTTTATATGACAGTCATAAACATTTGGGAGTATTTCGTAGCGTGCCAATGTCGCGTAAAATCGCTCAATATTTCTTCTCACTGAGCCAACATGCAGCACTTGTGGTGTAAAACAAGCAGCCCTGAGAGAGAAAATGGTCTTCCCTCTAGTAGATAAAAGGGATGCCCCATTCTATTCCGCACGTTAAAGATTTCAAAATATCCAATTAAAAGTTTCTCCTATGACGCGAAGCTTGTCTCCCGGGGCGCGGTAGAAGTAATATCGCACAAACGGGAGATTCCATCGGGTCGGAATTAAAGTCGACCGTACATGAATTAAGAAGACCCGGACCTCTCTCCTGACGGCTTAATTTCGCCGGATTACATGAGAAAGGAGAAGGTTTGCTGTGCATACAGTATATGTACATATACATATACATGCACACACATATACAAACGTAACAAGTCTTATACATATATATATATATATATATATATATGTACACAAATATTATATATATATATATACATATATATATGTATAAGAGACCTGTCACGTTTCGCTCGTCGCGTATAACTGAAAACTTTCCTGTAGATCGAGGGAAGAGGAAGATACCACGTCTCTCACAGCCACGTTCCTCGCGCATTGTTTGGAACGATCCGCGATAAGATCCTACATACTACACAAACGCATTCGGGCCAAATTGGCAAGGAAAAGTACAACCATGGACGAATGCAGCACGGTCCATTTTCTTTAATGCACTAGAAAGAAACTGAACGAACATCGACATAAATTCGCGCTCGTTGGCACTCATTGAAGCAAGTCGTTCATTCGTGTTCGCTTGCGCTTGATTGCTAAGTTAAATCCGGCACATTGTCGCGAATTTCCTATCTAATGGACTGAATGTTACGCATCGCACTTCTGAGAGAAAGACATTGTCGAGAAACGTGAGTCGGCAGCGTTTTCACGCGAGACTTCGAGCCGAGAAGCGGATAGACGTCACGCCGGAAGAGGCATCCGGCCTTCGACGAGAGAAGCAGACGTAGGGGAGTGTTCTGTAAGTTCATTCGCCGGCCGTATGCGAGCGGGTTCTTCTGAGTCGGATCGAACCAATCCGCCGAGCGTAACTCCGGATTTCGCGGCAGTAAAGTCGAGAATTTCGTAGCGCGAGCGGCTTTCTAGCCGGTTGAGAAAAATATTTAAGGTACTCCGAGATAGAGCGACGGCTGCATCTCCCGTTAAAAGATTGCGCGGTTACGAAGGTCTCTTGAATTCGCGCGAGCGTAAATTTTGACGTTTACCATAAATCTTTACGTTGCGCTACTAAAATTGAGAATTATCTCAAAAGGGAATATAATCAGAAATCTCGAAAAGAAAAACATTGAAATGTGTGGTCACTATTATTGCATAAAATTTGCAAAATATGGATAATACATTTAAAATGGCAAATACACTTCGCGTACTACGTAAAACGAAATTTCAGCAAAATCTGCAGAGCTACAATTTTGTTGAAATACAAACCTTTTCAATTACGTGTAATAGGCATATGCGTAAAAAAAAGCAAGACAACTCTAACATAAAGTCAGACTGCATACATTTAATGATCTATTATTAGATTATGAGATATTCTGCAAATACATGTTTCGGGCAGCATGGTTAAATATATGCCATTGTGAAATTACATCGAAAAAGTACTTAAAAAAAAATGGAAAAAGTTATTCAGGATTCGTTAAATACAATCTCCAACATTATGAATCATTTTACTATTTCTTTCGGCGCAAGTTAATAGATGTTTTATTTTAAAAAATTATCTTCTTGTTCTTTTTTAGAGAAGATTACAATAAAAAATTTCTTTTCATATACCATATTTCCCATACATGTCAGAACCGCGATAAAACACATAACAAAAAGTCACGAAAAGCGAAATTCTATATTAAAAAGCAGAAACACTGTGCGACTCGTGTGAATGAAAAGAGTAAAGTTTAGCGGTGAAGGCGTTAAGAGAACGGTAACGCGATCTCACGTCGTCCTCTGTTTGTTATGCTCGACAAAATGATAAAGTTCTCGAACAGTTCGAAAAAGTTGACGCGAAAAAGAGAAGACAGGGGGGCATATAACTGAGAGATCGTCTCAAGTAACGGCACGACGGTTTTGCGTGTAACAGAAGTTGCGTAGAGCCGGAGACGTTTCTTGTTTCCCAGACTGCAAACGTTGATTACACGGTAAAGCGCGAAAGAGGTACGGAGGTGGGCGTAATGCGGCGGAGGAAAAAAGGACAAGATTTCCGCGGCGGCAGTATGACGAACGTTAGGTGGCACGAGGACGGAATACATTATAATTGCAGAAAAGACCGGATCTCGAGACTTCTTGGCTCGCTCGCTCGCTCGGCGCGCTAATTTACTCGGAGCTATTCCCTCCGGTCGCCGTCGCCGCCGCCGCCGCCGCAGCGGTGTGGCCCATTTTTGTTTCAAAAGTTCATAAAAGATGGTTGGAAATCCACTTTGCTGCGGCGACCAGCATTGTCGCGTTAACGGCTAACTTTCGCTATTACCGTATCGTAATCGCTGATACAGTTAATTCGGCTATACGACGAGGAAAGGGGGAGAAGCGGAGAGCTCCTCCCGCTTCCACGTTTACCTTCTTCCTTCGGCGAATAGCCTGAGTCTCCTAAATTACCTTGAGACCGCCGCGGGAGTTCTTTCTGTGCCACGAGCACGATTTACGAGGGCGTTCGACGGTCGTCGTGGGAAAGACGGAGAGACGGGAGGTGGGAAAGAGAGAGACGGCTGATCCTCTCACCATCCATTACCAGCACCGTCGCCACGAGGGATCCGCGGATACCATAAATCGCGTATCTATCGTACGCTGCCGAGGGCGGCGGCGCGCGCGACTCGACGATATTACAACGTGAATTATACGGCGTACATTACAATACGATTGCGATTACGCGACACAATGCGCCTCTCGGAACCGGCGGCGGCGGCGGCGGCGGCGGCGGCGGTGGCGGACGTCTCGGCACGGGATCGATCGATTGATCGATCGTACCCGCGTATTTCGGCAGCAACGGGGTAATGATCGGGCCGTTCGCTAATAGCGCCGACGGGTCAATGGCGTGGAGAACAACGAAATGGTTGTACGATAACGGCCGTACGTACGCGATAACACGGACCGCGATCCGCTCGCATTCGACGCGGCGGATGCAATCGCACGTGGCGATGTCCTGAGACACGCCGTCGCCGCCACACGTGCGAACGCATATTTGCATGCGCTCCGATGACTGTGTCCAGCGTGACAATGATACATGCGTATCATCGTACGACGATTAAAGCGAGACGCGTGCCGAGGGGGAAATTGATTCGTCGCGCGCTGATGTTGCGGCAACTCGGCCGGAATTTCGTAATAAGCGCGCCTCGTAAATCCCTCGAGCGTCCCTCGGAAGAGAGACGCTCTCCGACGACACGCGCGCGCTTTTTTTGTAAATTTCCCCCCTTAACACCGACGTTTATTCGCCACCTTCTCATCGACACGCCTCTTTCGGCGAGCGAGCCTCTTCTGCGATCGTGATTACTTAATTCAACCTCGGCATGTTTACACGATACGTCAATATAATTCTTCACGGAAGAAATACGTTGCTTTTTATCAAAAAAAATTAGGGATCGCGTAGCGATCCTCGAGCGATCTGTATACGCAACTGCAGTGGATTCACGAGTGTGTTAAGATAAATCGATGCAGACATTATCCTCCCCTCGCTCTATGATACACATTATCAGATAATAATTAGGTGTTTGCAGCATACGCATTATCGTGTAAGATCGCGTTATTATTACAGTCAAGTCCAATTACACGCAATCGCATGTTGAAACATCAATTTGTGCTCGCCGCCGGTTCGCGCGATCGTCTGAACGGCTATTTCATCGGGCTCGCATTATAAATACCGCATAATTAAGACGTATAAATAACGCGTAATCACGTATATCGTCGCTTGCTGTAATTTATCGCAATTTGTACACGGCAAAGCCGATTTGTTTCTTTTGCTGCTCTCGAATAATTTCTCTGTCGTTCTGCAAAACCTCATATTATGAAATCTATAATAATTTAATTTGCCCCGATAATAATACTTAACATTAAATACTAAAAAATAGACTAATATCCTTTTAAAATTTTCTTTAATAAAACCTCCAATCTAAATTTATTAACATACACATTAACAAACACACACCTGTATCTGAAATTAAAATCAAACGTTCTACAATGTTTCATATCCTCTACATTTCTACATCTGTAATCTCTTTTATTTGACTTTTCAATTTTTTTTAAATTTCAAAAGATTCTCAAAAAACTTTTATGGATTCATAATTAAAATTTTCTAAAAGAAATATCTTTTATGTGAAAAGCTAAGTAAATGTAATTTTTACTTGCAAAGAGAAAATTTTATACTCACTAATTTATTATTTTTTTAATTTACGCTATATATTTGTGTTCGCTAGAATTTTAAAAGAACTTTGCATCTTTATGTAACACAAACGCCACATAATTTTTCCATCCTTAAACATATCAGGAAATTTACAATAAATAATAATCACTATGCTACGGAAATACCATTTATATGAATTTCCGTAGAGTGACATCTCAATAACAAGGGAAAATTGTGCTATTCTTAAAGAAAACGATCACGCGCAGCCGATGGAACATCGATCAACTCCTAAGAATTAAAGATGCAACGTGTACTACCTGCCTCGTCGCCCGAAGGAAAACGGCGATCAACGCGGATAACATCGCAAAATCGAGGAGAGGATTCCGTGGAAAGGGGTATTAAATACGTGACCCGACTTGTTTTATCCTTTCCGTCATTCAGCGCTTCCGCCGAACCTTAAACTATTTTGCGCTAAGAGGTGTGAAATGAAACCATCGGCACTACGACCTTCATAGCGCGACTTTAGTTAAAAATTTGCTATAATGCATGCGTGCCCCGTTAGGTCAGGGGAAAGAAAATTGGAAGGAATGGAGATGCACATCAAGTTTAACGTATCCTCATCATCGCGTAGCTAAAGGCAATTGCTAACGGTTATACCAAAAATTATTTGAGACGAGAAGCGACGGCTTTATTACTCGAAGCGTCGATAAATATCGTCATATTATTATCGAAACTATGCTCGTAGTTGCGATTTTTTACACATTCTTCTTTGTAAAAAAAATCTTTCTTCGTACGATGATTCAAAAATTCTCTATTATTAAAATGCAGACAATTGCGAAATTACTTTAAAGACAAACTATTTTTAAATTATTCTTTATAAAATAACTCTATTTGCCTCTACATTTAAAATAAAATACATTTTCGAGAATAACGATAAAATACATTTTTAATATTAAATCTTCAGAATAAAGTCGATGATGTAACATTCATGTTTTGAGAGAACAAGGGAGAAGGGCATTCATATAATATTCGCTCATTATTAATTATAGTAAACGGAATTATTCACTTGATTATGACGAGCATTGACTATCGTATCAATAGTTTCACATCATGTTGCGCATAGCATGCTCTTTATATTGTATAGTATAATATATAATATCAATTATAATTATGTACATATTAATAAATATGCATAATATAGCATTTAGACCAGTTCTAAATCAATTTTAAAACATAAAGGAATATGCAAAATTAGTTTACAGTTTTTCTGGAAACTCACGGCATATATCAATAGCAAGTTCACTGCTTTATTCATTAGAGATAATTAACATTACAGAATTACATTTCTAAACTTTCGACATAATTGAAAGAGAGAGTTTTCTAATTTTTCTAAAAAAAGCTCTAAAGCTTCTATTAAGAGTATTGATGAACGCAAATAAATGGAAATCCGAAGATATTGATTGCCTATTTCTGTTATAGAATTTATCAACAATTTATGTCAAAATTCTGATGAAAATGAGATACTAATTTTACTGACCTAATTTAGGCAACTATAAAGTTAAATATGCAAGTAGAGATACATATGGTTATCTGATACAAATTATGGTAAATATAGCGAATTAAAAAGAATAGTGTTTATGAATTAAAAAAAAATCAAAAGCATCTGAATGATACACGATATGTCACAGCCAATTTGAAAAGAGAGTTGAGAGGAAAAGAAAAACAAGAGGAAACTGTAAAGTAACGTTGCAGTAAAAACCGGGATAAATTGCATCCAACTGCCTCCATCCCCTATAAATTTATCCCCCATTTTTCTCAGCATATATCTGCGTTACAATAGGATTATATTTTTTATTAATAAATCCGTTCTGCTAACGGCACACCATATAATGTTTTTTATATATAAATCTTTGGCGTAGTGAATTCAGTAATATTTTAAACGATGGCGCTATTCAAATCGGAAACGTTTAAAAAAGCGACATGTAAATACGATCTTTTTTACTACTGGCATTAAATCCGTTCGACGCAATTCTCTTTCATTTACTCATCGGCGGATTTCGACATCTGCATGCATTATTATTAACTTTTATTCGCAATTTTAAATTCATGAACGTCATCTAACTCTTATTTTTCAACACAATTTTTTTCAAGTGCACAATCTACATATTTACTTTCCAACGTTATTTAATATTTAATTTTTTTAATAATTATTTAATATTAAACCAATGTAATAGGAAATCCGAGAAATATTCTCAATTCTAAGTTTCATCACGGTTTCTAATAATTTCGTATGCACCATATATGTATATCATATATTATAATAACACATTTGACAGTATAGAACGAATAATATTCTTGACGCGCCGAACTCAAAAATTCCATCTCGAAATTCTGTGCAATATTTATAAGAAACAGAAATAAATAATATTCGGGTACATCATTCGCGCCGCGTGATATTCTTGTCGGGTATGTTCACGTCATTTTCACAACCGTCTATCGTTCCGGCTTTTACTCCAGATTTTCACGATATATTCGGCCGCGCGCGACGCGTACATGAAGTATATATAATATTTGGAATTTTCTAGAGAATTTAGCGGCAACGCTCGTGATAAATATCACATTTCGCCGAGCGAACCAGCCGACGGGTGGAGAGATTCCATTCGAATTCATACTGGTCGTACGTATATCCGGCTTTACGATCCTCCGGGCGCGAAAAGTTCGTGAGTGTGCATCGCACCGGGAGGGGGTGAAAAATCGCGAGGCATTCGAAAGGCGGACGATGACATCGCGCCCGACGATTTGCGCTCGAGGGGATGCATGCCGTGTGAAATTCATTTGACGCACCATAACGCAATTCGGCCGGCGAACCAGCGACAATGCCAATTATCCATGCGAACATTGCGCGATACGATAAATATAGCCCGTTAAATGTTCCATTTAGCTGTCATACACGATTGAAATGCACGAAACAAAGTCTGATTAGATTTTACGTTAAACTTTCATATATTGTTGTTTGTACAGAGACATTCATTAAAAAGAAGAATTGAAAATATGCTTGATTTTTAGTTTTCCATATTAGGATATTTTTTTTAATTATTTTATATTAAATTATATCACGTAGACGATTTAGAAACGTTTGCTCTTATTATTACTAATATTAATTTTAAGAAACATAAAAAGGGATGAGAAAGCTAATTTCAGTTATAAAGAAATAATTCAAGAATTCTGCAGATTAATAATTAAATTTAACGTGTATGTAAGAGCTAAAAGCATTGATATATAGTCTCCAAGAATTATAAATCATGCACTCAAGTTTTATAAATTCATGCGAATATTTTCGGCAACATGTCACTTACTATTCGGGTCGTGTATCCAACGTTTCTTGTCTCCAACTTTCATTATGCGGGGATCATCCTGAAAATAAGAAAATTGACACGTTAGTAAAAGTCATTTTCATATCCATTCATATTTCATTTCGTAGGCTATACGCTACTTAAACTTTATTTTTGAGACACAACGGGACAACATGGAAGCATATAGATTCGTTGAAGGCCGTTATTTTCGCATCGTCACGGAATCAAGGGTAAGTGGCGTTTTGCGCCAAAATGCAGTTCAATTGATACGGTATGGATATATGTATACATATACATATGCACGTGAACGGAGAATATGACGAACGATCGCTCGTCACGTGCACGAAATTCAGGGTTGCCCGGTAAAATAAGAACGCGTAATCTGTGTGGTCGAAGTTCAGGCCGAGGTCAGAGGTAAAAAGAGAATGGGGTGAAACATAGTTTGAAGGGGCATGCCGAGACCAGGGGGACGAAGGAAAACGAGCTTGCAAGAGCTCGCGTGATAGTTCACGTGCTAGTTTGCAACATATACATACACAAAATTCGCAGATAATATCTAAAATACCAATGGGAAAATATGAAATTTAGGTTGCTGACCACGCTATAAAGATCGATCGTGAGTTACTGAGGTAGATAAAATGACACAGTTAAACAGAAGAAAGAACATTTTATAGTACCGACAGCTTAATTACGAATATCTCTCCGAACGATATTGACATTGTAAAGCATCGCGCGACAATCATAAAATACATCAAATCATCAAAGAATCAGAATATATGTATATACATATATATCATATATTTCATGAATCGTATAAAATTATAGAATTCTATCTTAAAATTTCAATTTAAATTATCTAAATATTATATTATATAATATTTAGAATATATAATCATACTTTTTTAATAATATATATACGTATGGCATCAAAATAAAGGAATATGAGAAACATTATATTTTATAACAGATTCGAAATTTACTATTCTGTTATTTGATATATTTTATTCAAATAAATTTTCTTCTTATTTATGATATTATTTTAACGCGCATTTTATAACTTCTCATCATCTTTTTTTTTAATATAGCGTTCTTATTAAAATTATGGCTTGCGCTGCAAACCGTCTTGCGAAATATTAAAATACGTAGTAACTTTATATTTTTATGCCATTGTTACTAAAGATAAAAAGTATTACAAAAAAAAATAATTCTACATTTTCTCTGAGAAGGGCGCGAACATTTTTCGCATACTTTTTTCACGCGCAGAGAAAAGGCAAGACAGTAAGAAGAATATACAAAAGAATTCTCAATGTATACATTACAGGAGATATCTATTTCCTGGTTGGTTTCTCTTGATTCTTTATAAAGCAGATTAACTTTTTTTTTATACATCCCTTGCACGCATGTTGTCATTTAATTTGTATATTTTGCAAATGAAACATATACGATTTATATAAAGCTGCTTTCTTTGTTCAAACTGTTCAAATTGGGAAGTAATTTTTAAGACGAGGAACAAACTGTACTTTTTTACACAAAAACGCAACAACGATAATTACAAAGTTTCAATTCGGACCGAATGGATGAGAAGAAAATTCAATGGCGCGAAATAGACCGGGCGCGATTACAAAGTATTGCTGCTTCTCTCTAATTGCACGGTGACGTTCATTCTGCGGGATTACCGGTGCGGCGCCGCGACAGGAAGTGCGACGGGTTGCGTTTCGCGAAAATAAATGGCACATACAACACGCGCGCCGAACGTTACCTCGAACAAATGACCGCTGTAAACAGCTGTACGGTTCGCGCGAGAAAGCGTTCTCGACGACGAGAAATGAAAACACACGCGCGGCGACGCATTATTTCGCAACAAAAATGATCGCGCGAGATATGAAGAGCCTTTCGTCGGCCAAAGAGAGGGCAGGGGACGGGGCGAGTCCGGCAAAAGTCCTGCGAAAATAAAAGCTGCGGTGAGCGCTGTTATGAAATTACGAGCTCTATGAAAAATAGAATCATCGAGTATCGGGTGGTACTCGTTGCGTCGCGTTTCACGGTGCAACGGGGGATACGCGCGGGACGGTGATGTTCCGCGACAATTGAAAAATGGATAGAAGCGACCCGGTGGCCGCGATGAATCAGTAAAGGACACCGGAGAATTACATTTGATTTTGAGGGAAACTCGATCGGGAGACTGACGTAATTTTTTCGAATTTTCAATGACCATCGGGAACCCGGCACGACGAATCGCGATAAGCTTTCTCTCGATCGACGGATGTATGACCTAACGCCCTCCTCTATCCCTGCGGAACGCGTCTAACAAATAGTCCACTGCTTTACGAAGCTGTCGTCTCGTCGCACCATTGCTGCGCTGTTTTATTGGCTCTCGCACGAAATGTTTAACAGATTGAAACGCGTTAAAAATCACGCTTCAGAGAATTCAATGTGATTCACAGAATTCTGCCGACAATTGTTTTGTTTAAATAACTACCAAATCTTTAGCATTTTAATCACTTTATTTGTTTTTAATTAACTACTTGTTTTTAATTAATCGCGTGAACTATTGCATTAAAATATACGATTTCAATAAAATGTGATATCTCTCTCTCTCTCTCTCTCTCTCTCTCTCTCTCTCTCTTTCTTATGCTATTACATTTTATAATCGTAGTCATAGTTTGTTTTATCATTAAAAAATAAAATTTGTATGTGCATGTATGTATTGCCTAACTTATTTAAATTTTATTCTATAAAATTTTCAATATAGTAATGTTATACATTTAATCTTGAGTAAAAACATTACATATAATCTTTTTGATTGTAAAAAGTACAAAAGTTCAATTTACACTGTTCTTTATTTTCTTCGAAAAAGAAATGTGTACGTGTGAATTACGTAATTTTAATATACATATATCATATCTTAATCTTATAATAAAATTATTAACAGCTATCAAATTTATTCTATTCTAATCACATAATTTCGGTTAAAATTATTACGTCGCCACGCGAATACTTTGTTGTCTAATTTGGACCACGATTAAAAAGCATTGTAGGATCTAGTAAATAAAACATACACCAGTTTGGTTACTCGGAGACCGGGCGAATTTGCCGACAAATAGGAAAACTGCGGCGAATTCCGGCTTTTACCGTTGTAAAATTTATCGAATTGCCGGATAAAGCTGAAAAACGGGCGGAAAATGCCGAAAAAAAGAGCGGGAGAAAGAGGGAGAGAAGGTGCAACTCGAAAAGTCGCCTTGCCGCGCCAGACCGATCGCGCGCAGAAAATAGAACGCGTATCCACCGTTTGAGAGAGAATATCGTTGTCGTAAAGAGTTTTATACCGCGTCGTAAGTGTATTAACCAGCGTCTCAAAGGATACCGTCATAAAACCGCGATCGTTTCTACAGACGAGAGATTCTAAGATTTATCAGCTTGGAAAAGATAAAGAATTTTCGCTGCAACTATCGTGTCAGCTCTCGTATGTCAGCGCCGTGCAATATTTGTTACAAATATTTATTTATTTATTTAGATGATACGTATGATTAATCAGGCTATTTATGAATCCGATATCCAGTTTATATTTCTATCCGCCGGGATACCGATATATACGTCACCTTGTCCGTAATTTCCGCTATTTGTATATCTAATAAATTGCTGTAGTAAATACACCGCGGGACACAACCCACATATTTATTCTGGAAATGCGACGGGTTTTAACGAACTGTTTTTATACGGGTGCACCGCACAGAATGAGATAGAGATAAATATGCAATGTTGCAACGGACGAAGACCCGTGGTTAATGCTGTAAAATAACAGGAAATATAAACTGTTATTTTTTTGTAATTATAAACGCAATGCGCAAACATGAGACTCCTCTTAAGCTCCTTATGACGTATGAATATGTCATTAACGTTGAATCTCATAGGTACGCATGGGTACCTAAAATTTTAAAGATAGCAGTTACATGTCTATTGGACATCGTCAAACGTCTGCAAGTAATATTACGCGTTGTCGCAATCAACGGTGGCCACGATACGCGCGAAGATATACGAATGAAATAAATGTCCGACTCGTAGCTAGTTGCAGCTTGCCAAGTGCAACAAGGCCGGCTTCCCGCGCATTGCGTTCATTAACAAAATGTAGACGTCTACTGACATTCGCATCTCTCTCTCTCTCTCTCTCTCTCTCTCTCTCTCTCTCTCTCTCTCTCTCTCTCTCTCTCTCTCTCTCTCTCTCTCTCTCTCTCTCTCTCTTTCTCCATCTCGTGTGCGCGCGGAACCGGCAACCGCATGTGTCTGCGCGAATGCATAACCGCTCGCTTTGTAATTCCATTACTCTCCAGCCGGAATAATTCGCCACTTTTCCTCGCACATGGCTACATATGAATTATTAGCGACCGCCGAAACGGCCTTTGAAGTTTGCGAGCCTGCCTTTGGATAGGAGCGGCTTAAACCGTGAGATAAATAAAATTAAATCAATTCGGACTAAACAAGCTTTTCACCTCGGTGTCACTGTCTCCAATTCCATCTAAATCCCGTACGCAATACACTATATTTTATACAATTATGTAAAATTGAGAATTGCCTTTAGCCCATTCGAACGTCAACGGCGATACCAGATTCCGCCTGAAAATTGCCAATAGCACCGCAATCAATCGTGGTATGATTGTACACCGTCCATAGTGCGTTTGATTGTTACGAGCCGACTAGAGATTAATAAATCGCATTTATCTTCTGGCACACACGTATTGTGTAATATTAAATAATATTAAATTCTATACAAAACTGCATGAAAACAGAAATAAAACAACGCGGATCATATTTAATAAATTACAACAATTTTATAAATTACAACAAAGAAGCGTTAGTAATTTTAAAAATCTTTTAGCTGAATTTTAAGAAGAAAAAAGAAGAATAGATGACAATTTTCAGATAGAAAATGGAAAATTGGTCATTGATAGGATTAAAATTAATATTACACGGCTTTTGTCTTTGTAAATACAAAGGAGTAAATGCTAAATGTTTGTTAGCTAATCTTTATGTTAATTGATTTATGCCAAGTTTTGCGTCAAAATGATTTCGTAAGTAAAGTAAATTACGTGATTACGTAAATGACGTAATTAAATCATTCCTGCATTTACTATTGGTTAAATTTGTATTAGAAGACCTAGAATTCAGGATAACATTCTATATATAATTTTATGTATCATATATTTATTAATATATATGTGTGTATTTTAATATATGTTTCACATATGTATATTTTGTCTCTTTACATTTTTTAAAGAGTTAAACATTTTGAGTTACACATTTTGTGAATTTGATTGTGCAGCACATAAAATTACAAACAAAACTCTACTTTGAATTCTATTCTGACGCGAGTTATACAGAGATCATCTAAAGCGGGTTTAACATTTTAAACATATAACAGAATTAAATATACAATACATCTCCAGATAATACAAATTGCATCGGGTTTTTTGTGGTATATGAAAAATAGTGCCCATCATACTGTCCCAAAGGTAATTACGTATTTTACTCGTCTATCTTATCTGCGCACATATAATATATTATGCTTCACAAGGAACAAGATAAATAGAATCTGCTTATCGATCTACTATGCACTGTTCCTCGACGCTGCGTTCTCGATTCGCTCAATCGGCGAGTTAATCCATTTTAAAAAACACAGACTCGCGAAGAAGTTAGACGAACTTTTCCATTCCGGCCGAACGAATAATCCATTGGTTTTTTCTCCATGTGCTTTGTATGTATCGCTTGGTTCGGACCTTGGAGAAATCGTTACGCGAAAGTATTAAAACGAAAAAAAAAAAGAACACGGACGTTCGTCGAACTTTAGCAATTAGCTGTTCTTATATACTCAGTTCTTCCTCCTTTGTCGTCGACTTTCGTCAGGTGCAAAAATGAGACAATCTTTACGATCTTTAGTTTTAAAGTAATCACTAATACAATTAAGATTTAATTTGATTCTTCGATCTCTCTATCCAAATACGATTATGATAACTCACACACAATTAAATCAATGAATCGATAGTATATTTTCATGATTGCATATTTTGTATGATTCAAATATGCAAATATCAAATGCAATATACAATTTTTAGATTTATATTAACGCATTATTATCAATAATTCTTGTGTAATATAATTGTGTCGTTAACAATGATCAAATATCGTATTCGACTGAAATATAAGTTTCTGAAGTATTCTAGGTATTATTAATTGCTCCAATCACGGTTTTTACAATCGTACGATGTAGACGTGATAATTTTCAATAAAGCGCCTGTATTATTAGCGGACACGAAGCTGCACACGAGTTTACCTTACAAGTTGTGAGCTGATTGCTCCCGCGAGATAGAAGAAAATCGTTTCTCGCGCCACGCCCATTATCAGTTTCTTTCGATCGGGTGAGCGCGGAAACGCGAATCTCGCTTTCCCATCGCGGCTCGCGTGAATTGCAAAAAGGATGGCGGGGATTTAGGTTAATCGGCTGCGGGTCCTCGACTGCAACGGCCCTCGAGGGCCACGAAACGGCTTTGAAACGCAGCCAAGAGCACGAAATCGTTCGTTCGCTTGCCCGCTCGCAACCGCGCGGACGCGTCGTCCGCGTGGCCGCGGAAATTTCTCTATCCGATTAACGCGACAACCGCTTAAGGCTCTTCAAAGGCTGCGCGAATTGACTCGTACTCCCGGGGAGCGCGACGCGAATCCCACCGGTTCTGCACCGGGGATCCCGTGGATTATACGAACCCATAAATATTACTTCCGCGATATCCTAGAACGTAAGCTTCGGAGATATTCGAAAACTGAGGTGAAGGAGAAATCGTCCCGAGAAATTTCATTCAAACGCTATGGGAAGGGTAGTTTAATAGGTCGCAATAACTCGACGGAAATTTTATTATAAGGACGATTGTTTTCCCAGAGAACAATTATTACGGCACGTTTTATTATACTAAAGCGTACGTTAAACGATTTATAACCCGTGTCAGAATTCAGAACGGACTTCTATTTATAGTTTTACGTGTCGTGTAACACGAAAATCATTTAAAGAAAATAAGCATACGTATATATATATATATATATATATATATATATATATATATGTTAAATATGTATTATAAAGCTTGCTTTAGACGACCTACAGTTCGAACATATATACATTATAGAAAATAACATTAAAATACATACATATTAGAACACATGATATGTAAAAAAATAAATAGGACAGATAAAATAGAAAGCTGACACGTTTCTATTTATAATATTTCACGCCGTATTTCGATGTACGTGTTTTTAATATGTAATATTTTAATCGTCTAAAGTGAATTTAATTAAAGATTACATCTATTTTGATCAAATATACAATGTGCCCTTATTAAATCTTAATAAGAAATCTTGAGGGTCAACAAATGTCAATGAATTAAATATCAGATTTAGTATAAGACAAAATTAAGGGCAAAATTTAAGTACACGATGAAAAGAAATGAATATTACGAAATGTGTTTAAAGCTTTATACGTGTGCTCTCTAAAGATAAGTTCACACGAGGATTCATGTAAAGATTAGCGTTACTGCAGTGATATCGTAGTCCAGAATCCTCAAGCTTATGGCAATCTTATTCGACTGTTGGTGTAAACTTAACGTGCAATAGTATCGTTATATTATAGTGCGGGAACTCGCAAGCTCCAAACTCCGGCGATATTACCGCGCCACGTTGGAGCGAGGGAGCAGTCAACTAGGAAATATCATTTGAATATTTTCATTTAATAAACCGAGATATTTCGGCAGAGAATGCTCCTTTCGGCGGAGAAATATAACGGATGGAAATTTGAGCACGGGATGAATGTCCTACATTCGAAAAAGAAATTTGGTATGCATACAATGATAATAATCTTTTATATAAATGATATGTATAAACTGCAGCTATTCAAACGTTGACGATTATTAAATAACGTAATACAAAAGCACTAAATCTGATGTAAAAAATATTTTGCATATTACCGAAAAATATCCACGTTTATAATTTTCTATTAAAGAAAATATTTGTTTTCGTCAATTAAGGGAACAAATATGTCCGTGATTAACCGCAGTGAAATGGATGATGATGAAAAATTTTAAGATTCATTCCAAATTGCGTAACATAATTCACATTTACTATTTCGCCATAAGCAGAATTTATTATGAAACATTTTTCTGCTATCACATTTTTTTTAAATATGCAGTTTTTACATTCTTTCATAAATGGAAGTGCAGCGTCGTCTTTTATTTATCGTTCCACTGTTTTTAACAAAATGGTTCTAGCTACAGGCGTTTTACATTTACATTGTTGAAGCACGATACTGTTGAAACACTGAATGTTATTTCACGACATGCTGACAGATTTGTAATTGCCCTTTACTGAGTCATTACTTGGTATTTTTTTCCGCTAGTGTTTTGTAATTTTTATATTTATAGGTGGATTTTAAATTTTCGACTGTGCAATTCCGGCATTTTTATGCTGACGAAACCGACATAGCCGGACAATGAAACGCGCGACGGAATTAAACAGCAATTACAATTCGTGATAATGGTTGCCGTATTTTCACGAGAGATATTCGTTTCCGCGATGGCCATCTAAAAAATGAAATCGCATTTCCTCGATAATTGCCAGACGCGCCAACTGAGAACGTTAAGAAAACATATCTCGCGAAATGCTTTACCGCATTCCCCATTCTGATTCATACGTTCTAATACAAATTGTAAATTATTATCGTCGTTATCAGCATTGTTTGCTGACGACGGGGATGCGCGGGGGATGCGCGGACTTTACGAACTCGCGCGCCCGGAAGACGATGATCGTAGCCAGGCTACTGCGAGCAACCGCGCTTAACCGAACACCGGGGTGAGAGGTCATCGGGGGGTGAGTCTCCGCGGAGACCGAATTGCAGCGGAATGTCGCAGGGTCCACTATAAAATGCATTACCTCCGGGACACGTTCGCCATCGCGCTACGACCGGCTATATTCCTTGCTGGCGAGCGTTTCTACATCGCGCGCACGGTCGTCGATCGTAAATCAGCTTATCGATACCACCGAGCCGCGTTACTCATCCCTTCTACCCTCATCCCGCAACAATCCCCACCTCGTGTGTTCACTCTCTTTATTCTCTTCGTATGAAAAATCGCGTTGTGTTATTTCGCGCGACAAACCGACGCGCCGCTCGTGAAAATCGCTGTGACACCATGTAAATCCACGGGGTGATTTAGATAATTAATGTACATATAATGTAACGTGCATAATCTTACATAATCTTGCCAGATTCGTGCATCCCGGCAATTAAAGATGTATGTAAATGTCGCTCTTACTCAGCTTCGTTTCTTAGAAAATTACACGGACCTACATCCATTGTAATTCGCGTCAGAATTCAGAACAGAAATTTATTCACAATTTCTTGCACCGTATAATATGAAAAATAAAAAAATTACAAGAATAAAACAAAATAAAAATTCTCACAAATTGTAGATCGTTTAAAGTAGATTTTATGTTATGTCATTAAATTGAAAGCAGAAATTTAAACATTTTTGTAATTTATTACGCGATTTATATGTATAAATTTCCGTGATACAAGGCAGATAGCGCTTAGAAATTTATTAGTGATATATTTTGTTCGCTACGATCGTAAATCCCTCATGGATTGTCGTAAAAATAGAATTACGAAAGAAATGATGACTGGCGTGTTCAACCAAGAGCCGTCGAAATATGGCACTAGTGTTTTTTCAGCCAACTATTTCCTCTCCGTTAGCATTTCAAAGAAAATCTGTCTTTCTTTCGTTCTTGAACGTCTAAACCCTTTTTTAAAGTTTCCCTTACAAGCAAGTCCTCAAAGAACAACGAAGTACAGCAAAGACTCTTTTTACATTGTTATGCCGGCTCTGTCGATATTTATCTCTAAATCAGCCTATTAATTTAGCGAAAAAAATAAATTCCAAATAATTACCTTTCTTCAAGAGTCGGGAAAAGTCTAATTTTATACTCTATTATTAGCTTATCTAAGGGATTATAATAATTATAGAATAAATCTAATTATAGGGAATAGCTCTTTATTAGAATTTTTTAAAAATAGAATTGATCGGCTAATATTATATTATCCGCTTATAAACTATCGACAAAGCTTATTTATAGACAATATCCTCGTTCAACGATGTGAGGAGCGAATTGACGTAAAAATACCCATACTTGCTATTGTAAACACGTATATTTCGATCGTCGTGTATGTTACTTTATAGCCTCTTATAGCCTGCACGTTTAGCCAATAAAGTATGCTGCACATGAGTAATATGTGACTTACAAATTTATTCCACCACGTATGAAGTAAAACTGAGCGTGCATTAAAAAACAGAAAGAATATATTTCCGTACGTGAGAGATAGTTCGTCCCGTCTGAAAATATGATCAAATTAGCAAAGTAGATGGGGAAAACGTTCTCGTTCACCAGCGAATGCTTGCAATGGAGCAAAAATTAATGACGAAACAGAGGAAGAAAAAACCTAGTGTGATCACAAGCAAGAGAACCGAGTCGTGAAAAAAGAATCAACGAGTGGAAAGTTAATCTAGCAGAGAACGAAGAAATCCCCGAGTTGAGCAACGAACGACACGAAAATTCGGGAGCTCAAAAAGTTAATTGTAACAGAGATGAGCTAATGCAACAGATGTGCATTAGCCCATAGTTCACGCCAATGTAGCGTATATTACGTGCCACCAACCAGTGAGGCCCGTAGCGATGTAAACGGCTGCGTATAATTTTCAACCCACCACGCCTCGAAAGATCATAGTTATTTATAGTTACGCGATGGAGCTCTCCGGCGCTTGAACGCACATTGCAAATAAGTCCCCCGCCCCACGCCGAGCGCGACACGGTCGGCCGTAGTCGACGTTGGTGCGATCAACCCTTTCCCTTGTACTCCGAGACGGAGGCTCCGGAGCGACGTACTCACTCCTACCTTCGATCCTTGCGATTTTCTCACTGCGCCGTGAAAGTGCGCGACATTAAGAAAATCGCTATTTATAGCATAACGAATCCCACTCGACGGCTCGGGCGAGAACTCACCTTCGTTTGCAATTTGTAAGAATAATAGGAACTTCAAGATCCCGCCACAATCCGCGGAGGCGGTCCACGATCGGAATCAATCTGATTACCAATTAAGATTGAGACTTAATCTACGGGAGATCTAGGAACAGTTTCTAATCGGAACGAGCCTGCATTTCGCTACGAACGATCGGAGTAATGGCACCTTCGCGATTCCCTTCTTTCAGAACCAGCTGATTCGAGCCACGGAATCACGGAAGAACGATCGCTCACCGATAAAGGCGATAAGAGTCGTTTTATCGAAATTATTCCCAGGAGTCCGCAAACTTTCGGGAATACCGTACGTCGCGCGAGCTAAATGTGCCTCATCTTTCGTTCGTCGCAACGCAGAGAAACGAAAAATTGCGGAGCAGAGGTAACTCCATTTGTGCCATACATTCGCAAAGAGAATACTCTTTACATAATTCATACGGAAATTCTCTGAATGATCCTATTTGTGGAAAACCACGTGCGGCATTCTCTTTATAACAGTTTAAATCGTTAATATTACGACTCTACTTTAAAATGTAAATCTCTATTCCAAAGAAACTATCGTAACAAGTTAAATATTTAATTTAATTATTTCAATAATATTAAAGAATTGTTTTAGCAGAATGTATATCGTGTCAAACAAATTACGGAATATGTTCCTAGTTATCCCAGATTAGTTCAATTATAAGAGATATACACATATAAATCATAAAATTTATATAAAACTTTAGCCGCACACTTTTTAATGCTATTTACTACTTCATAGTTATTAATTTTAAAAGGCATTAATCTTATCAATTAAGATTAAATTAATTATGATTACATATAATTTTATTTATAAAAGATCCATAAGATTATCGAATCATCGAAATATGTATAACTAATGATAAATAATAGATAAATGATAAATGATAGCGTTTGTCCGCTATCTTAAATATCCATTAATATCCATTAAAAAGGACTTTAGTGCGTTAGCTTATTAGATGCATAAGAAAATAAGAGAATAATGTCATCCGATTTCAAGGAATTGCTGAAAGTCGCGACAGCTCGTCTGAGAGAAACGTCATTGCGGCGAATATAATATCGTGAGATCAGCGCGCAGAAAAAGACACTCCCGTACATATGTACACGTAGATGAGCAAATATATATGTAGCCGTTCCCATATTATCGCACGACCATATTTACCACTCACGCGTGCACGTGCACGCGTCATTCTCGCGAAAGCGACGAAAAGAAACGCGCGACTCGCAGTCGCGCACGAGGATGGAAATCGTATATGCGGGTAGCCGAGGGTGCCGCAAGTTAATACGAAGGGGGTACGCGTACTCTCGAGCCGCGTTATTGCATGCATTCTCGTCGGTGATGCGGCGGCGACCGGGTGCGCGTGACGCGTGTCGGTGCGAGGAACGCTAAATATGTTTTATAGTTTGCTACGCGATGCTACGCCACCGCGTACCGGAGTGCGCACGTGATTTCCGGCTGAAATATTGCGTCGCTTCCGAAGGAAACTTACGATCGACTGAAAAGTAACCGTCTCGCGAACAAGAAGCAGCGATTCGATTGTGCATATGTCATGTTATAAGATATATTGATAAACTCTTTGGCGATATATTCATCGAGACGAATGCCATGCGAACTTACATAATTCGAAGCTATTATCAACTGTTATCAACAATTAAAATATCTTCTTCGCAAGAAGACTGTATAAAAAATTAAGTTTTCGTAAGAATACGAGAAAATTCTGTAAGATATATTTAAGAAAATGAATAAATTGTTTAGAAAGATGTGTATAAATGACCTTTTCGTAGGAAATGAAATTTTCCTTCGGCAAAGAGTTCAATGGAAAATTACATTTGTATTGAATTCTTCACTGAAGGTTTCAGAAATTACATTTTAATATGATAAATTCACAAACATTTAAATCTAAACATATAATGTCTCTCTGTAAATCCTTTTCAATCTCTTTTACTTTGATGTAGTTTACTTTGATGGTAGTATTTTAAAATGCATCGATATCACTTTACTCTTTATTTAAAACCCTCCCAATAATCTTGATTTTCACCAAAAATATATTGTTCATACAGTTGCTTGCTCTCATGCTGATAAATCGAAATATCTGAGACTATTTCGGAAAAATTTGATGCCGAACCGAGCGGAGGCTGAATTTGCAGAGGTACTCCTGAAATAAGGGATAGAGAATAACCATTTTCGACCGTGCTGCGATACGCGAGAGTTTGACGGTCGAAAACTCGTTGCAACATCTGTATTCGTATTCAGTTGGTACATACGTGTGCGCACGTGTACTAGGCTGCATTTCGCGCAACGGCGCGCCATGCACCGAAACAATATGCATAAAACATAAACCATGTACATGACGTAGATGACGACGAGATCGGTTTATCGCGGAGAACGGACGCTCAATCGGATTTCGTTTCGTATCCCTTGTAATTTTACGCGTCCTAAGACAAAGAGTAATTAAAGAGTTGAGAGAACGCAAGGACATCTTATGCAAATGACGCGACGATTACATGGCTAATTAGAGCGTAAATGCGATTTTTAATAAGGATAAAAGCTATTTTTATTCACTTTTGTTCTCAATGAACGTACTACTAATCGAAATAATTAAACTTGCTGGACTAACAATAATAATAATGATAGTTAATAATCAAAGCAGATAATTTCAATGTATCCGGTCAGTAAAAATTCAATTGTCTTTATGCACAGAATTACGATTATCTGTTCGGAGGGTTTTAAAGGATAAATTGATTTGCTGCGATAAATGCATTAACCAACTAATTTCTCTCCTTTTTTTATGTAAAACATCAACTCACACATATCCATGCGCATAATGCGACACGCGACAAATCCGGTTTACGTGGTGTACCCTTCATCATTCTCGCATTAAACGCACACCGTTCCCTTATTTTCCGCCGGCAAATACACCCGTTACGCCTTTATTTATGAATCGAGTCTCACGCGACTTACGGGCGGCCAGATCCACTTTGTCGTTCTCTTTCGAATTGACATTCGTAGCCGCGTCTAGAGCACTTACAATTCCCGTTCAAACAAAGGTAACACAGTCCCTTACACGGAATCGGTTTATACTTTGACTTCCCACATCCAAGACTTAAGGCTAAATAAATATGAGCAATAAGAAACGAAAACATCAGAAAGAATTGCGGAATTGTTAAATCAATAAAGTTAATGCTCATATGTAAAGTGTATCATGTAATTCTAACTAACTTACATTATGATGCAATTATCAAATAATAAAAAATATAATAATAAAAAAATAAGTATAAATATTTTTAATCAAAATAAATAATATTGCAAATATCTGAAAATTAATTATATATATATATATATATATATGTATATATATATATGTATATACATTATTTAAAGATAGAGTCAATAAATGAAAAATATTACTTTACTATTTTATTCATAGAGTCCGTATATAGCGTGCCTTGTAAAACGAACAATACTTGAAGCTTAAGATGATAAAAGAATAAAAACTGTAAAAGCCTTATGCAAGCTATAATTGCAAAATTATTAAAAATTAGACCTCGATTAATTCACGCTTACGGATTAATTCCTGGACAGATTTTACTTCGGTAGAAATATAATCATAGTCTAATCGCCGAAACGTGTGAAAATTCCAAAATTATGAGGAACAGCTTCCCAAATAAAATATTTGCAAATGGAAAGTCGGTCGCGTGAATTCATTCGAAGAACATACACCAAATATTGATTTTCCGCCCGAGACCGCTCTGCAGATGTAAGGATGATGAACCGAGCGCATTCGCCGAAAATGCAGTACTGCTCGGAAGTAGTAGGTCGGCGGCAGAAATCGATGCATTTTCCAGCAACAAATAAATTCTTGATGACAGCGCCACGCCGGAGTACAACACACTCGGAAATAGAATACCTTTGGCTCGTCGCTTTTCCATGGAATGGCGATTGCGCATCGCATCGGCAAATGGAAATATCGGCATCGCATACCCATTTTCATCCGCCAACCTTGTGTGGAAGGTCAGCCTTATGAAACCGCAAAACTGTATATATATATATATATATCTAT
Source organism: Tetramorium bicarinatum (assembly GCA_928718305.1). Classification (NCBI taxonomy): domain Eukaryota; kingdom Metazoa; phylum Arthropoda; class Insecta; order Hymenoptera; family Formicidae; genus Tetramorium; species Tetramorium bicarinatum. Next base: position 16,433,293 of record OV788324.1, read on the forward strand.
ATCTTCGGAGATCATACACGAAAATCGATCTTTTCACTTTAGTTGGGAAAATTAAAGAACTCGCGAAATATCGCGATCGAAATAAATTCGAACGTACTATTTTTATCGTTATCTTACAATTGAGTGCGATATCGCCAAGGCTGAGCGCTGAAATCTCAAAAGGGATTCGAATAACGGATCTGCAACGAAATGTTACGCGAATGTTGCAACATATCGACAGGTTTTCGCAAACATTGGGAAACGTTCACGACAGGATATCGAAGCGAAGGATGAATAAAACCTTGTCGATCCGACTCGCAATAACGGCTAAAGTTCGCGCGCGACTCCGGCCGATACGTCTTAAAGCCCCGTAAAGCCCCGAAAAATCGACTGACCGATGAGTTTTGGAATTGCTTTCGCCGAGCCATTCCACTCGCGAAACGAGGAAAGTGCGATAAGTCAGAGACAGTCTACAAGGCACGACACCAATATATGCACAACGAACGAGAAAAAGGGTGGGATGAGATGAAAGCAGTTTACAAAGCGGCTACATTATCCGCAAGAATTTGAAAGACTGAAAGCAATTCCCGTCCTTCGTACACAAAGGAGGGGATCTACGCTTTATTGGCTTCGAAGCTCATCCTGTCCGTGCAACGAGACGACGGGGATGCGACAGCGAAGCGTGTTTTCGTAAAACGCCGTGGAACACGTCCTAATCCCCGGAAATTGTATCAGGAAATGCCCGAATCAGTCAATCCACAGCGCGGCGAGCGGTGCGTTGCACGCAGCAAATTAAATTCCCCCTATCCACGATGTCCCAGTTTGCTCAAAACAACATTTTTCAGCAATTTTACTAAACGTTCTGACGGAGAAATATCTATCAAATATTTCACAACTATTTCGATGGAGGACCGGTTGATGTGGATTTTATTAAAAGTTTAAATTTCGTTTCGCTATAATAAGAAAGAAAGATCTAATTTTACGCTATTCAGTAGAGAATATTTTTATGTATCGCAAAAAATTTTAGATTCTTGAGAATTAACTAAAAAACGATCGACTGATTTCACCGGTCGCAGGTTTCCATAAAATTTCCATAAAGTTTAAATAAAATCTAAATCATTTAAAAATTACATTTCAATTAATGTGTAACTTGCAATTCTGATTTAAAATAATAAGAGAAACTCTTTCTCTATCATAAAAAAAATTGATTTAACATATATAAATTCTCTTTTTATTACAATAAAAATAAAAAATAAAAACATAGTAATTAATCAATAATATAAAACAATATTGTCATCATTTTAATAAATGTAATATTTTACATCTAACACAAATATTCGAACGGCAAGTATATTGAGATATTAAAGATCCAAAAAAAGTCCTGATTTTGTTTATATTCTTTAATATTTATATTTAATTAGAAGAAATTGTGCACTTTTTTGGTGATATTTAAATTTTTCTATATCTCTATTATTATATATCAATTGTAAATCTAATTTAGCAAACAGTGCGGTGGTCAAGCCATTCAATTCGCAAGATAAACTTCATTCATGTAGAAATGTTTACGAGTACTTCGAGCATCTGGATGCGACGGGCCCTGCCGAATCAGTTAATCGCGCAGGTCAAGATGTTCAATTTTCATAACACGAAACAGACAGGGCTACGATGTCCCGTAGGTAAAGCAAACAGAAAGCGAATTCGAACGAACGACGATGTCAGGGACAAGGATATCCGGTCTGGGATACTCGAGAGCCCGTTGGATTCCCAACGGGCGGGACAAACAAGCCTACCGACGCGACGCAACTCTGAGGAACTGGAACTGAGGGAACATAAATGGATTTGCGAGGGCGAAATTGCGAAACGGTAGGAAGCGACGGCCGAAATTCACCACCACTATCGCGCATCGGCCGAGTCTGCCGTCTCGATTGCGACGAGGTCGATCGGCGCAATCTGGAAACAGAATTGTTCTAAAGGCCGTCCAATGCAACTAAAATAAATAACTGGCTTGAGATAAAACGAGCATAACAATTTATTTCACATTTTATATAAAAATTGCAATCGGAATTTGATGAATGTTGCGTCAAAGTAACTCTGCAATCCATTGAGTTATTGATTATCAATAATTTTAACATAATTAAAAAAGCCTAGAAATTAATCAAACTATTCTAATGATAATTTTTTATCGATACTTTTATTAAAAAATTTCTAACTTTCGTTCTAAATATAAGAAAAAAAAATGTTGCTGATTTACAAAACGCAGTAGTATTGATTTTAGCTAAAGAAAAAAGAAAAACTACACGGAGAGAATTTTCTCTTAAAATTTAGCCTAAAAATCATGGTAATCGTGGGATAACTAATATTTCAAAAATTTTTATAAATTTTCTCTGATTTATTCATATCTATCACAATAAAATATAAAATCTGTTTGATTAATATTACAATTTGCTTGATAATTTTTATTGTATAGTTTATAAAAATTTATTATGTAGTTTAAAAAATTTCTGTTATATTTCACAAATTCCTATCATTTTCAGTAATATTTAGTAGGTTTTTCATTTTTATGTAGTCTAGTTATCCCACTCTTATCATCACATGTTAAAATTTGTAGTGAATTTTACGGTAAAATATAATGAAAAATTCTCTCCGTGTAATTGTTTATCTATTTACGCGCACACATGAAATAAATAGTCGATCGAAAGCAGATGATTCCTTCGCACAATTTCAAGTCTACCGATCAATTATGAATTGTGAGGAAGATGTTATAAAACGGGAACATAGCGAAGACAAGTGCAATGACAATTTGAGCTACGATAGTTCTGCAGACGATCAAGTTCCGAAAGAGAACGAAGGTGAGCTCGAAAACTTGATTGCGTTTCACTCGGTTGGCGCTTGATAAGGATGAGCGAACCGATAATAAAAATGGAGAACAAAGGCACAATAAAAGAAGAGATAGATAAATTATTAAAAAAGAAAATTTGATAACACATTTTATCTCGCTTGATCCGCAGAAACATAAAAACAACTTGCCGTTCAGGTTGAACAATATGATTTACGATCTATTAAAGATAATAATTGCAGTGACAATTAATGCCGAATGATTTGACTGTGCAGGACAGTGTTGTCGCATTAATATTCACGTAGCGTAGATGAACGCAAAACATGATGGAAGCTCCAGGCGAAGACTCTCGACATCGATCAGTATACGACAATGTAGACACCATCAAAAGCGATTACATCATATATGAACAAGATTTCCATTGCAGATAGGTATGTTGCGCGTGCAAATACGCAATTAAATTTTCAATTTTTATGGACAGACTAATAAAAAATTAATGAATCCAAATCTAAATTACCAAACGAGAAATCTTGCTAAGAAAATTAACAATTTGTTATAAATAGTTATTTCTTCAAAGAAATTATAAGGAAAATCCAGATATTTTTTTTATATACCGCAATATACTATATGTATATGTATGAATATTATTTTTAATGAATCTTATTTCTTAAATGTTAAAATTTTTATCTATATCTGAGAGAGAGAGAGAGAAAGAGAGAGAGAGAGAGAGAGAGAGAGAGAGAGAGAGAGAGAGAGAGATAGATAAAATAGAATTACACATATTATCATTTCTATGTTATATGCATAAAACATTTAATCTCTAATCTAATCGCAGTGACACACATACATAAATAAATGTTTAATTTCACTCAGTCACTTAATTACTTAATCAATGTTGTATCATCATTTATATATATATTTCTCATGGATAAATGTTTTATCAAAATTATTCGTAATTATTCGATTGGAAAATATCGTTATTGAAATCATTAAAATCATTAAACAGTTATATAAAATACAAATAAAATTAAATGTGTTTAATAAAATATAAATGTAGTTAAAATATCAGTTAGCAATTTTAAGATATCTTGTAATATTTTTACAGCAATTTTTCTTACTTCTAGGAAGAAAAAACAAAGAAGAACTTAATACACTTTATCTTCTCTCCGTCCGTATAATGCCATTTACAGAAATCCGCGATTTCCGCACGAGTGCGATTTAGGAAGCGGGAGGCGTCGAGTAGCGGAAAACTTTATTGTCGGATTTAAATTGCAATTCGCGATACACGTACACGAGTGGTGGCGGTGGTGGAAGCAACGGATCTCATGGAGACGCGCGTTCGAGCACGGATCACCGGCAAATTGTTTCCCCGATTATTCCGGAAAACCAGACCGCCGACCGGTTGGCAATCAGAAACCATGCGAATCCGTATCCGCTTGGCCTTCAATGCAATCCGCGCGAGTTCCACGTCAGACGACGGTCGTTCGATGGCGTCCACCGTGTATAAAGCTGTACTCAACGAGCGTATTGCCAACAGGGTCAATCGAACACTATCATCGGACCGTTATATCTTCTTGCACTTCAACTTCGAGCTAGATCTAAACATTCTAGGCTTCCAAGTGCATTTCTATATTTATCGTATTTGCAAATTACAATTATAAAAATTTTACCCTAAACTGCGAATTGTATTATCCAATCGTGTAGTAGCAAAATTTTTCGGATTTTTTGTTTAAGATTTAATATTTTTAATGTGTCGCGTTATTATTGCTTGAGAATTAATTTGCAATTGGCATTGAACAAGTGAAATATCAATAGCCAGAAAAACTACATTTATAAATTTAAATTATATTCTATTTATAATTACATTTTGTTATTTATTCTCTCTTTCCTTTGTTTTATCTTCGTTAAATTTTGCTCGTAATTTGCCAGCTTTATTTAATATTTTTTATTGCTTAAATAGTAATTACCATTCTCGCACCAGAACTCTAAACGCTGCAAAATCGCTCGTTGAATTCGTAACTCGGAATATAGTTAGCGTGGTCCTGTAATCCGCTTGTTTTTACGCATTTTACGCAAATGCCCCACTATGCGCACCGTCATCGTACCGTTGTGGCTGCGGATTCACCGCGTCACGGAGAATTAGACGGTCTTCTGCCGGGCAGATACACGTGTGCAAACGCGAGAGCGTACACGTCAGCGCGGGATAAAAACGTCCTGGTAAAATGTTCCTCGAGCTGGTCAGTCACGTATAATTAGGGTGAGCAAGTACTATTCTACCACGTCGGGAAAATCTGACCAGCGTTACTCGGGCAGGCAAAATTGCCTTAAGCAGCGCCGCGAGATAAGAAGCGCGCGCTGACGAGAAGAAGCTACGATGAGATTCTCACAAGGAGATTTTCCGGTTATATTATATTTTACTATACGTTAGTGACGCGGGATGGAAGAGAATTTAACGTCAGCGGTAGACTCTGCATGATGTAAAGTATACTTTTAATCTCTATATATGTATATGTACCTATATCAAAGAAAATGTACATAAAAGAGATAGAAATGTTGGAATATATAATTGTATGTGTTACGCATTAAAATATTGAAAAATGAACTACATAAATACAAACTACATAAATAAATGAGAAAATATTTAAGAAATATCCAGAAAACGTATAAATAAATAAGAGAATAATACTAATAATTTTCTTGTACTATGTTCAAACGGAAATCTTTCTTGATAATCTACAATGGAAAGCTCATTACTTACATTAGATGTTGATTATCTGAATGTTAAGTCTTTTCGACAACATATATCCACACATGTATATAAGCAAAGTAATATTCTTAGTATTAAATTTTACATTTGATTATTATATATCGGATTATATTCTTTATATATTAAACCTATTATTATCATATTTATAAAGTTTTTATTATTCATTACTTTGTACGTTTTTCTTTACCTGAAAGCTTTGTGCGAATGAATAAACGAATGATAAAGAGTGATAAAAGAGAGTAATAATAAAGTCTGTTGTTTGTGTTTATATGAAACGGTATGAATTAAAAACGATTGCATGAAGTAATAGCGATTTGGCTAGTTTGATAATGCAGTAAAGTCTCTACGCTGTTGATTCAACTTCTACTGTGCAGTATACGGAAAAACTTTGAGATATAAAACTTCATAGCACAAGATATATTCGTTTATCGTACGTTATGCGCTCCCAGTTTATACTCTTTAAACCAAATGATTTTCCCCGTACCTTTTACTAAAAGCATCTACCTTTGATTATTATCCATATAACCCATTACGCTGACGACAGTCGCTATGCATGTTACGAAATATAATAATTGGAGAAGTGGAGTATAAAGATAAAAGCGTTCTGCGGCATGATCGTTACGCGAGATTCCACCTATCGTAGAAAATTGCTCCGTCTGCTATATCCCTGATACAGCTGCTTAATAATCATAAATAAGTCACTGCATGTTGCATTTTGTTCGTTAAACCGACAATGCTCTTACTCGTAGTAAGATCGCCGCAATATTCATGCTGACGTGCGAGACAAGCTTCTCGGAAGTCAAATTAATTGGCGTTTACCCCATTTCTCGTATATTTCTAAATTTTACGAGTATAAGCACGTGACTAGTTTGGAATTTCATCAAGCTTTCCTACTTTCTGTTTGAAGTCAATTAGTCCAGCTTTCGAAAGGTTCGTATCTCTCCCTGTAATGTTATTAAGCTGTCGGTAACGCCGCTTATCAGAGGAGAGTTTTGTCGAGTACGCGAAAGCGCGGCCCTCGCGAGACAAGAAACACCGCGCGAGCATGGCATCGCGACCGAGTTCGCTGCGAAAAGTTGCGGAGAAGTTTTCATTCGGAAACTTTTCCATCGCTCGTGCCCTCGTACGCTCTCTTTGTACGTGTTTCAACTCGATTATAAAATAACGTCGCGCCTCGCTGCTTCTCCGCGCCAATTGAAAAATGACGAGCACGTACTGTAACGCAGAAATATGCTTGCAGAGTGCGATCGCGTTCGATAACTCGTCCAACGCAGCCTGGTTTATACTTGTTGTCATAAACACGGTGTATTCTCGTCAGTGTTTTTATTAAAAAGAGAAAAATATATATATATAGCATATATAGCAAATATATATAAAATGAATTATTTATATAACAGAAAAATATTTGTATAATTATCTTCTAGTGTTCTAGTGTAATATTTTTCAATCTCTACTATAGATATAAAGAAATAAGAAGATTAACAGTATAAAACTGTAACATTTATTTTTTTAAGGGATTTCAATAAACCCGCTTTCACACATTAACTTGATAATTTTGTGATTTTAAAGTCATATTCTTCTTATTAATAAAACTTTTCTCTAGTTAATATTAAAAAAACAGTTTAAAAAACATGAATTCGTAAATAACAGCAAAGTCTGGATGATTTGAAACTTGCATGGTATTATTGTAAAAAAAAGCTTTAATAAAATTAATCGATATTAAATTCATTCCACAAACATATTCACCGAAGGGATGCTAGAGACTATATGTCTTGCTCTAATCATAATTAAAGCGTAACGCACGTCGAATTATTATCGAACAGTTTGTTGAGTTCCTACTGCGCCTACGACGGCTTTTCAATGTCAACCATGGCATTCACCATATGTTCATGCCACAAGACAACGGGACAGGAAGACAGGCGCGTTACGTACGTAAGAGAATAGCAGGGAAGGGAAATACGCTCAATTATAAACGAGGAGTGATATAGACCTGGCGGCATGTAGGCCCGCCCCTGGGACTACAATTCAGATGAGAGGATTTCATGGAGGACGAAGAGCAGTGGAGGCTCACAAATAATCATACTGCTTCCTCCATGTGTTCTTTCTTTTTGCCTATATAGAGATACACAAGACGCATGTCCGCCTAGAATTCTTCCGACACTGTCCTAACCAATCGACTTCTCTCACACATCACGTCTTGCACTCCGCAGATAAGGATCTATAAGATCAACATACATACAATTTTGAGAGGCCAAAATAAAAGAAGACAATATGTGAAGGCAATATGGAAGCAGCATGGATCGAAAATGGCATCCGAAAGCAGATGCTGGGAATTTTTGGATGTTTCTTATATTCATCACGATTTGCACGATTTTTCGGGTAATAAAACAGATATAAGCACATATACGTAAATTTTATAACATAAGATTTGTATATTTCATTCAATATTATCTAGATTTTTCAATAAAATCCTAAATTTTCATCACTTTAGAGTCAAATTTTTGCTCAGTGTCTCAGATGCACAATCTATATTTCTGCAGTAATTTTGCCTTAAAGAATCTTAGAAATTAAAAGATTTTCTAAAGAAATTCCTAAATTGAGAGACGACAAGCATAACAGCTAACAACGCAAACTTAGCAAGCAATAAATTGAGTTTTACGCTTTAGAGGATAAAATAACAATTCCATTTCTATACGGGAAACGTTTAATGAAACGTATACGGACACATACTTGAAATTTTGCTCGAAAACAATAACAGAACTTAACCGTAATTAGATATAGAAGGCGCAATACGAGCCTAACCCGTAAATCGCAATTAACGCGAAGAGCGGACAACGCGAACCGGAAGTCAACCGAGCAATCGGGTTACTACTCCATTAACGTACAATCAGACACTCCGCTGCTTGGAAAATACGAGTGCTCTTACAGTTCGACGAGAGCGGTAAAATCGATGTCTATTCGCTACTGTAGAGCAAAGCGGTAACGTGGTTTCCTTTTAAATACTTAAAGGAGTCACTCGATTATTCGCTCCCTTTATCAAAATTCCTCTCGCTCGTGGTCTAAACAAGGATCAAAATGTTGTCAAATGTTGCAATCACAGATAATGCTGGCGCGATAAAATCACGATGCCATTAGGAAAATTGAAACGAAGCGCCCAGAGACTTCGCTCTAAATCGAACAGGCCTCTATAACATAGATCGCTATGTTAGTTGTCATATTTGTATTCGATTGGATTTTATTGTCAATTGAGCGCGATACCTGTTCTTACGTATATTGGTGGAAATCAATAAATTAACGAAGGCACGGAGAGAAGGCGGGATTGAGTAACAACGTTCTGATGGTACGCTGCATACGTGGTACATATGCATACGATGGCATAACGAGAGGCGCTCGATGGGGCGATTGAAAGCCCAGAAATTAACGAAACGACTGGCGAACTGCGCGCGAATTTACATTAACGAGATTAAACTCGCAAAGTACTCGCGCCATTTATATCTCGTCACTCACGCCGTTTTATCTCTCACTCGAGCGGACCGCATATGAAAAAAAGATATGCCTGGCGTGTCGATGTTCTCGATATTTCATCGCGTATGCATAATTTCGATGTTTTTTTAATGCCCGGCGCATATTGGCGATTTATCGTAAATTTCCGCGGCCATCGCGCTGGAAGCAGCGCGAAATGAAATTTCAACGAAATAATAAAGCGCGCGGATTGTATAGACTCGAATATAATCCTCAAGAACGCGAAGAAACCGCTCGGACATTCGTATGATCTTAATCAGTATTATCGCAATAAAAGAGGAATTCGAAAAACTGCAGGGAGTTACGTGAAAATCCGGATATACAGAACAAAGGAACATTTATACTACTCGCGATTAAACTGGCGGAAGCGACGAACTATGGCTGCAGTGGCTTTAAACCGATTCCTTTTGTCTCTTTGTCTGGCTCTTTATCCTACTTTTTTCTCCAAAGTACGAATATCACGGTAGAGCGAACGAATGCATTCTTGGCGTCTACGATGATGCAGCTCTTTTTTTTTTTTAGCACGAGACGTGCCATATATTTCTAGAATTTTTTAAATATTATGCTATATACGCAATTTCTTAAATTATGATATGGCATGGAATTTTCAATGTAATATAATATGACGCCTGCTAACATTCTAATTAACATTCTATATAGTATGTAGAGAGTATTATTAGCATATATGATGTGCTCTAGAGAGAGTACGTTATTAACGTGTTACACGATATTAAACATTTATAATACGAGCACACAGGATGCTGCAAATGTTCGTCAAACAATAGTTACGTAATATTGAATTGCATAAATGTAGTCGCATCTTATCGCTCCTGAATGTCCCTTACAGTTATGAATTTTTTTCAGGAATCTAGAATGAGCGTTTCGTTTAAAATGTAAAACTTTCGAAATTATAAAGTTATCTAACGTTGGAAAAGTTTCGGTGAATTAAACTTCATGAATTCGAAGTTTAATTCGAAGGAACTTTAATTTCAGTTGATTTTAAACGAGCCTTACTTTAACAGAAATGTTTAATTTAATTTTTAACGTTGAAAATTCTTTCGTTAAATGCGCACTTACACATGTGTAACTGAAAATTTCACATAGTTCGTACCTAACGGCGTATTCGATAGCGATATATGCATGTTTCATTACGCACGTAATATATTGCGGGTAACGCAATATGCGCGACGCAAAACATTTCAATATTAATCAAGTTTTTCTCGCATTTAACGAAGCTAAAATTTCTTTACAATTTCGTAACTGATTTTTTGAAATAACTGAAATCAACATACATCTATCAGCGCATAACATACGATAATACATTGCCAAAAAAACCCGAGTGCATTAAGAAAAAGGTTTAACGCTTCCGATCTTTTAGGAAAAAAAAGGACATTTCGAATAAAGTAGCTGTTTCGATAGCACTCGCTACATTCGGCGCACGTACAACACCGTACGGAAGGTCCACGAATTTTGTAGCTAATAGTATTTCTCGTGCCGTTGCTATACGTACGTACAGGCTAACCACCGTGGCCTGTAGCCATAAATTACTAATCGGCTCAATATTCTTTCAGCAATTTCTCGAGCGCCATTTCCTTTTACCGCAGGCACGTTTACGAGTGTTTACATCCACGCGTGATCTCGATACCCAAAGAAGGTACGTACACGAACGATTTCCAATATTGTTTTTCCGGTAATACATTTTACTTGTATGAAAAGTTGGAAGAATGTCATTCTCAGAGAAATCCATTATCATTCTGGAAGCCAATGTTTCCGTCCGAAAAGCAAGAAGGTACTTCATATTCGAATGGTGGTGCTCATTTATCAAAATAATAATTTTAACAAAGATATTTTCACAATAACTCTCGTCCGGATATTTCGCGCGATGATCTCTCGCAAACGTTTTAATCGAGCCTTCATTCCCCCGTGCGCTGACACAATTTCAGTAAAATCCAAATTCATCTAGCCTGCATCAAGATAGTCGGATTATAAACAAATAATCGCCCGGGAGGACGGATCGGGAGGAACGATGTCGAAAAGCCGGCGAATGGTTTCGCGTTCCAGCAATCGGTTTGTTAGAGGTGAAGCGGAGCGCACTTGGAAAATCGATTATCAGCGAAATAGGTCATACCAAGCCACGTTCATCAATCCGTAATCAACGTATGCCGAAAATTCCTTCTCGTCGTGCCGCACCCGCGCGTAAAAAAGTAATGCATCACGAACGTCATATAGGACGATTTCATGCAATCCCAGCGATGTTGCGACCATTCACTCCGCGGTTTCACCTTGAGTTTTTGCCAAATTAGTAACGAATATTGATTATCTCTGATCGATGTGCATGCACTTCCAACCATCTCGCGGGAGAAAATATTCCCTAACGCCTCATAATGCCACGCGATATCACGTGCGTTTACGGTTTCATCGAATTAATTCTCTGCCGCGAGATAAATCTGTCATATTTTCCGTTTTAACAAGCGACGAATCGTTTCGAGTCAAGTTATATCATATAGCGCATGTGCAACATCCATCATATTCACTGTCGCATGTTGTTTATATAGATATCTACAGAAATTCTGCTATTTAAAACCAAAAGTTGGCGAATTAGAGTTGTGTGTGTTTCACATCGACAAAAGTTATTAGCTTCAATCATATCTCTGGCATTTATTTCAAAAAATGAGAAGACTGTCCAATTACATGTAATATAATTAAAGCTACGGTCGACATGATTCTACAAATACTTTTCAACGTTTTTCTTCTCCTTTCTATCTTTATTGAAAAAGAAGAGAGGAAAAATGCTTCAGAGCATTTGTAGCGTTAAATCGACCGCAGCCTAAAATAGATTACAATATAATTACAAATGTCACACTGAAAAACAAGGTGCATCTTCTTTTTGTGAAACACGCGTTTTCATCCTTTTTATTATAAATCTCTTTTTTTACTACGCATTTTTACGCTTCTGGTCAAAAAACGTATTCAGTTTGAAATATCGTACATTAAAGGATGCGGCTCTTTACGGGTCAGACTTCATTTCAGCAAATACCGACCCCCAGGAAAATTCTCTCTCCGAAATATTTTTATCAACGTCAACGAAAATCCTCCGAAGTTGATTTTGCAGAACCGAATTGGGCATTCTCGATATGCACTACGTTTCAACGGAATTTCGCGTTCGCGCACAAAGCCGGAACGTTTCTCTTTCCTCCCTCCCTGCTCCTGGAAACTGGTTTTTATTCCACCCTTTTGCACGCACGATCTAGGAAGGGACGAGCTTTCCGATAAAGGATCGGTACACTCCGACGAGATTGCGTTCCATCGGGTATGTGCGCCACGAACGAAACGCGCTTTATCGCGATCAAGAGCCGTACGTCGGCCGAAACTAATTTGCGCGTATCGATATAACATGATTCTCATATACGCGGCGGAAAAATCTGATCCTTTCTAAATCGATATGAAATACAACTGATCATAGACGATACAATCGAAGGATGGAGAGGCGGAGAAACAAACAGATAGAATGAGAGAAAGAGGGGAGAGGGAGACGGAGAGAAAGAGAGAAGAAACCGAGGAGGAGAAAGAGAGAGAGAAAACACTGTCGATAGTACATGGCGTCGAAATTCCGTTAGAATTTCATTTTCACCCCACGGCCGAGATTTGCGGAAGAGAGAAGTGACCCTCGTCTCTATAGATCTAACATCTCACGTTCATGCGATTCGCTCCATGGAGCTCCGTGCCCGCGCACACGCATTCATACACACAACTCACTCAGGCTATCGCGCGAGCGCACTGTTATACGTTCCAATAACGATACGACGGCCGTAATACATCCTCGTGATTGCGCTCGCGACAAGCGTGCATTTTATGCGGCGCATGAGCTTCGAGCTATCATTTTTACGTCAGTCGTATATTTGCGCGGCCGCATTATCCGCCGGGCAAGTGGATGGAATAAAATTCCGTTCGGGCCCATTCCCTCCTGATCGCAATTTCCTCCTTTTTCCCACCGCAAATTCCGCGAGGATATATTTCTCGGTGCGAACAGAGCGCCGCACACCGCCCGAATGTCCCGGTGAAAACTTTGGACTCGACCGTGCGATGGTCTCGAATCGGCTTTGCAGCGCTGCATACGAACACGATATAAGGGCATATAAGAGCAGCGCGATCAACTTTACAATTGTGACTCGATCCCTTTTATCGCCCGCCCGTGTCGCTTATATTAAAGTACCTCTCGAAACGCTCTCCTATCGAAAAACGATATATGGAAAAAAAGAATGAAATAAAAAAGGGGTATCTTGCAATTTCGTCATAATATCTTTTCCGATAGGTATTTGTGTCCGCGCCCTCTGTGTGCTCGCGAAGAATGACGAAGCATGAATGTCGGTGCAATTAACGAACGCGGATCTTTTCATTTTCGGTACACTTGACGGAGATATGATCCCGGTTTGATGGGCGATATTGACAAACGCGGGATGACGAGGGATTGGGTAATCGATCAATGTCATCGACATGCCCGAATTCCGGGTGGCTTTTTAGCAACGACGTTGCTCGAAGTGGCAAGCTGAATCGAGAAGAATCATAGTACTTGTATCGAAATTATTGAAAAACATTAACCGCATATAAAGAACTTTATAACAAGTGCTATAAGTTATAATCGTTATGCATAATTGTAAAAATATTTTATGTCGCACGTTTCCGATATTCAATATTAAATGTCTGTATAATTCATTCAAGTATCTCAAGTAAGATTAAAATATTATCTTAAAATAAAATCTGTAAAACCCTAAGGTATTTACAAGGATTAATTCGTCAAAAGTTTTTTAATTTCTCCGTTAAATTCTATAAAGGCTTCGTATAAGAATCGATCTGAGAAAAAATTGACTTTGCATTGAAGCGCACACTCTTGAAAAGTTTGCCACATTATACGTATTATTTGTAAGGTATTTTGTTTCAAGATATTAAAAAGAATTGTAATTATAAAAACATACGTTTATATATATGTCAAAGTAAGACTCTTCTAAATACTAAATACATCTTCAAATAAATGTGAATAAAGAAACATTATTAGCGAAGCTACAATGGTACTTGTAGCCGACGACGTATTGAAACCAGCAGAACCGATCGAGAATCCTATACAAAGGGCTAATATCATATATCAGCATGAAACGAGCAAAGCTGCCAGGTCGCCATGTCGAATCACAGAGAATATTACGCCTTTCACAAGTGATGTGCATTCGTATTAGCGAATTAGAATGTTAGTTTGAAGTTGAGGCTGATGTACCCGCGAATCTCAGCCTGGAAGTTTATGCTGGCAAATTCCGACATAGTCGGATTGTAGTTTGACGTGTCTTATAATTGCATGAGTTCGTGCACTCTCAGTAATTAAAGTGCGGCGTTAATGAACATTTGATAATGCACTCAATATAAAAGATTAATGCAAGAACTACTAAAACATGTATTACAGTCATGTATTACAAATAACCATCATATTTTCTTAGAAAAGATAATAAATACGTAAAAAAATAAAATAAGATATTATATCTATTTCAATAATAACAAACTATATTAAAGATGGAAAGAGAGAAAAAATAAAAATGTTATTCTTTAAATACATTATTTATCACGTTTTAAAAAAATAACATAAAACTATTCTGATTTTTAAATTTCAAACAAATAATTGACAATAGTAAAAAAAATAGCTAGTGACATGAGCAAATGCGTTTAACTTGCAAAAAATTTTTCTTTCGTGATAAATTGATTTCATGATATTATTATTAATGTAGGTATTTGAAAGTGATTACATAGCCTTTCTAAGTGCGCCTGATGAATAAAAGATAAATTCATCGACATTGAATCGCCGAGGACTACTGATTCGGTTAAAGAGTCGAACGGTTTTATGCCCACGCTTTATAGATGCAACTCGTTCCGCGGATTATAAAGAAAATGAAACCGCATTTAATTTTGCACGACTTGACTCACGCCTGGCCTTCTTGTCACACTGTTGAAGGTAACTAACAAATGGATGCAACCGTAACAAGATGAGGTCGTTTAAAAAACAGACATATGTGACATGACATATAGTTATACATAAGCAAACTTGAGACGCGTAAACGCTATGTAGTCCATTTGAATAGCGAATATATCGTACTTTTTAAATAATCATGTAATTATTAAAGTATTTAGGTAATCGTTTATATAATTGAGATCACAATTAAAGAGCTAGTAGGTTGAAAAAACTCGAATAAAGAATCGTAATTGCAATTTTAACACTTCAATAGCCTGATAATTATAGTTTTGAAAAAATATTTTTCCATGTAATCATTATTGCAAACACCGAGATGTTTACGAGATAATTAAATTATCGTACAAGATAATGAGTATTGGACGCTTAACCAATCTCACACGTTGTAATTATTTATGAGAAACGAGAAGCCAGACAATTCGCGCGGCGCACTCTAATTAGATCGGATTAAATCTAGCCCGATTATGTTCGTTAGCTGTGGCGAAACCAGTTGGTCGTCCAAACTGATACCGCTGTAAGCTGGAACGGGACCAATGATTCTTGGGACGCAGCCGGGTCGTTTCTCATTAGCCGGCAAAGCCTTGAAAGAAAAGAGAAGAAAAAGCGGAGATTGATTCTTTCAAGGAGGCTGAGACCCTTCGCTTCTTTCGTCGAATAGAGACCTCAGACCTATGACTTGATCGCTAGCTCGTTGTGCGAGGATAAAAGAGGCCCCAGGAAGGGTGCGAGGGCTAAAACGGCCTTTTCAATACTAAAGGGAAGTGACTTGGGTATCCGTCCGCACTATTCATTAGGTGAGGGACTCTCGTGAAATATAAACTACGCAATTATTGATACGTAATTATCTCTTTATCGTCGAAAGTACGTTACATTAAACATTAATTACCATTTAAATTTTAATTAAAGCTTAATAAAAATATGCTGTTGCGCATTAACGTTATATAATATAAAGGTATAAAATTGATATTACTAATTCATTTATTTTATTGATAGTATTGAATTCGAACTATTGGTGCAAACACAATGATTATAATATGAAAGAACATTTTTTATAAACATAATCAGTGTTGTAGACATTTAATTTTTCTAAATATGACTCAGATCTTTGATATTTTTTAATAATTCAATTTTGATACTTTTTTAAAATACCCTTTATAATTCTACGTATATTTAAATCGAAGAGGTATGCAATATTCAAAAAAATATCGCAAATGCAATTTTATGATAATAAATCTGAATGAATTAATAAGTTTTTTCTTTAAATATTTAATAAAAAAGAACTTCTCACGTACATAAGTATATAATAATATTACATATATCTTTTCCGATATATTATACATTCAAACTTCTCTGTTCAAACATATCAGATGAATTTGATAGTCGATTGTCGGATATTTTCTCGTAGAAATCTATTTTTACGAACGATTATTCCATTTTCATTAATTTTTTCATTCGAATGATTATGCAAGTATACTTCGTATATTGTACGACAAACAAGACACAAGATAAAATCGAGAAATACATTACAATGTAATATCTGTTGCGTAAGACAAAAATAGAGCTTCGTGCTTCATGAAATGAATTTCCGTGCAGCGCGACTTGTAATGCCGTGCACGTCGTGCCTTCCTATGCCGTTACCTTCGTACGTGTCGAAGAAATCGTACGAAACCAATGATCTCAACTCCTTATGGATGGAGAAAACGACTTAACCAATATCTTCGAAGGATATCTTTATTATTATCGTTGTGTAAACGTTTAAACTTAATGTCTCGATCATGTGCTATACGAAAATCAAATTCAGACAGTCAATCGTACCCTCTCTCTATCTCTCTCTCTCTCTCTTCCCTACATTCAAGAAACGATATATCTAGACCTAGGAAATTAATGAGAGACAATGCAACCGTAATTTATCGCGTTCGCGAGTCTAACATTATTTATTGTTGATGAAGCTTTACGCGCCTCACGTCCCTATACGCCAGTAAACTTTGGTATCCCCGTCGCGCTTTGGAGAAACGAGAAACGGAAGATAGTGGCGACGATGGCGACGACGGTAGTGGTTTTCCGTGGATCGATGACGTTGACCCGACCAGGAAGACTCTAGAGGAAAATGAAACGCTACGATAAGGGCGTAGGATACGGAAAGAGGAGAACAAGACACGAATGAAGAATGCAAAGCGCTGCGTGTCAAGTCAACGTTTGCGTCTACGTGATGTTAGATCGAATCGCGTATGTACAGAATATTCGTAGATTTCCAACTGTTTTCCTTTTATTTCTACGGACTTTTGAACAATTCTACACGAACTATTTCCCAGATTTTTGATAAAATGTAACTTTCTCGTTAAGCTAACAAAACCGTGCAAATATTTGAAAAATATATGTTTCGTAAAAAATAGATTTAACGAAAGAAAAAAAGAATGTATAGAAAGAAGAATAAAATAATAAATTATTTATCATCTTTACATCTTAATATGATGCTTATTAGCATCAAAAGTTTTAAATAGACTATCGATTTAATTATGTGAATCTTTTAGTATTCTAATTAGAAGCTATGTTTTAAGACTGACAAATTTCGTTTTCCTTTATTTATGGGAAATATATTTTTATGACGATACAGGCACCTAAAAATTTTGCAAATATAAAGTACGCTTAATATTAAGCAAAGAGATTTGTTCATTTAAAAATCCATTTAAATTTTTAATTTTTAAAGCATTGTTAATTTGTACTTCATTTCTCGCGAGCTTCGCAAGTTTGCACAAAAGGGCCAATTCTTGATTCGAAAAATCCGTAATTGAGAAAATGTGTACCTAGTTACGTTCTACATATAGCGGCTAGCACGTATCGGGATATCGAGAGAGTCGACAGGTGGATCCAGGTATACGAAAGGCATACGCGCGCGAGAAAACGTGTCCGGCCCAAGGTCGACGGGATGATCTCGCTCCATGAAAAAGAATCATTTCGAATTCCTAACGCGCCGTCTCGTATCCGTGGATTGTCGAAATTTACCATCCCGACGTCACGTTCTCGTCTCGTTCGGGCTTCGCCCGCTCCCGTCGTCCGGCAATTATAAATAGCGGCATTTTAAATTGCTGGAAATTAAGCTCCTATTGAAAATTTCGCTTCATTCGTTCGCGTCATATCCACGACATGCGATATCAGTCTGACTCGATCGCAATTCTCCCGCAACGTTTCAAAACTCACCGTTAATGATCGGTTGCAAGTGATGGCTATTTATCAAGGAAATATCAGTTATATGCTATCAGTTATCAAGGAAATATCAGTTATATGCTATGTTTTCCATATAATATACGAAAATTTTTACCTCTGCTTCATATAATTTATAACTTTTGAGTTGTGACGTAATTTAAATCGATAAGTTGAAAGAGAGAGAAAAGAGAGGGGGGGGAGAGGAGAGGAGAGAGAAAGCGCTTTAAACTTCTCTCTCGATGCTCCAGCAAATAAACGAGTTCATTACAGCCGGTCTTATTAACTGCATGTACGAAGCGGGTAAATACCTGTAGGCGGTAAATAGAACAAAGAAGAGCTTCTTCCAGAGAGGTCTCGGTGTAAGGGATTACCTCCATGGCAGGCGTGCACGTATGGCTGCAATTATCGTTACCCGTAATCGAATTCAGCACGTACCATTCTATGTCAATCGTATCGACAGCTCAGTTGCGCGAGAATACAACGCGAGTTTCTACGAGAAGCGTGCGCGAGTACAATATGTGTAGCAACGACACGAATTCGAGCAAATTAATTGCGCTTAGAAATACGAGAGACGCGCGGCATAATGAACACCCCCCGATAACTTATAATTATATATACTGGCACAATTACGAGTTTCCAACGAAATCGGCTTTCGCGGCGACTTAGGCTAATGCCGCACTTTTGGAGATTATTAAAACTCACCGCATGTGCGAAGAGCGAGAGAATCGGCAGAAGAAGTTTTAATTAACCGCGACTGCGCGCGTATGGAAATAACTCATCCTCGGACTTGAATGCGTCTAACTTTTAATTTTCTACATGGTCTAAGCCATCTAGCAAGTTTGCGGAGGAAAAGGACGCAAGAAATAGAGATTTTCCATATATGCGAATACAGAATTTTCTATCTCATCAAATATGAAATTAATCTTTTTACTGCCTTATTCTACTTCATTTATTTATTTATTAAATATTTCGCATTAAACATTGTGAGTCAGGTATTATGATAGTTTAGTTTCGAGTAAAACTTGTAACATCTCAATTAAACTTAAAATTACACGTTAAAAGCCACTTAGAGTATAAAACCACTTTCGATGTGTAATTTTAGCAATTATTTATATTTCTGAAATTCAATATACCCACTAACCAGACCAGTTTAAAATTTTAGAAATAATAATTACTAAAGCCTTAAATAAATATTGAAAGAATCGATTCTCTCCTTTGTTTTACTTCGCGATACTTATTATTGAGAAAATTCTGAAATAATTTTTCTCGAAAAGAACCATAGAATCCATAAGCACGTTTATCATCGGAACACACGTATAATTTAGAGATTCGAGCAAACGTAGCGAGTGCTCATATATGTACAAACATGCCATATTCTCCCAAGACGCCTCGCAGATTTTGGACACACATTGCAGACGCGAGGATGCCTTTTCATTAAAGTGCATAATCTTCAGGCCGACAGACACTCTCTAGAGATACAACTAGGCAACATGCAAAAGCCAGCTTGCATATCTGTCGTACATGTCGTAGAAAAGGAGGGGAGGAGGATGAATGAGCGAGATATGCTCGTTAGTACTTCCAGAATATCCGGATATTAGTGGATCGCATTGCTCATTAAATTCGAGGGCCTATCCAATTTATCATGCGCTACAAATCAAAACGGTAATTTGCGAGAATAATTTTCCCTTCACGAGAAGCGTGCGAATTCTCGCGATGACGTCAATTTACACTTTAATTAATAGCTTAATTTTTGTACGTATATGTGAGAGTCTGCTGGAAAATATTAGATTAAAGAAAATTTTTTTTCATAATTTTTTTCATAATTTAATGAATAATTTTTTTTATAAAATTCTCTTGCAATTTCTAATAGTACTTACATTTACAATTATTCATTATATATTTTTATAAAAAATTAATATTTTATATATTAATTTTTTTAGAATTATTTAAAATTATATAAAAATAATGTCTTCGAGCTATTTATGAAAAGCATTAAGTTTAATCCATTAAATTTAATTAACAATGTTTAGATTTAAATACTAATTGATAGATTATTTCTGTTTCTATAAGAATAAAATCAATTCATCTGGAAATGAAAAAAATTATTTTTAAAAAATGCAAAGTTTTCTATCAATGTGTATAAAGCTTGCACGTCTTTTGAAACCTTAAACTCGGTAAAAACATATTCTAGAGTCTAGAGATATAATTTTCAATCTAAAAAAATTCACTTATGTTCTCCAAAATGTAATAGCTTTTCCTTTTTTTTTCTATTATACTTTGAAAAGATATTTTGGAATTTAAGTTAAAACATTCTATGTACATATGTGTATGAAAAATGAATATAAAAATGATTTTCCTAGCAAGTCGATTTTACTGAAGCAAGAGACGACACCGTTCCATCCGCACGTTCCGGCAGAATCCGCTTTTCGTTCTATAGGAAGCAAGCGAACTGTTTCTGGAATACTATGTTTGCTTTAATCCCACACACACTCGAATGTGGTATATAAAAGCCTTTTATCTATCGTAACTCTCGAACCATATAACGTACGCGGCCACGGAACCCCGCATGACCGTGTTTATATAAGAGAACACAGAAAATCAACACAAGTTAATCAGGTTGGCCAGGCCGAACACGCAAAAGCCCCGAAGGGGTAAAAAACGAGCGAGGGACAAGGACATCTTCTCTATAATAATTATCTTTACATCAAACACGATACCCTCCGCTACAATCTTTGTACTTCATTCAGCCCCAAGTATTTTGCGAGCTATTAATATTAACGACAGTACAAAGCGAGGATATTTGATCAGGAAATCAGTAAAATAAAAATATATGTCATAAAAAAAGAGATTCTCTTACAAAAATTATTTTAATTAAAGTTTAGCGATTTAATAATTTTGTATTGCACTAAGATAGGTATTTCCAAATTTTTTCAATAACCTTATATTATTATAGTATATACATTTAAAAATTCTTATACAATCTATTTATTGAAATAAAGTTTTTCGACACTGTGCTACTTTCGAAGACCGGCAACTGCGCTTTGGCAATGAGAAATCTGAACATGGGATCGTCGACCGAATGGTTCTAAGCACAGAAGGGACGCAAGGGACATCGAACGATGACGAGAACGACATGTGGAGTACTTTGCGCGACAGTCCAACGGCAGGAGAACGCAATAGCACGCCTATTCCGAGTGCAGCGCGGAACGCGGGACGTGCTGCGCATAACGGACGGACGGCGTCGCGGCGCGTTCTCTAATCGGTTCGGTTGGGGGAGAGAGGGAAGAAGGGCGGAGAACGAGCGTTGTGTCGAGGCGGCCACAACCGGCGTAGGCTAATGTGTTTACAGATCCGCCAATTGTAAACTAAACCGCAATGAGAATGCGCTTTCACCTGCAGCCCGTCGGCCTGCCCTGCGCCAGTTCCTCCATTGCACCCCGCTGATAACACGGTCAGCACACACTGAACGTTCCTACCGTTCGGTTAAGCCCGTCGCCCCCCCCCCTTTACACCTCACCACCGAATTCTTCCACCCGGGCAAAAGTGGATGCGCGTTTCGTCTAAAGCAGATTTGTATGCGCCAGAGCCGGCCATTATTCTCGACTTGGATCGAGCAGCGTGCGAATAAACTTCCTCGTACTCGTATATTTTCGGTGGCCTCGATCTCTTTCACGTTTGCGGCGAGATCCCCGCCTCTCGTTGACGGCTATCGTCGGCTATTGCTCCACGGAACTTGACGCGATCTTTTTCGTCGGACCCTTCGGCAAATCTTTCATGATAAATTCCGTTGATCACGAACCACATTTTTGTCACAATTAGCGCGTATACTACTATCGCAATGCATACAATGTGGTATTAAATTGTTCTCGAAAGAGAGAAGAGCGGATTAACCGAATGGAAATGAAAATTCTCCCTTTCCCCCTCCTCTCATCCTCCCTCACGCGGCTTTTTTCATTTCGTCGTTGTATTTTCGCCGTCGCAGAACCGTTGACGAGGCATTCCGCGTGGAAATGGATCTCGTCGGAGCAGCACGTTTCAATAGTTTTAATGCCAGTTGCAGCTGCTAACTTGTACAATGCCGTGGGACAGCGACTGAGAGAGCACTCGCTTTGGCACAAACGCCACGGCCCCCCACAAGTGCAACTTTTCTCTTCAATTTAATTCCGGTCGCTCGACGCCCGTCTCCGAATACGTCAAGTATCGAAGGATTTCAACGCGCTTTCACATGACCGTTTGTAGAGGATAACGAACGACGGCGTTTCAACAAACGGGGACAGTAAAGAGGTCAGAAATGATTTTACAGAAAACGGTCAGATTTGACTAGTGCCATTCCGGCGATTTGGAAAGAGCAGAATGCAACGTCTTCACGATGCAGAACGATCCGATAGTGCTCGCAACACTTTGACAGACCGACGCCGAGAACGTGGAAAATGAAATCCCTACAAATTCTAATTAGAATCCGGCACGCATAGTCAAGTCGATCTCGTTACATCGCGCATTCGAAGAGTACGAGCCAAAGTTTCAATTTCAGTCTCCAACTCGCCTCGTTCGACATCGTCGTTGCGTTACAAGAGTAGTTTCAAACTCATTCGCCGTAGCCATGGCCGGCTCGCCGAGTACTATTCGCGAGCATTTTCCTTGGAAACCCGATTCACGGAGACATGAATTAATGAGGAACAACACTGATGAATTATACCGTCTCCGTTAAACAAGAAGATAATAAACGTTTGGCCAGCAGTGCAAATAAGGCGTTTCGAACAATCCATCAATGATAAAAATAATAACGAACGTGCACAATCAAATTTGGATTTTCGACGAAATTTATCGACAAGTTTTGTTAACAATCTCGTGATGTTAATGTATCGGCTCTTGATTCTCGCGAGCAGTACGACGATGCAACGTCGGATGGAGTTTTACGTAATCTCATGTATTCTCTGGATACACGAAATCTCACTCTCAGAACAGCAAATGGAAGTCAACGAAGCGAACAGGTAGGACGACGAAATTTTCGCGTCCGCACGTAGCAGCGTCCGGGGCCGGACGTCGCAAGTAGTACGTTCTAATTTCTTCGCAGCGCCGGCAGTATTTTCTGTTTACGCCGACTGCTTCTACGCGATGTGCAGCAAAATCGATATGTTCATGCCACTCCCTAGCAAAATACGGAGTCGGAATATCCCTCCGGTGCAGCGACGACACGTCGCGTTCACGCGACCGCGCTAAATGCAATCTGCCAACAATAAGGTATAACAGTGCGCTCCCGCGTAAACTAACAGCGTGTATCATGATAAAAGGAGGTCTTAGACCCCTGTGTGCGACTGTACAAACGTGCTTCGCAATGAATATACAATCGAATCTATTGTCTTATTATTTTACTTCGTTAGACAATGTGTTGCTGCACATCTCGTTTTTTCCTCGTCGTTAGCTTATATTGTTTTTAAAACGAAGCTAGCGCGTTTTCAATATTTGGAAAAGAAAAAAATTACAGGAAAATATATGCACTGAGCAATTTTGTAATTTTCTCTTTCGCTTCCGATCCAAATAAATATATTGCGGATCGTAAAACGAACACGGTATTGAAAAGGAGATACGCGACACGCGATACGAATCATCCTAAATAAATTGGAGCTTAATATTAAAATCCTTAATCAATAACTCACGCTCTTTAAAACCTTCATTAGTAACAATTACGAAATCTTTCAGTCTCGCGCAATTCATTGCAATTGGACGAGCAAGGTTTGCTCCGATTTGGAGCGTATGCGTTATTGATCCGGACGCGAGTATATGGGACGTCCTCTTTGACATACGCTACGTGGATGTAAAACTACGTCCACGTTTCCTCCGCGTTTAATAACGCAAAATACGATCTTTGAACCCATTACGACTACATGGAGAGATTGAGACATATGATCTTTCGTTATTTTATTGCAAACCTCTGAACAAAATGTACCCGCTAAAAAGACATATGGTATATTCAATCTACATATTTTTCTTATATCTCTCTACATTCCAATGGAGATCTGATTTTTATCAAATAATCAGTGATTCCCGTATCATAATAAATGATGCTAATTCAGTTAAACGAAAAATTAATAATATTGATTGTGATGTTGAACAAAATAAAATAAGTTTATAAATAATTACGACAACTTTGCTTTAAAGCTTTCGTTTCGGAATAAATTGAGGTCATTCATATAATTAATTTGAATAATTTGAGCAATATTAATTAATATTATATCAGTTTAGGCTAAAAATTTATATGAAATAAACTTGTGCTGTCAATATTTACATACGTAATATATTTCTCCAAAGAGCGTATTAATTTTTTACCAAAATAAATGAAAAAGATTCAGTAAAAATAGCTTTACATTCATTCAGTCATTCAAAAATAGCTTTATAACGAAGGTAAATGGTATTATAAAAAGATTTTCAATATTTAACAAAATAACCAACAGGCTTTAGTTTCATTAGTTTCCACGGGAATCTCTGATATTTACCAACCATTTCCTTAAGACTAGAGGATCGTGAATCATTATTTACCGAAACGCGGTATTAATCCTGCTAAAAAAAAGATACCACTCCAATTTACGATATTTACAATGGAATTACTTTTATGAAAGAAATTGTTACAAACTTTTTTCTCAAAAATTCAATTGAAATATATATTAACGGTACGTTTATACGATAAATTTTATGTAAATAAATATATAGTAAAAATATTACTAGCCCATAATTAACATATATTAATATGCATTAAAATTTGTTTTTGAGAGAAAGAGAAAAGACGAAATTTAAATAATAAGTAGGTTTTAAAGATATAATAATGCGGAAATACTCTCTCTAACTGAGTTACGTTATCTTATTTACGCAAACGTAAGCCGTCATCGTCAGTCACGCGGATAAATTGAGGCTGTCACGATAAAATTCTATAGCGTTCGTCACACATTCTCAATCGCTCACAGTCACGATTAGTGCCAATTACGCACAATTTCGCACGGGCACGATATAGAGAAAGACGATTAATGGGAGCCGGGGTGCGGGGGTGATGCAGTGGCGTTCGCCGTCGCGGCGAGTTTCAGACGTTCAAGTAATCGCGCGCCCGCGCCGTGGCGCAAACACAGACATGATTGCTTGACGCGGCCCGACGCAGCACAAGAGTTACGGATAAACGGCGAAAACGACCGTCCGTTTTGTCACGGGAGACAAACGGGCTGGAGGAAAAGCGCGAGCGGAGCGAGCTAGCACGCGGAGCTACGTCGTTGGAATAACGATGTCGAGATTGCACCGAGCGATGTGCGTTCCGGGCTTTTGTGGCTTGTCGTTATCGCGACGCGAGTCAAACACCAGCGCTTTCGTTTCGGCCCGATCGATCGACGTGCGTGTAATGAGATTACGACAGGTAATGCGTCGTTATAAGGTAAGAAGGCGAAGGATCTCAATTCCGAGATTGCCAATCCGATTATCTGGACGTTGATCGTGAAATGTGAATAATAATTTATATCTAACGACATTGAAATGAGAAAATATCATTACGCTCGATTGCTATATACCTGATAGAAATAGAAACTAAAACGTTAGATTTATAATAAAATTAATTAATTCATTAAGAGTCATTAAGAGAAAAGTAATACTGTCAATAATGAAATTGTTTCATAATTTTATTTGTGAATTATGGATATGATTAGGGATATAAATTCCATCAGTTATTGTTCATATACGCGTCATAGATTTCTTTTAAATCGCATTTCGTTTATCAAGTTGCATTTTATATCGCCTAAATAAATGGTAAATATGAGAGAGACAGCAAGTAGTATTATGTAGATAAAGATTTTGCCCCTAGCGTTCACCATGTCACCGCACAACTCTTCGTGACATGAACATTCATGGTTTTACGTGAAAAATGAGGTGAGGACACGGGTCATAGACACGAGAACTGCAAGAGAAGAAATCGTATATTGCGACCTACATTCGTACCTTTTGTACCAACAAGGCGCAAAGAATAGCGCGTGCATGCGCTCTCTCTCTCTCTCTCTCTCTCTCTCTCTCTCTCTATTTCTCGAATTTATTTTATCTCTTGAATTTATTTCGTGCTTGTAAGAGGATGCAAACAGCAACCGCTCAACCTCTAGACGTCTTGCTTTCCACTGAAGAGAGAGGAAAAAAAGGATGTTTCGCCACCCCTGAATACACGGCGGTCTCGCGAGGGGAATATCGAACGGCATTGCCGAAGCCATTGCCAAAACTCGTGGCGCAAACAGGCCCTCGAGGAAACGGAGGAAGTTCGGAAATACGCAGCAAGTTGATTTTGGTTCAAAATTTACTAGAAGGAAGAACGCGTGAAAAGTCCGATGTCTTCCTCAATATTTCTCATATTACCGAGAAAAATTATTCCCTTTCCTTTTAAATGTTACCGTCTTCATCGAAATATTTTCGCATGAATTGTAAGTCAAAAGTCCATGTCAGTAACTTTGAAATAAAGTTTAAAAAACAGAAATAAGAGCAAGTCGTTTTTCTGACGTAAGTTACGAATGAAAAAAATTTCATCAGAGATAAAGAAATATGAAGAAAATTTTTTCTCATTTCTCGCGTATTATTGCATATGCGGGACTTTTTAGTAAACATTCTTCCCATAAAATTATGAAAATTCAATCGCAATGTAATTTTGAGTAATCACCGTTTTATTTCCAAGGTGTTGGCGTCAGATATGCATATTCGAGTCATTCGTCCATGTTGATTTTACGATTCTATTAATTTAATGTTGTAATGCAAACACGCATTGAAAATTAGATAATCCTACTTAACCGTAAAATGTATGGAAACCGCGAAAATGTGAATTGTAGTATTATTCATGAATGATACTGTTTTGCAACTATTACATCCTTTACACATAATTTTTCGTGATTACGCCTACCTTCTAATGGGCGGAATTGTTAATTTGTAATATTATTATTTAAACGAAACTGCATGCCGCGATGTATGCTAGGCAACAACATATTCAAATTAAACTCAGCTATATTTGCACGCGCGTATCTCGCATGGCCAGAGAGTTACGCGAAACACAATTCCTTGCGCCATAAATAGGATATATAGGCCGAGTAATCTAATTAATTAGATACGATATGTGTAACAACGTCACATTTCATACAAATGTTCCCCAGCTTTTAGTTACGTATGTTGCGTAACGCACGCAATCGTTGCATTTATACCCCCGTTACGCTTTACACCATCTATTCTTGAATCTAACAGAAGAGATCGAAATTACTTTTTGTACTGGAGCAAAATCTTCTTTATGGGCAATGTGGTACGTCGTCACAGAGAGAATGATGCAACAATAAAAACTGTTTATGCGTTATAAAAACACAATTGTAACTTGCAATGGATTTTGCGAGATACAGAATTGTATTCTTGGCACACGCGATGTAGATTCTTATCAATTGTTGATTATCGAGACAACAAGGGCAATGTTTCGCGCGTATTTCGTAATATGAATTTATTACGGAATAAAGGGAATAACATCAAGTGGTGGCAATACAAACTTGGAAAAATTTAAAGATATGCTAATATTAGAAATAAATTTTTTTTCACGCAACGAAACCTTAGGCTTTTTTGTTCGAAACATGTTTTTAAGAATACTTCAAACAGTTAAAATAGATATCTTTGAAATATATTCTCAAGTAAACTAATATATATTATGTAATATTTATCGTATTCTAAATGATTATATTTTATAATACATATTTTATGCACGTATTACATTCTACATGTTAATATGATTCGTAGAGATAATAAAAAAAATTAATGCAACACAATATGAATAAATATAATGTAAACAAATGTGTATTTTCTAAAAATATTTAAAATATGTATTATAAAATACATATTCATATGTGTGTATGTACATACATATATTTATTTTGTCGTTGGCTGATGTCTTTCAACTCTCAAGTTCCCTCGTTGCACTCTCACAATACTCACTCGCGAAAATGCGGTTAATTACGATTGCGCGCACACTAATTACCAGAATACGATGATGGCCGGACGGTTTAAATGGCATTCCCGACGTCCGCCGCATCACGCAACGCGGATTTTGCCACATCGTGACGGACAGAATAACACGAATCAAATACGATTGCACAAAGCTACGTTACGATATTTCTCCATTGGTGACTAATTTTTTAAGACTAATCATTCTCAATTAATCGGATACTTCACGGTTGTTACAATCTCGCATTGATATCGCGTGACACAATTAATGAAGTCGATTTAACGATTATTTTAAACGCGGTAAACCGCTCGAAATACATACAACCACAAGTGTCGCGTATTATAAACGCATAAATCCGTAAAATACGCGAAATATTATTAACAAAAAATATATCGTTCCCTTTATGCCAACACCATAAATGTGCGATTCGATAAATTTTGAAAATTTACAATTGAATACAAAATGTAATCGTATAAAATGAATCAAGCTTAGAGTATAATAATTGTCGCCATGCCACGTATACATTTATCGTTTTAACATAGGAATAAAAAAAAGCATTTATCACACTTCTTTACTTAAAAAGTGAAAATTGGAATATTCATGGTTTTGGCATAAAAGGGACAATATCACGAATTTATATTATTTGATCCAACAGTTAGTCTATTATTCCATGCAGTATATACGAAAATTATACTCATTGTCAGATCGATAAAGGTTCAAAGCGCGATGCAAGATATATTCTCCGAACTTAAATATCCGTTAAAGGCATAATCAGCATCGTGATGTATAAATACGAAATGATAACTTATAATTTCCATCCTCATTATGACTTTAATTCTTCAAAGAAATAAATCGAGCGAAATAATGCCTCAATAAATAAGCGTCGAAGTTTGATACGAAGTTTATATGACGTTAATTGCTGAAATTAATTTATCCCGTGGGTTGATAATCACTAATTGTTCGCAGGAAATGTTTCGCGTTTCGAACCGCGACGATATACGGAGCAGCGCGACGATGCTACCTGTCCGCTGCGAGTCTCACTGTACGAATGGTAGCGCGGCGACCTTGCGTAAACACGGCATGCTGCACGCCGCAATAACAAACACCAAGGCTGAGCGCGTCAACAGAGAATTATTCACATTGTCTCGAAATTGTCTGCGACACTTTATAAAATACAATCACGCCGATAAATGTATATTCTATTCGTTCGAAAATCGCATTAATGTTGCAAAATTATAATCCAATATTATTTTTTATTAAACATAACAATGTCGTAATAAATAATAATATTTCGTAATTTTTAATTTTAATAGTTTAAAAATATATTCTTGGATTTCAAGACATAATTTTCATAATTAAATCGATTGTGCGATTATGATGTAATGAATATCAAATTGATTCTTAAAGTTTATTAAATTAAATTGTTAATTAAATCATATCGTGTCTCGAAATTTTAGCTGCATTTTTAATTATAACTTTAAATAATCGGCCTAAGATAATAAGAAGATTAATCTATAAATATTTAATTTTTCTTCGTTTAATTCATTTTTATTTATTATACATTTTATCTGTTTCAATTTTTTTATACTTTACGCTTTTAATATTTAATATTTAACGATTGCTTTTTTACGATTTATTGAAAAATAAATTTGACCAATGTACACGGTTCGAAGCAATTAATATTTTTACTCGAAAAATCTGTGTTAAATTTTTTGTAGGAGACTTTTTAAACATTCGTTTATATTTACAAAACAAGCACACATTTAATTTAATAATGCAATGCTTTAAAAACATATTTTATCTTTAAATATGCACGTTTAAGTCATAACCTTGATTAATATTGCTTAGTCCAAAACTATCGTCATTTCATTAGAAATTCATGTACCCAAGAACTGGCAACTGCATCGACTTCCGAAAGTCACTAAGTACGAAACGTTGACGCGCATATCTCTCCCGTCGATGAGCAAACACATAGGTCGTATATATAAATCACAAAAGTTTCAGGATTATGGTTTAACGCTCTCACGAGTCAGGTAAAGACAACGGGAGGAATCTCGAAGCGTTATCACGTTCTCGCGCATGCAAATCACCTGCTAAATAAAATTTCCGACGATCTCATCGTGAAAGACATTGTCACGCTCGCATTAAAACGAAATCTATTTCCGTGCCATTATTTGACGAAGCGATAGAAAAAATAAACAGGAAGCGTCGCGATAGAGCGGGATGCCTTTAGCAGGGAGGAAAAGCTAAAAGTTTCGGAGGCACGTACTGTCGCCATCGGTCTGCGGGGATGGTAGTAAAAGAAGCGCAGAAAGCGAATGAGAGAGAGAGAGAGAGGGAGAGGCGGGGGAAAGAACTCGACCAGAGAATGGAGAAGAGGGACCACGAGAATGAGGGAGAAAGAGGGTGAGATAGAGCAGAATGGAGAGATCTAACCCATATCGGAGTAGTGGTAGTACTCCCTCTCGTTGTCGCCGGTCGTCGTCGAAGCGAAAGCGTTCGATGAAAAAGTCGTTCGTCGGCGCCCGCCAGTCTGGCCAATATTTTACTATCCAACAGCATCGCCCCGGTTCCGCCTGCTTCCAGTCCGTCTCCGTTGCATCACCCTCTCTCTCTCTCTTTCTCCCTCGCGCCAGCATTATCCGCAGCTTCCTCCTCGCTGGGCAAAAGGCACCGAAGGACGGAGAAAGGACGGAAAAGAACGGGACGGAAAGGATGGTGACGGAATGGTTCGCGGCCGACAAATATGTTCCATCATCCGGATCGTGCACAAATATCCAGGGGAGCCGAATGATCCGCGCAACGTCGCGATAAAAGGGGAAAACTTTTGCGGTTGCTGCCGCACCTTAATCTCCACACGGAGACGAAAGATAAGACTCGAGTCGTGTGAGGTTCTCACGCGAAAATACGAAGAAATATAGGTTTCTGTTGTGCGAGATCTCCAAGTTTCCCGTGACTCGGCGTTAAGACTCGTTACATATGGGATCGGTAGACGGTACCGCCGGTCTGGTATATGTTACTGCATTTATCGCCATTACACCTGCGGTCGTTCCTTGCGTAGAGAATTTACTCGAGGTTTACGATACGATAGATACGTACTGCTCTCTCACGGAGCGGCAGGTTTTATCGTTGTCAATATTATATTGCTCACGGATCTTGATTTACGTAATAAACTCTTCGAGTTTCTGAGCTGAACTCAAGTATCCAGATATCAATAGTTTCCGAGTTATGAGCGATTGAAACTGAAAAACTTGGCGAAACGAGTTAAAACGCAATAAGACAGTGAGAAACTTATTGTTCAACTTCAAATAGATTTTATTTTGCCAGTATCGTTATTAATGATCAACTAACAAAATAGGTTTGATGTGTTTAACGTGAGAAATTCACAACAAATTTACAACAAATAATAGGAAACTTCTCTCGGGAGAATTCGATGATATATATGACAAATACGTGAAATGTTTTATTAAAATTAGGGTCAAGTTGTTTCTAAGAAAGCATTGTCGACATAGATATATATATAGTACGTTAAAATGGCCAGAATATAGAGGTAGAACGTAATTTTGGATAACGAAATTTATGGCACACAACGCTGCATTATTCGAATTTATACGTCAGTCATTGTTAATTAAGAGTAGTTAATTAAGAGCGCGGATAATGTCACGGTACGGTAACCAGACATTCCGCGGCGCTTTTCAACTTCGCGGCAGGTGGAAGCGAGATAAGATTTTCGCGCTCGGTGGGAAGCCTCGCGTATAGGAAATTTATTCGCGCGTAACTCAAAAGTTTGTTTCTAAAATCAATTATACGGCGGAAAACTGCTTAAACGATCAAGATCGATCGAAGTCTCGACTTCGCGATCTTCTCTCATTTTACACGATCCGATTGTGGTACATGCTTCCGGAATTTTCCGGAAAAGTCATTTTCGTCCATTGAAAGAGCGTCCTTTCCAAGAGGGAAAGTTTTGGGGAAACTGCGCCGGTTCCGCGAGCATGCGAGACTACAATGACGGAACAAAACTTGTGCGCAGTTTCTCGATCGCTCGGCGGAATCAAACCTCGAAAAGTAGATCCCAGGGGACGATAATGGTTACCGAATAGCGATAGCCCTTGGGATTAATTTTACAATCGGTCACACGATTATTTTACCGTGCCGCGAATCGGTCTCACACGAATTCTTCTAATCGTATATCAAAAAGTTGTAAGGCAAATGGAGAAATAAAAATTATAAAAGCAGCCAAAGATATTATTTTGCGAAAAATCAAAACTACATTATATTTTATTAAATACCATATGTGTGTTAATATATAATTGTAATCTCTTTAAAATACGTGAAAAACATTTTGTAATAAAAAAGTAATGAAGTATTAAAACGAGTCACTCAGTCGCGCATAAATCTTTCAGAACATAAATTTTAATAAGATGCAAATGTAAGCTGATGCGTTACATCGATTTAACAAAATCTCCGAAAAACTGGGCGTGTACGAAACGCTCTCGAACAAACGGCTCAATTTACGACGACACGAATCATCTGGGTCGAACTCACGAAAAGTAGGGTATAACTCCAAGAAACGCGAAATAGATGCGCAAACAGCCAATACGGTTAACCCCTTAAGCCAGTAATCGATATTCCTGGCGATCAATGCCGCCTCTCATGCTCGGCCGTGGGTCGTCCGCGATAGAAGGAGCTACGTTTGGAAAATTGGAAAACTATCGGTTGCCTGACGGGGCGAATCACTACGAAGACAAAGGGCCGACGAAACTTGGGCTACGGAAAATGCTTTTGCCAATTTAGGGGTTGTCAGCCCGCTGAAGGACGGCGGCAAATAAAGCCAGATATGCGCCTGACACTTGAAAATTTCGAGTGCCGTGAGCGCGAGACGAGAGGCAAAATCCCTTTATGAACTTCCTAACGTACTTCGACGCATACTTTTATGAAATGCGACGGGAGGATGCGATGCGGAAATAGCCGAAAATAGCCTGGCTACGGAAAAAAGCTTTTCGCGATACTTTCGATGGCTTTGCTCTGCTGTGAGTCGTCGATTGTGAATGTTTATAAAATCGTGACTTGAAAAATATAACGGTAGAAGAGAAAGTTCATCTACTAGTTTCGTAAGTGGCAATTACAAGATTACAGAATTAATTTATAAAAAAACGCACTTAGGGATTCTCAAAATAAAATTTCTTCAATTTTGATTTATTTTTGACGGGACAAAATAATTATTTATAGGCAAATGTAAACACATGATAAACAATCAAAATCCATATATAATTTTTAAAAAATGCACTTTCAGGTGCTGATAATAAAATTTTTCATTTTTTATTTTTTTGCAAAATGGATAAAAAACAATTATTTATGGGCAAATGTGGACAAATTGTGATCAATTAAATCCCGTATCAATTTTGTAAAAATTCACATTTCGAGATGCCAATTTCACAAACTTGATTAAAGCATTGCTGTTTTCATTATTGATTTACAGTACGGACTGTGCGATTCCTATTCTATTCGTATACAAAACAGGGTCCTAAAAAATTAGTGATATAGCAAATGGCTCGCGAACTACTTCTGTTTTATCTATAATATGAATATCACAGAAAAAGGCAGTTATTATGTTACATTAGGGCGTGTTATCCTTCTTTTACATTGAGAGACACTTTCGACTTGCCTCGCGCAGTCCATACTACAAGTCGATGGCTGTTACATCCCGGCAAAGATGCGCTTTTGCCACAATATTCGCACCTAAGTGCAAAAATGTACTGCGCCTGGTGTGCTCTCTTGCCTACAAGCCATAAACAATAAACTCACCGAGCCAAGGTATCGCCGAGTGTACGATCGTAAGGCGAATGGATGTGACACGGCGAGAGTTGGCAAATGTTGCCTAGAGGTGTCAGTCGACATTCCCGACATTCCTACCACCTGCCGTGTTGGAGGCGATTTGCTTCACCTGTCTCTGCTGCAGTGCACGGTATGCAAACGGCGGTATTCCATAATCCACGATTCCGCGACGTCAACCGCGACGAGATGCCGACAATTCGCAAAAAACCTAACGAAGGCACGGAATTGACACGGATAAGTAAAAACCTTTTGTAGACCGGCTTGTTAATTCAGAAAATGTCAAAGTCAGGATTACGTGACGTTCTCTTTGATAGAAAACACGCAAAGGTGGCAATCGATATAAAGAATAAAAATTAGATTATTATATTTGTATTGAATGAATAATAGAAAAATATAGCGCAGAGTATTTTAATCAAACTTTCTCTCTATCGTAAAATTATGACATAAAATATGAAAAAGTGAATGAAAACATAAATCAATGACATGAAACGTAATAATTGTATATATAGACGTGTCGAAAATGTCAATAAAAAAACATGTAATAAATTGTACACATACATATATTTTGCTGGAATTTCTTCTCAAGTTTTAGATCGCCTTGCCATTACTAAGATTATATCGCATATTTCATCCACTACATTAACGTCGAAAATATTCTATCGCCTGAACTTGTGCTTCAGTAAATATCGATGGAAAAACAACGAAGACGGGGAGGGGGGGGGGGAAGAAACTCGCGAAGTAGCAGTCTCTACATCGCGGTAACTGCCGTTCGACAGAAACTTGTGCGAATTTCCGGAGCCGAAACGCGGTAAACTTGACTTCAAACCGATCTAACCGAATTTTGAGTTAGGATTAACCCGATGCATTCGATTGGAAAATTATAGATACCACACTCGCCTCGAGAACGAACATCACGTACGGAAGCGATCGGCCAACTTCGAACATCAATGTTACTGCCGCGATTAGGGAAACGGACAGACGATCGGAAAACCGCCGAAATTGTCGCGGTCATCGCGAAGTTTCTCAATTACAGGGAACGAACGAGACGTCTCCGCGAAATATTTCACAATGTGGAAACAAATCCAGTTGCAGCGAATCTTAACTTTGTGCCGGTAACCACAGCCAGAATCTTCGGTGAAACGAGAGAGACGGAGAGAGAGAGAGAGAGAGAAACGCGCCGTGAATTTATACGCGCGCGTGCGTTTGTCTCGCGTCACGTGATGTGTCCCGTCGAAGGGAAAATGGGCATTCCACGAGAACCCGATCGAAAATCACAACTTTACGTCGAAAACATTGCCCCGCGTTACGTTGCATCGCGGAGAACTGTCAACGCGCGATGAAAAGTGCAAGCTACAAACAACTGCGTTGTACTATCGACACCGCGGTGGTATAAAAAAACATTTAAATCTCCCTCTCTCTCCTTCTCTCTCCATAAAATAAATTCTTTTGTCTCGCTGTCGCGGCCTGACGCCCGACCGAGTCCTCGGATGCAGTCATATCGATACGCGGAGCATCGATCGCGTTCGGGGAAAGCTATATGCAACGACGTGATTTATGCGACCGTACGATTTATGCTATGTACATTCCGTATTCTAAAATATAATTCTCTGCACAAACAGTTCGTGCACGGTATGAAAGATTACGATGTATTTCCATGTAAATTTAATTTAATCCGACATTTCCGCGGCAGCGCTATCAAACCCGATGCGCGAGCGCATGCATGTCGGATTAACTATGTAATGATATCTTAGTAATACTTAATATCCCAAATTTGCGTTAATTCATTAAACACGGAAGATATATATATATATATATATATATATATATATATATATTTTATATTTATTATAATATATATATTATAATAAATATAAAACATAAAGAGATATACATGCAAAGACGGATAGATAAAATATAAAATATAAAAATAAAAATGAGTAACTGACTAAAGACTCTCGACATGGGCAACTAACCATGTTTGACTCTCAAAGCCCACTTTTCATTGTTTTCGTTAATTAAAATATAAAAATTATATCCTTTTACGTTGCTTCGTTTAGTCTCAGAATGTAACGACATCAGAATGTAACAAAAACAAGTGCTCTGCATGTAATATTAAAATGTTAAACTCGAATTTAACTGTCATTCTTCGTAGCATCAAAACATTTTAAAAGAGAATCATAAATTATCCTAATTTTCGTAACAAAATTTTCATAACAAGATTTAAAGTTATCGTTTTATCTCGTATCGCGATGCAAATTCTGTAAAACAAGATCCATATATTCAATTAAAAACTATAATTCACGAAACTTGTTGGAAGTTGTTAAGACATACATTTTTAAGCTGCATCACTCGCATCACTCGTGAATTATCGCGTCGAAATGACGAAAGTGACGAAAGAAGCAGACAATCGCTCGCAGAGCGCTTAGCTTCAAATACAAAATCTCTATTAAAGGAAGCTCATCGCACCAAGAGCCGGCCGTATTTTCGCCACGCGTTTCAGCGTTAAACACGGCTGCGTAGCTCCTACATCAACGTCCCATTCAACGTCACACAGTGACGTTGAATGGGATTCTCATGCCGTACGAATGAATCAACAAGCTTTTCGGAATTGGACGAGCGTGCGGCGTTTAACGTTAAACGATCAGGAGGTAACACACAGAGCGCCGGGAGGAGGAGAAACGTACGATGAGAAAGTAAGAATATACAACACGCGACAACTGTGCTTAACTGCACTTAACTATACACACACCCGTTTACCTTCAAGGCACTGGGTCACACACAACTGTTTGCCGAGGATCGATAGACGGCGGATTCTTTCGCGTTTACGTGCGGATAATCGATTCGCCGGTGTACGTATACAGCGAGAAACGGCACACGCGTGGATCCGGGATGATCGTCCGCCGCGCCGGGGCGGCATACGATAAGGGACCATCCAAGTCGATTATTGGAACTGCAAATCGCGGAAACGCATAACGATGCCCGCAATAACTCCGGGAGGACAGGCGGTCCCATTATTCGCGCTCGGAAGCTCCGCGAGGCCGACAATTCTTATCGTTTCCTCGCCCGAGCGGTTACTACGTCTCTTCCGTCGCCGGTTTCACCCTCCCCCATCCCCCCCCCTCGCCTGTCCCCCGACACACGCACACAAAAGAGAGAGGTACTCCGAGTTTTACGCGATGTCTCCTCTCGGCGACGGTGCATTCAGACGCGCCGGTAAACG
Organism: Tetramorium bicarinatum; assembly: GCA_928718305.1. Classification (NCBI taxonomy): domain Eukaryota; kingdom Metazoa; phylum Arthropoda; class Insecta; order Hymenoptera; family Formicidae; genus Tetramorium; species Tetramorium bicarinatum. The sequence continues at coordinate 16,470,645 of OV788324.1, forward strand.
GCGACAAGTCGCTAAGAGACTCGAGATATTTATGCGAAATGTTTCGCGTAAATAGCGCGGCGGCCGTGGAACGAACGGCTCTTGTGCGAGTTTGTGGCTTCAATGCCGATTGCTATATAATACTACAAGAAATACTACCTATTATTTCCGAATTATGCCAGATTAATCTGGTAAAGTTGAAAGAATAAACTTGTGATTTTATTGGAAGTGCAATTAAAACGTGCGATGAGAGAATTCATCGACAAGTAAAAAAAAACCCTCCCAAAAGTGTGTTTTCTTCCTTTTTCTTCTTTTAATATAATCCTACGAGATATTGCGCATAACTGGAAACTGCAGGAATGTACAAATTAAGTTGAGAGCGTAAGTTTTAAAAACACGTTTCGCGATGGTAAAAGGAGAAACCAGAAATTCTGAACAGGAAAAAAACAGAAATATATATTACAATGTTATTTGAATTAGCAAATTCAAATAAGAGATCAGATATAAAATTAACAGTAAATTGATTTTCTCTAGTAATTCATATCTGACAACTTTTCAAAAATATTTCTGAATGTTAGAATTTCTTTAAATAGAATTTTTCTGATAGCTTTTCTAATTTAATTTGTCCAGAAATCGCCACATTAATCGAACAACAATAGAGAGGTTCTATTGAAAGAAACTTTGTGTATTCTCGCATTTGGTGCTTCCGTGCACGCCACCTCGCAGAGTTGTGTTCTATTTTCCCTACGGTCTCATGCTGATTTCGAATCAATCAATGTTACCAGCGCCTTGTCTCGTGTAGCACCAAACTTGGCGACCAGGTTGTTTCGGACCCCGCGGTGCAACCTGGTGCAAAGCAGCACGCGAGGAAACCGCCGGCAAAGGCACGCTTCGTGCTTGCCCCGCGGGGCTACGAGCTCAAAACCGGGCGCATCGAAGGCGTTAACGGTTAACGAAGAGAAAGTCGCTCGTCTCGTTTAGCACATCCGAAATTCAACGAAGGGAAGAAATTATAGAAAATATAGGACTCCTTGGTATATTTTGCGCAAACGCCGGCTACGTTGCAGGAAACGCAGAAAGGGCGGAAACGGGTGAGAAGAGCGTTCTCGCGCCTTAGCCCCGATCGTCCGGAACAATCGCGAAGGGTTGAACGGAGGGATGACGGATTTCTGATACCGATAACGCGCGAAACGTAATTCGATCGCGCTTGAACGTGTGCGTGCGTGCGTGCGTGCGTGCGTGCGTGCGTGCGCGACCCGCGCGCAAAATAAACAATTACGTCGAATAACCCATATTTCAGTCGGAATCCAGTTACGCGAAAGTAAGAGCCACGTACACTCCGCGTTTCTCTGCGTAACACGACTGTACGCCCGTAATTGTATATTACAGCGTTCCAATCGCAGGTGCGTGAATCTCGACCGATCGCGCGTACGTTCACTCGTAATTTTGTAACGAAATCACGGGACAGCCCGAAAAAGAGTCCGTATCTTACGAAAGGCATTCCGGAAAAATCTCTCAGATAAAATGCGAGCGCAAAGTGCTCGCAGAGAAAATTAGATTCATAATATTTTCCAACGCGATTAAATATTCATTAAATTTTAATCAATTTCTTGAGTTAGATAAAAATAATATTTTACTATTTTTAACTACCGTATGTATCGAAATTATTATTTTAACAACGTGTAGTTAATGTGTAGTTAACATGTTATTTAAGTTTGTTTTAGTCAATTATTAATGGCATATTGTATAGTCGCAGTGGCGACCAAGGAATAGATAAAACAATTCAAATTCAACATAATTTGATGTTACGAATTTAAGAGTGTAATGTCCATTTCTAAAAATTTCAAATCAAGTTTAATGTCGGTTTAACTTACTTTTTTTTTTTTTACTTTTAAAACTAGACAAAGGTAAAAGGTAAACTGAGATAAAAATTAATCTACAATGATAGAAATAGATGTTAGATACCATGTATCACAAACCCAAATATAAGATAAATACTCTAAAGATAAATGTTTAAAAATAGAATCTAAAAAAATCTAAAAAACGTCCGGACATTCTTCAGAAATCTGTGATAAATCGTCATTGTAATGCAAACATTTTGAAATGCCCGTTAATTCGTCGTTTGCTGAACACTGTTTCACAAATAACAAAAGACGCACGCACAAGGTCTAAATGCTGAATATAAATCATGGATAACGATCGTGATTGTGAACTTGTGCTAAATATCTGACGAAATAACAAAGTGATATCAAAAGGTCATACATAAAAGATTTCACGGTAAATCGATCGCTATAACGGTGATCCAGAAATACGGCAGAGTAATCAAAATAGTCTCGAATATACGTTTGACGTAATAATATTTCATTTACGGTACAGACGGTACAAGCAACTGTACGAGCACTCCGAATACGAATGCCGGGGCACCGCTACTTTCTCCCCCGATCGTCAAGGCGCTTTCGTGGAAAAACCACAAGGCGCCAAGTTTCGTTGCAGCGCGCAACTTCGAATCGATGGAATCCGCGGTTTCCTTGACATGAAGAGAAAGAGAGAGAGAGAGAGAGAGAGACCTTGGATTTCGTGGGGGAGGCGGACGGTCGAAACGACGACCAAAAAGTTGTTTCGTAACAATTCGCAACGGCGTAAGCGCCACCCTTCGGCGCAGAGTCGCCGCTGTTATTATTGCCGATTGTGACACTTCGCTCCTCTCTATCAATATTCCATCCCGCTAACGAGCGAGCGCGCGTCTCGCCCCGCGGGGCACGTCGGACGAAGGGTTACGGTTCGCGGATCGGGCGAACGTTCGAGACGGACTGGGCGTCCGTCGTCGCGTGTCTCTCTCTCCTCCGCGCGAGCCGGGAGGGAAAAAAAAAAAAACCTCGGAGCGGCCTGTCAACCTGTCGTCGCCCGCGTAATCCGCGACGACGGGAGGGTGTCGCGGCGTGAAACTGTAAAACACTGCAGTCACTCACCTCCTCGGCGAACTCGAAGTCCCCGTCGAATTTCCTCTTGGACCTCACCCCCGTGGCCAGCACCAGCAGCACCGTGGCCGCGAGCATCCACGAGAATCGCATGGCTGAAGCCGCGCCGACGGGTTCTCTCTCCGTGTCCTCTCCTCCTTATCCCCGGAACCGTCACTTACTTCACCGCGGAAGACGCTCGCGCGCGCGGCGCGACGAAGGGAGCGCGAGAGACGGAGGGAGCTGAAATCGGCACACCGTCGGGAAACGTTAGTACGGAAGGGTTAAAAATAGTCGGGGCGGCTCGACGCGGACGACGCAACCGATGATCGACGTCCGGCGTACGCGAAACTCCGACTTGCCGTGTCTGTATATGTATTATTATATATATATATATATACGCGACGCTCGACGCGGAACGGAAACGCGCAGCTCGATAGCCGAACGAGTTGTGCTGTAACCGCGCGAGGTGAGGCGACACCGTCACTGCCGTTGGCTGCGCCGCTAGAGGCGCGCGCCGGTCCCGCCCGCTCATTGGCCGACGCTCGACGAATTGCGCCGCTCGGAGCGGCGAGGAGGGGGATCGGTAGCGCGCGCTACTTATTCGGCCGTTCTCGCCGCTTGGCGTGCACTTGTTCGGCTGCCTTCGGCGCGGGTGTACCGCCGCCAGTCGATATCTCCAGCTGCTGGTTCACCTACCTACCTGACGTAGCCCGTGGCTTTGGCGGAGAAAAAGGAGGAAAAAGGGTTGCGGGGAATTCGCCCGGAGAAGGGCACCAGGGAAAAATACAGTCCCGTTCTCCCCAGACGATCTCGGCTGTTCAGCCTGATCGATCAATTTTTTTTTTCTTCATTCTCCTTCGTTCTCTTCGTTACGATTGCCATTGCCCCATCATTGTGTCCTCCCGTTACCTTACTTTACTAAATCGTGGTACTACGCCCCTTGGAGAATAGGAAAATTCACACAGTAAAAAGTTTTTACTTTTCTGGAGTGACGGCCTTTCGCGCGTTGTCTCCTGATACTTGTAACAGTCCGTAAACTATTAAATCTTAGAGTTCACAAGCCAATAAACATTTCAATAATTCTTATTTATATTAATATTCTAAAATTTATTGGCAATTTTAAACGTAAGATCTAATAAGCTGCAAATATTCAATCGTCTGTTAATTTACAAAATACGGTCTTCAATTTAAAATTTGAAATACCAATTTTATATTTAATATTTTCAAAATATGTATATGCAATAAATATATATGTGTATGCATGTATACACATCTCTTAAAAAAAAAGTCCAACATTTCATATTTCAGTATTACCATTTCATGTTTACCCACATACATATATATCAAGAAAATATACTTTCCGCAAAAATTCCATATTTTATAATCAAACAAGTCGTTAAATTATCTTCTGGAGCAATTCCTGAAGTTTCGTTTTTCTAGCTCCTAAAATATTAAGAAATTGCCATTTATTCGATGTTTTTAAGAGACGGCAAATTTCCCTGATACTCCTGAGACCTAACTGCAGAATTTATCCACCAAGAGCTGCTTCACTTCGTAGGTCCACGCAAAAGAATGTATATAGTTCTCCTAGTACATGTTGCTAAATACAATTTCGGAAGAATACAAATGTCTCTTTGGAGACCGCTGTCTATTGAACACAGTATCCAAATACATGGTTCTCGGTGAAACATAATACGAATTTATATTCAAGTCCAATCGTGACTTTTTCATATTTAAAAAATATTGGAAAAATCCCTCGTTGATTATCTCATCCAAATTCGAGAATATGTAAAAAATATAAATAGAATACCTAAAATACAAATAATATCAAAATAATATGTGAAAAATAAGGACAACTCCTGGAAATAATACATATACAATCTGTACTCAGGCCAGTTTGTTTATTGCTATCTCCATATTAGGAAAAATACTGAAGAGAACTAATCGCGGCTTTTTTTACCTAAGAAACCCATTTGCTTAGAACTGTACAGCTATGTATATCACAACCCATAATGAGATTATGTTTCCTTTATACTGCCGAAACGTGTCGCTATCGATGTAATATCATTACAAGAATAATATATATGCGGAGCATATCCAAAATACGCTATTTGTATAAACATTTTATCCTACATCATTCAATTTAATATATATTTCGTGTATCTATTAAAATTTTAATAATAATAATAATAAAGCAAACAATAGCGCCGCATATATATCTAATTGTGTATATTTAAATGCTATTTATAATTATTTGAATGCAATGAAAAAAGTGATGAGTTAGTGCAAACATGAAAATGATAAATGTGAGAAACAACTCCATATTAAATATGAGTGAACGGAGTAGCCGACTTCGATATAGTTGATTGACGAAGATATCCATTTTATCTTCATTTAAGATGTACGTAATGCCATTTATCGACTGAAATCATACATTATAAAAACAGTTCAATGAACAAGAGTTTTAATTCATATATATTCAGTAACAATAATAACAATGTTTCCATATAATTCAAATATTTGAAAACTAAATGCAATTTTTAGTTCCCATCATAATTTATAATTTGGGGTGCATGAAGTAACATTTGTCAACTGAAAGTGAATTAGAATATTATAAATATTATTACGTGTAGAAAAAAAAAACTAATGAGAATTCCATTTCCATATAAAAAAAAAAGGAAATTTACATTTCTTTTTATTATATTATACTTGAGTTATTTACCTATCGGTTCTACAGGTTGAGGTTCTACTGGCTCAGGTGCCTTTTCTAGAATTTGTTCTGCAGCTTCTGTGGTAATTTTGAAAGGACTCGCCTCCACTGTTACATTAGAACTGTAAAAATAATATATAGAATAACATTTCAATTATTTTGTTGCAAAACACAATTTAAAAATTAATGTTTTTACGAACCAATCTATTTCACCAGATGAACTTTCCTGTTTAATTAAATTTTGCCAATGCTGATGCACTTCATCAATAATGTGCAATGCAAATTCTCGGGTTTTTGCTTCGCCACTAAATGCAAATTGATTTTCTGGTTTTCCATCCGGAATTTTGTATATCTTAAACCATTCAATTGTGGCTTTCAATAAACCTGGGCAATGCTTCTCCATATCGCTTATGTCTGCAATAATATATAATAATAATATTTAACAAGTTAACAACATATATGAATGAAAAATCTTCTATTTTTCGGCATTTTTAAAAGCTTAGTCGGAAAAAAATTATATTAAATATTGTGCACATTTTTAAATGCGAACTGAAATATAATAATTACCGTTCATTTGATCCGCCAAAGGATCGTTGACGTCAATTACAATAATTTTCCAATCAGTTTCACCTACAATAAAAATTATTCATAATAAAACACTATACAATAATCATTTTTTACACATAATTTAGCCTAATATATACATATTTTAGGACATTCATTTATTCACACACACAATAATTTAAATGAATAAATAACTATAATTATCTAACCTTCATCAATAAGTGCTACTGTGCCAAGAACTTTCACTTTTAATATCTCGCCTCGTTTAGCAACCTATATTACAAATATATTTTTATTAATAATTATTATATAAAAAAATTTTTTGTTTAAGATATGTTGCATTGCAATTCTTACCCTATAGCCTATTTCAAGAACATCTATAGGATCATTATCACCTTTGCAGCCTGTTGCTTCATCCAAAACATCAGGATTTTCCCATGTCTGTTAATTAAATATATTATGTAGCAAATCTTTATTACAATAACAAGTACGAAAAATAAATTATAATATTATATATTCAAAAGCTTTTAATAAGAAATGTATCTTTCTAAGAAAGCAGGAAATAACATTTCAAGAGTAATGAAAAAAAAAAAGATAAGTGTAAGTGCACCTTGAACTACAAACTCACATATGTGTAAGACATATGAACATGAGATAAGGACTATATATAGATATACACTTAACGTAAGTTTAATGTAATTGCTCGTAATTCCTTTCATTGCGATAATAAATCAATGAGATCATCATTGAGTCACATGTATTATCAAGAAAAGTATAATAGTTATTTAATCAAATAATGAACAAAAAGACGTATTTTGTAAAAAATATATTTGACGCGAGACGCTGCCATATTTCTAATACAGGCAAAAGTATTATAAATACATTTAAAAAAATTTAAATTCTAAAAACTAATTTCTTCACTTTGCTCAAAAAGGTATTTCTTAAGCAGAAAATTTCCTGTTGTTCCATATAAGATATTAGGAATTTATAGTACATAAATATTATTTCACAGTGGGTGAAAACAAGAAAGCAGCTATCAAAATAAGTATCTAAAACTGTACAATCGAATGCAGTTGCTATAATTCCTACCTGTGGCAAAGCTCCATAATTCCATATGTAACCATGATGAGGGAAACAATTAGCGACAAATCTCAATTTGTCCTTCTTGACATCCTGCTTAATGGGATTCAAAGCCTCTTTCAGACATATTTCCATTTTAGCGTTTGTCCATCTTGGTATCTCGACAACCATGTGCATGGTCTTGTTGTCTTCGTTTGCGTAGAGCGGAATGTCATGCATAGGCGAGATTGGGACACCCGACTCATTTTCTACGTTCAAGGAAAGAATTTTTAAGTATTGTAAAAAAAATGTATATATTGTTTATTCAGAAAAGTGCATATTATTCCATATGTTATACAGAATAATACATCACTTTCCATGCGCAATGATAAATATGTCAGAAAAATCTCTGACACACGAAGAAAATTATATAAAACTTGGATTATTACATGCGAATAAGAACATATGTCCATAATCATTGGACTACTTCCTCATTCCTGCGGTCTACAAAAATTATACTTTCACCTAGGAGCTAAATGTCATACGGTCATGTCGAACCAAATCGATGAACGAAATGCGAGTACCGTTGGAAAAATCGCTCGCAGACGTTTGCCATTCAAACCATCGTTACTTCAGCGCGAGACGCGAGCCGTGAAAAGTGACACGGTGGCGAACTTGAAACCCGGGATCGAAATCCGCCAGTTGGAAAACGGCGGGCGATCGATCGATCGGGGGCTGGCCCCCGGAATTATTAATCGTCCGAGCGTGTGCAAAGTTGTCGGCGCGGATGTCGTGTCTCACGAGGAGAATTCGAGCGAGTCATTAAATGATAACGTCGCGGCGATGCTAATGGCATGCCACGGCGGGAAACGTGCATCCGTGACCTTCGCGCGCGGTTCACGGCTGGCCGCTGGCGCCGATCATCCGCTTCCTATTCCGTCGCCACTGATTACATTCCGTATCCACGTCACGATCGGATCTACTCACTGAAAAATACTCTGTAGTCCGTGCTGTTGAGCGCACCCCTCTCGACGGCGGTGTACGACATGTCTCGGCGGAGCTTCGCGAGTGCAGCGAGCCTCGTCAACGCCGGCCTGCCGGTTGCTACGAATCGCGACGGAGTAACGAGCCTCGCGAGACCGTGGCAACGTAACACGTGCAACGTTACCAGAGACATTCTGCCATCTGTCGTCCCGCGCGACGCTCCGCCAACAGTGCAGGGCGGCCGAGATGGTCGGTAATACCCAGTGTGCCGTTCAACAATTTCCAGCCTTCCGGATTAGATATCCGGAGAGAACTGCAAAGGAGCTTCAGACGTTCTTAATTATCAATTTAAATCAATCGCCGCGGCGTCTCAAGAGACTGCAGTCTCGCAATGAGAGCAGATTGTGAATACCGACACGACCTTAGAACACTGAGATATTCTAATTTTTTTTCAGCGCTATCTAGCTTGTTGACAATATGAATGATAATCGAACGCAAAGAATGTGCGATACATACAAATCTTTTACTGTAATTAAAGATGATTTCACAATTAACAGTCTTGAATATTCATGACAGCAAATGTTTTTCAAATGGCGCTTTATCAAAGCTGCATCATCAAAGCTGCGTCAAAGAAATTTCTATCCTTCTATCCTTGTTCAATTCTCAGTAACTAACAAAGATCGAAAGATAGCCCTGAGGGACTGACATATCGAGCGTGTCCTTTTAATAGCTACCTTTAATTATTTGACACGATTTATCTTAATAAGTTGGCGAAGCACGCGATGAATGAAGCAGCGATTATAGAATTACATAATATCGTCCAATAACGTGCCGGCCGCCTGTTTGCGAGCAACGAATCGTTAGTTTCGCTCGCGACCCTCGACGACCCTGTGGCACCGCAAATTAGGAGGCTCGGTACTCGTTGCGTTCTCGTACTACATGAGTCAGCTGCTGAGCCGTGTCGTTTCCGTCAACGGACGGCGATCGACGTTCAGCTGTTTCCTACGAAGTTTTCGCGTATCATCGCAAAAAATGGTTATTGCCGTGAGTATTCTTCTAGTCTGATTAGCTTATCATTGACATCTTTCCCTACTAATTGTCTTCTCGTAACGCATCATAAACAGGAGATAATTGTACAGTATAATTATACGATGTAAATCCCAGATGTACAGTCGCTGATGAGATCGGAATACGATCGATTCTAGACAATACGACAATAGTTAGATAGTTTGGAGTTTTACAGTTACTTTGATTGCTCATCTATTGCATCATCCTGATAAAAATTGTACAATCTGAATAGAAAAAAAGTCATGATTAAACTGGTTTAAGGCAGACAATGTGTTGACTGAAACTAGCTGACGTTCACATACATTACATGTGTGATGTAAACTTATTTTCCGAGTGGCTGCTAATCGCTGGTCGAGTTTCTCATACTCAGGCGAATAGATATCTTGCTAAATATGATGAATGCTGTTGTATCTAATACGATGTGTTTGTAATATTTCTTATTTAAAGACAAAAGATATATTATTTCAAGGTTGGAGACAACTTACCCAGCGTGGATCTTTTTGAGAACACGCCAACGGAGAAGGTGAATCTAGCAAATGTGGCTCAGTCCAAGAAAATTATAGTGTTTGGCGTGCCAGGTGCATTTACGCCTGGTTGTTCAAAGGTGAAGAAAGAAAACTAATGTTTTAATAGTTGCTTATAAGTCTCTGATAAATCTAATAATCCTGTATTTTAATAAAATAAAATTAGAATTATCATTTTAATTATCACATTAATGCAATATCTTTTATTATATATATTCATGTGTAGTATGCACAAGAATATAGTTTTTAAATGATAGAGTATATCATTTTCTGATTATCAATATTAATTTTCAGACTCATTTACCTGGTTACGTACAAAAGGCGGATGATCTGAAGTCTCAAGGAGTTACAGAGATTTTCTGTGTCAGTGTTAATGATCCATTTGTCATGGCAGCCTGGGGAAAAGAACATAATGCAACAGGAAAAGTACGCTCATTTTATTATTAAATCTATTAAATTAAAAAAAAAAGTTAAACGTCTTATATGTCATCAGTGATTATTACAATTTAAATTTTCTTTGTAATTAAATTAAATTGTAATTAAATTTTCTAAAGAGATTGTTTCTACTCTTAGGTACGAATGTTAGCTGATCCTAAAGCGGAGTTTACTGATGCCATTGATCTTGGTATAGATCTACAACCCTTAGGAGGCAAACGCAGCAAGCGTTACTCTATGGTTATCGAAAATGGAAAGATAAAGGAGCTCAACGTTGAACCAGATAACACCGGTCTATCTTGCTCCTTAGCGGATCGCATTAAAGTTTAAAATCAGGGCTATCTTAATATTGCCTTTTTTCCATCCATTATGTTCTTCAGTGTGTTGATACTTTCATTTTTAGGCATTTTCTTTTAAAATGAAACTGTTGTGATACGTTGCTTCTAGTTAAATCTTTGTATTTTAAGATAGAAAAGATTTCTGTATTTCCATTAATTTTTTTTAATTATACGATATTTTATGAAGATATTAAAAGATTTAACTATCTGAATGCTTAAGTCCAATAAATCCAAATAATTTATATCAGTTTCATACGCTATATACATATCCTCTGTAACTTGTGACGAAAATTAATGAAACTTACATTGTATGATAAAGATTCATTAATGAGGAAATTCATGTATTTAAAATCAATAAAAATTGTAGAAAGAAACTGCATTTTGCTCAGACTTATTGCATAATTAATTTTAAGTACATTGCGCAATACTTATAAATTTATAAACAGTATACATTTATATGAAAGTTTTTCATATTCATTATGAAATGACTGTAGATTAAATTCGTTCTGTGTATTCCACTGTGTTCTTTAATATTTATTAAACAACAAGAACGAAATGATTTGTAACAGCATTGTAAGCGATGAATGAAATGAACACACCCTCTGTGAATCGAATACGCCAAAACTTTATTTTGTTTCTCTCGCTGGGATTGAAATTCTATAGTATACGTAACGTAAACGATCAACTGCCAGTAGTAAATATTTATAAAGTACGTGACGTAAACTATAGGACACTAGCTGAAAATGTATAGTGTACATGATAATTAAAAACGAGATAAATATTAAGCGTTTGAGAAAAAGAAAGAAAAGATTCTAAACGCAAAAAATCCAAGAGCAACACAAACAGACCTATTTTTGTCCGCTCCGCGTTAGGAATCCCATTCATATAAAAAGTGCTCAACATGGCGTGTTCGATTATTGGATGCAAACGATATATTGACTCGAGACTGGCGAATGACTGCTATTCGCGATGCGAGTCACGCGGCGCGCGTCCGCGGCGAGCCAATCGGCGCGTCGCGCGCCGCCGCCGGCCGGCCAATCGGCGATCCCTCGCGCGTCACGACGACGGCCAACCGTGGGCTCGCCGATCTATCATCCGTCGGCGCATAGTTAACGGCGAAGAGAGAAAGGGCTCCCACGGCGGCGGCTGGACTCGCGTTGTACTTGGATGATCTTTTACGCCTGACTCCTGATCCGGGATTCGAATCTGCTCTCGCAGCCGTAAGTACAAGGTGTGACCGTTATCGCGCAGACGGCTGACTCGCGATCCCGCGATACCGGGGCCCGCGGGTGAACGCGCCGCGGGCGCGCACGTTAACGTGCCCGAAGGATCGAGAGGATTCCAAGCCAATGTCAGTCCGCGTTGGCCGTGCCGTGCCGTGCCGTGCGCGCGTGCCAGCCAAGATGTCCAGGCGGACGGTCTCGCGGGGATCGGCGACGAGATCGGCGGGTCACGCGCCGTATCGCGCCCGGCACGGCGACGCGACGTGATCGTGCGACCGCTGGACGGCGCGTCCGCGATTTTCGCGGGCGGCATCTCCGCCCCGACCGTCCCCTCGTCGATTTAACTCCTAACCCTCACGCAGAGTCCATTGTCAGATGACCGTCGCGACGACCGACCGACGTCGGTGGACGGCATCCGCGTTTTCGCTTCGCCCGCGTTTCGATTTTTCCTCCCCCCCCCTTTTCTTTTTTTTTCTTTTTCTTCCGAAGCGAAACTGGTTCCGTTTGCAGCATCGTCATTTTCGCCGCTCGCCTTTGTATTCACATTCATACGACGAGACTACGTCAGTGCATCTATGCGTGTGTACGCTTGTGTGTGCGCCCGCGCGCCCGTGCATATTTGAAGATATTTTTAAACGAGAGTGAGAGAGAGCGAAATTAGTTTTTTTTTTGCTTAAATAATTCTCAAGTATGCTCACACGCTCGTACGATTTGATATAAATAATTATTAGATGGTAAAATTGCGAGTAGAAATGAGTCTTTCTTGCAAGATAAAAAGATAGCATATAAAAAAATTGATTCTATTTTTAACATTGAACAATGGAAAATGTTGATGTTAAGGATTCAAACTCATAGCTATTTTTAAAATGAAATTTAAAATTGAAATTAATATAGTTTCTAATATATTGTTTTTTAAATAATCTCAACAAAAATTTATATTTTCATAAAGGTACTTGATCTAACATGCATCTTTCTCGCTCTCTTGATATTTCATATTGATTGAAAACTATTGTAATTGTAAAAATTGTGAAAAACTTTAAAAACATTTGTACAATAATTTTCTTCCTCGAAGTAAGAATTCATAGTCATAATAAAAATAAAATATTAAATACAAATTTAGAACAACACATTAAAAAATTTATAACGTCCTGTAAAAATTAAAATTAACTTTTTTTTATATATTAATGATTAAATATTAATTGATAGATAAAAAATGCACGTGCAATCTGTATTATAATAATAATTAAACGTCTTTTTTAATGCTTTTGTAATAAATTAAAAACCTTCAGTACTTTTGAATATTTTCAAGTTTGATGTGCAAGTAGTAAGAAATATCCTTTGTATTTGTCTAACGACGAAACTGATAATTTCGATGTAATAGATTATTATGAACTTGCAGCATTAAAGACTGCGATTATTTTAAATCTCTCAATTATATTGTAACATTTGTTAGTGCTATGTTCAAATTTAATAAGTTGGAAAATTTTTAGGAAAAACCAAAATGTAATAATGATGGAATAACATAAAGTGGTAATAATGTGTAATTTATTTATATCTTTTAGATGTCAACTGGACCTACACATAAACATCGTTATAAAAACGTAGGATTAGATTCACAAGAACTGCGGAGACGCAGAGAGGAAGAAGGTGTCCAATTAAGAAAACAGAAACGTGAGCAGCAATTATCAAAACGTCGCAATGTTCCAAACATTGTTGCGGATGAAGATAATGTTACAGCTTCAGATGAATATTCACTTCCTACAGCACAGTCGGTAATATAATTGTTACATTGTATTTTTTCTGCTTTTACATATAATTTGTTCCGTTATAACTTTCTTTTCATAAAAAAAAAATTTATATTTTGACAGTCTCCTGGTATTATAACATCTGAAATGGTAGACGCATTATATAGTCCTAACATACAAGATCAATTGGCAGCAACACAGAAATTTAGAAAATTATTATCAAGAGAGCCAAATCCTCCTATAGATGAAGTGATACAAACAGGAATTGTTCCACAATTTGTTGAATTTCTTAAAAATAATACAAATTGCACTCTTCAGGTAATACATGGAAATAAATATTGGTATTAAGTATTTTATCTCTTGTTGTTTACCAAGAACACACAATAAATTGTAATATTAATTGTTAGTTTGAAGCAGCATGGGCTCTGACAAACATAGCAAGCGGTACGTCTCAACAAACGCGTATTGTGATAGATGCAGGAGCTGTTCCTACCTTCATATCATTGCTTGGTTCTGAATATGAAGATGTACAGGAACAAGCTGTTTGGGCATTGGGTAATATTGCAGGAGACAGTCCCGAATGCAGGGACCATGTCTTAGCCAATGGTATCCTCACGCCGCTTCTGCAGTACGTTTCCTTATACTTTTCATGTATATTATTATTGTTTACTGTTATTAAGAAAAATTAAAATATATACATGTCGCATAACATTATTTCAATATCGTACTATTTTTCACAGACTGTTGTCGAAGACGACACGACTTTCTATGACCCGCAATGCGGTATGGGCATTATCAAATCTCTGTCGAGGAAAAAATCCAGCACCGGCTTTTGCGAAGGTTGCACCATGTTTACCAGTGTTAGCACATCTTCTCAATCATACTGACTACGATGTACTTGCTGATGCATGTTGGGCTCTTTCTTACTTGAGCGATGGTCCAAATGACAAGATACAAGCGGTTATTGATGCTGGCGTTTGCAGACGTCTCGTAGAACTTCTCATGTATGTTAGAATTTATATAAGGTTCATTGTGCATAAGATTAATTGTATGTAAATATAGGTTATAATAATTGATGAAAATCAATTTCAGGCATGAACAACATAACGTAATAAGCGCGGCTCTTCGTGCTGTAGGAAATATAGTAACTGGAGATGATGTGCAAACGCAAGTTGTATTAAATTGTTCGGCATTACCGTGTCTATTACATCTCTTAAGTTCGCCACGGGAAAGTGTTCGTAAAGAGGCTTGTTGGACAGTCTCTAATATCACTGCCGGTAATCCCCAACAAATACAAGTACGTCTTCATCTTTCGAGCATAATGGAATAATTTCAGTTATACATATATATTATATGTAACTTGTATGTAATATCTCTTATATAATTTTGTAGACTGTAATTGATGCTAATATCTTCCCGGTTTTAATCGAAATTTTGAGTAAAGCTGAATTTAAAACACGCAAAGAAGCTGCATGGGCAATTACAAATGCTACTAGTGGCGGAACAGCTGACCAGATTCGATACCTCGCAATGCAGGGATGTATTCCGCCACTTTGCGACTTACTTACTGTCATGGATGTCAAAATCGTCCAGGTTGCTTTGAACGGAATAGAAAATATTTTGCGTCTGGGAGAACAAGATGCAACTATGCATAATGGACTCAATCCTTATGCGGTTCTTATTGAAGAGTGTTATGGTAAAATATGAATTTAATACAAGTTTTATATGAATGATATATCGATTAATAATAAATATTCATTTCAATGTCTCTTGTTTCAGGCCTAGACAAAATAGAATTCTTGCAATCTCACCAAAATATGGATATTTATCAAAAGGCCTTCGATATTATCGAACGATTTTTTGGCTCTGAAGAAGAGGATACCAGACTTGTACCTTCAATCGATTCGCAAGGACAAGAATACCAATTCACCGCACCAGATTCTTCCCAACTACCAGTGCAAGGCTTTGAATTCTAATCAACTATCTTTACATTTCTTGATATAACTGTTTCGTTAAATATTAACATTATTCGTTCTACACGGATTTACAATATTCTGAAAATCGGTATATCAGCAGTAAACATGATACATGTTCATTCATATGAGCTGAGTTTATTTGTGTTAAAACTGGCACTACACAGTGATCGAAAATTACCTATTCTTTATCGAATTACAAACAGTAAAATATTTTCATACACCTTCAGTTGATTTTTTTTTTATTCTTTAAGATGAATCATAGTTTTCTATATGTTATGACCCTAATTATGTTTTTAAATCTGTCAAATTGCGACAATTTCTGCGTTAGAGCCTTAAAATCAATTTGTGTAGGAACACTTACAAACTCATATCTGCATGTATTTAGTATGAGACGTTCAGTTCTTAAGACGTAAACGTCTTAGTGCTTAAGTAGAAGTGGAGACAATGATCAGAACAATTTGTCGAGGCAGACTCATACCTTGTCTGACATGTGACTGACGCAGAATTACGAAAAAAAAAACTTGCAACCCTGCAAGACACTAACTGAATGACTAAAGTACGTGACTATGTAGCCAACACGGACAACATTACGCAACGCGGTACTCAACTCCTTACTATACTAGATAGAAACATGACCAATTAAACTTTTTTACTGTAAATACGTATCTCGTAATTTTAAGGCTATTCTATACAGAGTGCCCTTAAGAAGCGAAGCAACAGTTACATCTGGCCATTAATGCAACATTGCAACAGCTTGTAAGTTGTAAGAATTGGTTGAAGTATTTGTTGTAACTTGTGATAGACATGATTTGTACTTGAGATTCGTACAAAACATGTTTGGTTTTCTTATACTGAATAATCGTGCTGAATGCTGACTGCAGTTATTACATATACTTTTGTTAATCCAGCATCACGCGATCATTTACTAGTTGTTCTTAATTATAAAATTTTGCAGATGTATTAAATAAATAATTTTTATCTTATGTTTCATAATTTAATTTTTAAATTGTCGCACATGCGATACTTTTCAATCCTTTATTTGCATGTTATAAAAATAAATAGTAATGAAATTGTACAGCACATAATTAGATTATGGACATTCTGTATGAAAAGTCTACGACTGTATATATGAAATGTATTTATTATTTAGGTTTGACGATACCATACTATACTATACAAACCTTATATATATACTATCTACTTTTAGTTATATACCGATTTGAATTATTACGACAGAGAACGACTGTACTACAACTCACTAGTTGAAACTTTGCTAGCATGTCTCTCTAGCAAAGTACAGCTATGAGTACTTGTTGCCAATTTATAAAATGCTTACCAAATAATACATAAACATAGAAAAGAAGACTTGTCACTATAATATAATAATAAATTGTGCACACTATTTCTAAATAAAATTTAGGATAAATTGTGTATAATAGATGAAACCATTATACATATATGTTGTGTGAAACTTGTAGCGATTAATCTAAATCAGTTTTTCAATTAATATAATCAACGATTTTCTAATACATTACAAACTTGTTCAATTCGTGAAAAGTAATCTTCTATAATCGCGATTATTTCAGAATAAATTTTAATTTTTATATTAATGTTAATACAGCAAATATTACTGTTCATTTAATACGCAGGTAAAGTTTTATAAACATGTATCTATAAATTTATTACAAACTTTTATTTCTCAAAGTATTGCTCCAAAAGATTGAAAAATTATATTTATTTAAATATAATTATTTTATATATAATAAAAAATTATATATTATACTGATCCAAATAATCATAAATGTATTTTTTTCAAGAATCACTAATAAATTAGCATTGAATACTTCATATATATTAAAAAATCAATAGTCTGTTATCCAAATCGCATAAAATCTATATTTTACATTTGGTATATACATACTTTGCTACTCTAACCAAAATGATGAAGTTGAGAAGCATTGAATAAATATCTGTTTAATGTGTATTATTTATTATACACAATTTATATAAAATGTTTGAAAAATTAATTTATTTTCATATATTTATAAATGAATATATGTCAATATTTTATAATTTTATTACAAATATCACGAATCATTAAACTAAGTAAATTATAATGTAACAGGTCTTGTAAATTGGCAATGAGCAAGATACGATACTCGACATTACTTCAATCGTTGTATGGACTGCCGACTGACACAATACAAAATCGAATATCATACACACAAAGTAATCCTAATTACTGTATTTTATTTTGAAGCTAAATAAATATGTCATTCGGAAATATGCGTGAAATCGCTATGTACAACAGTGTCGTTATATTTTTCGAAAATAGAAATATGAAATTGTGATTAGAAAAACTCGCTAAAAATAAAATTTATTTCGTGTAATATTGGCATAACAAAATAAAGTTAAATTAACAGATCTATAGATCTTATATTCCCTTAATTTGCAACTAGAGAGTAAATAACTGTCATAACTGCTAATATAAATGATACTGTTGCAAATGCAAAAGAAAATTAATGTTTTTAAATAGATACTATAATCACACTTTGTATGATAATACTAAAGAAAAAGAAATCCAATGAATAATTTTTGTACAAAATAAATTATCATGTAAATGTATTAGTAAAAATATGTGCTAAATAAGCTTATTTATTATGTGCAATGCAAAAATATCCTAGAAAATATTTTTAATATTCTAAGTTTTCAGTTCTGACAGTTTTAATCTGACAACTACAGCAACAGCTTAAAAATCTCCAAAATATTACATCAAGTATTTATTATACCTAAATAGATATTAATCTAACCTCCCATATAAAAATTAATTTATATTTTGTATTATCAAATTATCACTATGCGATTCGTGATTTGTAATAAATTCGCAAAAATTCATTGTTTGGACTTTCCATAATGTTCGCAATTTGTGTGACTCATTTCTATAATCTGGTTTTATTACATATATACATATATAGAAAATTCTAACAGATAAGGAAATAAACTGTTCCAAAAACTATATCTTCAGAAAGAACATTTTAAAAAGAAATGAAAATTTACAAAAGGTTCAATCAACTGAAATTAAATAGAATGGAAATAGTTTTATTTTTTCTGTACATGATAATACTAATTCTTTTCGAATGCAAATAAAAAATACAACTTGTACAATTATACTTCAATACTATTTAAATCTATCGAAAACATTTTTATTATTTCTGTATTAACATTCAAAATATTAATAATTATCTGTAACAAATTAATTTGATTTTACAAGTTAACTTATATAGCAAAACTTATATTTGGAATAAGTATATTCACCATAACCTTTTTTTTTTTCTTCAAAAAATTTAAGACAAAATTTTATAGTAAAAAAGATATGTACTAAACCAATAGAAATTAATTTGATTTATAACAATTCGTGCTCTTTAATCTTGTTAAAAAATTGTTCTGCTGGCAAATGAGCGGAACGATTGAATGATAAACGAATAGCAGCTTGATAAATTTACTTTTCTAGACTATTTACGAATTTTGTACGAATGGCGAACCGCTAATTTTAATTTAACAATTTTGTTACAGAATAGTTACCTTTGTTATTTATAACTATCACGTGCTTTTTTTTATTATATAACTATTATATAACTATTTTTGTTCTTTTAACTTAGATTAACAGTATTTTAATTGTGGCTCAGGTTGTACCGATATAATTGCCCCATCTGTAATGCGCGTTACCAGTGCCATTAAAACATCCTGATTGATGCTCTCTGACAGTTTATTATAAATCTGATTTTCCACAAAGTTTAGCTTTTTCTGCGCTGAATGATAATTGTTAGTTTGCATAGTAAGAATATAAATAGCTTCTGCTATTAAAGGGTTTATTCTATCGCATAAATTATGTAATGCCTTTATTGCTTCTGCATTAATATTCAGTATATCGCGAATCATCTGCAACAAATTTATTTGATTACGTAAGTTGGCTCGTAGCAAAATTTATATTTGGAATATGTAAAGCATACTTACCACAACTTTCTTTCTCTCTGGAGAATGCATGTTTAATACAGTAATGATCTCACCAGCATTGTTTCCAAAATCTTCTGGATTAAATACCAGATAACTGTCTGCTTGTAAAATAATACTGCTCGCATTTGCCAGTTTAGTAGCTAAACAATCCATTGTAGTCATTTCCTTTGCAAATAACAGAATTATCGAGGGTTTCTTGGGAGTTTTCGACATCACTTCGTTTATTGCAGATGAAATATCATTCCAGATATCTGATTCTTGATTATTAAATGTCGTCTGGATGCTTTTGATTGATTCAAATAAAAGTTGCTTCTGGTCAACGGGATTGCTTATCAACTGTGTTTGTACTCCATTCTTACTTCCAATTGGAAATAATCCCCAAAAAACTATCACTGCTATTGCGAATGAAAAAATGTAGGAACAAAAAGAACTGTTTGTTTTCTTTTCAATCTCTGGTGGTCTGAAGGATTCTGGGATATATCTGGGATGTTTATGCTTTGACTTCTTCGAATAAACAATATCTCTTTCTGGAGAAATAGTTTTAGAACGATTTTGCGAACGATGTGAAAATTGTTCCTCTTCATCTTCCTCGCTACAATTCTCTGTCAGCTCTGTGTCATAACTAGCACTTTGATCCAGTAATTCTTCAGTTTCTGATAGATTTGATGTATTGGATGTATTCCGTCGTCTCAATCTCTTTTCTTCCATATGTAAACTTTGAGAATTATTGTTCATAGAATAGTTTTCTCTCTCTTCTGATCTTAAAGATCTTCGACACTTGGGAACAGGTACATCTGGTGAACTGCGAATCTGCAAAGTAATAATGCATTGTCTATATTATAAATAAATCAGAAAAACTCATAAAACTTTGATTTGGAATTAGTTTAGTTCTTCAAGCAATATAAAAAAAAACAGCTCTTAATTAAAATCTTTTATTGAACAAATTGTTTTAAAGATAAACGTTGGGTATAAGGCTGAAATGACGCATGAGATTTCGGGCAACATACTTAAATATGCTAATAAAAATTTAAATAAATAAATCATAGCATCTTGGAGAACTGTTGTACGTTGCAACCTAAATTTAAATGATTACAAAATGATAGATTCTGCTCAGTTCCTGCAGTTAATCTCAATCGTGCCAGTTCTGTTATATTTCTGTTAACGTTCTCGTAAAATATGTAATATATAGTTTGAAAAATTTATTTTCGATAAATTTGACTATCAAGGACCTTATAACCTAAATAACATAAAAGAAAAAAAATTTGTATTGACTTCGAGAGAAACGAGAAATTGATATAACTTTGATTAATTCGAAAGCAATAATAGAATCCGGAGACATATACCTCACGCATTTTGCCGTCGGTGAGTTCATCACTCGTTGCACTCGTTGCTACGAAGCGACCTAACCTATTACTAGATCCATGAATCTGTCATGAACTTCGCACAGAACCGCGCGAAAGACGATCACGCTAGTGCTAGTTTAAGCTGGCGCCGGCGCGTTTCGTGCCTCGAGTTTGGCGCTAGCTTCAGAGCGGTCGATGACGTGAATGGTGGTGAATGGCGACTATCGTGACAACGCGAGACGCACGTTTTTCGGCCGCCGCCGTTATCGTTGTCGCCACGAAACTCGCCGGCGTCGCCGATTTTGCGGGCGTCAATGGGCGTCCGTGTGCGAAATCGAGGCCGCTATAAGGTGACAATATGTGCGTCGGCCCGCTGAAGAAGATGTGCCACTGGGGACCGCTCTCCGCACTTGGTACGTGACAGGTGTCTCAAGTGGTCTCCTGTCGACGGGGGCTCCGGGCTCATATTTCATTTCTCGTGAACGTTATCTTATCGACGAAAGTACGTTTAATACGTCGGCTGCGTTCACATCTAAAGGCGACTTAATTAATCTCGTATTAACTTAATTGGTGCCAATAAAATAATTAAATACTACTGTTTTGTAAATTGAATTGTAATTTTACATGTAAATTGAATTGTCAGTTTTTTGTTGTTTGACTTGTGAAAGAAAATATCAATGAAATTATACAAGAGAAGCGTGAAGATCTGATGAAGGGAATAGAGGAAGCATAGACAAGAATTACCCAACTATTTGGTAGTGAAATGACGTTTGAAGAACTAGGAAAAATAAAAATGCAAACCAAGATTTTCAACAAATGGGAAATGAGACAACTAAGGAAAACATTGGAAGATTATAAACAAGACAATAAAGAGAAAAGACTGACAAAAAATAACAAGAATTTTGCGGGATTTAAATGCAATGTATTAGAGCGAGCAGTTGTTTCATTGATTATTGTTTGGCTATATATTTCTAGCTTCATATTTATTATTTCTGATTTAATCACTTTTTTCCTTGTATTAAACGATAAAAAAGATAAATAGTTCTACCTATGTTAAATGAAATATTATTTGTTGAGATAATTGGAGTTTGATTCAAGTTGTTTTAAAGTAGTACATGACAGACATAAATTTTCATTGTCAATAATAGCAATAAAAGAGAGTGCACTTTAATATTTTGTTGTATTGATATTTATTTTTCATATGATTTTATGTATATTTAATCAATTTAATTACATCTATTTTATTTGATGTTGTCAATCGTAAGATTTCCAGTATAAGATTCTAAGAATGAAATTATTATTATCTATCCACCAATTATTTACTAACTGTTTTTATCATATTAATTTGTGTTACAGCTACAATAAAGATAATCACGTTGATGACGATACACTGCAGCAGACAGTGGTGGCCACCGCAAGACAGTGTCCTAGCGGCTGCCAGTTTCTTACTGTTTTTCACTCTCAGTGGATTAACTCTATTTCATTTTATCAGTGCAATTTTTGAAGGACCCGGATATCTCACATTAAAATGGATGCCGGTAATATATTGAACATTTTCAAATCTGTTTAAAGTGAATTCTTTTATTTATAATTATTTCGTTTGCAAGCAACATAGATTGTCATGCTGTTGTCATGAACATATTTACACTAATATGGATCATTTTCAGGAGAAAGCTACAGATATACAATATCTGCAATATTGTATGGTCTGCCAAGGTTATAAGGCACCAAGATCACATCATTGTAGAAAATGTAAGAGATTTAATATTAAATAATAGTAATAATAGATATTAGATATTATTCAATATGTTTTGAAGGGACTTGTAAATTTTTTGAACGATGATAATATAATTTAATGATGGATTCGTCTATTCTTACTTATCAATGTATTATTATTGAAAAAAAATATTCTATAACGTAATGTAATGCTTAAAGAGCTTGTTATAATATTTTATACATCAATTCAATACATCAATTCTATTTTGATTCCTCTATAATACTTTTCTTTTTAGGTGATCGTTGCGTGATGAAAATGGACCATCATTGTCCATGGATAAATACATGCGTTGGACATTATAATCATGGGCATTTTACAGCATTTTTGGCGAGCGCAGTTGGTGGTTGTTGCGTCTCTTCCGTTATATTAATTTCCTGGGTAGCAACCGTACTATCACTGAAGCCTTTGCCATTTCCACCGCCAGCAGTTTATACATTAATATTAGTAGTATTTAGTATCGGTTTATCAATTGGCGTTGTACTTGCAGTAGGAATGTTATTATATTTCCAGGTAAATGTTACTTTAATACTATTATGTTTAATCGATGCACACACATTAATTCTACAAGTTTTCAAATTACATAGATGTTAGCTATCATAAGAAATCGAACGGAAATAGAAGATTGGATTCTGGAGAAGTCCCGATATCGACGAGATGACACAGATGCCAAGTATATACATCCATATTCAAAGGGATGGCGTTTTAATATTAGCCAAGTTCTTACATGGGACTGCACTCCCGTCGGCGATGGCATTACTTGGCCCGTTATTGATGGCTGTGATCAATATACATTAACAGTAATTTTATTCGAGCAATAAAAAATATATAATAATTATCAATTGAAGAGCATATCTGATACATAAATTTTTATGATTATTGCTTGTGTTATACAATATTGTATTAATTAACTCTTAAAAAATATATTATTTGTATAATCATGAAAATAATCATTATTTTATAGAGGGAGCAGCTTGCACAGAAATTAGACAAACGGAAAAGAGCACGCAAATATAGAATTATCAAAGTTGCATCAGGATCCAAGTTTCCAATTGGACATGGTTGCGGTGTATTTTTTCATCCGCTTTGTACTGATGAACCTCGCATCAAGTTAGATGTAGACGATATTGTAGTTGTAACACGATGGAAAAAGTATGCGTTCTATTTAACATGAAATTTCTGAAAATTATTTTTTTAGATAATTTGTTATTAAGAAAATTATTTTATTTTTTTGTAGATATTGGCTATTTGGAGAAAAAGAACAAAAGGAAGGAGAAGATGCGAAATTGAAACGTATAAGAGGATGGTTGCCACGGCCCTGTGCAGTAGAAGTAATAGAAAAATCTATATGGCTTAAATAATAATAAAAATAATTTATTCAAAAACAAATTTATTAATTTTAAAAAATTTAACAATATTTATAAGAATATGCGAAATTATGATAATTTTTTATTTTTTACATACATAAAACATAAAAACTGAAGAATACGTATTATTTGCGTATCATATAATCGAAAAAGATTGTACATTTCATACCTATTTGTGTTCAAATCTATATTTTTCTTGTATTTACCTCAAACCATAGATTAAGACATATACTTCCTACATTATAATATTCTTTTGTATAAATAAGTAAAAACTTAGATAAAAATTTATTTATTGAAATATTGAGATATGAGATGAATAAGTTCTTGATGTGACAACGCAGTTTTTGTTATACAATATATATGTACATTTTTATACATTATATTTATATGTATAACATATATTGTATTTTTATACATTATATTTATATACATGTATAACATATATTGTATATATATATATATATATATATGTGTACAATTATTAAATTACATATATATAATTTGATAATTGTACACATATACAGATAATTTAATAATTACATACGAGTTTATTAAATTATTAAAAAATACAATGACATGTAAATATGAACTACTTAATAGCAACGAATCTTGCTTTGAGAAAAATAATATTCCAATTAAAAATATTTTAATTATTAATATAAGTTTTTTTATCAACTTTTTATGAGAACAAAAGATGCGATCACAAGAATTTGTACATACATACATTAGATACAAGAAAAGTATTTGTAATGCGAAACAATATGCAAATAAATTGTTTGGTCTTGCGATGCGATTACGAGGTAATCTGAAAGGAGTATTTCTAGCACGTATACAACCGACGGCCTGAAAAGGCCGTGGAAAATCAATAATACGGTGTAAAAAGTCACATTGACTAAGTGAACTTGTTATGCATGTGTTAGAGCATGTGCATGTATATGTGTAATGCGCGCACGCTTTTGCATTATGCGCGCTCGTTCGAAGAGTTTAACACGCAATACAATTGCTCTGTACGACTGCAGAACGTCTTGTACTATTCTACTCATCCTTATCGAGCGCGCGATTGTTATATGTATAATAACCATCGAACGCGCGAGTATATCATATAAAAGAAGAAAAGTATTACGTGTAGGGGTCAATGTTACAGTCCTGATGTGATGCAAGCTATGAATTTACATGCGTAACATTTAATAATCGATAGTGAAAGGATCATATTAGCGACTTGCGAAATACGTAATCGAACGCAATATGCAACAACTCAATTTGTTGAGAATATTTACAAATCCGACAAATTGGTAAAAAAATGAGATGCTATATTGCAAAACGAATGTTTTGCTATACCAGCTATCACTGCTTTGACGATATATATCCCTCGCTGTTCCTGAATCTCTTTTCATAATTTTATTTAATCGATATGAATATGGATTCCTTTCATCCATTCACTTGAGATCTCGGAGTTTAATATTCATATATTCTCTTGCGAAATGTACCTTAAAAATATATGCGAGAGAACAAGATATGTATTATAAATGCAGAACCAAGTAGCAATAGCTTTGACAACGAGCAAATAATAGCGTGACAACAATGATAATAAAGATTAAAGCTGTCGATAAACGAGAATGCAAATAGCGTGATGCACATAGATATTCAAGAGTGAACTACTTTCAAAAAACGCATTCTTTAATTTTGATTTTTACTTTTGTATATTATATTAAATTAACTTATCCGCAAACAAAAGACGCTGTATGATACAATTATAGCAAAATTACTAAAAACATGGGAAGGTGAAAGTAGCTTTGATTTAAATTTAAATAAAATTAATGTATTTATATATTTTTTAGAACGCGAACAATTTTATAAAACCATTTTATTTAAATTTAGTGTTTAATGACTTTCCAGATCTTATTTTTCTCTTTTTAAAGAGAATGTAATGATTGCTTTAATATTACATACTTATCTAATATCCCAAAAAAATAGCTGATAAATTGTAGAAATGTAGAAATATAAATGCATGACAAATGTACTTTTAAAATTACTTCTGAGTATTATCAACTTAAAAATATTTCTAAGTTTCAAGGTAACAAGATAAATTATTGTACAGAATCGTGTAATTGCGAATAGATAATTATACGTTTTCCAAGAATATCAGCAAGAGATCAGTTGTATTCCTGCCGGGAATAATGATGGCGTTACATCATATATCGTTGTGTGAGACACGTAAAAGGAAGTAACACTATTTACGGCAGTACGTAATGTAATGTAATTTTTGCTACGCGTAAATCTCGTAGATATTCTCCTAAACGGACGAGGAGTGGAACCGGTTACAGGATCGACGAAGGGATCGAGTGAAAGTGAAGGATTACTTTAGCAAAAGCGAGTGTGTGGCTTTGTGACTCTATGGTGGGATTCCACCAACGTTTGGCTTGCTGACAACCGATCGGGTGCTGCAGTTTCTTATGCGCGAATCTGTCACGCGCACGAAATATCTCTTTATTCTTGCGCGACTGTTGTGTTAACAGTTTATACTGTTCCGAGTAAGTCTCTGCATTTATTCTGTTTTTGTGCGAAGGTATATTCATTGCTTGCATGAATAAGTGATCGCTTCCAACAATCTACACTGTTACTCCGCATATTTATTTTTTTTTTCAATTACATCATGTTATAACAAATTTATCCTAGTAATGTCTCATTATGAATTTCTCTGTCTTCAAATTAGGTTTGTGTATTAGAATTTTATTTATGATCATATATAGCAAATTATTTATATAAATTAATCAAAGATTTAAATTTCGCGGACGATATCAACTTGATATTATATTAGCTACTTCTTTATATTAGAAACTTGATAATATTTATGTATTCGTGCAAATAAATTAGTTTAAGTAAGAATCATGGAAAAGATAAAACGAATTATTTAGAAACTTTTCAATATTGTGTATGTTTATTGAAAATATTTTACATCCGATTCACCCTTTCCGTCAGAGACAAACGATATTAACGAAATTTTGTTGCATGTATCTCTCGTGTCGTCGAAGGAAGTGATCAAGATGCATCTCGCCGGACATATTACGGTTTTATTCGCACTTGTCCTCGTCTCGTCGATCTCCGTTCTCGGGTTCCCGGATGGCGCGCCGGTGGACGCGTGCGTTAAGTCACGGCCTAATCAACCCTATCATGGAGAGGCGCGGTCTCAACCCTTAAGCACGAGTCCTTACAAGATACTGGCTTCATCGACGAAGTACGAACCAGGTTCACAGATCACAGGTGGGTTAATTTCTTTAAACGCATATACCGTTTATGTTGTATTGTTAAACACCATTCTGACATTCTGGGTTAATTTCTTATTACTTAAAATAAATGGTGAAATTTTCATTAGTGAAGTCTAGAACACTTCCGAGCGAGAGATAGCAATACAATAGACTAGAATAATTTTATAAAACTGAAGTGTATAAAATTTTACGGTATATAAGGGATTAATATCGTCTGAGATGAAATTAGCAAGATAACAGAAGAACAGTATATACTAGCGGCGAGACTCGAGAAGCTGTTGAAATTAAATAGCTGTTATTTTATAATATAAGTGAACGGAACGAAATGAATTAAGCACTACACTGTAGAATAATTCACTATTTGTATTAGTAACATAATAATCGGCCATTATGGAAAGAAATTAACTTCAAATTCTTTTTAATTACAATTATTAATATTGAAAAATGTGTTTAATAATTTTTAAAAGCAATCATTTTTCAATTATTATACAAGTTTAGATGATCATTATTTTAAAAACGTATGCTGCTGAGTAATTAATTAAATTATTAATTCTTTCTGTAATATTTTTTTTTAGTTCGTATATATGTTTCTTCGATGACAGATTTCTTTTAGGTATAATTCATTCAAGTTTAATTCATTTCACTCTATTTATTTATTATAAAATTTATTCATTATAAAATAACAATTAATTTTCGCAACTTTTCGATTGTTATTCTATATACATTAAAAAGGAAACTTTGCAAATTTTTTGATAATTAAAACTATATATAATTCTAAGACATAATCTAAAATAATTGTTTTATTAAAGAGAATAAGGCAATCTTAATGTAAAATTGATTTCTTTCGCTCTCTTTCTCTTTCCGTTGCCTTCCCTCGTTTAGAGTTCAGCACAGCTCAGTGTGAATTATTATATATAAACAGTATATTTTACATCGCCTTATTTTACTCAAGAAAACATGCATTTTATCTGACATGAGATAATTGGATCCATCAAAACCGTGAAACACGTTAAATGTCCGTAACAATGCATTCTATTAGCTTCGTTGAATACCGCATCTGCGCTCGTGGAACAATGGCGAATTAGACCGACAAGAGGGATAAATGCGCCTGCTCGTTTTTGAGCGTGTGAGTAGTTCGCATACGTAGGTCACGCGTGATTGAACGTAGATGTCATTCATCCGCGAAGGAAGGTTGAAACGAAAGTCTAAGAACTGTGTAGTTGCGCAATGAGACGTCAATGTAAGAAAACTCGTATTACGAAGCAAATGTGTATCAACTAATTTCTGTAACACCACAATGCATAAACAAAATTTAAATAAATTTTGTCCTTTTTTTCTAAAATATCTTGTAGCTTCTTAAAATATCTTCATAATACCTATAATGCGAGCTTTCAGAAAAACAAAAAAAAAGACAAAAACCTCATAAATATTGATATTTTAAAAAAACATAATTTTTTCTAGAAAATTATAACGAATTTACCAATTACAATATTGTGACAAAATAATTTTCTACATTCTGTATGTTTCATTATTTGCAAATAAAAATGTAACAGCAGTATTATATAATAAAATTAATATGCAGAACAAATTAATTGCTGAGATTAAGTTCAGATTTTTCAAAGTTTAACGAGTCACGAGTCATTAAACGTTACGATAAGTTTCAAATATATCAATTTCTCGAACTTGAGATATGCTTAATCTTTTTTTATAGATTACATATTTACAAAATTTGTTATTCTATTATTGTATAATTGTTATTCTCTCTATATTTGCAATATACAGTAAAATTCTCATTTGTTATTTTCGCATTGTTTTCCATTTATTTCCATACATAGCATAAAAGTTTAAATGTTTTAAACCATGAATTTTAATTGTAGCATCAATAATATAATCCTTCCAGCATTTTTTTGGATTAATTTCTCTTTCCTTCTGGATATAGTTTATATCCAGTTTATTCATGTTAACACCATTCCAGATCTTTTGATGGATATAAATTGCTATTACCGTTGCAAGCGCGTTATGTTCGACTATCGACTATTTCTTTTATATGAAATCACTTTTCCGATATCGCGACGGGTTCTCGCGCGATTGCCCTGAGCGTAAACGTAAAATTCACGTACGCCACGGCAACGCGCGCTATACAGATATACGCAGACGATAAGGGGCAGACTGAATTTTATCGGTGCGAATGGTGTCCGTTTTTATTGGAACTCGGCTCGTCTATTTTTCAGTCACTATTGCGGGTACTCCGTTTAAGGGATTCTTCCTGCAGGCACGTGATAGCGGTACAAACAAATGGATCGGAACCTGGTCGACTGACCCGAACACGAAAGTACATGCCGAGTGTAGTGCCGTGACGCACGCGGATCCACATGATAAGGACCAGGCCAGCTTTATCTGGAACGCACCCGCGGACGCACGCGGCAGCGTTTACTTCACGTGAGTATCGCGATCTCCAACGGCGGATGTCTCGTGGGAAATACTCGTTCATGCATTAACGATAGGAGCGTAGGAAGGACGATGTTGAGAGTTGTCGCAAATTGCGGCCGTCGGAGACTTGCCTTGTCCGTATAATTATCAAATTCCATGCAAGATGACTTCGATGAGATACACGATACGATCATAAATACATATAAATTTATAGCTGAAATAATTACTTACTTCTGGATTATGCAACGAAACTTCCTGCAATTTATACACTTTGATTGCGTATTTCACGACAATGGTGACCATATACCATGCATTTTATATAACACAGCTCAAATTATCAACTACATAATTATGATTAAATGTAATTATGCTTAAATCATCATTCTTGATTCAAAAATAGCTTAAATTCCTCATTTTAACTAGTTTTTATTTCTCAGGAAGAAATAGAATTTCCTGTCATGAGATAAATTTAAAAAATAATTTTATTTTTCTGAAAGATAAATACCACTTGCGCATATAGTTTTCTATATAAATACAAATAATTTTGAAAATATAAAAAAATCAACGTGTTCTAAACCGATTAATTTTTTGTATGAAATAATCCACAAATACGTATGTTGTTTATGTATGATCTTAATAAGTCTCTTGATTATTAATAAAGATTGAAAATATTAAAAAATATTTGTTTTCATATGTATTAAAATTTTTTTCTGCGTGGATACATAAGCTTTACAATGCATTCGAACAAAACAAATTTAATAACAAACGAGCGCATGCATTTGATCATAAGTTCAGCTTCAATAAAAAATTATTTATATTAAATTTATTAGAAAATTAATTTTGTAGAAGAATGGATAGCATTTACAATACTTAGTTCTTTGAATGGATACAAAAAGTTTTAAAATTCTTTTTAAAAATCTTTTTAAAAATTGAGATATCCTACAAACTTAATAACCTTTTGATCGTGTTAATGAGAATATTTAGTCTTTTTTTCAATACTTATATTCGTGCAAACGTATATTTCATGGTACAACTGAATCAAATTTAATAACTGTAAAATGTACCCAATACACGCGCAATAATTCTCGATTGGTACTCGATGGCGCAGAGGGAGTAATTGTACGGCCACTGGAAATAATTACTTTTACTATTTGGTCATTCGTTATTCCACATATACGTGAGATATGTTAATAATCCGTTTAATTTCCTAACACGATTTTACATTGGAAAGTTGGACTGCAAGTAGTCGGTTTCTCACCTTGAATGCTTTATATGTCAAGAATAAATGCTATAAAATGTTTACCTTATAAATTTATTATCTCAACATTTAGTCACATTATGCAGATAAAACATCTCTGTATAAATCTTGCATTATCATGAAAAGGTAAACTAGAATTTCTTGTTTTTTTAGGAATTCTTAAATAAATGTTAAGCCAAAATTTTTTTTCATAATAAGAAGGAAAATTAAGTAATGAAAAAATATATAATTTTTTTATTGTAAGATGAAATTAAAAGGTTTTTCATATTCCATTTATTAGGTATGATTTATATACTTATACTTAAAAATATTTTTATATTAATAATTTATTACAATAATATGTGTTTTACCGTTTTAGTGGAACTGTATTAAAGGACTATGCAACATACTGGTCCGAACTTGTGTCGCAGGAGGCAAAATAATAATTCGTCAGCATCTGTCTGCATCCTTTACTCGTCGACGAAGTGCTTTCGCCAAAGGAGAAATTCCATCTTTACAAAAATTTTTTAATTTTGTTTGTTCGTTCATTGTATTTTAATATATTTGCGATATGTTACGCAATACAGATTTTATATAAATCGCTGTATTTTTGTATAATTGCAAAAACGCCGAGCGTTTTAAGTAATAAAAAATTATCAAAACATTGTTATTTGTTCGTATTGCGTATATATATTTGTTAATTGCCTCTCAATTTTTATTAATTCTTTTTTACAGAGAGCAAATAATTAAAAAACAATTACTACAAAAAACAATGATTTATCAGCTGTTTTTTTCCTGTAGATGATTTATCTGTTTCTCAACAAAATAATGGAGAGGAGTTGTAAATGGAAGAGATTCTTGATCTGTCAGATGCGTTTGCACAATAATCGATCGGTGGACCGAATGTAAATCATTATTTCTGCAGCATTCTAAAAGAACTCATTTTATCTCAAAATGCCATTAAGGAAGATTACTCAAATCGATTGGCAAAACATGTGTATAGTTTAGTATCGATGAAGGGGAGATAAACGATGTTTAGTTTTTATATAAAAATTTCGTAATAAAAAAATCTCCCGTTACTCGTTATTCAAATTGTTGAGAGATCCATTTAAATATATGTATGCCGGATTATTTGAGTAAGTTAGCTATGACGAAACTTTAACAACTTCCGCATTTCACTTTTACAATACAACACAATTTTATAGCAAAATCAGTCAAGAAC
This sequence comes from Tetramorium bicarinatum, assembly GCA_928718305.1. Classification (NCBI taxonomy): domain Eukaryota; kingdom Metazoa; phylum Arthropoda; class Insecta; order Hymenoptera; family Formicidae; genus Tetramorium; species Tetramorium bicarinatum. Next base: position 16,502,863 of record OV788324.1, read on the forward strand.
ATAATATTCAACTAAAATATTTAAAAGTCATAAAATTTTCTTCTAGAAATGTGCGTACTTTACAACAGATTACAAAATTCTCTTTTCCATTTTAAACATTTATTTATTTAAGAAGTAATAATATAAAATTGGAAATACGTGACAAATATTTATTTTAATTAGAAACACAATATCACCTAAAGTTTGTGCGATTACGGTGACAAAATATAAAAAAACTAGATCGCGCATGTTTAACTTTTTATTTTATTTATTTTATACATTGCGTTGAAAACAAATATACAATATATAATAATATAAATTACCATTTTTAATTAATGTATAATCTAACTATCTCGTAAAAATTTTGCAGAAAATGACATGCAACATTGTTATTACGGTAAAACTTGATTGTTCGTTCCATAAGTTACTTCTAAAGATTGAATGTCACGCTGAGGGAGCATGTAAGTAAACTTCGGTGGATTACTGCACATCTCGCAGCGACTCGGCGAGGGTTCTGCCATTTCCTCATCCCGTTAATGGAGCTCAGCACGCTTTTACGTGAGCAGAAGGATCGAGAAGCATGTTACATAAGACTTGGCTTGCCGGGTAAAAGTGGGCCACACTGGTATTACAGACCTGACAAGTCTAAGACTCCTTTTTTCTTGCACTTACCACTTGGCTCTACTCTGGAAGAGATCTCGTATCATTGTTATATTTCTCTCTATTATATTTCTCTCTAGTTGGAACGTTGAACATGAATGCCCAACCATTACGGTAGCCTTTTTCACTTCTTACTTCTTAATGATTTCTAGTCTATCTTCACAGATTGATAAATTAAATTTTAATTATTACAATGTAATAATTCAAGTAACTAATTATCGGTCAAATCATCAAGTCCAGCTTCATGTTTTGAAGAAGATTGGACGCGAGATGTTAGAAATACGCTGCTTTTCGGCGAGGAAAGCGTTAAGTATATCACATAATCAATGAAGTTATTATTAGATTGTAGATGGATGTTATAAATGGACGGATAAAAAGGAAGCGACATTTTAATCACACGTATATGTCCAGAATGAAAATTGAATGACAATAAACCGGAAGATAAATTACATTTTTGTTTATATATAAAACATTAATAATAATTTTCAACAGCTAATTTCGAAAGAAATAAAATTAATTAATATTAAATAATTCAATAAAAGTAATAAGCTTAGTCCGTATATAAAACGAATTATTGCGTGAGTTGTCCTTGTAATAATAGAATTCACGTAATGAAGAAGATAACGTAATGAAAAACGTAAAATGCATAATTATATAGGAGAAATCTTGGTTCGCAATATTTATCGCATAATACAAGAGCGTTTCGAGGAAAGATTGCACTAGATATATTTGAATGACGTTATGGCATGTACAATTAATATCAAAAGCACCCCAGCGATGCAGCATTACATTAGTTGGAACATAATTATAGCACGCCCGTGTCCCATGTGACTGGTCTGTCCGCCGATAATTATCACCTGAAATTGATCGCATGAGCCCTGATGGACTAGTTAGAGTGGTACCGGAACCTCATCCATTAAATCCCACCTAAGCCTACTGCAAAGATCTTTCGGCAATGTACGCACATCTCTATAATTTATGATCGTCCTTTTACATAAAGTATAATACGTCAACATATGCAATCTGCAACTATTTAATAATTACTAATATCTCAAAAATATTGATTGTTCTCATATATTTAAATTATGTAACATAAAATATAACTTTTGGCGACTACAATGCAGTTTTGGACGAGAGCAGTTTCCAGATATGTCAACAGGAAATGACGTTTCATTTGCATGCTATAAATTATTGATACTGTATAATATTTATGTTATATAATATACATATAATATAGTTATTTATACTTTAATAATGTAAAATTACATTTTTAAATTTACACGCAATTAATGTGTATTAATATACAGTGTACTTTATTCGTTTCGTACTAATCACATAATTTTCTTCTGTTATCCATAATATTAATCTTAATTGGCAGTCATTTCATGTTTGCAGGATAAGCAATGTGTATGGCAAAGTTTTGCTGACGTCGTAATATGGCAAGCCATCGATCAAGAAGTGAAATTATGATTGCGCGGTTAGATCCAGACTTTTCATGGAAATACTCGTATGCGTCATCTACCTATAACGCATGAAATCTTGGTACTCGTAGCATAAATGAAATACCGAGAAAATGTATCTAACAATAAGTTAAAGTAAGTTGTTAAATTTGTTAGAAAAAATGCACAAAGATAATTTTAAAAAATCGTTGTAGTTCAAAGAAACAATTTTCATCGGGTCACTCATTATATCTGAATCATTTATTATCTGGCAACATTTAAAAAATAATTAGAAAGCACTCAAGAATAAAAATATTTGTTAATAATGATTCATCATTCTTATTAATTTTAATTGCAAAAAAATTGGTCGAAACAAGTTTCGAGTAAAGAAAAGAATTTCTCGGAAAGAAGATGATAAATAAATGATTTATTAAAAATTGTTAACAATAATATATATAAGACATATTTCTAACAGAAAATTGACTTGTGTTTACATACAGTGTTTTGAAATCTTTAATATAATTTAATTAAACTTGCAACAGAGTAGATTTAATTTGAGAGAAGAATATCATTTGTTGCTTTTTAATTACATATGTAACATACATGATTTACTAAACAAATTAACTTGAATTAAATCGAATTGGAGATCTGAAAATGTAAAATATTTAAATTTTGCGTATATTGAGATTTCCTCAGGTCCTCGTAACTCGCGAGTCATCATCGTGCCGCTTCATCTTACTTAAGAAAGTGATTGATGAAGAATCCATCATCGAGAAGTGAAGATCTATCGTTTCGAGACTCCTCTAGTATTACATTGATATTCATATTTCCGTGGCATGGCGAGACCGCCACGCCGCGCCGCATCTACCCCCGATGTCGCGCAACCGCGCGTCCCTTAGAAGCGGGGTGCAACGCGGGACGTACGATCGTGTCCCACGCGCTGCGTCATTGCCAGCACACACGACGCGGCGACCCGCGGCGCATCGACGACGATGAAGGTGTCAGCCTTGCGCTCTAAGTGACGACGGCCACGACGGGTCTTGCCCGAGGAATGACTCATAGTCAGAGGCACTGCGATCCGCCGCGCCGTGTACATACATGAGCGACGAGGGGCGGGTGGCCGCAGAGCCAGGGGGTGGATGCCGCGGAGCAACATCGCGCGCCGCGTCGCGCCACACCGGCGGTCAAAGGGGGTGGAAACGTGGCTCGGCCGTATTGCGCAGAACGCCGGCGCTCTGGCGTCGCGACGACCCTCCGGGTCGGGGTGAGTCAGGCCGGTCGTTGCTTGGTGCCCGCGCCTTTCCGCCACGGTACGCGGCACAATCGCACGGCGTACGTACGAGGCGACGGCGCGAGCGCGTGATCGCGGCCCTTTGTCCGGACGACTGCGCCTCCGTAATCCGACCCGGAATCGCCACGCGCCAACCCTTCGCGTTCGAGCGCGGGAGTGCGGACACGCGCCGGACGGCGTGTCGGCATTGAACGACGACAACAACGAGGTGCGCTGCTAGATCGCAAAGGGTGGATCGCGCGGGCGATCCACGCGAGCCGCAGAGGGAGAGAGAGATAGAGAGGGACACAAAGGGACGAGAGAGCTACGGCGTCGGGTTCCGCGGCGGCGACTATGCGCGTCATCGATCGCGCGCGCCTCCGCGATCGGCCGGAGATGTGATACCGGAAGTAGGCCAGGCAGGGTTGACCTGCGTGGGCGTGCAGGTACGCGCGACGTACGGGTACGTGCGTGCGTGCCGTGCATAGGCCGCAGGTGTGCCGCGTGGGCCCGCGCGGGGGGCCAGCAGTCGTAGAGATGAGCGTCGCCGCGTGTCCGACGTCAGGGACCAACCCCTGGTGCAGCACCACCGCCTCGGTGCGGCTGCTCTGCGTCGTCCTGGTCTCCTCCTGGATTATCCTCGATCAGCCGGCTCTGGGTCTACCGGATCCCTCGGACCACACGACCGCGGAAGGTAAGACCTTTTTAAGTAGCTTCAATGCGCGCGCGGCTTCGGCGAAGCGTGTATCATCTTCTTCTTGGCGCGCCGCACCGCGAGAAAGACTTCCCTCGTTCTCCTCCTGCAGAAATAACATGAGGAAGAAATATCAATTATTAATATCCAATTATTACTCGGCAATTATTTACTTCTTTGCATTAATGATCTGTATTTGTTAGTTTCGCACACGATAATTGAGCAATATATTTAAACGAAAATGCTAAATTACATAATTTAGCATGTGTGCATGTATATACCGGGAATAATAATAGCTTAAAATATTTAAAGCACAAAGTTGCAAAGTTGTTTACAGAAATTTACAGTTGTTTACAGTTTTTCTTTGTTCTTTCCCAATAACGCGCAAACAAGGATGCTTTGATTATATCCACGTGATGGAAAACTTAAACACTATATATCTCTTTAGTTTTTTTATTTAAATGCATATTAAATTTAAAGATTATTTTATTAACATTTTACATTTAATGTCTTGATGCGATTTTTAATTTGTAATATTATAACAACACGATATCTTTGTGTCGAAGAAAAAAAGAAAGATCAAGTGTTAAAAATTAATAATAAAAAAATAAAATGTTAGGACATTTAAAAGATATTTAAAGTTTAAGAAAGATCTTGTATGTGGTATTTTAAATCTCTCTGTCATTTTGAATGAAAGCGTAACTTAGATTTCATTAAGGTCGCAGTGCTGATGATGATATTGCATGTAACAGAGATAAGTGCACAAGGTAAATAGCTATATCAAGCAAACGAGTAGTATTATTACCGTGCTACGCAAAGTGTGATAAGCGAAATAAATCTCTAAGACTTTATGTGTTTGTTGAAAATTTATTAAATCGATATAATTCAGTAATCCATATTAAAATTAAAATTTTTATTTATTTATTTGAAAAATTTTCTTTACGAATTAAATAAAGTTATGTCTTTGAGATACGTATATTTGATTGAATATCTGGACTCCTTTAATTGCTTTTGTGTGCACATATAATGCGCGCGTCGCTCAAAGAATATCTGGTTAAAGTGCAAGTAAATCCTCCTGATGAGTCCACTGAGCGATGTTAACGTAGTAAGACCTCGGGTTGATTGCTCACCGCTGACGAACGTTATATTTGTTGACACGTGACATTTTGACATCGGGACAAATATTGCATCAAATGGTATATATCGATGACAGCGCGGAAATGCGGATCGATGTCGACAGGGACAGGATGCAGGGAATTCGCCAGATTTATCTAATTAAATTTTCCAAAGTTACAGACCACGTGTTTGCTAACTCTGTCGACATTTCGAAATAAAAAAGTATCGATTGCAGCACGTAAATATACTTGTCCCTTGATCTAAACGATACACACTTTTTTGCGCGATCTACCCTTCACATTTACGTCCCTCGTAAGCCCTTCGGAATGAGAATCGCTTCATTATTTTGGTGAGCGCGCCTTCTGTAATTCACCGTGCTAGAGTATGCGGACGTGCCTGAACAAATGATTTCCACGTAACGAAAATGAGCTACAAAGCGATTACTCTTTTTCTTATAACGTAAGAAATTCAACAAAATATACAACATTCGTATTAATATGTTAATAGATACATTTAAAAGATATCTCACTTTTCTTACTTTCTATTTCAAAAAACGAGAATTACATAAGAGTATTATCTCCAGAAAATTAGGACACTAATTCTAGTCCGCAACTCGTAACATATGAAAATCTATTGTCTTTATCGTTGAGCTTTCTCGTTCCGTCACCCTAAAAGTTTATATGGATCGGTCATCGTAAAAGATAACGACTTATAGATAGTTTGAATGTTTTGCCCCGAATAGTTTTCAGATATTTTTTTCAGCAGGGATTTAGCTTTCCGGCAGTCTTCGTCTTTTATTCATCTTGATCTCCGCAGTTTCCATAGGCTAACACAATTTCGCAAAGAATACGAGAGTTCTACGCTTCTTCGTGCTGAAAATTTGTTGATTCGGAGTTCTACTAACGATCCACATTCATAACTCGTTCAATTCGCTTCGATTTGTTCACGTGTTTCTCGATAGATATATTCTTTGACAATATTCATGGAAATAGAATATTGAAAAATTTTCTTTATTTAGCTTAAAAATTTTGAAGTTAACTCTGATATTGAAAAGCAATATTATCCTTCATCCTTCATGATTAAATTTCTAAGTACAAGTCGATATTAAATTAATTGAGTTATAAGTCTAATCAACAATCTTTCACACAATGTTCTTCACAAAAATTGAAAAGAGTGTCTTTTATAAATTACAATTTTATTTACTGTTCCTCGACTGTTTCTCGACCGAAAAAAAGGTATTATTTATTAGATTTAGATCACGGAAAATTAAGTTAAATCTTAAAATTAATTTAAATCTTGTACGCAGATATAAGAAAACAATAATTATAATTGCTGCCATAAAGAGTACAGTGCAACAAGTAAAACATTTGCGATATAACAGAACCTGTTGCGGAGTGAAGACTGAAAAATTACTCAGGTTATTCGGGAATTGAGTACAGGTACTTCGTCTATGTCAATTTATGTGTAGCGTCAATCAGAATAATTGCAATATTTACCTCATTTTTGTAATTATTTTGATTGAATTCCAGTTTACTTAGGAATGGGTTTCGCTAATGACCATCTCATTTAAGCTGTTGCATCGAATCAATCAAATCAGGATATATTCAATCACTTATATTCTTTTCTTCCGTCTCTTCCATTTTTCTCTCTTTTCTTCTCATTCATTTTGCTATTGATTTGTCGGATTGATGTTAATCTCCAAATGAGCTTTCCGTGCTTATTACGGACCTTGAGAACGTTATCGAATTGTCTCTGATGGAATTGATGGAGTGGAATTAAGTCTAAGGATTTGTTTCTCTTGGCTTAATTCATGTTTTAACAAAATTGATATTCTTATTGCTTATTATAAGAATACAGTTTAAAAGCGAAAAGAAGATAGATAGACAAAAAAATAAAAAGAGAGATAAATCTTCATAAATATTATATATTTTGTAAATCTAGTGATAGAGATTTTGAGAAAAAATTCTGAAATATATGCAGAGATTCTAAATTACAAAGATTCTAAAATACAAATTTGCAGTATAAAAATGTTGACTATGTATCGTGTATCGTATTTTTAAAAAAATCAATATATATTTAACATAAAAATAAAACATAAATTACTTATAAAATTTTTTTAATTAACGATGGATCAGAATCAAGCTTAATTTACAAAATTTGTCACGTTACATCTGAATAAATGTGTAAAACTCTAAGATTAAAAGATATTTTATTTTTTATATGTCCTGAATTTTTTTAATTTCTACTTATAATTAGTAAGTACATATCATCTCTGTAAGATGATCTGTTTTACTTCAAAAAATAATATTCTTTTTCGTCATATACATTTTTAATCGTTATCTGCTGTGACATTTCGCGTTGCCGAATTTAAATTGATTGACCTCCGCGAAGTTTGTGACTTAAACTCTACCCAAGTTTGCTAAGTAAAGATTTGATTCAACTTTTTGTTAACCTTGATCCATAACTCCGCTGATTTCTAAGTGGTTGGCGACGATCGTGTGCAATTACGTTTGCCTGACTGAGAGAATTAAGTAAAGAAATTTGTCATCTATGAAGCTTTCTGGAAACTAGTGAGAGAAAATGGGTCACGAGTGCAACATATAAAAGTGACTTTTACAATATCTCATGAACAATTCGCGATAAACGATAATGGCACAATAAACAAAATTTATTAAATATGAACAACACAATAAAGTTGAAAGCAAAAGAGGCAAATCTCGCGTAAAGCGCGAGAGAAGATGAATAAATTATTACTCAATTTGCGATGAATATTGAATTGCCTTCCTTTTAATAAAAAGTTCTCGTGTGCTTCAAAGTACGCCTTTATTCCACGCTCTGGTTATTTTCTCGTAATAAAGCAGAAATGTCGCCGCAACCGATGACAAATAGCTTTCAGAGAATAAATGCCGGCGCGTTGGTGGCATCAATTTGTATCCATTATTGACGAGCTCCTCAGATTTCTGCTCGCGATAAATGGTTGCAAACTTGTTTATTACTCATTACATCAGCATAAATTTACCTACAAATGTATCAAATGGGTAAATATTATCTCAATAATAAAAAAAAAAAGTGGTCTCAGCGGTCGAATTGATCGCACGAAGTTATGTAAGCGCGTGATGTCAATGGATTAACATTGCCTCTGTTAGCAGACTTTTAATCAAAAGATTAGGTCGCCTTTTACGAGCACAAGTCTGACATAACGTGCTCGTGAACCGGGTCATAACCGGGGGGGAGGGGGAGTATGTCTATAAATTGTGCATAGATCACTACATGGTATCGACGATAACGACGATTAAAGTTTACGAAACGATCGATTTTGACTTTCGACTTTTACTCTGTAAAAGAGACGATATAAATATTAAATTTTGAAAAACTGAGTTTGGCTGAATTAAAATGTATGATCGGAATATTGCGACAGGGAAAAAAAAATCACAATAATTACAATTACTATGTGGCGCACGTGTAGAGAAATTTTTTCGTTTCTATTCTGTTGGATACAAAAGGCATTTTTCTATAAAGCTTTGTATGAAATAACATTAAAAAACCGAAATTCTTTAAAAAAAGGGATTGAAAAATTCCTCTCTAGATGAAAAGAAAAATATATTGAAACCCGATGCGATATAGTTCTGCTTCGATCCTGTCGAGATTTTATTTTCGGCTTTATTCAACAAATGTGACAAATACTTTGCACCGAACTACAATTGCATTTGCTGCGCACGTGTCTTTCCTAGTCCTTTTTTGGTAATGCGTCAAAATTTTCATGTCAGATAAAGTTTATCAGACACGTGAGAAACTTTGCAGAGATTCAAGCTTGTATCTCCATTTCGAGTGTTGCAGAAATGTGTTCCAAAAGTGTTTCTCTTATCAATAAACGCAATTACGATGTAGAAAAGCAATTTCGACAATCGCAATACAAGATCTCTGCGCGATGAAGTTTCACGCGTTCAAGTTCACCTATCTCATAAATCCGATCAAGCTTGATCGCACTGACCTCGACAATGGCACCGTGCCAAACCAATCTTAAACGAGCTTGTATCGACAGCTCCCCGCGATATCGTGGCAGGAGCATCAGGTAGGGTGCGCGCGGTCGGAATAATCCCACGAGAGATGAACGCGAGCGACAAGCTGCTTCTAGATCTCCCGGAGACCAAGCGTCGGCTCTTGCATATGCATAGATCAGCTATCGAGATAGTTTTAATGATTATCTTGCGCGTATTGTTGAACGCTCGGTTTGCAGTTGACACGACAGTGGGCGACTGACTGTGAACACTGATAAATCGGACTTTCCCGGATTTACGTTGCGGCTCGCGTTAAATTCTTAGAGAGTTCTTGTAAACCTTGCAGCGTTTACTTTTTCACGGTTTTTTTTTCCAATAACCTCGAGCAAATATTTTCCTTCCCCTAAGTAATTTTTATTAAAACTTACTTTAAAAAAAAAACTTCTACATTGCTACTATTCCTCGACGATATTTAACTTAAAATTATCGTTATAATTTTTCTATTATTTTAGTTGTTGGAAGAAAAGAATGGATCTATGTAATCCAAATATGATAAGTTCAGTAAGTTGAAGAAGAAACAGACGTATTTTACATAACACTTTTAGTTGGCATTGTTCGGTGGCTTTAGACATTTCTTTTACAACATGCGCGTTCCTATTTACCAAGGAAAAGAACGTAGAGTAGTTGCGGTTTTATCTCCTGTTCCATTTCATACTTTTTTCCTGTATTGTAAAGTCAAAGTTACGTTTACGTTGAAACGTAAAAGATATTGGCCAACTTGTTATCCAACTCTGGAAACTCAGAGCCCAACTTTGGCAACAGCTGATGAAGTGTTCAGACAGCTAATATCGAATATCGTTTGAAAATTGCATAGAAATTCTTAACAAAACTCGAATAACGTCTTCAAATGATTGAAAGTAAACAGAAAGTGAACAGCATTTAAATTTCTTTCAACAATGCAAGATAATAGTTACTTTTGTCGGGAACATTAGAGTGATCACGATAATCCGGATTATAATATGAGCACCCAACGTGACATATGCGAGGCGCTAAGAATATATAAAACACACTAAATAGATCAATAAACGACAATAACGTAGCCCTGTATATATAGCTGTTATTTATTTACGTCATGCATGCGGCACGTAGCACTTTTTCCGTTGCGGTTCGTCACAATACTGTGTAAAGATTAACTTTAAAAAAATGGCAATCCTACTTGCTACGCCGTCGTAATTCTCAAGGAAATCAGCCTCGCAGGGACCACGAAAAGAGACACTTACTTTGCATATTCGAAACGCGTTTGGCTCATATTTTCGAGCAAAGTCCGATATATAAATTTCCTAATATATATTCATGAAGCACGTTGTGTTCCTTCTTAATATAAGAAGAATAAAAAATCGTCTTTCACGTAGAGAGGATAAAGCGTCAGTTTAGCTGTAGAAACGTGAAATTTTAAATTGGATTGGTATTAAATGCTTGAGAATTAATCCAAATCCAAATTAAGTAGCGAAGAGACTTTTATTAATTATTATATTTATTATTGTACGTTTTTTTCATTCACAATAATCTTATTTTGGGAAGAGATGAGATTCAAGCATGATTCTAAAAATCCTTCTGCTTTTGCAATATTTACATATGTATATAAATTATTACCTACAAACAATTTATTCGTAAATTGTTGGTACATGTAACTCGATTAAAAAAAGATTTTGAGAATAGGTGTCTGGGTTTATTGCAATTTTCACAAAAATTTTATTGAGATTTTTATTCTTTCCACATATATTTGCTATTTCGTTTGATTCCGAGGAATAAAACGATTTCACGTAAATACTCTTTACGGAAATATATATGTTTTTCCAAACAACAGAAAAGTCAAAAGAGAGCGTCCTAAAGAAAGCAAAGTATTAGAATTGTCCTTTTATTTTTCTGTGCCTTTACGACACTCTGATCGCTTGATTTCGTTTTTCTAAGTATTCCTATGTAATTTCTTGACGCTTATGCGTGCGTGGATTACCTTGACGTATCGCATCATTGTGCCTCTACACTGGAAGAATCGATATTAGAAATATTATGTCTCGAAACACTGCAGTAATCATTATTGAACTTTTGTGACGTAGATGCGTGGTTTTGCAAACAAACTGGCACGTTAACAGAAAAAACTCAATATAAGCTTCAAGGATCTAAAGTGAAAATCTTAAACTGTAAAAATAGGCTTATCACATTTTTTATACGTATAAAACGTCACATAATATGTATTTAAAGATCACACACATGTAATGCATATTTATGTCCCTCTTGAACAAAAAATTCTTCAATTGTATAAATTATGCATTTGTATCTATTCCCTAACTTTGTCTACTGTCGATTTCGATTATTAAAGATCGCTTTGATAAGTGCCTTTTCGTGGCTGCCTACGAAATAGAGTCAAGGCAAAAAAATTTTCTTCCTTCTGAGATTTATGTCTGATATACAATATAATTTCCGGAGTATGGAAAAGTCAACTATGTCTTCATTCAGAAAGTATGTAGCACAGTAGGTCTCTACGTCGCAAGAAAGTTGACCAGATAGCATACTTATTTCTGGACAACTGATATAATTTAATCGCAGAACTTATTGCACTTGTACAATGAAATTGCAGGCCACTGCCTACTAATTAGGTAGATAAGTAAGATAGTGCTCTACTTCTGATGATAACTTCAGTCCGACTTTAAGACAATGTTAAGTTCCGCCATTAGACTGACAGGCATTCAGAGTTAGTTTGTAATAACAATAGTTTACGTGGCTTACAAGAAGGGACCGACCTCATTAAACGTAGTGAAAATACATTGCATTCTTATTTATAATATTTGCACAATATACACATTGCGTATATATTACATATAAATTTACATTACGCAGAACAATTTTATTTTTCTTGATATTTTTCTTCACTTTTTCGCCCACTACGTATTTCTTCTATGTAAGTATTATAATATACGATTTCACTTTTTGGTATATAACACTGTATATTTAAACAAATAATCGATATTCTCCATTCGTATTCTCCATTCTTACTTAACATTGTCTGCAGGACTTTTTTAGCGAGATATTTTTGATCACGTCGTCTCGATTCTTCTTCTCGCTACGTTTCGTCTTTCTTCAGAAAAATGAAGACCCATCGTATTTATAAGCAACGGCTGTCGTTTCGTGTTGAATTATGTATCGAGTTATGCGCCAGGCGAGCTAGTCTCTGTGGCTTCTTCCCTCCTAACTCGAACGTAAAAGTTTAAACAACGCTGCGCAAGTTTTAATCATCGTCAAGCATCGATCGCTGAATGTTGTCGCATCTTTTCTGCTTCTAACATCGCGTATATTATTGCAGTACGAGCAGTGTTTTTTACAAGGTTACGCTTACATTTAATGAGACGTCGATATTTTTACCCGCTCATTATTGAATGCCTTGAATATCGACGCGCTGATATTTTGATTTACCCGAAAATTATCAAGCGATATATTTTTTTGTTGTGTCTTGCAGTATTTTTAATAATAGAGGAAATACGTTTTTACAATAATATACATATACAACTTTCTCAAAAGAAAATTCAATTTATCTTTAATCTTTTCGAGAAAATAATCTTTTCAAGAAAAACGCGTTTAAAGTTGAACAATATTCAAGTAACAATTGTTTACGAATAATTACAAAGTTTTATGTAATAATTTTAACTTGTGTTTGTTTTACAATAAGTTTGATGTAAATTTAATTTTCTTTCTTTCTCATTTCTTCAAAAATTTGAGACAATAATTTTTTTAAAGCTCTATTTCTACCTGTCAATCTTAAAAGTAGGAATTTTGATTAATTTTAATAAAAAATAGAAAATTTGTCGTTATCAAAATTACCAAAATCCAAAAACCTAAAAATTTCGTCATAAATCAGATTCCTTTGATTATATTTCCAGAAAATCAATACGATACTGAATGCGATACAACGAATACATGATAAATGAAGATGTGGCTGTATTTTTTGCTGTGTCAGTAATGGAACGTTTCTAAATATCAAGTTTCTGTTTCTGTTATCTGCTTGGAACAAATAAAAACAAATTGCAATTTAACGATTTGCGATTTCGATATATAGACATATATGTACAGATTATACTGTAAAATATTTTTTGAAAGAACAATTTTCAATGTGGCATCGATTACTCGAGAGGTGCGAAAGATAACACAATACGCGATAATACAATGCAGACACGTATACAATCTGCACATTGTGGCACTTAATTACGACTGACGTCTCCTTACAGAGAGTTACAGGGCGTCGGAGCTCCTTTTATTCGAGGTTACAACGTAATTAGACACGCCTCGAGGCGCGTGCCACTACTTCTTCAAAATCCTCGAGGTCGTGCTTTCTTATGCGCACAACTTGGCGCAGACTGCAATGGAATTTTAATTCCGGCCGTATTTATTTAGCCGAGAAAGAGATATCTTTTAAACGCATTTTAATAAGGAATGCTTTATTGAAACATGACGTTATCGCTATTTCGGAAAAAGAATCGCATGTCAATATCGAATTCGAAACTTCGCTCATATTTTAAAAAACAAAAAGTTGAAGAGCTCTCTGAAATGTGTTACCCGCGAATATAGTTTTCAATGTAAATTCATGTATTCGTACAATCTTCCCTTTCGTCTTTCCACATAAAAACAAGGTGAACGAACGATGGGACTGTAATAGATGTGAGGTTACTGCAGTCTGCATTGCGGATTCACGTGCACCCAACTTCCTTCGATAACGTGCACAATTGTACAGGTTCTGAAATCGAACGGCCGCTAGAAATCGCATTTAACATTGCTGATGCAAATGTTATACAACGTAACAAATGCGCAATGAGCGTCATATTTTCACCGTGATGAGGCAATTTTAGAGGATGGGATTAGATCATTAAAGTTATAGCACTAACACGAAGGTACGATGTTATATTTACGATCATAGTTATCGATAAATTAATAATTTCCTATGGCTGAATTATTTGTTGTGATATTTATTAATAATATAGATATTGATTAATTAATAATAATTGAATACATTAATATTGATCGTTCGTATTGTTGCACTGCTTTTATCACATTAATATTCAATTTATCATTAATTTATCATCTATCATCAATTTATCAAAGCGACAGTATGTTACATCTACGTATGCTATATAATAATTAAGCAGTGATTTTCAGTATTTTTATTTGAAGTTATTTTATTTTTTGAATTGTTATTAGAGTTTCGGATTATAAAGCTTAATCTTACTTCTTTCATTTCAACTTCATATATTCGCGTGCTAAACATTTTGATTATTCGTATTATTCGTTATTATGGCGCCTAATTAATCCGTAGTATTCTAGTTATCAGCATTTTCAGACAATGTACGGTAATTAAATCGAGACGTTTATTGCTGATATCGACTAGTTTTTATTGCGCGTTTCAATATACCTTAATTGTGTGGAGCAGAATGCGTAATCATGATTTTAAAGTTGTCCAATTATTAAAGTTATTCAATTTCTAACAAATATTACAAGTTTCTCTCATTTCTAGCCAACATTGAATTTCAAGTTTAACAAAATCAAATTCTTTGTTCTTGCAACTAAAAATTTATACTTTTCATCAGATGTATTTCTAATAAAAATATATGCTGTATAAATTTTTTTCTGAAGGCATATTGTATCTTCACAATGTTTTACATCGATACAACAGGCGAGTTTAACAATTAATTTCCTTTTGCCGTTTCCCCTCGATCGTTTTTCCTCGATTAGTCGTCTTATGACTGACCATCACGCAACCATAAATACAGAGGCACGACTAAAACTCATGGAAATTGATGATATATTTCTCAGCTGAGTAATCCTGTATATATTAACGTATGAATTGCAACTTCAATACATGCAAAAAAAGAAAGTATTTTGCATCTATAGATATCATACAGGTGCACTGTGCATTTTCGCTGGTGTTTTTGCTTTCGCTGCATTTCGGTACACTTTGCACTTTGTAATAATGAACGTAAACTGATCGATCTCTCTACGACAGGTTTAAAATTAAGTAGAATAACAGCGACGAATGAAGCTGCTTGACATGCTACGCGGTTCCATTGTTATTTTAATCATCCCATGCAGACAAAAGTAATTTTCTACCGTTAGCTGTTAAGTGAATTTCGTGGCGAGGCTGCACTCGATAACGGGTCGGGTTTTACGCAAGAATCGATGTACGCCTACTCATTTCGAAGGAAGTTGAATGCTTGTCGTGCTTCGCATCGCCCGCAGCAATCTGTTGCGCATTACTTCCGCGAAATACGTCGCCGCTTTTTCGTCGCCGCGAGAAATACATCTTCTTTGTCTTTCCAGCAGAATTCACTCCGTGAAAAGCACAGTTCTAAGATAAGCGCGATTGAACAAAGGAATTTTGGAAGCTGCATTATTCTGTTTGACTTCCTTTCTTAATTGAATTTATTTGGTAGTGATTGTATCTTTTTTATTAATAATTGGTTTTAGTAATAAATTTTAATTGACTGCAATTATATTAAATTAATATTTGCATGGAACTTGGATATTTATTTATACATATATACGTAATAATTAGATAAATTATAAATCTGTATTACAATGGTATATTTTTATTATAATATAAGAAGAAATTGATTAATTGTTTATAGTTAAATTAAATTTTACGATTACGTCAAGAAATACTGATATTTTATTGTAATATTTTTTTATTAAAATATTGTCTAATTAAAAAGTGTCATTATTAGAAAAGTCAGCTGAAATTCAATTTTGTCGTGTTAATGGTAACACGACAAGCTTACAGTTGTACGATCAAAAGCGTGACTCTCTAGAGAGGATTACGCAATCTCTAGGTGATGATAGTGGCCTAAGACTAATTTCGAACTCGTTAAACTCTACAAGCTCATCGGCTTTATCTCATCTTTAGCCTGTAATCATTGGAAGGAAATTGTGATATACACCATTATCGGACATAAGTTGAAATAACTCGTAAAACGTTCAATTAATAAACACGATACCTCCAACAGTCGGCTGAACTCTAATTTCACGATAACGATGCCAATGGGAAAAATGAAAAGGCTTTTATTCTCATTTCCACCTTCATTTTTATGCACTTTCAGATCGAGTCCAAAGCTAGCTAACTAGAAATCAAGGAAATGAGGATAACAGGAAGCGTCCGATTAATAAGCGTGATATATCCAACAGTTAGCTGAGCACTAATTCCACGATAACGATGCCAACAGAAAAAACGAGATTTTTTTCATTTCCGTTTTTCCATTTTTATTCCCGTTTCACTTTAGGGTCGACGCCAAAACTAAAGCCAACTAAAAATTCAGGAAGGGATTACATAAATTGTCCAGTCACAGAATCGCTCGACGAATGTGGAATAAATTTTGTAGAAAAAAATATAAGCACAACAGCATTGTTAACCGTAATTATTCAATTTTCAATTGTTTATGTATAATTGTCCGCTCAAATAGTCAATTTACTTTTGATAAATATTTTTCGGACTGTAGAAATTTGCGTTTGTTTTGCAACATCTGAATTTTCATATAAAATGTTCCGCGAAAAAGTCATGATCTATAAGTTCGCGAGTAAAATTGCGTGCCACGACAACGATGCCGCAATATTACGCGCACGCAAGTTTGTAGTGCAGCATATGCACTTTTTAACAACGTTAATACTATTATGCGACTTTCCGACCCGTGAAAAACATGTTTGCCGATAAGTCTGATGACACGAAGGAAACGCGATAAGAATTTATCTTCTGATAAACGTCCTGTCGCCGCTTAGTGATCTTACATCGCGTGATTGAGAACCTGACGCCGTTAAATGAAGCTCGTTATTTTCATCCCGTGGATCGATCTCTTTTCTTTTTACGGCGACAGGCACCTATTGCGCCAGTGTTAGTCGCGTATTAAATGCTGACCGCGTTTCTCGGACAATTACACCTTTTCCCTAATGCACTACGTTTACGTATGCTACGTCCGTGGTGATATGTTGATTGTGTGTGTGTGTGCTGATTGTGAAGCTAGCAAATCAGTGTGTGAAAAATCATAAACTATTGAGCGTTCTGAGTTCTTTTTCAATAGTTCTTGAGTTCCTGATAGTTCAAACAAATATTACAGTTCCGTCCTTTAAAGCAGAAAAAATGAGTAAGTAAATGAGTAAAGAGTGGCTTTTTTTAAAGAAGTTCTTTATTTTATCTTTTAATTAGAAAGGGTGATTAAATTAGAGAAGAGTAATTATGATTTGGATCTCCAATATATAGATGTATTAATTAATTTTACAAATTGTTTCTATTATAAGCAAGTATTAGTAATTGATTATAAAAAATGAATAGTCATTGGAAAAACAATAAATATAAAAATAAATTAATTTTATGTATTATAAATTAATTTTTAAATGGAAAAAAGCGAACAAATTAATTTTTAATTTGCTCGCTTTTTTCCATTTAAGACTTTAATAAAATTTTTTATCTTTATATAATATGTATAAAGATATAAAATGTATAAAATAATTTATATATTATAATAATTTATAATTATGAATTGTCTTTGTTTGCTCTTAAAAGTAATTACATTTTTAAAAAATGGATTAGTAATTATGTTTTGGAAAATAGAAGAACAATGGTACCTCGATAACTCAGGGTAACAGCGCCTATGGGGAGAAATTTTGGTCGGTTGGTTCCGAAGTCGTAGACATAGAGTTATTTAGTATGCACATATTAGGCAGAACATACATGCAGGAGCAACCGCGAACTGCCTATTCGGCGGTCGTACCGATCCCAAAATTCTGTTCTCCGGGGAATCGTAACTTGCAAAATAAAACTCCCCGGTAAAATATGCGTTCGAAAACTTCTTAAACTTCCGCTTCGTTCGTCGCGTTTTGAATTCTCCAAGGTACGAAAGAGTGATCTTTTCATTTTACTTCTGAAGATTAAATTGACATTATTTTATTTTACTGAACGACATTATTACAGAAATGTTACGCGAAAAGTTCAACGGGTTAAACAATCTTAGCCAAAAGGAAAAAAAATGAGATCCCGCATGATGCAGAGGCAGGAAATCGAGTCCGATTCGTCGTCAAGGCAAATCGATATTTCAGCGAGGACCGTATCTGTTCGCGTGCCAATTCATCGTAAAGGTCTTCGTTGAGTTTCAGATAAACTCGACAGCAGTTATCTTCGAATCAGCGGAAAAATATTTTTCTCCATGCGGTTGAAGCGCAGGTATTCGCGTTTCTATGTCGACGTCGTGTCAAATAACGTGTTATCTACAAACATTGCAGTTGTAACAATAAATAAAGCATAAGTAGAATGATAAAAATGTGAGAAAAATTTTTAAAGTTACACTGCGTCTTTAACACAGAATTTTAGGATACAACTAGGTCTCTTCTCTATCTTTTGATCTTAAGTAATAAATTCTACAGGACTCAATTACAAAGTATTAAAAGTGCAAGAAGTTTATATTTTTATCAGGCTGTGTATTAAATAAAGTCGGAAAACTGAAAAAAATTTCTTGAAAAACGATAATTAAAAAATATACTGGAGCATAATTTTATTAATTTTGCTTCGATTAAACTGAAATTTTACGTTTGGCTTTATTTAACAAACAAACCCTTTGCATCAATTTAATATTTTATGCGGCATTAAATAATTAGCGGCATGCGGCAAGAATAAATATGTATAACTGCACAACATTAGATTTCTTGTTTTTCTCGTTACTACGCAGAAAACATCCATAAAAGTAACTTGTAAAGTGCGGTGGTCTTTATCAGTCTAGAAAAATTCTCTCTGCAACGCGTGCATTCTGAACTTGTTTATCATCCCGTCGTGACCCAACCCATTCCATGTCATGGAACTAAGTGTCCGTGGGAATACCTCGAGCATCTTATAACGATTAATCTTCTCAAGTTACGAGCAATAATGAGAGTGTAAAGAGAATGTAATAGCATTGCTAATCGCAGGTAAGATCGCTGTCCCATCGAGATTTGAGTGTCGCCAAAAGAGACAATTAATTTTATGAGCTACAATTAGAAATAGTATTGTCACTTTCAAAAGTATTTTTAGCAGAAATCTTCAGATTGTATAATAGAAAGATACTCTGCATAATATTAACAATTTTTTTTTTCTTATTTCTCGTGAGAGATTCTTGTACGATTTAGAGAATGTCTCCCTCAAATCTGTGTTTTTTATAATATTTTATAAGCCGCTAGTTGCTTGAAAACAGTTTCTGTCGGAAAGACGAGAATTCTTAATCAATAATTGTCCTATCTGTTCGTGTCTCGGAATAATGGAATCCATTGAATACTTTATCTTGACATATTAATTCATATTAATTTAAGATAATTTTTAATAAAATATGAACGTTAAACAAGATGGTTGTTATTTATAATAATAATAATAACAACTTTAAAGAAAAAGTAAAATAATTAATGTTCATTGTCTACCTTGGTGTACCGTCGTTAAAACGGTACGATATTAACAAGATTAATTAATCTTTAAATGATTAATTGTCTAGTGTTTTACGATATAAGGAGAAAAATCTGTTCTAAAGTATCGAGATTGCACGAGCGGAAGAAAGCGTGCATCAGACTAAGGAAGTTTATTCAGAATCCATTCAGTTCAGAAAATTAATTAATGACCACGCGAAACTTTATGAATACCTAAACATTTGAAAAAGTCGGCGCATTATATTTGAAATAAGCAAGTCACAGGAGTGTGACGCAATCAAAG
This sequence comes from Tetramorium bicarinatum, assembly GCA_928718305.1. Lineage (NCBI taxonomy): Eukaryota > Metazoa > Arthropoda > Insecta > Hymenoptera > Formicidae > Tetramorium > Tetramorium bicarinatum. Next base: position 16,522,775 of record OV788324.1, read on the forward strand.
TTTTGCCGCCGTGGGTACTAAATTACACCTGCCACTGCAATAACAATTCCTATTTTAAGATATCGATACTCCGAGGGAAAAAGTAACATCCCTGCCGTCGGTATTCCCGGGGGCATTTAATCAAGTCTTTTGATTCGATTTTCGATACGCCGATTAAGAGACACGCACAAAACAATGAGTTCATGCACACGCCTTCAGGTGGGCGTACGTATGTAGACTAGAAAATAATTCGAAAGAGAAAAAAGAGGGTAGCTGAGGGATGTTAACGGGGGGGGAGGGGGGTGGATAGCGACGGTAGCTGTGGGAGGTTTTACACGTGAGAGCATTGGCGGCGTGCCATAGAAACGGACTGACCCACTTTTAACGCGTAGATTGACCTGCCTGACGCCATTTTAACTTCGAGCCGTCGAATAGTCGCCACCCTTGATCCCAGTCTTTCCAGGTCGCCGCGCGAACGAATTGTTTAACCCTACGAGAGGCCTGGCATTTTCTGATAATTTTCAGCACGGCGCAATCAGGGCGGTGCGCGGTGGAAAAAGGTAAAAATTATCAGTTTGAAAATTCTCCGTGAAATTCTCTCTGAATTTCAGTACGCTTCGCGTTTTTAATTAATATAAAAGACGCAAACCCTTATTTAATTTGATGCTTACATAGACGCGATAAAGTCGTTGAAATTGCGATTATCGTAGTTGATTAAATTACAGTTTGAAATTACCTCAGGAGAAGCAGATTCAATCGTTTATTCGATTAAGAAGGGGCATGGATCTGTATACGGCGCATAAAAGAAATACGAGGGAAAACCAATCTAAACGTCTGTGTAATTGAAGTCGGCACTGTGCACTAATCAAATTTCCGCGGTTGGCCAACTAGCAACTCGCGTGTAAACCTTCCAGAGGGTGCAGCCCGTGCATATAGTTCTTGCTTGCAATTCTGTGCAATTTCCATGCGATCCGAATCAATGATGTTATAAATATCAAGTAAAATAGGTAAAAATTATCAGTTTGAAAATTCTCCGTGAAATTCTCTCTGAATTTCAGTACGCCTCGCGTTTTTAATTAATAAAAGACGCAACCCTTATTTAATTTGATGTTTATATAGACGCGATAAAGGATACAAATCTCGTACACAACACTGATTTCCGAATGAGACTATGCTGCTATCAAAATTTAAAGATAATCCGGATTGAACGAAATAAAAATTAAAAATCGCTGCTATAATTGTCCTCTAGCAAACGAAGTAAAAATAAAATTAATTCTTATTCTAACATTCTATATTATTCTAATTTGAGATAATAACCAATTTATAATGCTTCATTCTATTTATATACTATTTTACTAATATTTAGTGATTGCATTTTAACGCGAAGGGGCGAGAAATACATTTAACGTCGCTTGAGGAATTTATGACAGAAATGAAAGAGTTTGCTTTCTGGCGAGCTAGAATCATTTCGTTCCTTTTAACGATTCCCGAGGATTATAAAGCTTGCAGATATTTTTCTGAATCGGCACGTATTATGCGAGAGAAGAGTCCTTCGGTTCTTGAACGATGTCGTAGGGTGGAATTTAGATGGGCTATTATTCATCAACAATACAGCAATCAGATATCTTTAAAAGAGGGACTAGTCACTTTTACAAAGTACTTACTCTTTTGCAAAGTACCGTTAACGTACCAACATACTAAAAATTGAGAAAGTACATATCGAGGAATTTTTCGAAACTTGCGATCCTTGTAATATTATTAGTTTTGTTGTATGCGCGTAAATATTTTTTTTTACGTGTACTTGAATATATGCATCTTCGGATGTACATATGGTTATCGTGACCGCGAATTTTATAAAGACCAATGATGGACGACATTTTTTTTATTATTATTACAATTTTAATTAAGATTTAAAAGATTTTAACTTCAATATGATATTTCTTTATTTAAAACATTCTAGTTAAAAACGGACGGATCAGAAAAATCTTGTAGAATTGATCAAATATTCTGGTTATTATAAATTATAAAGTATTGAATTCTATTTTAATAGCCAGAATATTTGATCAATCTTACAAGATTTTCTGATACGTTCGTTCTTAATCAGAATTTTGTTCAGTGTTGATTATTACATTTGCCCAAATTCTAAATATAAGAAGTCCCAAAACAACGCCGGACAATTTAAGCTAGTAATTTACAAATCATCAAAAGAAAGCCGATAAAACGGAAGAAAGGGAATATAACCCGACATCGAATGAAAAGCGCCATCGAAAAAAGCCGATATAAATCGTAACTATTGCAGCGCTACGACATCGCGTGGAATAATCAGAAAAATCTTGTCAGAAAGAAAAAGAAAAATTTGATCAGAATTGATCGAATATTCTGGTTATTATAAATTATAAAGTATTGAATTCTATTTTAATAACCAGAATACTTGATTAATCCTACAAGATTTTCTGATACGTTCGTTCTTAATCAGAATTTTTTTCATTGTGTTGATTATTGCATTTGCCCAAATTCTAAATATAAGTAATTCTCAATAAATAAAAGTGACAAAATCCTGGCCAGACGAAGAACATATAAATGATGAAGTTTAAAAACACTCACCAGCCGATGTCGTCCAGTCAATCCTACTGCTCCTTCGCCGCCGACGGGAAGTCGCTCACCGTCGGAGTCGAAAAACACGACTAATTATCGCGCGCGTTAATTAGTCGTCTCTCGCCACTTTCGTCGCGCTAACACTTGGCGCGCGTAAATAACGCGAACGATACGATAATCCATCCGTCAATCCCGCAGCACTGCGTAAAACTGAAAAAACTCGAAAAAAAAAATGCATAACAGCGGCAGAAGTAACCGACGGCGGCGGCGCAGCACCGATTTATGTATCGCAACCCAGGTAGAACAAGAAATCACACACTGAGAGCAAAATATAGTTACTTTTGGTTTATATTTCTAACAATAAATATCATTAATTTAACTATATGCATCATTATGTTAACCATAATTATCGTTAGAAATATTATAAAATTGTGGTTGAGGCCAAAAGTAACTGTATTTTTCTCTCAGTGCAGGAACGTCAAAGCGATATCAAAATGATTCCAAAATGTCATTATTGCGTCATTTTATCACTGCATTAGCGTTATTAATGTCAATATGACGTCACTATAATTTTTGATCTACCTGGGAAACGATTACGAAACTGAAATCTCGCTTTATTCGTCACTCTCAAGAACACCATCGACACAGCCGCATTTATTTTACTCTTTCGACGTATAATCAGCGTGAAATAAATAATCCGATAAAAAGCGAATTTGCTTTCGACGGCACGGAAGAGAAATCGGCTCGCGTCGAAGCGACGGCTAATGCCGCGCGCACTCGCGGTTATGCTCGTCAACCCGACGCGTTACGATGCGCACACACTTCTGATAGTCCCGACACTCCCGACACTTGTTTGAAAAATGTAAATTTCACGTTTGAAAATCCTAGGGCGAAGAGCGTGAAAAGTGCGGAACTGCGCGATCCCATTTCGGCACGAAACGACGCGACGCGTGCCGACGGGGAAGAGTAACACGATCGGCGATTGCATACACGTTGGATTACTACAGGAATTTATTACTGCCTTGATGCGTTGTTATACATACACTATTTCACTTGTACAATAACCACATCGCGATGATCGAGAGAACGATCGTGTGCCCCTAAAAACAGCGAGGCTCCAAATAGCGGGCCCCTGCGACGATCCCCGTCGGCACTCGAATGCCCGATTCCTTTCCGACGGACGGTCGAATCGAGCAACGTGATTGGTCGAAATCCTTACTCCGTGCGGAGTGCGAAGTTTGGTGGGGAGATGTTGACTTCTCGGAATCGGTTCGCACCTCGAGGCTCGAGACGCGAAAAAAATCCAAACAATTCCTCGAAAGTGCCCGCTCGCACGTGCGGCCAATGATTAGAGCGAATTGGAAGAAAAAAACTTCTTTCACTCGAATCTGTTTCTTTTAACTTTCTCCTTTCTGTCTCTGCCGTCGGAGTATTCCGTACGCATCGGGAAGTTTGAACAGAGTGGTAGGGAGGAGAAGATTTCTTGGAATCGGCTCGCGCCTCGAGGCTCGACTACGTGAATCAAAACAAACAAGCTACCGGCTTGCCCATGTAGCTAATGACGAGCCGAGTAGCAAGAAGAAAATTATCTTTTATTATGGACTTAGTCTTTTAATTAAGTTCCTACTCAAAAATAATGACGAACTGATGAAACTATTATAGCATTTGTTATGCTAATTATAATGTCAAAACTGTCAGAATACACATCTTCGCGCTGACAACTTCTTTTATAAAGAATCAGAATGAAAAGAAGCAAAAAAAAAACATTTTCATGTGTATCGACTAACTATAAAACTAAATTAGAAAATCTATGAATCTTGACAGATTGTGTCAGATTTTAAATTGACAATTTACAATTTTATATGCTGTGTATTTTTGTGTGTGTATTTCAATATTTTATATGTACTCTGATTCGTCAAATTTTATTAGATTCTACGATACATGAAAATATAAATAGAATTTGAAATTCTAAAAATGTTAAATTATTATGGATCATCTAAAGTGAACTTAAAACTATAACTAATCCTGAGGATAATATGAAATTGGTTTCTTTTTAACGAAAATATAATGCAAGATACGATCATTAGCAATTAGAGAAATGATGTAATATAAATTTTTCCTAAAAAATATCTTATACAACAACAATATTTTTCAGATCTATCCGGTAGGGGCAAGAAAAAATTTGGCGATGATTGTCGGGGGGACAAAGAGTGCGGTTTCGCTGGCTCTTATTGTGAACCGAAGAAGAACAAGTGTGCTTGCATGGAAGAATTTGAGGCTACGAACCATATCGACAAGTGCGGACCCGGTAAGTTAGAAAATGCTTTCTGGCATTCTACACGTGATATTTCTTTACGACCGTGTATAAAATATATGAGATCCTCCAAAGGGAATCTCAATTCACAGGGAGAAAATTGAAGTGGCTTCTCTTTCATATGTATATGGAATTTTTAAATTTTAACAGTCATAAGACAGTATCGTGTATAAATATTACTAGTGACCAATGATCATGTATAGTTATTCGAAAAAAAAACTAATTCTAAAACGCTATGTTAAGTTATTAATGTAGTTATAATTTATTAGCTTTGTATACAAAATAATGTTCAGCTGGCAAAAGAAATTTCGTCCAACAGAAGCGAATCAATGCGTATGTGCCAGTGTGATTTCCATACGCGAATGCACTTGCTAGGTAAATGGGCCGGTGCTATCTCGATCGAGAATAATTCTATTTCCTTCTTGGCCAAGTTACCATATCCATTAATTGCGATTTCGTACATGATATCACACGGTAAACCGTGGAAATCTCGCGATCAAACAAGTCGATCTGATCATTGCGAGCAAACTAATTTTAAAATATTATAAAAATACGCATAAGAAATAAATTCTATTACGATGATGAATTAAAAGACAGGATTTTTAGCGAGTTTAGCAGAAAAAGAAATGTTTAACGGTAAATCTAAGTGTAAATACAACAGCTTAGAATATTAAAAAATTTTGTTAATATTCAAAATACACGCTTAGAACTCAAGGAAAGTTTTGTGTAGATATAGTTTTATGTATAGTAATTTATATATTAGAGCATCTTTTTAAATACTGTTTTACAACGCATTTAAAAAATTTCCCATTTCGTAATTTACGGCGAAAATTATTTTAGCGGCGAATGTGAACGAGTCCTGTTCTTTCAACGAGCAATGCGAAGCGCGGGTGAGCCAAACGGGATGTCGAGACGGCCGATGCATTTGTCTTTTCGAAAAGATCCCGGAGCAGAACGATGGAGTAATAACCTGCGTAGGTAAGAAACGGAATTCTCAAGAAATGAGGACATGACAGCTTTAATGAAAATCCTGTCGTGCCAACACGACTTCGACATGGTTCGGCGAGAAGCGCCAGAATTAATGAAGTTTTCCCCCACTTGCTTAATTCTGATATTTTTCGCACACCAAGAATATCTTCCTTGAGAATGCAGAAGAACAAGAATAAGAATTATAAAACGGTTATGATTAATGATCGTTTTTTAGAGAGACATGTTAGAAATTGTTCAATTCAATTTTTTTACTACATAACTTTATTAAATATTGTAGAACATGTTACTTTCATTGCTTTTATTTTTTAATATTAATATTAAATAAGATTTAAGAATTCAAGTTTATTGCTTAAAATTATTAACTTTATTTAATTAAAGACGAAAATAAAGAATGAAAGCTAAAATAACAAAGTTATTAGTGCATAATAGTTAACTCTTGTAAATGTGATTAATACATATTCTTTGTGCACAATATATTATTCTTCCTTTAAGTTTGTCCCTTTATTTTATCGATAGTACGGTGCACATTTGACTTTTAATTCCTCTAGGGCATGTGGAATTTAATTTACGAGCCTTCTAGTTCCGCGGTTCCTAGTGCAAACCGACCGATTTGTTTTCAGCCGATGTCAAAGAGTCACCCAGCCTCCGGTACGTCGATCCGGCGATGATCGGCGTTCTCGTTGGCATGGCACTGATGTTTGTCATCATTTGCGTCGTTCTTAGACTCTTCAGCAAGTAAGCGGATCAGTTCGATTAACATTACAATATAATCGTACCAACGTAAAGCACGTACAGACTTCAATTAAATTTGCAAATTCCTTTAAATAATAATAACGTAACCCAGTTTCGAGTATCTCTTGCATACCAATCATAAATAATTAAAATGTTAATTCGAGTTTAATCGTAGGATGGAATTAAAATCGTGTTTGGATGACAACTTTAATTGAAGTTGTCCAAATTTAAATACAGATATGCATTTAGCTTGGCTGACTGTTGTTTTATTTGAGAAATGTGTATTCGGCTAAATAATCGTCTATTTAGAGAATATTTTTATACAGCGTCCCAGAATAATTAAAGTTTCTCAAAATATCGTTATATGCTATTGCGTACGTGTTTCTGTAGACAATAATGTAGCATTATTTTATGGTACCATTCACGAAAAAATGAGGTTGTTCATAAAATAATTTAACGTTTGCAAAATCAATCGCGATATTGCAAAACCCTCTCTCTCTCTCACACTTACTTTCTTGCTCAATTATTCGTATATATCTGCTAATATTATATTTCCAGACTTTCTCATCTCTCATAGAAAATCTCTCGTAGAAAACACAATTATAAATATATCACAGAACATTTAAATTTTACGAGATAAGAACATCATCTAATCTAAGATATAATTGGAAAATTTCAAAATTCGTTGTATGCCAACTATATTTAAGAATTTTGCTGTGCAAAAAGAATTTAATTTAAATTATGTTTAATTTAATTAATTAAATATTGACAGCAAGCGGAGGAGTTCCTGTGTATAAATAAAAAAATTCTCGTCACGGCCACCCGATCTGTTAATCTGTCATGAATATGAAATTGCAGGGCCCGCTGGCGAGAGAACCGCACTATCTTTAATACACCCAATGCGCGACTGATGAACGTCTCACTGCTGAGAGAAAACAAACTCTTACATACTCAAGAGAGACGTGGTTCGAGAGCGAGTGTACGAGCTCCGTCGAGACAACCCTCGATGGCGTCTTTGAGGGCCCACTCACCGAACGCCTCGCAAGGTGCGAAACACTCTCACCACTCACAGCACAGAATGAACCGTACGGGTTTTTCATTCACTTACTAAGCAAGCAACTTGTTACTCAAAGCCCTGTTTGAATAGAGCAAGCGACTCTCTCCTATCTATTTCGCGAGATTTCTGGGGCAGCTTCGTGAAAATCGATGAATCCAGCGGAAGATAGCTCTATTTGTCTGCGAGTTGACTGATTATGAGATAATGATTATAACGAGTAAAGTCTTTTAATCTAATTTAAAACAAGAATTAACGCGAATGATTATACGAGACAAAATGGTTAAAATGTTTGATATAGTTTTATTTTTTAATTTTTTAATATCATATCGCATTCGTATTATTTTACTACTGTTATTTGTATATTTTCTCTTTTCTCTCAAAAACATTTTATTCTCTTGTACAAAGTTGCATGTCGCATTATTGATTCATAAAAAATGCAACGTTTCTCAAATTTCAGATTCTTATGTGAAGTTTAATAAAAGTTTTTAAATAAATTTTCTATTAACAACTGATTTATTTCGGTCATGGTTTTATTACACAATTTATAAAAAAATCAATGTTGTACAATAAAACTTTGCCACTATGTCGAGAATAAATAGTTGAAGGTACATACCGTTGCTCGCTTCGATATCTGCGAACATATAAAAAATTTTTCTCAAATTTTTTTATTTCATTTCCTGTTTATTTCAGATAAGAAAAATTTTAATAATTATATTATAATAATTATATTAGTTTTTCATTTAAAAATTATTTGATAAGGGTTGATTTATATAAATCCTTTCTCTTCAAAAAATTGTCGTTTTTCATAAATATTCATAAATTGATTGATTGTGTTATAGTAATTTGCATAGTAAACTTGTATCATATATAAAAGCAAATTTGCATATTATTTTCTCTCGATTTAATCAAGGGTCTCGATTTACCGCCGAAGGGATTAGAGGATTCCCTGAACACATTTCTAGATAATGATCGTATGGCTCGCGTATGGATGCGTAATTTAATTAGATTGCATAAGCATCATGTACTCCGTCATACTCCATTTACGAAGATTTTGTTTGAAAGACAGAACTTGGAGTGCATCGATTTTCACAGGACTGCGTATGTATTATACATACAAGTATCCATTTAAGAGTGACTATCTACCTGTCTACTTTTACGTAGAAGAGTTCTTTTACGCCCGTTGATACAGAATCTTCTTGTACTTTACGCATGTACAGTCGCCTGCCAAGAGGATAGCTAGATCGAACCGAGAAATTATCCTTTTGCCAACATTATTTGCCAAATCATAGAGTTCTTTATCTGGAGTTTAAAAATGTCAAATTTTAATTTTAATATTTTAAAATTAATTTTCAAAACATTATTACTTTTCAATTAAACAAAAGATATTCGAATTATGGATATTATCATTTATTTTTAATTTGATTCGAAGTTGGCATAGCGATTTGATTATCAAATTACATTTTCTAATAAACTTAACACTCTTTGCAGTCAACATTTAAAATAGTTATCCTTAAAGTTTCCAACTGTAATTATCGTTGTTGACTATTCTGTTGCTAGAGGAGCTCTATTGTAAAAATTCTTCCGATGCGACATGATTTCTTAAGAGGGCAAATCTTGTTTTGTTTTCGAACTATTATTTCCGTGATTTGTTTTAGAAAAATAAAGCACAAGTATAAGTAAATCGAGACTAAAGCGTTTACAATCTTGTACGATCCAGTGTTATACACGCCCTATTGAGGACACGTCGCAACTTCAGTTTAGTAACTTGTGAGTTATACTAGACAAAGTTTCTTGAAACATAGTTTATTGAAATTTGTGAATATAGTTGCTTGCTATAGTAAAATATCGTTGTTTGCATCTGCACGATTCGTTCATAGAGACATCACACTCATCGATAGATAGAAAAAATATTCTAATGAGAAAAAACGTAGATACATAGCATTAAGAGGGAATAGGAACATTTTAAAATTATTAAATTTACTTTTTATAATTTTACATTAATTAGCATATCGCAAATGAAAAACAGTTTTTTTTTTGTTAATTTCATTCATGCATATTTATTAAAAAAGCTCTTATTCCCTCTAATGAGAAGTAGAGAAATGCCATAGTGCAATTTAGTACTGTTTAAATTTTTAAATTTTGGTTTGCGCAAAAGTACACTTACATTTGTGTGTTCACGTTTTCGCAAGTTCATGAACACGCTAAGATAATCATTAAACTGCAATCATGAAATACTTATCGATTCAATCAGACAGTAAGATCAAGGACGTCTTTCTTACCATTTCATAAAGATCATCTACTTCTCACATAGAAATAGCTAGTTAACTAATTAAAGTAAGTGCTGTACGAGATTAATTGACATCCGTAAAGTTCTTCATACAACTTCAATTGTGGTACATAAATTACTGCGTTGAGCAAATTGCAAGTTTCTGACTATATTAATATTATCATAGCATAATGCTTAAACCGAAACGTTCAGTTCCAAAGTTTGACAGTAATTTATGGTTGAAAATCGTGCAACGAATGTGTTTGTAACTTTTTGGAGAAATAACAAAAGTATCTGTACATTTTCAAAGAAAAATCTCGCAAGGCACGTTTTTGCTGAGTACCTTTCGATTGTCGAGGCTCAAATTCTTTCTCTAGAAACGAAAAAGGTGTAGCGTGTTTTACACATTATTCTACATGCATACATACATACATACACACAATACACACATTCAGACATATGCATTCATCGTTGTGACGATTGACTATTTTGCTCTGACTAATGCATTTCTTCCGCGCAGGTCTTCATGCTTAAAGTTATTCTGGCTTTTCGTGTCGTGCTGCCGCGCTGTCGCGCCAAAGCACGCGATACTTTAGCAAGAAAATCTCTGTCGCCAGGGTCACGCACAGGATCACGACGTGGGAGCCACAACAGCAGCGGGAACGCTTCGGCCGCCTCGGTGAAATCTAACAAATCTCCGAATCATACGAACAACGTCGCCGACCCGCCACTGGAGAACGTCACCGTCGAGATACTCGACGCGAAGGCATAAGATAGGACCGTCTTAGCACAAAACGATCCGATCGATAGCACATTCCCGTTTATCACTAAATCACCGAGTAGTTCGCCGTCCGATAAATAAATCTTCAAAACCCGCGTATAAATTGGCCCGCTCGGTCTCGGTCTCCAAAGTTTCCGTTCAGCAGCTGAGGAACGAAAATTTCACGTTCGATAATGCAAATATCATTGGTAAATACTTCGCCTAGATGAATCGCGACGAAATACCGACAACTCGAGCCCGACGTCGAGATCTCGACGAGGTCGAGGCATAAATTATCAGTAATTGGGATCGCCTAAGTACCTATTGCCGTTGCTTTAACAGTAGCAGGAGAACCATCCGACTAGATTAATTGCAAGGAGCCCTTTCAGCGTGTCTCTCTTTTGATATAATTCGATATTCCGATGTTCTACGTAGTATTCCCGTAGAACATAATTGACTAACAATTATCGGAACGTTGATTTTTGTTTAATTCTCTTATTTGCTGATAGGATGTTCTATTGGAAAGCCGTCTCAGAAATAAAAGAGAAACATAGCTTATTACAAGGTAGACGTAAATTATCAGTAATGGAACGCCTATTATGCTGCTTTTAGCAATAGCAGCTAAAACAGAACAATTAGTGATCGTATGACTACATCAAGTACGGATTAATTATTAGCTTGACGGAATGTTAATGAACCAGATTAGAGAGTTGTTTAGCGGAACAGCGATTCGGTACACACATTACTCAATATACTTAAGTTGCGATATATCATAGAAGATATTTCGGGAGAGACTCTATTTGAAGAACATTAAAAAGAAAAAAAAAAGTCGGTGAGGTAGTTACTTAATGTTGAAAGAGATGGAAGTCATCATATCTCTTTATACTGTGAAACGTAATTTTGTTGCTCGTATCGATGCGGTTTCTCGTCCGCTCGCTTCGTGGTAGATGTTTCAATCGTTTCAGAAATCAAAGCGCCAACGTGACAATTGCGGCGATGGTCAATTATCGAAGCACACCTGTAACGCGCACGCCTTTCGGACCAAGCGGTTTTAGCACTGCATTCGATCGTTCTGTTTAACGGGAGTGCACGTAACACACTATACAACACATAATTGGTACCATCGTACGCCAATGTTTATCAGATTTGCATAGAGAACGCGATATACGCGCTCGCAGAATATGTCCCCCGCGAGGGATATGTCGAGAGGCAAATTTATACGGAATACAACACAGTCCGTTGAGAAAGATGCGAAGAATAGCAATTGCAATTGACTAAATTGTCGGTTCATAAATAGTCAGTTCTCATTACTATTAAAAAAAAAAATATGAGCGACAAGATAGTTTTCTTCGACTAGTACCGACCAGTCGGATTCACAGTATAGATCACATTAGGGATCGAAGCGAGGACAAGTCATTCCATAGTGTCGATGCGATGATCGGTACGATCAGATGCGCATGCCTTTTCCCTGAAAGTTTTTTTTCGGTGTGCGACGCGACGGCATCGAGACGCGGCAGGGCGACGATCAAGGATCAATCCCCTACATCGAAAGCGACGAGCTGCGACTCGATTGACTCGCGACAAGCCAACGCGAAAGGGACCAGAAGAGAACGCGACGCACGAGGTGCGAAATTGAAAGCGAGGTGCGTTGCCGGATTCGCTAAGACGGTGCCACGCGGCGGTGATTACGAGTGCATCTGACGATTATTAAGTACACACATACAATCATAAGCGTAGCACTGAATAATAATTGTATCGATTAAATAGAATTAATCAGAGCACGAGTAGATGACATTTTCTCGAGATGCGCACCGATCTTTCGTAGAATGAAGAAAAAGAGAATGCTTGCGAATAAAAAAATTTTTCCCTTACAATTAGAGAAACTTTTTCAAGTTGAAAAATTTTTCTCGCCTCTCTCTCTTTTTCTATTGCGGATAATTTATTATAATATCTACATTAAATATTGGCAAACAAAACTGAGATACATTAGAAAAATTGAAGAACAAATATGAAAAGAATGAGAAAAAAAGAAAAAAAGGGAGAGTTCTTTTTAAAGATGTGTAAGTATATCTTGTTTCAAGATATGTACTATCATTAGAAAACTCGAAGAAATTGCGAGATTCAGAAAGTTCTAGGAAATTTTAAAGAAACTTTATTTGAGGAACTTTATTCAAATAAAAATTTTCCATCTCTTTTGAAAAACCTGTAATTTGCCGTTTTTACGGCGCTTGGTAGAAATATCCGCATAAGGCATATTTTTATCGAATTAAACAAGCGAAGAGAAAAGTCGTAGAATGACCAATAAACACGTATATTTTTAGTTTGTTTCATATATGTATTGCGATGACGTTTGACGTCTAGAATTAATATTCACGCGGCAGAATCGTCTCTTCTCGCAGTCAAACTTATCGCTAACGCCGAGCTCGACGGTAATTAAATACGACCAAAATTCGGAGTCCGACATTCATGTTCATGTATTGATAATAAATTCGATTCATTGAACACGCAGACGGAAATGTACATCGAGCTCGATGTTGACGCAACGACTAGTGCTTGGAAATTTACGGCTTTCTCCTCATTGGTGACAAGAAGCAAGAGAAAGAGGGGTTGAAGTGATAAAGAATATATATTACAGAACATGATTCTTTCAAAAAGAGGTATCAAAAAGTAAATCTAGTTTGTAGCGGTTCAAAGAGCGCGCATATAATCCACAAGAAGTTCTAAGATTTAGAGTAAGTATTTTAGATCATATGGGAGCATTGCTAATTATACTGTAAGCTTTGTCGTTCATTATCGCTTTTGCCTCCTACAACTCCTCTCTTCTCTGCGACACACACGCTTCAAAATCTTGTCAGATTTTGCTCACGTACCTCGATCGCTGGAAGAATCGCTTTTAGCTTACTTCGTTGGAAAAGAAAAAAAAAACATACAGCACTGTACCAAGTCCAACGGAAATCCTCTTATGTCCGGCGTTACGTGAAAAGGAATCTCTTTGCGTAGATCGACCAAAAAGCACGACTTATACACAAGTTTCGACACAGAACACGTGACTTTTTACGAATATATTGTTAATCGCACAAGAAGAATACATCTCGGTATCTCGAAAGCTTGCAATGTTCGTATGCAATAGAATTGTGAGGGCAGACGAGCAATCGTAGCCCGGTACGATTGTATCTCAACAATTTAGTGCCTGCGCTGTCGCGTTCCTAGAGATAGATCTAAATTTATCGACCATTTATTATAGAATATATATAAAAAAAAAATCTATATATATATACATATATATACATTTACATGCACGTATCGTGCGAGAGGAAATCTATAAAATATATTGATAAATGCGTATATATATATGACTATTTATGAAAGCTTGGCACTATCTGCACTATCTGTAGATTACTTCTGTAACGCCTAGCAACTGTCTCCACTCTGTGATCCGTGTGCAATACGTAGCTGCGATTATCCTCGCGAGAATTATATTAATTGTTATCGTCCGCTATTACTGTCACTATTATTATTATTATTATTATTATCATCATTATTGCTGTCGCTGTTATAATCGCTCCTATAAGGAGTAAAACGACTCGCTTAGGATACCATCACCCCGCACCTGACATCGCCTGCGATTTAAATTCGTCACTATCGTGGCATGCATCCTGTGACCATCCGATGGGTTCGTATCCACGCGCGGATCGACGAGAAATTGCTTATCACGTTACCGATAGTACTTTTAACGCAGCGCGACGAAACCGTCGCCGCGGGACTCACTGTGAGGGATGCGTGCGTGCGCGTGTATGTGTGGCCAGAATCTAATAGATAGCGGCCAGAATATAATTGTATTTGCAGATTAAGAATCTAGCGCGTAAGATTGGGTGATTTTAACCGATCGAACCATCGAGACCAACGTCGTGAAATCGGGACGATCCGGAAATGAAATTCGGGGAAGGTTTCCGTTCCGGGGTCGCGCGATTTCGCGGCACAACGTTCTCTTCTTCTAGAATATATTGTATTAATATAGTAAGTCTAACGCGAGAGTTAACAAGCACACTCATATACACACACACGATCCATCGATCGCGCAAAATGACCTGCACGAAACCTAGGTGGACTTCTCGAGCTTCAGGATAATTATCTGTATAGGGTAGTTGACGCTTCGACGATGCGGATTGTACATGCTATTCTAAGTATACTTTAATTCGATATCACTTATCAAGAGTACATTCGCGAGCAGATTCGCGCACAGATCTTTTTCTCCGCCCTTGAACAAAGAAAGAAACGAAGAGAGGGATGAGAACGACGGGGCAAAATGGAACAAGCAGAGTGCCTATTCTTTATCACTCGAGGACGCTCGCTCACTTTTGTAAGTCTCTAATTCTAACAAGTAAGGAATTAAGTAACACTTTTTGCACACTCTACTCTATTCCCTTCTTAATAGAAAGCTCGATGGTAACAGAGGTAAAGCGACATTTTCTAGCGCTAGATACTTTGTAATGTCGTAAGTGACTCTCCTTATTGTTTGACGGATCGATTTATTCGATGGTAAACGAATAACATATGTAATCACGACGCTCTCTTGTTAGAACTAATTTCGTTTTATACACAATGTGTCTCAAGGTGTATAATCAGGTAGTTTCGATTTTAATAATCAGCTCCCGAGCGTTATTATTCGCTGAACAATTTGTAAAACGAGAATAGGCTCTAGCGAGTTTGTGGTATGCATCTAAAAAGTTTCTTGCATTGCGCATTATCGCGTGCCAAACCGATTCACTGCGCTAACATTAATCGACGGATCCGTAACTGTCACGAGGCAATCACGATTTTTTCAACGACCAAATTAATCGCAATGATGACTGTAGATTAGAACGGTCGAGATTTACTTGATATCGTAACGAGAAATAAATAATGGAGGTGAAAATAATATCAAGTGGAACGTTGCCGTGATCCAAATATGGGGAAGTGTTTGGATCATCGCTCGTTCCTTCCCAAAAAAAAAAAAATATATATATATTTCACTGAAAGGATCGAATGCGAAAAAATTTTCAAACTATACGAATAATCTACTATTGTTTACTGACCAATATAGTCGCGATTAGGGAAAGCTATCGACTATCATAGAAGAGAATTAGCTTCTAACTAGGGCATGCGAAACTTGGAGAATTTCAGAGTAACATCTCTCTATTTGATATTGATTAATTTAGCATCACGAAATACGGATACGCGTTAGAAATCACTATGTTCTAAAATTACAGACGATCACCGTCAATGATCGCCGGTTCTGCAAGGAACGGCGACGGATAATCAATGCATTTGGTACAAATGACGATTACTTT
This sequence comes from Tetramorium bicarinatum, assembly GCA_928718305.1. Lineage (NCBI taxonomy): Eukaryota > Metazoa > Arthropoda > Insecta > Hymenoptera > Formicidae > Tetramorium > Tetramorium bicarinatum. Next base: position 16,538,798 of record OV788324.1, read on the forward strand.
TGACGATGAACACGCGATCGTATTTTTTAACGATGTCGGGCAATCCTTCATCGCATATAATGCGAGTAATTGTAATTATAATTTATCTAACAGACTTTTGAGTATCTTCGAACTCAGCACCGAGTACTGTCACTTAAAATATCATACTTCTACTTTACACAGTAAACGTTAATTGCCGCGTATTGTATCTTGTAAGCCGACGAAGTAAGTTGTTTCTTCTTATATGTAACCAGCGATAAGACTTAATCTAAGCGCTTAATCTAAAACTGCTTGCTCTCAAGAGACTATGCGGTATATGGTATTTAATACTCTATTATTAAGCTTTTGCGGATTGCTAAAATTCATCATATTATATATACATATATATCTTAAAAACTTTATGCTTGCATTTATTATTATCCACGAGATAGGTAGAACTACTTCTATCTATCTTACCGTTGCTCGAGTAGCAGATCGTCAACGGTACTCACGACACATTGTGATCTGATCATAGGATATAAATTTTCAATAATACAAAGTTCAAAATGACAAAAAAGAAAAATATATTTATACATGTATATATGTTTTTACATATATATATGCATGATATATATTATATACTTAATGCATCGATGACGTGTAGATCACTTTGATCTAAGCGTAAATGCTGATATATGTGACGTATAAGTCTATGAAAATAAGTTCTATGTTACAACTAATTATATTAATAGTCTAAGGATATCTACGTAGTGACGGTTTTAGACAGCAACTGGAATCCCAAGGAACTCATATTTGCAATCGCATTGTAGGTATCGTCGAAAGAAAAGTTGGTACCAGAGATAATTTGAAGGTGCGTCAAGCACGATAGCGTCGATAGCATATTTAGAAGATACGATATGAGATTGGGTGCGGGTAAAATATACGCGAGTCCCTCTTTCTCCAATTTTCAGTATTTTATAAAAGTCCGGTATGTGCAAAAATGAAGATGGATATCGTCAAATTACGTGATCTACGTCGTAATTATCTGTACTAACTTTATTATAGCGGCTTAGCGTACCTCGTAATCTTTATATCATACTTTTCATATTATATAGCTTACGACGATCAATAAGTAATCTATACCAAATGTATCTGAAACTCAATTATATTCTGACTCTTCAAATTCGTTTTAATAAAATCTTAATACACTATATACAAGCTGCATTAATTTTAATCTTCTTCTTTAGCAATCATTTTTATTGCCGGCAAAAATGACAAGATTTGGAAATTATAAGATATAAAAAGTAAAAAATCTAGCTATAAAGTTTAAGTAGAAAGATAATATTAAATGATGAAATGATTTAATTTGCTTTTTTCAAATAAGAAGATACATATTATGAGTTATGAGTTTTAATATTCTTTAAATCGACTTTGTACAACCACGTCTCTTTACTTTATAGCAGAATTCATTTACAATAAATGAGGGAAAGGATGTATTAAATATAAATTAATTAAGAAAAAAGCTTATTTTATACAAATAATTTCTTTGCTAAAAAGAGATAAGTAATATTTACAAAATTGTTGGGTACATAAAATCTTTCATTTATAAGAATTTTTTGCTCGCCAGTCAAGGAACTCGTCAAAGTCAGCTTCGTCTCCGCTTGATGCATCATCATCGATATTTTCTTGCTTTCTATCGGTACCCTGTACTTGCTCCATACGTTTTGCGAGATCCATTACCCTTTCACAGAAATTAATTTATAATATATTTTCATATACTTCATATATATATTTTTTTTTCTAATATAAATTATATTAAAAATATACTTACCTAGACCAATGTCTAATTTGTTCCTCAATTTCGTCCAATTGTCTTTCTGTTGTTGCTTCCTCCTGATCATCAGCTATAATTTGTGCAGATTGCGCAGTCTCTTCCTTAATTTCTTTTTGAAATTTCTCCCATTCCTCTTCAATAGGATCTTTGTATTCAACGTTACGAACCTGAAAAGAGTAAGATAATTAAAAGAGTAAGATAAATATGAAGAAATTTTTAAATATGAAAAAGCACATTTTAATTTTAAGATAAATATGTTAGAATATCTTTAATAAATGTAATACTCGATATAATTTTTTAAAATTGTACTTTAATACTTTCTTTATTTCCATTAACGTTATATTGGTATTTAAAATTTATCTTTATTCTTTATATTAATGTAAATTTTGACATCTGTTGTTATATAGTTTATGGCAATCTTACCTTAGCATCCATCACTGGATCATCAAAAAATCCTTCTGGAAGAATAGCTAAATTCGTATCCTTTACTTTTTCTTTTTCTTTCTCTTTTTCTTCCTCTTCCGTATGTTGTACATCCTTAGTATTAACTATGGAAGCTTTAACTTTGCTCTCTAGCTTTTGCGTTACAGCAGATGCACCGTTAACTTGCTTTGAGTTATCGTCAAAAAAATCTGCTGGTAAATTTGACTTGGCCTGTACAACTGGCTGGCTAGAATTTTTCAATATGCCTTTTATCTTTTTACTTGTGGAAGTATCTTGAGATGGAGAAAGAGGTCTTTTAAACGTCTGAGTATTAGGTGTCTTTACAGTGCTTTCCGTTTCTAGTTTCGTCTTTTTTGCTAGCGTGACATTATCCTTATGCACTTTGGAATTTAAGTGAACAGGCCAAACTGTTTCATTTCGTACAATTGACTTGCATAAAATGCACATAAGCTGTCCTGAATCTGTATATGTGTTTATCAATGTTAAGGATGCCTTCAAGGTCAATTACGTTACCAGAATTACAAATTATATCGTTAAACATTACAATTTATTTATTATTAACAATGAAACAAGTGAAATACATACGTCAATGCGATTTATTTTATATTTACCTATATTAATTCAATTTTATTAATCATATTGTTTATACTTGTCAAAGTATTGTAATGCGTTACTTACAGCAAGGTTTTGAAAATTCAATGAATAAAATTAACTTTTATAGGAATATTGTATAATAAGAATCTCTAACATCTAGCATTTTTAATCAATTTTTTAATATAATATGTTAATATAATCACTTTGAAACGTAAGAAACGTGTGTTAACCTCAAATTGGACTACAAGATTATAAAAAGGATATTTTGCCAACGGCGAGTCGATTTTCTTAACTATACCGAGTTTCTTCTTATGTTCACTCATTGCCTTACGCAGATCATCCTGCGTCATTTTTCCTTTTTAAGGACATTTTCACTTGATTAAATCACCACGTAAAATGAGACGCAACGAACGACTTATAGGTTATGTTTTGACTGAGTCTCGCGTTATCGTACATACATGCTACTGTAAAAAGTGTATTACAAATATTAATAATAGTTTGACGTATTTAATTAATTTAACACAATTTTCTTTATTCGCGAATGCTAATAAATTAATTTTAGATGATCAATGTTTATCGATTGAATAAACAGAAAGTAACTAAATGGATATTTTTTTCAAAATTATCAATAGAATTGTACAAATAAACAAAATACAACAAAATTCTTAACGATTTTTAGTGAAATTATAGATTTTTATATTGTGAAAATTATCATAACAATAATAAATGTGCTAATATATGAATTATTTTATAATCTGTATCTAAATTATGATTTAGTGTATATATGTTTTGTAATTATATTTTTATATTCTCGTGGCAGAAGAATAATATTCGTTTACAAAATTTCTTTTTATTTATTTTCTTACATATTTTGAAAATGCGTTGTACAGTTAAATTTAACTTTTTTATCCTTCTTAACAATTTAAAATAAATAAAAATGTACTTGTGACTAATTTCATTTTGTTTGCGAATTAATATAAAATTTTTTTTTAATTAATATTTTTTCAAAAAATCATTTTGATACCGCATTGAACACAACCGACTCGACTACAATTATATCAGAATTATAAAATGTAATCTACAATTATTGTAATCAAGAGCAACTCTTTCATTGAATCTCTTTTAAATCTCCATTCTTATTCCACACAGTCGATTTAGCAAAAATACATTTTGCAAAGTGGCTGCTACAAATCTTGTCAGCAAAAATATAACAAAACAATAGTCTGCAAAAATCGAGAAACTGTCTCGTCATTTAAATGTACATTCCATTGCTAAGATTATGTCAGCGGATCTCGCTGACTGTGTATGAGTTTAATGTAGACGTGATTGACGTCGATACTGCGTCGTAATAGTCTGTTCGAATCGGATAGCAATAGCTAGCATCCTGTTAATATTTAACTTATTATTATATGAATATTATAATAATACGTGCGCAGAATTTATGCCGGTAATATATGTATAAGGGGGAGCGAAACTCTAGTTTTCAGGACGACTTCTTCGTAATAAATAAAGAAGGAAACTCAAGATAGAAAGGGATAGAAGGGACAGACAGAGGAATTTATTCAACCATAACGCGATTCTCTGTATTCTGAATATAATGTGGAAATTAGAAATCCCCGTAGTTCGCGTCTACCCCCAGAGAGGTCTCCGTGATGTCCACGTCACCCCTAAATGCAAATTGAAATTCTACGGCATTTGCCGTCACACTGCACCACTTGCAAACATCTGAATCGTAATGCACGTACATACATACATTTGAAACTTAAATCGAAACGCTGAATAAACCGTATTTCGCATGCACGAAAAGTTTTAGAACTGGCCAGAGCTAATCGCGCCACCGTAGAAGGCTGCTCGCCTGCGTATTGTATAAGTATAAAAATTACGCGAATCGCCATCGCAGTTTGATCCGATCCATCTGAAGCCATCGATTCTGAAGGATTAAATTTTGTACCTGCCTTAAAACGGGCACTTTCGTGCTTCAGTCGCGGCCGCGAGGACAAAGCGCGTTCGGATATCGAACAAGCGTCGCTTAGCGACATTTCTATACGTTTAGAGTCGTGTTACGCGTCATTCGATATTTCGTGCGGAGGTCTCAAGTTTGTTGGGAATAATTTCGACGTGCACGACCCACCGAACGTGTTTCCTTTACGTTCCATCGCGCTCGCGAGAGACAGAAGGACATTCGAGTCCAGGCGCACTCGAACATTTATACATCTCCGTTTGCCTTTGTATTTTTTTTATGCCGCTTGCGCATTGCGACAGCCCGTTCCGCACGGCAAGATTACAGGAACATTGTGGCAACACTTTGCAAGAATAAACGTTGCGAAACGTTGCGAGATGTATGCGAACGTGGGACGTTATTTTCACTATATATTCGGAATGTTGCTGTAACATTGCAAATTTATTGTCCATGCTGTGTAATATTGCAACGTTGTCGCAATGTACATACACTGAGAGAAAAGTATTGTTACTTTTGACCTCGACCATAATTTTCTAATTTTCTAACACGATTAACTTAACCATGTGGTCATTAACCATAATTATCGTTAGAAATATAAAATTGTGGTGAATTGAGGCCAAAAGTAACCGTTATTTTTGTCTTAGTGTAGCCACAAGTTTCCGCGCTGCATAAATTTTCATATTAATTCTTAACCTCCATCGTGAATGCCATCGATTTTTGTGCCAAATTATTGGCAATTATCATTGACATTTCCCGCAATCAACGATCGGATCGCGCAGCAGAACGCGCGCGCGCGACTTCTCGCGCGTCATCATTCAAACGTGGAGAATTCTCCGAGGGGAAGCGCGATCGATTCCAGCGAAATGTCAATAATATGATTTCTCGGCCGTGCGCTCTCTGCCCGCGGGGTGCGTGGCAGAATGACAGAAAGAATCGCGGCAGCGCGAGAGCCGGGAACAATCGAACGTCGTGCACGGCAGGCAGAGAGGCAGGTGCACGAGGGGGTTGTTTGGCGCGGCGGCGGGGTGACGTCACGTGGCGGACGGCGGACCAATCCGGGCCGGGCGTTCCACTCCTGCCAGCCAGTCGCTTTTCCGGCTGCTAGGCCAGGCGGACGCCATATTGCCCGTGGCCGAGTGGTGGCGGCGGCCGCCTGTGTGTGTTTATATCGTCGTTACGCGGTTTCCGCACGTTTTCGTCCATCCGTGGGCGCGGATTCCCGACTCGCTGGCGTGACGTTACGGTGTGTGCGGGTGCGCGCGTCCGCGTCACGGGTACACGGTGACACGCGCGCGACAAACACGGGCCGGCCGCGTTACGGCCGCGTTAAATCGCGACAACAAACAGTGCGCGCGGCAGCCGTCGGTGATTTCGCGGATTCTCGTCCTCTCGGTAGCGGTGCTGTCCGGCGCCGCGTGCGAACCAAGTGACAGACCGCGGCGGGCAGTCGTGCGTGCCGCTCTTTCGTTTCCGTCTGTCTCCAGAGAGAGAATCTCTCTGTCTCTCTCTCTCTCTCTCTCTCTCTCTCTCTCTCTCGCTCGTCGCTCCGTATTGGACCGTTCCGGAGTCCCGACAGCTCCGCGCCTGGAGTCGCCGTGTTCTCGTCGCCTGTCTCGTCATCCCCTGCGAGGACCTCCCACCCGGAAAGGATGCCAGTGCGTAAACAAGGTGGTAAGCTCGTACCATGTCTAACGAATATCAATCGTCCGCTCTCGTCTCGATTTCGAGGCAGACGCCGCGGAGTCGCGTGGGAGGGGCGGCTGCGGGTCACTCGGTCAACTGTCACCGGGCTAACAGATCGCCCGGCTGACGGCGTGCCGCCCCCCGCCTCTCTCCCGTCGACTCGCGTCGCATCGCCTTGCGACGATTTGCTTCAAGTGCTAGCGGGGAGTCAACGACAACGTGGCCGCGCGTGTTAACGAGGGAGGAGGGGGGTGGCGGTCAGGTGTTCAGGTCGCCGATCGTCTCTCGGGAGAACTGCGCGCCACCCCTCGCGACCTTGAATCCACGCCGCGCGGCGATCGACGTTCGGAAAGTGACGTGTTTGACGAGCGCGCGGCGCCCTTCGCTCGACCGGTCGCGCGTAACTCGCGCACGGGGCCATTGGCCACGTGTAACTCGCGACCCTTTTTCGGAGCGGAACCAGGGCTTTTAAAGAGGATAGCTCGCTCGCGATCCTGCCTCGTTGTCCTTTACGCTGCGCTGCGCGCAAATTTCCGATCTGGAGAAGCTTTGCTATGTGAAACAGCGGCTGTCGCACGTTTTCCTTTTCCGATCGCATGCGTCAAAGATATAATCACGTTTTCGGAGTCTGCGAAAGTTTTTGCGGAAGTTGCGCGAAATCGAATCACGAGCTACGCGCCGCGCAATCGCAATTGGCTGTTGTTCCTCGCGTGATTTGAATGAAAAGGAGTTTTTTTTTTTATTATTTTGTTGCAGAAACATTCTTGTCAAATGTGTCTCGTTAATAATTTATGTCGTATTTAATGATATAAAAATATATTGTGCAAAGATATTCAGATTTATTATGTTAATCTTTTTGTTAGTTTCTTTTCTCATCTTGTGAGGAAACAAAAAAATCTCTCAATAAGTGCAGTCGTGTTATAACTCATTGATTTTCGAACCGACTTCACTTTTATCGTACGCAAAACTTCATGAAAATTGCCATGTCGCAAATATTCCGGCTATAAATTAATTTTTATCTGTTCTTTATTGAAAAAGTTTCCTGAAAAAGTGAGAATTTGTCAATAGTTGAACGTAATCGCATTTCACGTCAAGTATAGCCCATCAATCTTGGGCTTAGCGCAGTTTTCGTCTACGAGATTACACAAGCTGTGCGGAAAACTAATCGCATTATTCTCACGTCGTTCGATTCTCGTGCATGAATCATAGGGGTGATATCGCAGGTTCGATATCGCGAATTCGTCTTTTCGACGAGAGCACGATGTGGGCCAGTTAGCTGGCGGCGTTGCAGTAATCGTGTCTTCGTCGTCGTCGTCATCATCATCGTCGTCGTCGTCGTCGTCGTCGTCGTCGTCGTCGTCGTCGTCGTCGTCGCGGCACATAAGCCGCCGTTCGTTGTTTGAACGAGGGCCAAGAAAACGCAATAATTTCGGCTCTAGGCGAGGCTCCCTTGCCCGCGGTAATGCCGACGTGTAACGTCTCTCACGGCCATGGGCTCGGTCACCACCAGGCGCGCCGACGAATTCTGCTCTCGAAATTGCATCGCGCTCTCGCTCGCCTCGCTTTTCGACGACGGCGTATTTTAGCGGGCCTTCTTTAGAACGCCAACCTTGCTCCATAATCGCCAGAGATTTTCAACGATTTCCTTCCCGTCTCACGCCGTAATGCCGTCGACATTAGCGCTCGCTTTATTGTGCGTCGACCGGACCGTGAGATCACATTGATTACGGCTTTCGTACATATAGATCCTCATTTTATGCGCCCGACATTCGCGAATATATGTAATTCTATCCAGTCGCTTGATTTTTTAATGAACCGACTTGTCGATGCACCCGACGAAACGCTAAGCACCCTTAAAACGTATTTATTTCGCTTATTCTTGGCGGAAATTAAATTGAGGAATTTTGCGAGCCACGGCGAAGACGGTGATACACTTATTAGATTTCCCCGTTTCGTTTCTTGCAAAATTATTAAAGCGCCGCTGGCGTTGTTTTGTTCGGATGATTCTCCGCGTCGAAAGGAGGCCATCCTATTTTTGCTGAATCCCAAGCTTAATGTCCAGGCGTAATTCACTTTGGCCATTTAATTAGAATCGCGTAGTCGGGCGATGTATGAGTGTTTACTTAAAAGCGCGTTTCGCGCATAAAGTTTAAGTGGAATTTAAACCTGTCGTTTGGTTTAAATTTAACTTCTCGCTTAAATCGCGTGAGTGACGGTGATAGCGGGGCCATGAAAATCGTCGGAATATATTTAACGTCAATTCAGTGTTTAATTATCGCCGGAAAGGGCGGGGCGGGGAGAGGAGGAATCGATCGCGCTAGAATGGGACGGGTTTCTTTAAGCAGATCTCTCCGATGAAGTCGGAAGCGAAATTTGAGACTTTGCGCGAAGCCGGCCGCACCGAAAATGGGAGATCGCTTTTAATAATCGCCTTTAACAATAAAATTTTTCCTCACCAAATCTAACGTGATATCCTACGGTAATTTTCTCACTGTTACACCAATTAGTAAGACGAATGTGGGTACGTGATATCTCGCGTTTCAAAGTTCACCTGAGCTGCGGAAAGCATACGTAGAGGTTGTCTTGGTTGAAGGATAAGAAAGGCATAAATAACTAAAGCGCTCGGGTTCCTTGGATGGCGTGTTGTTTATGACGTCGCGTGGAGTTGTGCGGTTCTGAGGTTAATCTCTGGACGCCACGTGTTTTGCGAGCGTGGTGCAGCAGCGCGCGTCAAATCGTCTCGCGCGAAAAATCGATAATCTCGTGGAACTCCGGCTAGGCCAAGGGGTGCTCTTTTGTCGCAGTTTTTTGCGGTACCTCCCCGTGAGCGTGTAGATCGTGTCTCGCACTCGAGTTTACAAATTTCAGCGAGACGTTGCTCGCGCGGACGCGATCGCGTTTCGAGAGTATGCGCGTCGTGTAGAGGAATAACGGGTTGTATAGCAGCACGTGCTGCGAGAAAACGAGGTAGAGGTAAAGGTAACGTATTGATTCTTTTCAGCTATGAACTTCTGTATATGTAGGCCAACGTCGGATGTATCCAGAAGGGTATTCGGGCGTAAACAGCGTTAACGCTAAAATAGACACGTTCATTGTCGAAGCAGCCATGTAACTTCGACAAGTCGCAGATATTTTTTCTTTTTTTTTTTTATAAAAGACTTACGCTAGAGCAAAAAAGGGCGGAGAAACTCTCATAGCGTCGCGCTTCTCTCTCTCTCTCTCTCTCTTATGATTCTCGAGTAAAATATTTATAATTAGTAAAGTTACTTTTTTTACATTTATCTACGCAAGCCGTTGTTCGATACGTATTGTTCTTGCGCGCAAAAATATCTTGTTTGAAATTATATATCGTTCGTATTTTTTAATTACGGCGAATCGTTTTGAGAATTTCCATTTTGTACGTTCGGTTACTATAACTACGGTCAAACGTTGCGTTGTAGCACGCTTCTAATTTGTAAGACAAGACACCCGGCAAGGTCGTGGCAACGATGGTTTTCAATTTCTGCGGTGCATGCGTTTTTGTAGACTCACGAAGACGTGGAGAGATAGAAACACGAGCAGTCGTGGATGGTTTATGGCTCGGTAGCTCGCTTAGCCTGACAACCTGCGGGCTTTATATATTTACTCATACATACCGCACTATGCATTCACGTATAGTATATGACTGCATGTGATCTTTCACCCCCTTATCGACTAATTAGATATCGTATATTGTTTCAGGCCAGCTGTTATATATTTGATCTTAACGTAAATATTACAATAAAAACAACGAAAAGTCATATTATCGAATTGTAAAATTCAATTTTCATTTTCTTTATTACGATAGCAGTCGTACATGGATCGTTATTAAGATTAATTAGTTACATTAAAATTGCCATTCACTTTGGAATAGACTCGACAGACACGAAATCAATTAGATTTAACGAAGAACTGAGATTGCATATTATTTGAAATTGATGTGATGTGTATGCTGCCTGTAGAATTTTTAGATTCTAAATATTAAAGAAAATTATAATATTACTGTATAAAAGGTGTACTCTTCCTATGATGAAATATAAATATCACGTTCGATAAATTGGCGAAATGAGGCCACAGCGCGACTTGGAGCGAATCAAATTCGAATTCGATTAATGTCTGAAATATCGGGAAATATCGCGGAGACGGTGGGCGTTCTATGTGCCGACCCTTTGTTTCTATACAATGTATTACTTTACCTTCGTATATTGTACGTATATGCGCACGGCAGATACTTTCTCGCGTACGATAGAAGACGCGGCAATGAAGGACGAAAGAGGAGATGACGTGCCTGATAATGAGAGCAATGAATGGGAAGTGGGGCGAAAGCGTACGTGGTGCTCTTCCCAAAGCAGAGATGTGTTCGCCGTGTTTTACAGGAGCTTAGATATTTACCTATGTACATTATATGTAGTAGACAGATGGCGTGTAGGTGTTTCGACATGGCCCGGTTCGTCTATAGTTATTGCCCGTCGTACTTTACGGTACGATCTCGTGTACGGGAAAAAGTTTATTACTTTCGGCTTGAATATTTCCGTGCAGTCTTTAGACTGCGCGATGTTTAGTCGAGAGTTTGCAGCTGTTTGTTACTATAATGTTCCCGCGAATTGTAATAAACATTGTTGCAGGGTAAACTGTATCATTTTACATATAATATTTGATGGATGATCTATTTTTAAATTTACGTACTCTCAAAACTTCTGAATTTTGAATTTTATTTCTTTATTCCGTAAAAAGATTGATATTTGTGATTAATTATAATTATCGATGGCACGTGAATTAAATTTCACGGATCAACGTTCGATATCTTGAGATATTTTTTGAAGTAGCAATCAGTTGCATGGCGAAATTAACGGTCTGAGGATAATTCCGAAAATATCGTTTCGAAAAAAGAAAATTGTTAGCGGCAGAGCAGAGAAATTCTTGACGCTACTGAATAACAACAAGATGCAGATTCGCTGGATAGCAACGAGAAATATCTTATTAACTGTATATGTGAATTAATATTTGTAGGAGTTTGCGGATTTCCCTGCAATACTTCCAACAATGATGCCCGGGTTTCTGTATTTTCATCATACGACGGTAGCATAATTCGGCGAGCTTCATAATAAAGCACTACTGCAAAGCCTTGTTGTCGCAAACAAACAGCTGCTTATACCGTCTATAGGTTGGCACTCGTTATACTCAGCCCGACGACACCCGTCACTATTGTTCTCAGCGACATCGTCGATCGGGAGTGGCATGTTCGCTCTATTCTTAACCCGTCAAAGAAAATAGACATTTCAGCAAGATTCCTAGCAGGCGATAAATTAAACACGTGTCTCGTTATATCCCCGTTAATATTTGACTTCATCCATCCGTGAGTTACTGTCGCAAAAAAAAAAAAAATCGCGCGGAAATTCTACGGTAAAAGCAGATTTCGCGAATGTTCGCGAGTCATAATTTAATTTTTGTAATTTTTGCAAATTTTTAATCTAAATTTCCTTGAAATGCAAACCGATGGTAGACGGCTTTAATTTTCAGTACGAATCCATCGAGGCTAAAGTTGTCGCGGTTCGGCGCGTTGGAACGAATTTCGATCGTTCTCAATTAAAATCCAATTAAGAAGTTTTCGTAATGGGTGATGCATCGGTCTCGTGGGCCTCGGAATAATTTGCGGTGTTAAAATAAATGCATACGCGACGTCGGGCAAGAAGTATATTGGGATCGGATTTCACGCGTCGATTCTAAGCAGCAGGAATATACCTATTCGCAGATGCACCTGTATACCGCCGCTCTCGTACAAGTTTCGCCGAAACAATTCTCGCCGGTGCTTCCTGCGCGCGAAGTTCGTAGATATTTCATCGCATTGGTTTCTACCGTCAGGCCATCGTGCATCGGGGTTAACCGACCTCGTTAATGTTCGTTCAAGCCAGCAAGTATGCGCGTTGTTCCGCCTTTCATAACTTCCTATCCCTTTCCAGTTCGCTTTCTGCGCGTTTGCTTTGCTCACGATATTAATCTCGGGCGAATGCGACGCGATTAAGTGCGCGATTTTGTTTCGACTTTAGACTGTGCGGCAAACCGAGTTTATTTAACAATTAACTCGGTAATTTAGATTGATGTACTGACATTGAAAACTAGATATGTGAGAAAATTGAAAAGTACATTGAAAGCTAGGCTATTTAGGATTGTAATTGAGTTTCTCAATTATCTACATTCTATTATTAGTTATAATATGAGCTCTAAACACGCAGTTGTACCCTTGAAGGGAAATATTTAATGAACAGAATTTCGATTTATCGACTCGACGGGTATTTTACTCGGTGAAAAAAGTTGGATCGAATAGTAATGACTTGTGTACTCGCGTACTTGTGTACACGATGACGAATTATACCGTCGTGCGGAATTTGGTAAAGCAGTAGGCTACCTTGAAAGAAAAGTGCTCACAAAGTCGACGCATGTGAAAAGGTCGACAAACTAGATGCGAAGTTGAAAGGCACCGTTGGAGTGTTGGGCGGAAGGGTTTTTCGTGTCCCGACATTATCGGATAGAGCTTGGCAAGACTTCCCTTGATCGAACTGCAAAATGACTGGAGAAAGAGGTCAGAGTTGGTGATCGAAAGTGCGGGTTTTCTACCGAAGTTTTGCGAGAAAGCGAGTCGATGCTCTTGCGTGTTCTGATGCACCTCGGAAGTGGATTAACAGCAGCGATAGAACGTGAAAACGATCGTTAGATAGTTATTAAGCGGAGCTACAAATAAAATCTTCTCTTGTACGATTGCGTTTTTTGAACAAAACAACATACATTTGCACATTTATTTTCTTTAATATATACGAAACGTAGGAGAATAATGGCTTCATTGTCTCTCACACGAAATACGTGCCAAGAATATGTATTTTTTATTTTGAGCCGGCCCATAATATATTCGAGGGTTATCGAGATCATTATTGGAACGCATTCTGAACGTTTCCTTGAAGCAAATTCTGAATGGCGAACGTGGATGGGGCGTTGTGTGAGAATTCGATCGCTAATGGATGGCGCATTTGCGGAGGGGATTCGTATCGATTAATATCAAGGCGAAGGGTACCTGCGAAATCAATAGAATTATTCGTGTCGCAGGTATTACTCGTGATGTGCCCCGATGGCAAATCTAATTATGCATGTGGGGGGAATAATGTACGCCTGTACGTGCGCGCGAACCCGACCGGTTTTCGCATCCGATGGCGAGCGATTAGCTCAGCATAGCACGCAACGAAAGGATAATTCTCCATTGTGCTGTCGATATCGGTACATATTGCTATTAGCCTCATTATTTACCCATATACGTACCACAATATGCGTTTGTAATCAAAACACGTGACATTCTAAACGCGCTGCAAATTATTTTGTTTCGCCTCATAAATTAATCTTGTTGATATGCTTGTTATTATTTGTGTCATACATCACTCTCATGCATTATTATTAATTTCATCAATTGGAATATCCGTTCGAGTCTATTATATTTGTTACGACCGACCTTCCTACCACGTCGCGTCGTTCATTCGGTCAGTCGCATATCGTTCCAATTATTATTGGCCTCCACTACCGCTACCGGGTTATAATGGTTTCGATACATTTGGCACCGAACTCTAGTCGTGACTGCCAATTAGTATCGATAGTCCGCGTCTCGGGACCGTAGTCCACTGAACGCTGCTATGCCACGTGGTGTACACGTACACCACTCATTTGTTACATTTGTTATACGCATTTATACAATGTTGTTGTATTAAATCTCGCACAAGATCAACGTTTATTTCACTTTTATAAGCTATTTACCATTATAAATATTGAAAATTTATAAAATAAAAAATGTACAAGCTCATTTTAGACGATCTATTCGCGTCAGAATTCAAAATAGAATGTTATTTATAATCTTATATGCTAATATGTATAAACATTTAAGGAATCAGAATATACACATATACGTATATATATATATATATATATATATATATATATATATATATATAAGATATATGTATATTAAAATTTGCATACATACATATGTTTATAAAATTTTAAGTAGAATTGTTTCCTAAATTTTATGCAAATGATATTTTTTTTAACAATCTTCTTGTAAATATATTAAATAGTGCAACATTTTAAAGTTCAGATTATTGAAATATTTAAATAATATATATTTTAGAAATATAGTTATTAATAAAGAGATGCACTTTAATGTAACTTTTTTAATAGAATGGATGCATTTGCAATTCTAATAATGATATAGGTACACATAAAGACTTCTCTAGCTATACGCACGTGTTAGTTATACAATTCTAGTGCAGACGTCGATTTCCGTTTCACACTTCGCACACATCGGCCTGACATCGCGAAACATCATTAAAGTCACATACCCACAAACACATATAAATGTATATACATACAAGTCTATACATACACACATGCAGATCCTTCTAATGTAGGACGCAGCCGGCAAGGCTAAATTTAGGATAAGATGCAGCAGTCGAATTTCGAAGCGTGCCCACGCTTGTCGCTAGCGAGACGACCATCGAAGCGATTTTTTTTCGTTTCGTGAATAACCTATCCTCAGTCGCGAAAACCCTTTGATCTGTCTGCAGAGATTTGCCTCGGCGAGTGCGAAGAGAGAGCGACTCATCTTCGTCACATCCGCGACGCGGAGAATCGGTCGGGTTCGCGTCGCGTAATCTCCGCGTGTCATGTGTCGTCAAACACCACGTGTTATAAGCACGAAATAAATGCGAGTCGGCTGGGCGACTCGCCAGGATTGTTGTTAATTTTGAGAATGTGTATATATACATATATATGTACATATATGTATACACACGTACATGTATATATGTACATGTGTCGTGGCAACATTGCGCGAGTCTTGAATTAAAATTTAAGGTAGAAAATGATTTGCAACAGCCGCGCAGAAAAATCACGATGCAATTGATGGTGCAAATTTAGTGATTATTGTGACAAATAATATCAAATATTTTCGCTGGGTTCTTTTTATAGAACGTTCTATTTTAAAAAACTTCTTTTAATCGACTTTCAATCACGGAATAGTTAATAAATTTCTGTTGAAAAAGTTGCTATTCATTGGCTAATAACGTGACGTTTATTGACGATGATGACTTTTACACACGTGCGTGTAATTTTACGAATGTAACATATGATGGTATCTTGTGCTGACAGTCTTTTCTGAATGGCCTGTCAAGCCAGCTGTTTATTCGCCATAGTCGATAACTTCGATCATTTCTGTCAGGCTTGAGACTTAAAGTAACTTTTTCGCATAATTTTTAACGGTTTAAAAGTTTAAAAAAGTTAAAATAGCGCTCTATATGATTTTGAGCAATGTAACGTAAAAATTTTTAATAATAAAAACTATGAATTGATTCGCTATTACGAGATATAGAAGCGCGTATTAAATCACGCAGTGCGATATTTGCGATATGTGGGCGCCGGTGATATCTGTGGTGTGGGCCATCATGTATATGATGCAACGAAAATTAATGCCGGAAAATCTAGATCAAGTGACAGCGGGAAAGTTGAAAGGTAAATTATTCTAAATCGTATTTTATTGTTTTGAATTTGATTCCTCAATCGGTTTGCACTTTCTTCTCGATTATTATAATACAAATAGAGACATAAGAAAATTCCATTAATTGCAATCGAACGATATTATGCGAAATAGACGAAATAAAATAAAGAGAAAAATTATACAGGCAGCTACTTCTAGGATGTAAAAAATTTTGTTGTATAAATTTAATTTAATATTTCTGAATTTACTATTTTTGTGGATGGACTTATTATTGCACAATGCTATATTCAATGGACGCCGACGGTCTGATTGATAGTCGATCGCAACCAACTGAATAACTGTAAAATCACACGTGCTTGGTACAGCGAAGTCAAAACGCCTCTTCTGTGGTGATAATGAAATTGGTTGTGCCTCGTGTGGAACTCGTTGACCATTGCGCAATGGAGATTTACGAGGTTCCACAATACGCAGAATTCGGCTGCAGTGCAAGCATGCGGCGGACGTCGTTATGCGACTTCTGTCTCGATTTCTATGCCTGAATACAATCTGCGTGATTTAGATGTAAGGTCACGTTAGGCTTGGTGGAATTCGTTACGATACGGAACGTGCCATTCCGAACGTCGAATTAGTGGATTAATTGGAGAACAGCTGGCCATGCAGTGGGAATGCACGTTTATTGTTTTGTGCCTTTGATATGGCATGCATGTTGGAAATTCATCTTTTATTAGCAGCTTTTTTACGGGAATATCGAGGCAAATAATCAGATTTTTTTATATGTGTAACTATTGTCTGAAATCTATTAATATTTCGCAATTACCTATTGAATTTCATTTTCTGTTATTTTACTCGTTGATTGAAATGAATCTAAGTCAGTGTTACGTAAATTAACATTTGGCAGTACTTCAGATGGTTAGCCTAGTGCACGTTTTCGTCGAAGGTCGAGAAATTTCCGTACAATAGATTTAACAGTTTTAGAATTAAGTGGAATTCTCGTTTCTAGATTTATCTCTCGTTTCTTATATTAGTTTTAATAGTACCGTGTTCACATTTTTGTAAAAACAATTGGACATTATTAAGATTTTATTAATTTTTTTTCTATATTATAAAACAATTTTTCAAGGCGTTTTTAAACCGATAAATAATAAAAGAATGTCATTGATAAAATATTTTTTACTGATATATATGTTAAATTTTACTGAAATATATCTTACATTAATGCAGCGAGAATGAATTCGACAATTTACAGACATTTTTCTAATTTAAGGAATTATGAATTATTTGTGTTACATTAGATAGTGATTTTTTTATCGCTTATTACTTTTATATTATTATCATATTAGTTGGGATTAAGACTTGCATTAATTACTTGCAATAAATTACATATTTTTTCAAATTTTATGTAATTTGCACACGCGGATATTTCAAAAGGCTTACTATCCTCGGAATGGAAATCAGGAAAACCAGAAGCAGACGAAGTTTAGGTAATGAAGGTGGAAGCTACGAACGGCGTAACCTTCGTTAATTGAATAACGCTGCGCTCGCGTAGCTAGAAAAGTACCCTAGACATGCCGCCTCAACCCGTTCTCTCTTATCCCCTTGCTCATCTTCATCGCCTTCCCATTTCCCGTTCTCGTTCTGCGCGCTTCTCTTCCGTTTCCTTCGTCTTACGTTCGTAACGTAACGAGACGATGAACCGCCGCCCGGTACGTCTGGTTAACGGAATACGAATGAGCTCTACTGTCGAGAAATAATCTTCACATACAGCATCAAGTCGATTTGCGGTTTGAATATAGAGTGGCGAAATGTGGCAGAACGTTAATTAAGAGCGGTGAATCGTATTTATCACATTTCGTGTATTATCTTAGACGTCTTCGAATTTGCATAATTGAGCGACATTATCAATTATTATCAATTCTTGCTTAGCTCAAGTTAGTCGCGGGAGAGCGTTGTTCGTCAGCCGTTCGTCAGGTGACTTTAGGCAAAACTTCGCTACCAATTTGGCGTCAATCTGTGCCGGGTCGGACGATGCTCACCAGTTCGTGCCGCAGCAAGTCCACGAGAGACAGATCCAACAGCTGACGGCTTCGTGTGCTGTCCGTCTCGTCGGCTATCTTGTCGTCTGTCTCCGAAATTTGCCGCGGGGGTTACCCAGGCATGACGTAGATGCACGCTATTCTGGTCGGCTCGTGACGTCGTTCTCGGGACATCCAGAAATAGACCCGAGTGGCGAGCTGCTGGCTTCTTGGTCTTTCTGTCTCTCAGCTCTATCTTCTGTCTTCCCTCTTTCTCATCTCGAGTGAGAGAGGGCGAGATATGCGATTATTGTGCGACGGGCAAGCACGTCGACGATCTGAGGAAAATTCCGATTTTGCGATGATGTAACCTGTAGAAAGTTTCGAAAGGCGCTTTTGGAAAATCAACGAAATTAGATCGAAGGCTTTAAAGCTCTTCACTTTTCAATATTACATCTTTTCCGAGCAGCGAGGTCCATTGATGCACATTCGTCTCGCGAATAGTTCCCTCGAGATTAATCGGCGGGGGAATGTAGATTTTGTAATGATTTCGAACCGCCATGACAAAAGAAAGATCTCCGAACGATCTTGCTTCACGACGTTGTCAAGGCCTTTTATTCCCGCTGTCGTAAAATCGCATTATGCTCCCCAATAGCGGACGGGCGTTGCCGATCGATTCACCCGATTGAGAAAAGGGGGGAAAAAAGTTCGCTGTAGCGCGATAAATCTTGGTCGTCTATTTTCTCCCAGGTACTCCTCTCGTAGTCGTTTTTCTCGTAGTTTCGCGGTTAGTAGTTCGAGATCCAATCGAGCGTTTTCACTCTCCCTTTCGTTTTATTTATCACGATAAAAATTCTTCGTTCTCTTTTTTGTAACTTTGAGATGGTAGATCTTTGATCGTTTGATTCTGTTTAGCGTGAGATAATATACGCAATCCAACAATTTTCTTAGCGGGAAAATTAGAATAAAAAGTAGATCAAAGTAGTTTTCGATACCTCTAACACCGCGAAGAGTATTACCGATTAAAGATGCGCAAGGTAAAGAGTTTCCTTCGGGCAACTATTTGATCCAAAGTGTTGAATCTGAAGGACGTTACGGTTGCGAGTGCAAATAAGAAAAATTTAATTAGCGCACTGCTATTCCGCGCGGGATGCTTTTCTCTCCTCTCGGATAATGAAGTAACGCAGGCGGCCAGCTGGCCACTTGCGGGCGCTGGAAGAACGGGCACGGGTAGAACCGGAAAATGGTGGATGAACGGTGGCCGTTGGTACACGCTACGATTTTGCTTTATTTTCCTTTTCTCTCAAAGCGGATCTCTCTCCGACGAACGATGGACGCTTTTTCGCGGCTGGCTGCATCAAACCGGCTCCTTTTTCCTCCTCTTTGCCTTTCTTTCGCCACAGTCCCGCCCTTTCCTGTCCCTGTTCTTCGTCTCTCCCTTTATCGCATTTTACGTCCTCTCTTATCTCTCTGGTACCAGACATAAATATATATTCCCGCACAGCAAACGGCGCCTTTAAACTTTGCGACCTGCACTTCGCGTACTTATTCTTCATAGGTTCGAGTGAAAAACTAAAATGTAATCTTTTATATACATGCTTGCAATAATATGCATTATAATGACCGCCATACCAAAACTGAAAATAGTAGTTACTCACGAGCGAATTTAATTTATTTTCTTTCTGATCTCATAACAGGAGAATTATTCATACGTCGCATATCGAAAATAATTAATGCAAAAATAGTTTAATCCATATTCAAATATTATAAGTTCCAATGTTATTATTTTTTCTATTGCGAAATAGAAAATGTGAAATGATAGATAAATAAAAAAAATTGTAAATATATTTTTGATTGTATTTTTAAATTTATCAGATTAATTAAAGACTTGTTTGTTATTTTTTACATGGCTTTAAAATAACAAAAAGCAAATGTTAAATGATCAACTCAATTCTTGATCAATTTATGAACATATTTTCTTTTGAAATAATAATATCATATTCTATTTTTTGAAACAATTCTAAAAGGAGTTCATAAAATAATGGCTATGAAGTAATGACGATTTAAAACGACCTATTTGATGTTTGGACGCCTTTGATGGCGTCTCATCATCATGGATTATACAGTCGTAATTAGCTTGTAAAGAGTTTGTTCAGTTTGATCCTGCTTATTTCGAAATTGAATGTTTTGCACATAAACATCCTTGGATGAATAATATTTACCGTACATTTTTTGAATTTATTCCGTAGAAGAAAGATGTGTTTTTTATTATATATTTTTTAACTCAATTTAGTACGTTTTATCACTTGTATTTTAATTAATCTTTTTTATTTGTTCAAAATTTTGTATTCCTCTTTTTTATATTTATCATCTTTTCTTAATAAAATGTAAATGACTAAACTTTCGAAATTTTCAAAAGTTTCAAAATATAAGCTTGATTATGTAATTTAGAATTATATTATCTTAAAAATAATGATTGATATAGGTTTTTAATTGTTGAATTTATTTTTTTTATCGAACAACATATATTTTTTATCATTTTTGAATATCGTACTTCTGTTTCAAATATAACGTTTTGGTTTGCTCCTTTTTTATTGGCATACAGAATAGGGCACGAGTAGAGTTTTCAATCAGATATATGCAATCATATATTCTCTTTGTTCTTAATAAAAACCTATTTTACAAATGAAACCGAAAGATTGCATATAGTTTTAGAAATTTCTATTTACAAAGCATTTCTCACTTTGGCTATTTCTCAAGTGTCTTTCAATAATTGATTGTGTGAAGAATCTTGTATGTTGTCTAGATATTTTAATAGAGTTTAGATAGATTAGATAGATTTTAAAATTGTTAAAATAAATTAGTGGACAATTTCTCGAAATCTGTTCTATGTTTAATCTTTCATGACACAATATGTCACTTTTCGTGACGCATATTTATTAAGATTCCAAATATATAGTTGGATTGTTTGGATAGAGAATTGACAAAAAGTGTCAGTTAAATTAAACTGATATAAAGGTAAAAATATAATACAAACAATATAAAATAGCTTCACATGTTTAGCAATAATAAGTAAAAATCCAGAAGTGATTTAATCTCTTATTATGTAAATATAAAATTCGGAAACTAATTAGTTTATTATGAAATATTTGTAAATAATCTATTGATCTACGTTTCACATTAATGCTGGATATGGGTCAAGGCTGAGATAAATTTAATCCTATGTGACATTAATTTTTTAATGATCTTTTTAAGTGATTATAATTATATCTATAATTGATATTGCATATGTATATTTTATATCAGGCACTTTATATGCGTAGAGATTGCTCTACGTAATTTTCACATTTTGGAGATACATGTACATACGTTTATTATATAATATAGAAAGAGTTCGCATATTTTATTTCTTATTTATTTTATCTTTTTCGACCTTTGACTTCATAATTACTTTATAAAAGTTTTTTATATTATGAAAATATCTATGTTATTCAATGTCTATAATATCGAGAAAAATTATAGACTAAGATATACACTAACTTTTAATTGCAAAGCAAAGTAGGAAAGGTTATGGGTTAAGAAACGAATGAATCGTAGAAGTGTTAAATAAAAATTATAGGGTCTTTCGAAGAAATAAATATACGAAAATTAAATTAAAAATAGGTTTTTGGATAAAAATCTATAAAATCGATGAATCGAGATTTTTCTTTTCTTCCTCGGTTACCGCAAAGAAGTCAAGAGAAGGGAAGTCGATTACCTACCACTCGAATAACATTTCTCTATGACGTCATCGTTCAATAGGGTTACCTACGTAACCTCAGAGAGTACAAAAGTAGGTCAGGGATGCAGACCGCAGGGTATCAAGTCAATACAGCCTGCAGTTGCACCGTCATTGTTTATTCCTTTGTTCTTGTTTCATGGTGTAACTTTTAAGCTTGAAAGATGAAAGTTTCTCTTTTCTTCTTTTCTTAATATATATAAAATCCTATATCTAACGATAATCATTTGACATCTAGTTGATGTTTCAAGAAAAATATAACGGAAAATCGGGAAATTGCTGGGATTATATATATATATATATATATATTATTTTATAACGAATAAATAGAATAAAATGAATTAAATATTACTCTGTTAAAAATCTCATTCCAAAGAAACATTTATATAATTTTAACAACGTTCCGATTGTCACATTGTATAAAAGTATGTGATACATTTTTTGAAATTGTGATATTTAATTGCGAGACACATTTTTTAAAAACAGTTTTTAAAAACATTTTACTTATGATTTTTGTTCCAGGTGAGTCTAATCACTTTACCGACTGTCAAGAAGTTCCTGTAACTATGGGCTTCACGCATCGTCCAGCCCGAAAGACCGCAGGTATGATATTACATTTTCCTTGAAAAATATCGTTTACCTTGTATAAAATTCATGTCTCTCGCTGTTGGGATCTGCAGCAAGTGTTTTAGCCTATTTTATGCTTCAAAAATGTATAAATTCACCAAATAGTCGGAATAATCATATGCTCGTGGAAAAAACCGATGCAGAATTTTTTCCCGTTAGTTTCATAATTTTTATTCATTTTTAGAGAGAAAATATTTGTTGTTTTTTGCTTTAAAAGTAAGGATATTCATAATAAATAAAAATTATTCTTAAAAATTAACTGTAAAGGAATAAGCGAGGAAATGCATTAAGGAATTGCTTTTTTGAAACATACTTGTACGTTAATTGAAGATACACGTAGTGATTATAATCTTTATAAATCTTACGAATTATATACACACTATTTAATTAAAATAATTAGTAACATACGTTGAACATACATTCGTTAAACATGTTTTACTGTATTTGTAATATCGCGACGGAATTGCTCGTACCGGAATCGAATTACGAATCTCGAAGACAATAAAAGCTAAAACACAATGATTTGCACTTTTTGCCCCTTAATTCAGCTCTACGATTCTAGAAACGCACATTTGTAATGTCCGTGAACCGGTCAAGCTACATTGCTTTTCGTTACAATGAAACTACAATCATTCGACTGTGCAACCGTCGAATGGAAAGGATGCGCCGTCGTACAGGAAATAGCGCCATTAAATTTGACTGCAGCTACATCGTACAACTCTTACGCTTCCTGCCGTATCGTTTCGGCCTGTATTCTTGATACATCCGTGGAGAAATTTTACTAGTTCTCTAGACTTACGACTGTTTCCTTCCTTTAGAAAACTCGTATGTTCTTTCATATCTGAGATGTAAATAATTTAAGATGTCTTTAGAATTTTATTTCTTTCCTCAGATCTGCTATGTTTATTTTTTTAAATCTGTTACTAGAAGCAAATTGTCTTGTCAGATATCTATACAGAGGTTGTTTTTATCTTATCTATTTCTATATAGAGATTTTTCTATCTTATCTACTTATCTGATGAAATACAATGTAATTAGCGAAGTGTTACATTTATTTGGTACATTTCCATTGTTGTTACTCAAATGTCTGCTGATGTCCATTTTACGTTAGACCGAAACAAAAAGTATTGGCACGTCTCTCGTTATCCTTCAATGTACTCCCGCGGAAAAGCTAGAGATACATATTGTTCGACAGCTGCAACCGAGACAACCCGTTGAGATTTCGCTTCGTCAGAGAACAACGGCAACGTTGTCTTTTTCGTGATGGGACGGAGGCACGAAGGGAAACTCGAATGGTTATTGAAGGAAATAAGGTCGCCAAAGGAAAATTGCAGGCTGTCACGTGAAGCATTTCTCATGTTTTGATTCTTTGTCAGATTTCTTTGAAATACGAATCCGACAATGAGAATTTGAGTTGTGAAGTTTATTCAGGCTTAAATCTTTCTGATTATATTTTATATATATTTTTGGCAATGAATATTTACTTACATCCGTATCACTATGCTTTCGCTCAGAAACATTTTGCATGGATAAAAGGGTTCTGCAAGAAAAATTAATTACTTTTTACTCCAATTTTTTTCTCGTTTGATAATTTTGAACGAAATTTTCATACATGTTTGCTGGGCATACGTTCGATCGTGTGCGTTTCTTTTCATTTCCCATTGCACGATTTTATTATTTATTACGTGAACTCACGGTCGAACGTTCCTGATTGACGTAGTTAATTCTTGAGGAGCTAAACTGCTGGATGGCGAAGCCGTGCAGGAAGGCGGATCGTTAAGTGAAATAGAAGGGAAACGTTCGTAGCGAGCCACAATTGCTGCTTCTCCGACGAACGATTTTCATGAATATTCATTTCCGTATCCTCTTATGAGCGTCGTAAACACGCTTAGCTTGCTCCTCCGAAACGCAAATCTATACGTTCATTTTCGCGGTTACGCGTTTCTTTAATTAACGAAACTGCCTTCAGCACTCTTCGTGAAATTCCGTCGTTTATTATATTTTAAGAAATATCCAGTTTAGAGTTGCTATTAATTATGCAATAAATCGAACTTCCATCGTCATTTATTTGATTGATGCGAATAGATGGAAATGAAACTTTGAAGTGAACTCGAAACTCTTATCTTTATTGATCATGAATGTTAATAGGTTAAAGGCAAATTAACAGAGAAGTTAGTGTCCCCTAATGTGTAATAATTCCAAGCGTCTCTCGTCATGTCAGTGCGCGTCTCTCGTTGGTTGGTATTCCGTGATGCATCGAACCGTCTGATAATAATGCTGCCGTCGTCCTCGCTCGTTGACCTCCTTATACCATTCCAAATGCAATCATCTTGTAATCAGTTTATTCGACCTTTCTCATCGAAAAATCGATGTATTTATTGATCTCAATTTGGTTCGCGATAATACTCGTGGGATGTTGATTCACCGCTATATTCGCGCTTTTTCCGTGGCTGCATTTTTAAAAATTCTATTACGCGTTCCCGGCGCATAGCGGGTACATTGATTGGCAGGTCGGACGGTTAAACAAAAAATAATTGCGAGCGAAACGTAAGTATGTATCGTACGGGAAAATCTGCGCTTAAGTGAAACCCGCTCGCGAAATTTACTTTCTGCTCCGCTAATCCTGCTGATCACGTGAAAGCAGTACTCCTTTGTCACGGTGCTCGTGGTTATACACTTCTAAGTAGTTCCATGGGTCTGGCGAAATATGCGGGTAGCACGTCCAGCTTCGGAACTGGTTATCCATTGCATTACGGCGAGACGATGCAGCTGCAGTTGCGCCATCGTGCTCGGATCGCGATCGTGCGGTTTCCTGGACCGGATTACCCGTCAGCGGGGTGTAAATTGCAGCGGTCATCGCTATCGCGCGTAAATCATCAGCGTCGTATCCTCGAAACGTGCGTCCCGTTTTTCCGAGTGTAAGTCGGACGATGCACCGGGCATGAATTGAAACTGCGGGGGTAGTGTCCCTCTCCGCATTTCCGAGACACGTACGCGAGTTTGTAACGTCGTCGGGCAAAGTCGCTCCGTATTTTCTTCACTCCTTATAACGTGACGTGCACGCAGGCACGACAGTCTCGCTCTCGATCGCATTTCCATGTGGAATGCGTACGAGGATACACCATTTTCCACTCTCGCGACCTATCCAGTGGTATCAACGTTGTTTGACATGCGTGTTATTTTCTCTCTCATCTGCCATTGAGCATCTTTGAGCATCCTTGCGAGACCATATTCGCGCAGCACCGCTTACGACTTATCAGGTAGACTAAGTCCTTTGCTGTACCAACAGTTAGGGTCGAGTAAGCCGGGATTAGCGAGTCTCTCCCGCTGCTGTTTCCTTCGTAGATTATAGTCTCGCCCATGATACAGACAAAGAAAGAAAATTTACTTAACCAAAGTTGGCGTTAAGCTAACGTTGATGCAACCGGCTCTCCCCCGGCCGGGAATTTCATTAGATTAATCTCGGCGTTTCGTTGCCTGCGTAAAATTTATCCCCTCGCGAAATGCTCGCAATCTGGCAAGTGCAGCAATGATTATGTGCTGCCGAAGACAGTAACGAGGGAAAGAGAGAGAGGAAATTTAAGCTCGTCTCATAGATCGCACGGACGCAATTCGCTCACAGCTAAGCTCCCGGCGGGTCATTTACTTCGAAACAATTCAGGTCTTAGATGCGATGCCACGCCGGTGTCGTATACGTCAGTGTCAGGAAGGCACGATCCGACACCGAGCTACCGGCTGCGACCTACGGCACCGAGAAATCCGCTTTGCTTCCGCTAGCACTTTCCCGACGTGTCGCTTTTTCTTTTCTATTTTCGCAGCTCGCGTTCCTTATTTAGTAACTGCGAAAAAGCCAGAGCGAGGAATTGCCCAGCTCGTGCGGGCATCGAAAACGTGAGAATCCGCACTGTGAAAATACTAAAGCCGCAAAGAAATGCGGTTCGCGGCTGTGGAAATTCGCGGCAGGTCGTAACGTGTAAAGATATAAATTTCTTTTACATTTGTCAGGACGTGAGAAAAACGGGCTGCTGCACAAACAAATGTGCGATAAAATTATAAATAATACCAATTATAAATTATACTAAAATGATATAAACCAAATCAATTAATTGAGAGAGGAAAATAATAAATATAGGTGGCTCCCTCTCCCTCTCTCTCACTCACTCAATGTTGACTCGTGAATGATTACGAACGGTGTGTAATGATTTGCAACAGTTTCTATATATACAACATGAAATTTTAAATCGATTGCAGATTGATTAACTGTATTCGATTATGAAATGCCAGCGTGTCGTTTTCGAAACCCGAATAAATTTAATTAATGGCATTCGAAACGTTACGTGGTTTTGTATTTTACGAAATACTGGACGAAGAGTCGTTGAATCACGCTCAATGCAGTATCATCATTCACGATGTATGAAATTTTGCATAATTACGAATCAACCAGGATCATCCGTCTCGTTCCAACGAGAAAATTATTCCCACGACTTCATCTTCCAGCGAACTATTTTTAACGTCAAGTCAAATATGCAAACGTAGGGGAATATCGATCTTGAAGCGGCAGTCATAATTTTTATAAAGTTTACGGCGTTCTGACGTAAATTCTGACTTCACCCCTCGTAGATTGCACGTTGTTACGGCGAAAAATAAATCTTCTCTCCCGAAAGGCGAGTTTAACGTCGTGATCTTCGCGAGTGCGACATTTCGCGAGGCGGCGTTCCTCAGGCTTTACGATCTCATGCTTTTTATTCGTGACTTATGGCTTCGTGTGCGAGTTGATTCATTTATGAAGGTGCAAGGCGCTCGAGGAGACGTCTGGGCCCGCAACAGCCAGGAAATCGATTTCTTCAGGGGAATCTTAAATATCATTTCGTTCCGCTTCCGTTAGCACGACGAGGGTCCGCTTGGGTGAAAATCTTCGAGAGTAGACGAAACGAGACAGTGTAAAAGTTGCATCGAGATAAGGCTTCTTCTTGCGAAAGTAGCCGCAAATCATATTTCCTCGTCGCACTCCCGTAACACGAACGACGCGGATTTATGTTAGCAACAAAAACAAAAAACTTTCAAGTATAGCGACGGTTGTAGACTTTTCAGTCGCGATCAAAATGTTGTCTCAATAGAAAGAAAATGTCCAATGGCAATGAAACGTGTAACATTTTCTGTGATTTATTCGTTAAAAATTTCTATCGATTAAAAATTCAACACCGTGCTCACCATTGGCGGACGCATCCATATCGAACCATTTGGTTGCTGTTAATTAAAGTGCGAGTGTTTCTTTGTTTCGACGGCCGGGCTTTCGGGAACGTTTTGATTGAACTGCGGAAAAAATCGAGAGTCGCGCGTGTGGCTGTCAGATGGGATACTGAAGTCGATCATTTTTCGTCGTCAAGCTTTAATCGGGTCGTTAATTCGCAGCGCGTATTTCGTTGGAATCGGATTTATTTTCGGTCATCGAAGTTTTTGGCGTTCATCAACGACGCGCGGGAGAAACAATCGCGCATATCGACGGAGCGTATTGATCATGTGTGTTGGAAATAGTCGTAGCTTCCGGTTAAACCGACGATTTTTCGCTCGATGCATTTTTTTTAACGCTTACCTCTTCTTACTGGCGTCTCGTTTATTTATTCGCAGGTGTTCGAAACGCCGATCATTTAAATTTCCTAAACGACATCGATGTCATTGTCCGCGCAACATTGGATCTCGTTTAAGAAAAGTTTACGGTTAGAAACGGGAGAAAAGTGCCGCAGGCCTCTCGAGAGATTCTCAAGAAAGTGCAAACGGGCTGCTGTGTACTTGACTGTCAAGCGCTTCGAACAACAAGTTTATTCGCGGTAGAATGGATATCAATAATAACGTCATGGTTCTCCAATCTAGTTTCACATTGGATGGCGGGAAAACTCTACGACACTTCAAGATTTTGTAGCAAGGGGGGCATTCAAGTGGG
The DNA here is from genome assembly GCA_928718305.1 of Tetramorium bicarinatum. NCBI lineage: Eukaryota > Metazoa > Arthropoda > Insecta > Hymenoptera > Formicidae > Tetramorium > Tetramorium bicarinatum. The sequence goes on from OV788324.1 coordinate 16,567,176, forward strand.
GCATTGAACGAATTTAAAGATGCTTTCGAGTTTCGTGTCATTTTTCTCACCCCCGCGTATCAGCTGCTCCGTCGGCGCGTATAAATCGTTGCGTTTATTATTCCGGCGCTAAATCGTTTGTAAATAATGGTCGTCGTGAATCTTTCCTCGAATGAGAGACTTGAGGCTTCCGCTTAGGAACTCGATTTGCGTGGATATATCCTGAGTCTGCTCAACAAACATCTGGAAAAAAGATATCTGTTAGGGATTATGTCACTTTCGCGAAAAGATGATGTACGTGAAGTTAGCACCGCCATTTTATTTTAAAAAATAATAAAAATTCTGCTGTGTTGTACTAAATTTGTGCTACATTGTGCCGCAAAAGTTAATTACATATCTCAAAAGACAAAAGCGTCAAATAAAAAAAAATATTTTTTTTACCAGCATCGTCACTTTAATTTAGCAATAAAATCAAAATTGTATTTGATAACTACTGTACATTGTGCAGTAAAAATTACAGTCGCATTTCTTCCCGTTTCAAAAAGAAAAAATAAAACGAAAATTCGAACGCGCGAGAGAATAAAGTGCCTTTAATATCTTTGAGCTGCACAAATCTCCAGTTGTGCTGACTTGTGCTAGGCTAGCATAGCTCGGATATGCATTTCTGCCCGAATATTACGTAGTCGAATTACGGATACGAGTTACGCGTACGAATTATCTATCCGTAATTGTCTTTTGAGATATGTGATTAATTTTTACGGCACAATGTAGGACAAACTTAGCACAACACAGCACAATTTATATATTTTTTAAATAAAATGATGGCGGTGCTGACTTCACGTACATAAATAATTCTTATCTACGTCTCGCCATAATAACATCGACAACGTCGCTCGAGTTTCGCTTGTATAATTTACACCGCAGTAGTCCTTTATTTTCCAAACTACGCGCTCGGACATCAATATGCTTGGCGAAGCGTTCCTCTCATCTCCATTCCTTCCAAATTACTATCTCATTGTCAGTTGGATTACATCCAACGAACAACGGGCGATCGCCTCGACACGCGTCTATTATTTTGTGTGATTTTTGAAAAATGGACACGAGAAATATCACGCAAGTAGTACGCGGTATTCGGTATTTTAAAATGCAACGCGTTTGTATGTTACGTTTTAATTAGTAACATTCGTCGTGTGTCCGAAACAGTTTATATACTTTGTTTCGCTGTTACAAAGATTAATTATTTTAGAAGCAAGGCTCCTGTTTTAGTCCGCGTGTTCACGATGTTAAAGTTCGATCCGTGTCAATCACCTTGCAGCTTTTACGAAAAAGTAGCATTTTTACAGTTTCGGTCCGAGATTTCGATCCGAGTCAGTATACTTTTCGTAAAAGCTGCAAGGTGATTGGCTTGTGTCGAAATCTCGGCCCGTTCTAGCGTCGAGTTCTAGCATCGGGAACCTGCGGACTTATTTAGACGATTGTGGCAGGAGTTATGCTCCTCCCATCGCGATTTCGCGTATTTTTCCATCTAATTCCTTGAAATGCGCCGCATTAGTCACGTCGCGTTTGATTTATTGGCGTTCGCGGAAACGATTGGTTTTTGTTTTCCTTACAGAGAGTCTCGCTCACTTCAAGTTTGTTCGCGTCGTATGCTCCGGTTTGCCCCAGCGCGCTCCAATGCAGCGCCTATTGAATAATACAACTCTTTGGAGCACGTTGTGGCTAATAGGAGCATGTCGGGCATGCGACGTGAACAAACCTTTAGTCCACTCTATGGGGCTACTTCTTCTTTCGGAGACGCGCTCGCCTCGAGAACGGCCAGCGAGCTTTCCTATTATTTTCCACATTTAAGTCTTTCAGCTCCACTTCGCAGAAGACAGGAATCAAATTTCTGTTCCGCGAATTCTGCTCCGGCGTTTGGTTTACATTCAGTTTCCTCGAAGCACGTCGCGCTCGGCCTAGCGCGTTCGCTTTTTTGCAGTGTTTTTCGTCGCTCGCTCGAAGCGACTCGTTTTTTGGGTCCCATCAATAGAGAGATGAACCTCGCGAAGTCGACGCACGTGTTCGACGACGTCGCGGCTACTTTTTCCCCGAAACGTACTTGTCCGAGAAGTCCTTCCCTTTCCCATAGTTTTTTTCCCCTTCCTATAATTTTTCTCCTTCCAATTATTTCCTAAAACTTCGGAAAGCCTTCAGTTCCGTCGCGGAGATTCGAGCGCGAGGATGTATCGTTGATGCTCCGCGACCGCGCGACTCTTCGTCCGTGAACATCCGTACACGAATTCGGGAAGTTGGAAGTGTCGAATCGAGTAACGGGCGATCGCCTCGGTCTTTCTGTTACTTTATACAGTGATAATGATATTATATTTTTGTTAAATAATTGTGAGAAACATGCAAAGCGCGGAACATTCGATATCTCCAAGCGCGTCGCGGTTCAACTCGCACTTCGCTTGCTTAATGCTTGCTTGAAAGCACACAAATCTTTGTTTTGTCGATGTAAAAATTGATTTTGAGATTTCAAAAGTGATGACTCGAGCCTTGTGCTCGCGTTTACATTTCGAAAAGTGTATTTGTATCCTGATTCCATTATGGAGATATAAGACTGAGATCGGATCATCTACCCTTCATGAACCCTCATCTTTTAACTCAAACTGTTGAAAGTGAATATCGCGGACGAACAAATGTCAAGCACCAGGATCGTGTCGAATCAAACAACAGGCGATCGTCCGGCGCGTTTGCTAATCCGCGCGATCGTCTTCGAAATTTCGAAAATCACGTGATAATCTAATCTAATTCGTTCGGTCGTTTATCTACGGTGTGTGTCGCTCGAGTGATAGTGATAGTGCAAGCGTATAATAAGGTCATTCAAGTGATAGTGATAGTGTGATTGTGTGAAGTGAGGATGCAAGGAATTACAGAAGGAAAAGGATAGCCGATAGCGGGAGGGAGTAAGGCAACAGCGACGGCTGGTGAGTTACTTGTTGCATTGACGTACCTACATAAAGTAGCAACGCCATTTTAAAAGTGTAAAAAAATTATTTGTTTATTTCACGCCTTGTATTTTGAGATATGTGATTAATTTTTACGGCTCAATGTAGCACAAACTTATTAATTATTTTTTCGTTTGACGCTTTGTCTTTTGAAATGTGTGATTAATTTTTGCGGCACAATGTAGCATAAACTTGGCACAATATAGTAGAATTTTTATTATTTTTTTTTTAATAAAATGGTGGTGCTAACTTTATGTACATGAGACTTGAGGCTTCCGCTTAAGAACTCGCTTTGCGTGGGTATATCTTGAGTCTCCTTTCCTTCGCGAAAAGATGTGACATTGATCGCATTGACATTTTCAGAGTCTCTTTCAAGAGAGTAAAATAAAAATGATCAGTGAACAGTTGTATCTTTCTCTTTTCTGCTGTCAGATTTAATCAACTTTGGGATTCGATAAAATATCTGGGGAACGAGAAAAAGCGTGAGAATTTATCTATTTGAGAAACGATTACGCGATAATTTTCGATACTCTTCTAGGCTTTGTTTGTATTGCGCGCGAGCGAAAAGTTTATCAAACGTTTTATCTGGTCTCCTTTTGTATCTTCTACAAGGAAAATCAGCCGCCGAGGGTGGTCTTCATTCTGCGTCAGTTTCATGTTTGTGTCTGTGACACTTCGTAGAGGGAAACAATCGAGGAAATAAATCGGCTTTCGCATTGTGTCTGCTCTGTAAGCATCGACAAGGTGTAGCAAGATAAACATAATCTATAAATTCGTGAAAATCCATTGTAATTTATAAATACATATTATGTGTAATTAGTTATTCATTCGAGTCTAGACAACTACGTGTCTGTTTTATATAATTTAAATAATAACTTAGAATAATTTAAACCGAATGATTAATTTGTTGCAATCTGATATATCAATCGAATATTTCATCTAGTTTATTTGAAATATCTTCTTTTTTTTTAACACAGGAAAATATACAACGAAATTAAATCCGTTAAAATTATTTTATTCATATCCTTTTTTACGCGGAATGATTTTCATTAATGTTTATTTTTAATATATAATATTTTTAATATATAATTTAATATATAAAAAATAATGTAGACAAAGAAATTAATTTACAGTAATAATTAACAAACCAAAGAGAAATTTTTTTATACATGCATAGTGATTATAATATTTATCTCTTTGAGGCAAATAATTTGTTGCTTTTCTTTTTACATAAAAAATGACGGAGATATGTCAGATGGTCAAACTTGATCAAATATTAATATATATCTATTGATTAAAAAGTAATTATTACAATAATTGTGATGTCGATCTTCGAGCAGAGATTCTATACTATTCGTAATGACAGTAAGAATAATGTGGCGTTGTAGAGTCAGTCGAATTGGTCGTGAGATTATTACGAATGTATGCTGTGCCATGATGTTATACTGTCATGATACAGGTGCAGGTAAGGCGGTGAGGCCTACTCTGTAGGGCCGTGTAGCGCAAATTCTGACACCGTAGTCGAGATGTACGGCTAGCCCGCCTATCTGGCAGATACTTCGGTCATAAATTCGGCAGGAATGGGGTGTCGGTATATCGTACAGATACGGGCCCTATCTACGTGCCTAGCCCCCTCTCTGTGTCTCTCTCTCTCTCTCTCTCTCCCCTACTGAATACCCGAGAGGCCTCCACGTCCAGTAAAGGCACCTTCTGCCGTCTGTATCTCCCTCACCATCACCATTACCTTAGTCTGCTACGTGCATCTTGCACCTGCATCCGATCGTATCGTCGCTCTCACGTGCCCTCGCTCAATTATTCCAAGACGCCGAGGAAATCAATACTATTCGCGGAGACAGTTCGCGCTTTCTTGATGCATATTCATTTAGATGTTTGGAGGAGACAATACCTTTTTCATCTCCTCCGATCGGTTTACAGCAATCCGACGGTGTGATGACAGAATTTCTTGTTATTTTACAAAACTATAGGACGAAATGATGCAAAGATCACGCTTTAATTTAATTAGTTTTAAGACGTGTTAAAACGTACCACAAAAATTTTAATAGGTATAAGCTTTTAACGCGAATTTCTTCTTGGAATTTTAAAAAGCTTGGAATTTTAAATTTTCTCAGACTTGGTAACATGCCATTCAGGTTTAAGAATTACATGTTTGTTATAATACTTTTCGTGACCTACTGATTCGCGGGAACAAAGAGCTCCAATGTTCCATCGAAATTTGATTAAATCCTGACTTCGGTTAGTATAAAAGTCGAACAATCGAGTTCGGCGCCGATATTGTCGAAGAAAAGATTGCGAAAAAGTCGCTCGGTAATTCGCGACTGCTTTTGGCAGTCGGCGACTTCCGCTCGTAAATATTTTTCGCATACGAACAATCCGTGATCAATTGAGCGACTGAATTCGTTCACGCCTTGCCAAGTGTTAAAAAACGTCGGCCACCGCTGAAACTATTTCGCGAACTGTCTCTAGTTTGGCGATAAAAATGCATTACGACTGCCGGTTTACGTTATTTGAATCTCGTTGGAAGTATATCGGTCTTCATATATGAGATATTTTGTATTGCGATTCAGAGAATAACGGAACGGCGATATTCGATTTCTTGACAAATAGGACGAATGTGCATGATGCACGTATCATGTATCCGTTACCTTCACCGACGTTATACATCTTGGTGGTGCACTATCAAGGATTTACAAGAGTCGACCATTCTACAACCACCCAATCCAACTTCTCTAGCTCCAGCGCGATCCTTCAGGGTCGCTTTCGACTATCTCGTTCCAAGCGATTCACCTACGACGTATCCACTCACACCTGCGCTCATTCCTCTCTCTCTCTCTCTCTCTCTCTCTCTCTCTCTCGCCGTTTACCTTCTTTTTCCTGCCGGCACGGATGTTCGTCTCTCGAGGGCGAGAAATCGATCCGATAGGACCGGGCTTTACAGCGGCAGAGGGCTTCGGACCTCGGCTCTCGAGGATTTCATTGAAGGATTTCCGAAGAGTCGACGGAGGTTCTGGGCCACTAGACGCCGCCTGCGCGACGACGACGACGACGACGACGACGACGTGGTAACGAAGAGGCAGCGCAGCTCGTGGGATTCGAGGGCGACGACCTAGAGCAACGAGGAAGGCGAATCCTCGTGTCTCTCTGAGGGAAAAAGATATTTATTGGGCCGACGGTGGCTCGGAGAAAACGGTAAGGAAGTAGCAGGAAATGAAGATCTGGCTGGAAGGTACACCGACGAATCGCTAGAAATGTCGAAGGATGAAGGAATTGCGGAGTCGAAGTGGAAAGAGAAAGAGAGAGAGAGAGAGAGAGAGAGAGAGAATATAGATAGGTAGGATCGTTGCACACGGCGAAAAAAATGCGATGACACGTCGACGGCGGTACCCCGCGGCAACGGTGGCATGAATTTCTTGTCGCTTTCTAGAGATCTCTTCGTATTCAGACGTACCTACGCGCGTGCCTAGACGAGAATTCTAAACGCGTCTGAGTTTTAAAAATATTTTAAATGTACAGATCATGTGCGGACATTAGAACCGGAGACTAGCGAATGTTTACACAGCAAAATGTTCAGATTAAGTTTTAACAAGCAAAGATCGTAGAAGATAAGGAAACTAATCAGAAGATGAGATAGAAATACTGGAAAACGGATATTTGCTCGGAGTATCCTGTTTTCGAGGAAAAATTAGGATAAACGATATTTGAAAAGATCGAAAATCACGAAGAAGATCGAAGTTGTGTAAAGAAAGAAAGGAGGTGAAAAATCGGAAGTCAATTTACGACGTGACAATCGCTTAGAGTCCATGTAACTGCAATCTCAGCAGCGCTCGATAGTTGGTTTGTAATGTGATGGCGAGTCATATTTTTGCCGTACGGTCAGTCGGCAAAGCGTAGAACTTACATTGATTTTGTCTATCGATTGTACGTAATAATACATGTCTGCAGTTCTATCTGATTAAATTCCGCGTATTTCGTGTAGCGCGTATAAATCTGGAAATTATTATTCAACGTGAGCAATTTAACGTGAATAATTTCCAACACCGTTGATTTCTGTATATTATCAAATGATTTTGGACGAATCGCATCGTTCATATAGAGCGACAATTGCTAAAACTAAATAGCTGTTATTTTGTAATGAATATATAGAGTGAAATGAATGAAACACACACGAGGAGGAGAAACTCATCATTTTTTATTTGCATGCAATGTTTATTTTTAGTTTAAATATTTTGCAGTCTATGAATATTAGCAGAATTATTTTTCGGTGTGTTTTCTCTTGAAAATTGTACTATATTGTACATACAGTTTTTAAATACTTACCTTATGTTTGTCGGAGAGTTTCAGATTATTTATATTGATTATTAATTAAATGTTACATAACGTTAAGTAATTGTGACTCTCAGAGCTTACTTTTCCTTATTACTCGTTTTCTTTTCTCATTCTTATAATTATTACTATATCTTTTTATGAATATATCTTACAAAATAGTAACTATAATTTCAGCCACTTGCCGATCGCGTCTTCTCGTATATCTTGTGTATATATCGAGCACGTACGTGTTGCAGCTGCGATTGCGAGTGCACGTCGCCGCGCACGTGACGATGCAATATTTAAAAAATTTGGTCCGGTTTGCTCTGGATTTGTCATCCTGGCTTATACATTCTAACTTCCCGCGCAAAAGATTTCCGAGAGAAAATTCTGAAACATATTTTAAAAATATTTTATTAGAATAAGAAGATTGTGCCTGTGTGTATTTATAAAAAGCAATGAAAAAGTCAATGTCAATAAATCTTCGTGTAAAATTCCTTATCGCAGGTTATGAATAAATATATACAACCACGCAACTGCCTTGAGCTGATATAAAATTTATAATTCTTTGTGGATCGTAAGAAATTGTAAGGAAATGTAACAAGGAATATTACCGGAATATGACCCGATCACTAACGAAACTTCTTTGCCGAACACGTTTGCCAAACATAATCATTTCGATTCGGTGGCAGGGCTCATCCGAGCGATGAAAAACGATCCTCGGGTCATATGAAAAAGGTCTGAGTACCTTCGCCGACTCGAAACTTCGCAATTTTGACGTACCTTGAGGGTAGAAAATGTCTCCCGGTAGTCGCACGTGCGGTGAAACTCGAAAACTGTTCCGGCATAGGATCGAAAATATTTCCCGCATGTTCTGAGAAAGCTCTCAGGCTTATGGCTTAATGATTTATAATATATTTTTACGGCTTTTCACGTTTGCCGCATTCGTATCTAGGTTTGGATAAAATTTTCTAGGTAACTCTCATTGGATATTAATCATATAATATCCTCAATTTTACTGTTATCAAAATAATAAAAATAAAATTACTTCGGAGCTTTTTCTTCATTGTATTTAAATTTTAGTCAGTTAATTGTCTTGGTTGTTTCGTGTATCAAAATGTACAGGTCGAAAATTTTGTAGCACACATGAGATGAAATTATTCATCTGCAACTAAAATTAATGGTGAAAATCATAGCGCGCAAAAGTTTTAATTGCATTAATATGATCGCATGCCGTACAAAATTAAGTGAGCACAAAGTGCATGGAAGCTTTCAACAGTCCTCGAAACGCTAGTCCCGCTTGTGGAAATTTTTATCGCGCAATGAATTGATAATGACCGAATCGCGGACAGTTGAACGGGTCAAGCGGATGCAACGCGAATTTCGCGGGAATTAAAGTTAAATTGCATTGATTATTCCACTAAGTTAATTGCTGGGACGTATCATTGATTGTACAAACAACGTACATACGCAAACAGCGACTGATGCGTTAACAAATTCACGCGATAAACAATGATTATTGTTGCAATTGGTGTTGCAACAAGCGTCTCGTGAAAATTATACTTCGGATCGAATACGTGATATGATCTCCGCGATATCTTTCCCATTCGATTCTTTCCTCCTAACTGAATTTAATAATGATTTTAAGTAAATCTTTTTTCTCTGAAAATCTTCTAGAGATATTTTTGAAATTCAGGAGAGTATTTTTCTTCTCGAGGATATTCATACAATTATACATTACTACAGCTGCTATGTTTTTTTTCCTCCCATGTTATTTTGCACCCTCGCAGCACTTGCGTTTGCACCAGAAGATCTTCCGTGTGCTTCCGGTACAATTCTTATAAACCTAGGCTCCTAGAATGCCGAGGCGCTCGGGCATAACATTTTATTCATTAGATCCAATCTCCAAAGCGCCAAGTCCTTTCTTCGCGAAAACTATGAATGCTCTTTAGCGACTTGCTGGAGCGCTGGCATTCTTGAAACTCAATAGTCTCTTAATGCGCGCATAAGGTTCGTCGAACGACACGAAACCTTCGTCACTCGAGCACGTACAATAATAACGGCGAGCACTCGAGTCTCGTCAGATATTTCGCGTAACGGAAGCTCGTCAGCAGCTTCATCTGATCGGTCTCGCGCTTTTTCCATTGCGTATTGTCTCACGGCATTGTCGACTCCTTGTTAAATATCTTTTACTACGAGCAAGTAGCATTATTGTCTCCTGGCGCGTTCTCAACAGATTTACTTTTCTTGAAAATTTGCACTTTTATATTTTCTTTCTGCGAATAAGCAGTTTTGTGAACGAATCGGTTTAAAAGTCACCGTTGAGAAAACACTTCATATTCATTCAGATAGAATTGAATATATATTGTTGCATGCGCGATGTGAGAGCGAGACTCGCGCATGCAACAATATGTATGTATATACGTATATATATAATTGAATTATAAAAATATTCATGCACTGTTATGTATTATTCATCGATTTTTGGGGGGGCAGCGATTTATTGACCAATAACTCGACTTCGGAAAAAAGCCAGTCTCTTGCGACCAACTGCGCTAACATCGTAATAATTTCTTCACGTTTTTCGGATAAGCTGGACGATATAATTTGAACGCGCGGCCGCAGGCGTAACTGCGGATTCGCTTTATCGCGTCTAGCTAAATCCTCTCCTGGGAAGATCCGGCGAGATTTCTACAAGGAGATAGATAAGTTTGGCGGGGCGAATCCACAGTGTGGAGAAGCCGCGGGATAAACCAGAATAAACTAGTCACGATTTTCGCAGAGCTCGTTCTTTTATCTCGATTTTATCTCATTTACAATGCTTATCTACCCCTTTATTCAATGTCGTTGCAAATAGTAAGTTTGATCCCTTAATCAGTTTAGCACGATTATATCCGTGTATAATTCCGCAATGCCGTCTGGAAGTCAGCACGTGCCAGTATGTCTAGAAATTTCGTTATATATTATACATGTATTTTTAATCCAGTTGCACATATTCTTTCCGTTAGAAATCCATTTTGTTGCTAGTTTTGCAGCGAAATCCGTATTGTATTAAAGTCTGTATTAAATTACTAACTCTTTACACCTTGAATTATATTTCGGAATCGAAATGACTTTTTTAAATTTCTAAATAAGAGTTGTATTGTTTTTTTTTTATCGACATGTACGTACAATAAATTGAAGATTCACATACAACATCTCGCTGTAGACGTAAAGCCATTTACAGAACAGGCTCTTTTAACAGCAAAGTAACGGATTAAGAAGCGAGTTTCAAAGTGCAGCTTACCGTGGGTCTCTAAGCATAGTCACTGTAAACTACTGAAACTTATTGCGACGTTCTTGTTTCTTTATTTTTCGAAGTAGAAGGATTTTCCTAGCTCTCATGAGAAATGGACGCAATAGCGTATTTACACGTTACGATACTACAAAGATAAATATACAAATTTTTAATGTATTTTAAATATTTAATTTATATACATAGTTTTGATGAATTTAATTAATCCTTAATCTTTCATTACATGTAGTTGTATGTTTGCGCTTTCGACTGATAAATTTATGACAAATGTATATATCACTTACATATATAAATTTTACTTTTTTTAAATATTTATACGGTAGTGTGTGGTACATCATTCCCTTTCACGCTGCGCTCTCCTTTGAATTCTAGAATTGTGAATGGAACGCGCTTCCCACATCAGGTGGGGTAAATCGTAGCCCCAAGGGTTCCGTGATTTGATGTTCGGTCCGAAAGTTAAAACGCGACTCCGCAACGTATGCGGACGTATATAAAATATTTTGAACATTTACGGTACGTTATTGCGATGAAACTCGCCCACTCGCGCTTTTGCCTTTTCGTACTTTTATTATTTTTGCGAGTATGACATGTAATCTGTATAAATCCATCTTTTTTTTTTTTGTTATTTTCTTGTGTATTTCTGTTTAATCTAAATTCTAAATCATTCAAAATTATTGAGGACCGGGGATTATTATTATAATATTTCTTACAAGAGATTAATCATTCTCACAAGATTATCAAATATCATTCCGCGACTGATAATTGATTGGTAATTAGCATTCAATTTATAGCATAAATATAAAAAATGTGAAATAAAAAAATGTCTATCAAGCTAGAATACTCATAGGCACAATCATGCGAAACTGTGCGGAGAATTTAGTGCTAATTTAATGCTCTAATCCTGATTTTATTGCTCTAACCGTTTTGCGAGAAATTATTTTTGTGCTGTCTTTTAAAGAAGTTAGAATATCCATTTAAAAAAGAGTAATTAAAACAAGACACTTATAATGCTAATTATGTGTTTTCAATATGTTCTAGTTTAAATTTTGGTTAGAACAGTAAATTAGCACATAAAGAGAGCACTAAATTCTCCGATCTCTGATAGACATAATGAAAAGTATCGTAACGTGTAAAAAATTTGAAAAAATGTATTAAAGAATTCAGTTATGTCTACTTATTATTACGCACTTCGTATAAATTTAGCCGTATACCTCATTTTCGGATTCTTCAGCATTCTCTCTTATCAGTTTTTCTCGATTTTATTTATTCCTATCGTAAAGTGCAATGTCGGATGATTATTCAATTTTCTTCGAGGTCATCAGGATATTGCGAGCAGACGCGCCAGTCTTCTCAAAGACGGTGCGTCGCAACGGAATTACCTTGTGTTAACCAAGCGCTCGAGAGTTCTAGAGGCGAGCAAAGCTCTCCAGGGACAAGTGGTGAACCTTGGCGTCTCCTTAGACTCCATCTGTGCAGCAACATGGGCTCAAAGCTCTCTCCTCTCGTCTTGCTCTCCTTTCTCCGTTCATTCCACGCCACAGAGTTAACTCGTTATCAAGATGCTCATTTTTAAATTCTTTTCAATGTATAGTATTAAAAAAAATCGATATTATTTTATTAACGATATATATATATTTTTTTTTTAAATTATTAATTTTCTCCTTATACTTTCGCCTTGAGATTTGAAACGTTATTGTAGTTTATAAATGAATGGGCATTAAAGTTCTTTTTCTTCGTAAAAGTGCGACTTATGATGGAAACAAGCCTTTATTGCTCGACTTTAAACTACTTTCTTGTTTTTAATCCTGCGTGCATTTTTATCTTTTATTGTAACTAGTTACAATTTTATCGCCTCAGTAACGAATTCTGGTTCAATCGAGTTTTAAAGTTACTTCAACATTTTTTACGGAGGAATCTTTTTGGAAGACGACATAATCTCGAAAGTATCCGACTCTCGTGGGAATTACCGGTAGTATTTCATTTCGTCGCGGTGCATCGCGCGCGCACGAAGAAAGCCGAGAGATAAAGAGGAAAGTCGCGCGGCAGCCAAAGGGATATATTCCCGTCGGCATCATAGCCCTCCTCGCCTTCTTTCCGCCTAGGGTAATCGCATATGGAGGATACGAAGTCCGCCGGATCGGTTGGGACGACGCCTTTCGCGTGCGCACTTTTCCTGGCCTGTGCTTGACTCTTTCCACTTGCGACTCCCTCCGCCGAGGAGACTTATCCGCCATTGCGAGTAATGTACCATTCGACGCCGCACTCTATTTTGAAACTTGTCGGCGCGTTGTATAAATTTAATCCGGATTTCATCGCAGTATTACCGCAGCAAAGTTATATAGGAGTTAATATTGTCGTACTCAAAGATTTGAAATTCCGAGGAAAAACTTGGCATTAATATAATTCGTAGGATGTTAGTTCATGACACATCTTGTATCTAAAGGTAAAATGTATCAAAAAATATTTTTCGAAGAAATTTCCTATTTTTTATAACATTGATTCTTTCTGCCACACAAAACTAGTGTTGGTTGCAAGAATACCAGTTTTAATCACGTTTGCAACAAAGATAAAAAAATAAAGGTATTTTCGAAAACACCATGTCAGAAATATAAGAAATTTTTTTTCTTTTAAAGTTTTTACATGTATTCGCGAATAAACTGACTACTGTTTCGAGTGCAAAGGTTTACGCGAACGACAATTAATTTTCGCTCGTAATTAATCTGTTGAGAGACAGAGATACAGAGAGAGAGAGAGAGAGAGAGAGAGAGAGAGATAAAAAAAAATGAATGGAAGATAGTCATTAAAGATTCATATCATTTCACGAAAACAGTAATTGCAGATCACTGATCTTGATGCCGCCGATCGAAGTCATTAGAACGCTCAGCGCCGAAACATTAATTGGGTTAATCGTGATTGTTCGTTAGCTCGATCTAAGTTCTGCCGGCTGATATTAATTGGGCTAATTACCTGTGTGCGTCTACCGTGGATTAAGATGGATCATTCCATGAGCTTTTCTCATAGGTTTAGGGCGCAGACTAGATTGTAAACAAATAGATGAAACTTTAAACGTTAATTAATAATTTGAGATCTTTTAACTTTTTTTTTCATAAATATCAAAGGAATTACGTATTTCGGAATTTAAATTATTTAGCGATAAATTTTTTATTTGCTTGCCAATTTGGTATTTTATAACTTTCTCAATGAATACAATGAATACAAGTCAATCAATGAATACAAGTAGATGAAATTGAAATGCAAAAGCTCTCTAGAAAGAGTTTTTAAACTATTCACAAATATCAAATCTCTACAAGTGCTTTTAAACGGATTCGATCAGTTTTGCGTCTGCAAAACAAAAATTCTATTGTGCCACAAAAGTTTCTTGAAAAAAAAAGAAAATAAAGACAGAGGCTTGTAGGCCCGCAATATAAATAACGACTTCTACTTGGCTCCTACCGAGAATGACGAAATAGAAAAAGGTAATGTGGATGGAGAAAATAGAGAGCACGCGCTGAACAAAGTAAGTAAGAGAAACGGTGGAAATGGACCAGAAAAGAATATTGGCACGAGAATACCGACGGGCCGACTATCAGTCCCACGCGAATCTTCACTTCCGCTCGTTTCCTGCAGCCTCATTTCCCCTGTGTAAATATTCACGTATTGTACTAGTTGGTGTATAGTGCACGCGCGTACAGCCGTTTTCTTTTATTTTCTTTCTTTTATTTTCCTAGAAAACACTCGAGTATGTCGAAAGCATTTATCGATTATTGAATTAAATTAAATTCTCGATCATTACTTTACATTATCGATACTTCATTGATATTGACGGATTAATTAAATTTTATGTTATTAATTTAGTAATTCAATTTGATTTGACTTTATGCCATTATATTATTAACTATTTCGTTAGAGAGTTTTATCTAAGAATAATTCTTTCATTTTATATGCAAAAGAAAGTAATGTATTAGATTTCTAGTGAAGAAAAACTTCTTTTATATTTTTGCATTAATCTTAATCAGAAGTTTATCAAAATACTATGTAATTGATGATGGTTTTGTGTAATTGATGATGGTGCAATTGATGACAAATAGTTAAACGAACCGGATCGACTGACGATGAATATTGAATTATTAATCACATTTCGATTAGGTCAGGTTGTCGAGAACGACACGCGATGGTCTGCAAAGTTAACCACTAGTATCACACTCCACGAAAACGGAATACGTGGCTACGTGACACAATGTGTGGTTAGCCGCGAGGACCATCGATCCGCTCGATGGAAACAGAGCAAGCTGCTTCCCGCGGGTTGAAAGTCGTGCCACGAAAATGTAGGTCGGTGACCTTTCTCCACTAGAGTCCTTTGCCCCTATTCTTCGCCCTCGCTATCCCATTGACTGTGACCGCAACTTGGCAGTGACTCAGAATTGTTTTCTTTTTTTTTCCCCTCTACGAAACATCAGCAGTTCACGTCTCGGGGTCGCGCGTGATAATTTTCGCTTCTTTTTCCGTCGTGAAATCTGTTTTTTTTTTTTCCCCCTAATGGGAATTATCCCTCTGCGTTGTTTTGATTTGCATTTGTTTGCCAGGATCGACGAATGGCATAGTGGATCAATTTGCGGTATGTCGTCCTGCGGTTAGGTGGTCATTGAAAACTGTCGTTCCATTTCAAGATAATACGGAGTAATTTAATGTATGTATAACGCTGCTTTCGCTAACTACCTGGTTATCCGCTGTTTTGTACAAATTTCCATTAACGCGCAACTCTCCGTGTTGCCGCCGGTGGCAGAGCCAATATGAACGGATCGTTATTTCTGCTTCGGAGATATGCTGGCTGTTGTAATTTTTTTCGTAATCAGTACAAGATACATAGAATGTGAAATAGAATATCGATTTATCTTTTAGTAGAAGAATGCAACTTTGATGATGCAGCTTTTTTTATGATTTTTTACAAAATCGCAGTAATAACGCAAATTAAATAATTAAATTTAACAATCTCATGAATAATGTAAAGTAACAAATTAGTGGTTATAATCTCATTATCGTAGAATACATTACACAAGTTTTTACCTTGTTCAATTTGTAAAAAAGTATAATCTTGTTTGATTTAATATTTGCTCTTAAAAAAGATACAATTAAGAAACATGATTAACGAGAGAAAAACGTAATTTATAAATGATGTATAAGCAGATAAAATTACGGTAATTCATTATGCCTATGTTAAATTCTTTGACTGTTGCGGTCGATCGAGCGACTCGTATAAAGAGAACATCAAGGAAATATTCTAATAACGAATAGAAAGACGATCCATTCACATGGTTCATTGAATTTTAAAGCACCGGGAAAAGTAGCGAATGGGGAAACTTGAAGAAAATTCAGGGAGATCGTTGGCGACAGGTAATTGCATTGCAAAATTGAGCGCGAAGGCTCTCCGCTCGACTCGCGGCCCTTGCTCGAATCAGAATCCCCATTATTGCCTGCCTGTCGGTTTTCGGCTCCAAGCACGAACTATTCTTATATACAAGGACGAAAGTATTCTCCTCTTTTGCGCGTCACGCGAGGAATAACTCTCATATAAATTAAGCGAGAGTTTAAATGAACGAAACGAATGGTTTCATTTCACGGTACAATAAATACGCATAAACCTTTTCGTTTATTAATATCGCATAACTATAATCAGAATGAAGTAATTCATTCGCGAAATAAAAAAAGGGCCATGGACATCATTGATTTGTTATGAGTAACATATAAATTTTGTAGAAATTTATTTGAAATTTTCCCAAGGCATACAGCCTACAGGCATACAACTATTATTATTAATGTTAGCATATTTAATAGTTTTAAAAACGATTATTTTCAAAAACGATTAAAATTTAAATGGTTATTTCCAAAACATATAAAATCTGCAAAAGCAGAATAATTCTCCATTTACAATATGTATTTTTATAAGTTTATACATACATGCATATTGTTTCTGTGGTTTAATAAAAATGAGTTTCTTTTACAGCAATATTTAATAAATATTATTTTATCGATTCATTATACATACACACACAAAATAATAATTATACAGTTTCAGCAATTTCTTTCTTGTCGTTCTGTGAAAGAAAGTATGGAAAAACTGAATTTAATTTCTATAAGAATCCTCGCGTGGTTCTAATTTTACGTTTAATTTCAATATGTCGATTACCGTATTTTAAATTTCATAATAAACTATCGAACAATATTGCATTATCGGAGGCAAATGCCAACGACGTAGCCGGGTTAGGTGACGTTGAAAATGACTGTTTGCCACAAAATATGAATACCCGACTGGCGGACGGCGGGGATAATTGTCTCGGGGTTTACTTGCAGACAGGTCTAATGTGATTGGTAGTTCCGGAGCGGACGTCGAGGTTTCTCGGAGGACAATCGAGTTTGTGCTCGGCTGGCAATTACACTCTCCGCTCGTTACGCGGTTTGACAAACTTTCTCACGGCGTCGAAAGACGCTCAGTCCGCGCGCCCGATCGAGGCCATTTTCGTGTTGAGTTGAAAGTTGCTGTAATTGCAGGGCAAAGTAGGTTCCGCTGCACGGCTCTCTCATCGCCGCGTGCCAAAACCGAACAATAACAAATATTAAACAGCGGCGGCCCGTTTCTACCCTGCCGTTTGCCTTTAACTCCCTTGACAATACAGCCGCGAAGCGTGAGAAAATTAGAACACTAAATTAATCCATTAATTTATAAAGCGCATTGCTCAGTTCTGGGATTATGCGTACCGTTGATAGTAGCAAAGGAAGCATAATTTTTTTAAACGTACATAACTAATAGTTACTGCGAATATTATCATTTTCTGCTGATCGTATAAATTTACTTTATTGGAGTTTATCAAGTTCTCAGCCGCATAGATTGTCGCGTTTAACTCCACGATAGAAATGGCGCTCTTACGCGATAGTCTCTTTTATTACGAGTACTAAACTGTAACGACTCTTACAAAATAAAAGATTGAACAGTCGTAAAGGGTCGCGCACGTGCGGATAAGAGCTCTCAAGCGATATTTGTTATATCTAAATCTAAATTAAACTGAATATCCGCCAAAAATATTTCCGCTTGTTTTCGAATAAATCGCGCAATCTGCTTAGAATTTTATGTGTATACACTTGGCAAGATTGTTTAAACAACTGACTGCCACGCCTGCGTTTTTTTACTTCATTCGGTTTGATTTCTTTTGCACAAACAGTTATTTTTATACATCTATCGCGCGCCAGACGTAATCCCTACCTCGCAAAAGAAACTTCCACCGATTGCGATGTATCCGAAAAGCGGCGTACACGCAAATAAAACGTAAGCGTTTCAACGCGAGCGAAACTCGTATACGCGTAACCCGTTTATCTCATTTTACCTGCACCCTAATTTAATTGGTGCATTACGGAGCATTATGCGTATACAACGTTTGCCTATGATGCGGCGGTTACAATTATTGGTTTATGCACCTCTTGCAGCTAATGGTATTTTATGATAATTAATTTAAAATGCTAGTACGTCGGCATATAAGAAGAACACGCTTACATTCTTTGATCTAATATCGCGATAGGATCTGTTATGTAGATAAAACAAGAATTATTTATTGAACACATATATATGTATACACACATATGTACACACATATGTATAATTCTTGTTTTTGCAAACATTTTATCTACATAACAGGTCCTAACGCGATATTAAATCAAAGAATGTAAGCGTATTCTTCTTATATATATATTGAGGATTTTATTTACTATGTCAGCTGTTACTCATTCTTTTCTACAAACATGTTTTTCAAGTCTCTGTTTTATAATTGTCTATTCTTCTGTATACTATTACTTTGTACTATCAGATATCTGTTATCTTGAGTACTATACGCTCACCTATAATACATTCTCTGTGTAATTTAACGCAAAATTTTGTCTTTTTTATCGCAGAGTTATTTTTAGACTAATTAGCCACGTAATAGCCGTGTTGGTTTTATTTTTTCTGTGGTATAAATATAAAGTGTCATTGGCAATGACCTGTACGAGATAAGATAGTGTTGAATTTACGGCCTCAGATCATGGCCTCATTGCGCTTTTAATGTTGTCGCTTGGTGACCGTCCAAGTGAAATATCGTCTTGGAAAATATGAATCTGGCTTAGTTCCATCGCCGATGTTACCGTACCTTATGCCCGGAGAAAAAATATTATATAGTTTCTATTTCACAAGATCGCCACGATTGCCGCTTAAATACAAAATGAGTATTACGCGCGAGTTTTGTCGATGAAATATTAATTTGCAAATTGCTTGCAAGAACCATTTTTTACATTACATTGTATTACGTATAATAACGCGGAATGCGAGATTTTTCTTCAAAGTATTTTTCTATATCTTCTGACAAATCCAATGTTTCGCAATTGAAATTCTATTTGTTTTTGTGCAGCACCAATGATTTAGCGCATTGGTGCTTTTTTACGGTTACTTATTTTTTAGAAACAACCTACTTGATAATATTAATGAAACAATAATTACGTTCCTTATATCATTCTTACTTCTATAGTTTCAAACACTAATACTCTTCACCAAGTGATAATTTTTTAGAAATAGTTACGTCGCCGACAAAAAAATATCTTCGATGTTATAAAAGTATCTTTGACGTTGCTTCTATTATAAGAAAGATTAGATAAATATTAGTTATCTCGTATGTCTGTGATACATCTAGAGTTTTCAATCTATCATTTTTCTATTATATGTTAAATGCTACAACTAAATAGGCGTGATCTCTATTACTGTCTTTATTAGGTGACCTCTAATAATTATGTAATTCTAAAGCAGTCGCGTATAAGAAATAAAATAAGAAATTAAATATTCTTATAGTTTAATGCATGTGCAAAGATAATATACAATGAGTAGAAGTGAGAGTACAATGAGTAAATATACAAATATACGTCAGATGCTTTTCATCAATCCATAGCTGGTTTTTGTTCTGCGACTAAATAATTTACTTTTCTCAGACGAACTGAGAATATTGCATTGAAATTGCAATTTTTTACACCATTATTCATCACATCAGCATTAACTCTGCATTGACGTCGATGTGTCGATGAAAAACTTCTTGCAAAAAAAAAAACAAGTTGTTCCAGTAATTTCCGAGAGATGGATCATCAGGCGAATTCGCTAAATGTATTTGAATCAAATCAACATTTCTGTTCAGCTCTTCCGTCCAGTTCCTCTTGAATCTGTTGCAACGACTTGCCCTTAGTCTCAAGCATACAGAAATAAGTGTACGGTATGGCGGTTATCAGTAGCACTGCGTACGCGTAGAATACGTATTTTTCTGAGAGCAAATTGAGTAATGGCTGATATGTCGATGTGGAGATGAAGGAGGATATCGCACCGACGATGCTGGCGAAACAGCCGGCCACGCATTTCATATGTGGTGGAAAGATCTCTCCTAATATCGTGTTGGGCATCGAGATGATGCCGACGTACAGAGACAGCTGGAAGAGCAATACCGAGAAAATCGGTAGAATCTGAAGCTTGACGGGATCGTAGCCAGCGTCGATAAGCTGAAAGTGTGTACTCAGGCAGATTAGCGAGGACGTGACGAAAAAGGTGGAGATGATCATCAGAATTCGCCTGCCGAACCTATCGATTAGGAACATGGAGAGCATGGAGCCGATGATCCCCGCAGCAGTGACGATGATCACGATCACCGATGGCTCTATGATTGTCACTTGGGCGTTTCGCAGGATGGTCTCCATGTAAAATAATACATTGTTTAGGCCACACATCTGAAGATACACGAAGAGCAGAGACACGAGTATTTGTGCCTTCCAAATGTATGAAAGTCTGAATTCCTTCAGAACATCCGAGAAAGGTAGACTTTTGTTCTTTTCGAGAAAGAGCTGGAGCGATTGTAGCTCCGTTTCCACATCACAATCACGGTGATACCATAATATCGAGGCTCGTGCTTTAGCATTCTCTTTGATTTTGATGAAATGATGCGGCGATTCCGGCAACCAAATGAAGATGGTTAGCAATACGAAACAGAGCGCGAAGCATACGGTAGCGCTCGTCTCCATTTTTAAATACGCGCCCATAATGCTCATCATTAGGTTGCCAATTGATAACCCGCTTACAGCTGCAAAGAAAAAATTAATCCTTGTTAATATTATATATAATTTTATTATTATATATATATAATTTTATATGTATATTTTTTATATTTATCGTTAATATTTGTGTTTTAATTTTTGGCTTTTTTTATGTTATATCTTATCAATTTTTTAAATCAGAAAGCATAATTATAAATATAAATGCAAATTAAATATTATATCTCTGTTATATGAATGGAGACGAAAGATTTACATAACATGTTATATTATAATTAGTTAGTTACTATATGTTTAATAAAAAATTTTTTTTAATTACTAATTTTATTTGTTGAATATAATTTCGTTAATTGTGCAAATTATTTTACTATAACAGGAAAATATATTTATAAAGATATTTTGTTATTTCGCTTTAACGATAAATTAAATTTGCCTTAGTATTTGTATTATGAATGTTATACGATAAAATTTATTTGATAAAATTTTTCAATAATACAAATTTTGTTCTAGTATCAAGTATGATAGTAAAATTTAATCGTTTTAACATCACACATTCGATATCGCAGTAGCAATTTTGCCGCGACAACAAAATCTCTTTTTTTTTTAATATTTGTAGTTATTCCGCATTATGGTGAACGTTATCTAGTATCTTAATATCTGCTATCAAACTTTGGAAGGAGTATTTTACATTGAATGATGTAATCATTCAAAAATTAAGTAAATGGAATAATTTGTCTCGGCTATCATTTCAAAATATCTCGATATCAAGAAGTCTTTATATTTTTAAAACTACACTCCGCATTTATCCGTGAACACATACACACACACATGTCTACACGAAACACTAATACTGAAGTGCGTACCTAAAACGACCAGAGCTCCGCGAATAGTGGGGTCTGCGATTTCGCCTAGATAAAGCGAGAAGCAGCTGTACATCTTTCCCATACTGATGCCGGCTAGTAACCTGGCTGCGTACAGCCATTCCACTCGATTAGCCACAATTATAAAGAGCCAGCAGAGAGTTATTGGCAAACTTGTCACGAAGATGCTTGTTTTAGTGCCGAGGTAGTTGACGGAAACAGACCCAGAAATGGCGCCAATTAGTCTGCCTAGGTTCAATAGAGAAACTACCCAGGAAGCCTCGTTCATTGTTATGGGTATGTGAGATTCGGGTGAGGTCAGATACGCAACGTATGGTGAACTCCAAACCGATATTAGTCCCATTTGTAACTGCAGAATATTAACTGAAAATCGAAAAATTATTAGCCGCTGTTTATAGTTATTTCAGTTTTAATAGATGTGAATATTTTCTTTACATACATAAATTTAAATAGATATTTCTTCTAAATGTGAATATACATAAAAAAAAATTTAATTTGAATATATTTAAAATTTGTTAAATTAGTATAAACATTAATTTAAATTATTTAAATACTATATAAAACATTTCGATTAATGTATTTAATTAATATATTTCATTGACATCGGTATAAAGTTAATATAAAGAATATGTACCTCCGATACCAGCGATCCATTGTGGCCACTGTACTTTTTTAATTTTTTCCTTTTCTGTCTTATGATCCATCGTAGTCTTCCTATAGATCGCTTATGACTGAACCTCTTCTTGGGAAGTATTTCGTTTTAGTCTACTAGAAAATGAATCATAAAAACTATGTTCCCACGTCATTGATAAATAATGTAAACATTTTTTAATGAGCTGTTAAAGTATAATCTGAAGAAGAATTAGTGATTTCTTACCTCATTTCTACTATATTTCTACATTTATTATTCAATTTATATTTTTTATTTAAATTTATAAGATAATTAATTATTTACTTAATTATATAATTTTATTAATGTACATATACATTTCTAATTATATTAAACATTAAATTTTTATTAATTCTATAAGTTCCTACATAGTTATTATTACATAACAACTATGTTACATAATAAATCACTTTTTTTATTAACTTTTACAATTCAGCTTACATTAGTATCTATAGTTGATTTCATCAGTTAACAATAAATTGATTTCAACTTTATGTAGATTCAACTTTTGAAAAAAACTGAATAAAAGACTTGATAAACTAGAAAATGAATCATAAGAAGAACCACGTTCTATGTCATTGATATAAATAATGTAAACATTTTTTAATTAGCTGTAAAGGCATAATTTGAAGAGGAACTATAGAACTAGTGGTTTCTTATCCCATTTCTACTATATTTCTACAATTTGAAATTTTCTTATATTTGCATGCATTTTTAAAGGAGATAATTAAAATCGAAATTATCAAATTTTATCTTTCTTTTACAAGATCATTGATGTTTTTAACTATGTCCTGGGCAAGAAAAAGCATACATTTAGTAACTGTGTCGTTAATTTTATTTATTATAGATAGTTTAATCATACTGTGTTTTTGAAGAATAACAAAAAGGTTCCTTGTTTTTGTTTTTCCAGTTGCATGACATAAATAGGTATTATCGTACAAATTGGATATTACAATAGTTCGATAAGTTTTACGAGTAAATGACTATTTGAGAAATTTTATTTGTTAGAGATAACTTTGTCCTTGAATGTTTTCACGATGCCGATATAAGTTAAACTATTTCTTTTTTCTGCATAAGTCTTTTGTTGTTGTACTTATATTCCGTATTCATTTTTTTAATTTTATACGAATGAAAAATTATTTTTTTAAGTCTTAAATTTTTTATAAAAAATGAAGAAAGATGTATACATATACAAGTAGAATATACGAATAGAAAATTTAAGTAATTTTAATGTTTTAATTTATAATGATTTATAAATTATATGTTTTTTATATGTTACAAGCTAAAAAACGAAATTAGTTGAGCTAATTACTGAAAATTAATACACACACACACACACACACACACACACACACACACGCCCACACATATGTATGTATATATTTGGTTTTATATATAGATATATAATCAAAAGACACAATTATGTCTCGCATCAAGTCTCACATGTAACAACGAGGCGGAATACAAACGAGGCCTCGTTTAATAAAATATTTTAAATTGAGATCAGACTAAAAAAAATAATGAACAAATATAAATACAAACGAATACAAATATAAATGAATTTGCTTCCATCAGTATGGATCAGTACGGACAGTATTATGATTATAAATGAAAAATATCAATGATTTTAATATGTTTTAATTTTTGTCAGTTTTGTCGAATAAATAATTCATTCTTAATCGTTCGTTCTCGTTAAGAGCATTTTCTAAATCTATTTAGGGAATATTGAATCTCGATCTACACGTAGATTAGTCGAGTCGAGTATCAAGAAGCTATAAGTTTACACATATAATTTTACGCAACACAAATTTTAATTGCTTTTAATTTTGAAATTTTATTTATTGCGATTATGACACTTTTATATTAAAATCTTCGATTTAAATTTAGCTTCCAACTAAATTTGCTATATGCAATTTAAATAATTTATTTAAATATTTTTTATTATGCTAACTTTTTTGAAATTTTTAATATTAATTTTCATAAAATAAGGAAATTTTTTTTATATCACACACTTGACTGGATTTATAATATAATATAAAACTCAGACTATATTCATTTAAAATATCAAACAATTTTTATTTATTATAATTATTTCTATGTAATCAATTTTGAAATATTTTGTTTATATTTAGTTTTATTATATTGATATATTGTTAATTTGTTTGTATTTATTAAAAAAAAATTTAATAAAATAATCTTTTTTAAATTTATAATAATTTACAAACGCATTAGATGCTTTGTTTAAGTTTATTCCATGGTTTCCATTAAAAAATACAATAAATCCAAGCTTTATAAGTACAATTAAATGAGATACCCAACAATCCTTTTTATTTAAGATTAAAGTAGAAGAAAGAAAGTTAAAATAATATTTATATTTGAATGATAAAATACATATATATTGTGTGGTAGCTTTTTATTATATATAAAATGTTTATGTTTTTTATTAGTACATTTTTCTACCCGTAGTCAAGCAAACGCCATAACATATTGAAGTTTTAAAATTTCAATCCAGTGAACAGAACTCTCTTTAGAAAACTTTATCTATTAGAAAAATGAATAATGTAAAACTTTTATAAAATATTTTTATACATACATAGCATTTCTAATATCAATAATTTTAATATGAAATTATATAACGTTATACACACATGTATATACACTAATATAAAATACTAATATATTATATAATAAACATTTTAGACATTTGTAAGAAAAAAGTAAATGCTTTTAATTGGAGAAATTACCATTAATTAAACCATTAATATTATTGAAAATTAACTTACGGATATGTAAAGGCTAAAAGAACTCGACGTGAAAGCGAAGAACAGCCAAGTCGATGCCAAGCACGTAAGATACAAATTGAGCAACGCAATATGCGTTAAATAACTTACGGTTGTTGCACACGCGTCACAAAGAATGTGACAACGCGCCTTGCGCGATAAAACGTAATGCGGTAGCCAATCAATCCCTCCGGTTTAAAAAAATAATAGATAGGTAATATTTGGGAGATAATTGGGAGACTACCGTATGGTTTCTTATCACGAACGTGTTACCTGGATATAACAACCATTTTATAAGTTATGGCAATATAACCTATATAAAACAGGAAGAAAAACGTATACATATAGTATGAGAAGGACTAATAAGAATAATAAACTACATATAGATTATAAGAATCTAACGAAACTGAAAATAGTTCATTCGAATTAATTAATTATAATCTTGGTGTTATAAATTTTACAAAATTTTAATGCAAAGTTTACTTTAATTTGGCAAAAAAACAGTTCTAATCTGGAACTCCGATCAAAAGATGATCAAAATTTAGGTAATTGATAAAATTACATTGGACTGGATAAAAATGGTTCTCATTTTTTTTTTTAATAGATGTTGAATGTAATTGTGTTCTGAATAAGACCAACAAGATCAATAAGACTCAATAAGGCCAATAAGACTACTTAAAAAATGATATAAAAAGATAAACAATTAATACTTTAATAAAGTTTTCACACATAAAATTTTCAACTCAACAATAACATATACTTTTTCTCAATAACGCCACATAATTTTTTCTTTCTTAACTGGACAATGAGTTTTGACTGATTATTGTAATTGCGGAAATCATATACTCTTTTAATATATAATAATAAATTTTGATTAATTTTTTATTGCAAGAAAATAATATAATTTTTTAAAATTGTATATTAAAAAATTTCTATTGTCTACACAGAAAAAACATTAATTTCAAATCAACAATATTATTCTCACATATAAGCAAAAATATAAAATCTTCTTTTAAGATTTTGATAATCTTAAACAGAAACAAAGTTTCTTTATGTGAGCAAGTTATTGTCTGTTTAAGATTATCAGAGTCTTTAAAGAAGATTTTATATTTTTGTTTATATGTGAGAATATGATTGTTGATTTAAAATTAATGTTTTTTCCGTGTATGTGTGTATGTGTATATATGAAACAATAATGTCTTAGGCACATTTTACATGTTCTAATTATTATAAACTAAATTTAAAATTTGTCGCGTGATTATTGCTGATATTTTTATCTTTATTCCATATACGAAGAAAAATTAAAATAACACTATTCTAAATCACTGAATATCGAATTCCGTTTAGGCAATTTTGTCTTTTCTCATTTCCGATTCTAAATTATCATTCATGTTTAATCCTAAATCTTTTCGCTAATTGATTCGACTATTTATAATTAGCCATTTTTAGATTTATTTTTACGATTATTTATATAAAACATACTTGTATATATATTATTAAAAAAAGAATATAATATCTTTTGTAACTTTGTAACAAGTTTTTTTCATAACTACATCAATTAATTACTATTCTATATTTTGAAAGAGTTAAGAAATGTTTTTCTATGTTTGAGTATTTTCACTTTCAACATGCAACTCTTGTGATCTTGTTGT
The DNA here is from genome assembly GCA_928718305.1 of Tetramorium bicarinatum. Lineage (NCBI taxonomy): Eukaryota > Metazoa > Arthropoda > Insecta > Hymenoptera > Formicidae > Tetramorium > Tetramorium bicarinatum. The sequence goes on from OV788324.1 coordinate 16,593,844, forward strand.
TGCGTTTCTCGCAGCCATCATATCTTGAATTTCCTATTAACATTGGCAGTGATTAACATGCAACATTTATACCCAGAATCAAATACTTTGTAACGATAAGTAATATGCAATCGAATTACCTGTAGCGTTTTCCCTTTCGTCTCTGGCACCACAGTGAGCGAATACACCAAGCTGGTCGCGATGATCACTGCGTAAATCCAGAAAACATACTTCTCACCAATGAGATCTACCAGTGGCTGATATGTCCTAGATGCAACGAACGCGAAAGCTGCCGATGTAATGCTTCCGACGAATCCAGCCACGCTTTTCATATCGGACGGAAATATTTCACCCAGTATCGTGCTGGGCACCGGTGTCAGTCCAAAACACATTAGCGGGAACATGATTAACGCCAAAATCATCAGCCATTCGAGATGTTCGGGAGCATAATCATAGTCCAGCAGAAAGAAATGTAAACCTAATAATGTCATACAGAGCATCACGCCGAAAGATGAGACTGCTAATAGGATTCTGCGACCGAAACGATCGATGGCAAATGCGCCGAGCCAACCGATAAAGATACCTGTATAATAATTGAACAAAATTCTAATTCTTGTAATTTTAAGAATAATATGAACGAAAATTAAACAGATTTAAGATTAATATACATTATAGAGAGATTAAGACAGTTCTATCAATATACGATAATTCAGAATGAAGAGATAATAATTGATATCATCACTATCGAAGTCAAACATACTGATTGTACTGATGATGATTACTACAGTCGAAGGCTCGATCGATGTGACCATTCCCTTTCTTATAATAATCTCCATGTAAAATGCAATAGTGTTTAGTCCACTGAGTTGCATAAACATGAATAGTAATATTATCATTATGAGAGAGCGACGATTCTGCGGCTCTTTTATTTGCTGCAATCGTTCCCTTATGCTCATCGCCTGCGTTGATTTCACGAAATGTTCCACGGCTTCCATTTCACTTCTTATGTCGGGTTTTCGATAATACCATCGAATAGCCTGTTCCGCTCTAGAATAATGATAACACATAAAAATATCGTTAACTCACACAGACTATTTATATCGAGAATGTATAAAATATTGCTTAATTATCATAATTGTTTTATAATCATTGAATGATGATTTCATTTTTTTACTATACTTTACTATACTTACAATTATATTTTTCTCACTATGTTTTGCATATTCCTATACTCTTTATTTTTCCATATAAATCTTGAAAACAATGTTTGACAAAGAAATGTGTATAAATATGATATGCATTTTTATTTAAATCAATAGATTTGTAAAAAAAATGTGAGATGTATTTTTTAAATATTATTAAATATTAAATTAAATATTTTCTAATAAATAACAGAATTTAAGGGAGTAAAACGTTTATTCCAAATTGAAAAGAATTAAACATTCCTTCGAAAAAAATACAAATCATATTTTTGTACCATTATTAAATAACAAACTGTTTTTTGTATTAAGAAAAGTATTATGTAATTTAATGCATTTTTTATGATATTTAATATACTTATTTGGGATTTTATGACACATTATATTTTTATGTTTCTTCTTTTATCATTTCTGCGAATTAAAAATTTGTTGTACGAATAAAATGTTGGGAACATACTAATATAAATATGAAAGAAATGAGTTATCAGTAAAAATATGAAACAAACTTTTTGGAATACATTTTTCTCTTAATGTTACTCTTCTTTTCAAAAATATTGGAAATATTCATAATAATTATGATAAACGGTGCACTCTTGTATATTAATAAAATATATGTTTATCGCTATAAATTACTTAACTATTTATGCATTAAATCAACTGAGAATTTGTATAACGTACTATTATATTGTGCTATTATCAAACACTAAATTTACTGAAACATTAGTGCATTATTGAAAATACATTGAACACACCAATTACTCTAAATGAATCTTTCTTTTTCATCACTTATATGAGTTACTTAACTAAAGATTCTATTCTTAGATGAGAAAAAACATTTGCTATTTGAAGCGAGGTTAATCATAGCTATTTAAATAACAAAGTTCACAGAGTTGGATACAACTTTAAATATCTATCTTGTGAAACAGTTGTACAAATAAAAAGATCGTATTCACCTTTTAGTGTCATTGCGTCGTACATAATAATATGGTGATTGTGGCAAGAATGGAAAAATACCCATGTAGAATAACGTCATTATCAAGCTAATAATACCAAAATACATCATTGACATATTGGGACCCATTATATTACCAAAGAGTGTGCCCATGGGCAAGCCGTTGATAATCAGACACACCAAGGCGCCGCGGATCGATGGCGCCGAAATTTCACCGATATAAAGCGGATAACAGCTGAATATCATACCCATTGATACACCTGTTTATAACAGATGTATAAAGACTTTGGACTAAGTTTAATTGCTGAGGAATGAAATATAATGGCCGTGAAATTGAAAGCGATTGTTTAAACATCAGAATAAAAAAGATAATAAAGAGATTGGAAAATTAATAATATTCTATGGAATATTAGAAATTAAAAGGCGATAGAATTAAGCATCGTGATTGATGAATCGATTTAGCTTGCATGCCACTGACAGCCATGGCAAATGGCTACAACTATAACCTATGCTGTTACCTGAAAATATTCTGGCGACATATAACCAGATGGGGGAAGTGGCGCAAATTATGCAAATCCAGCTCAAGATCATCGGCAATCCCGTTAACAGGACAGACATCTTACTGCCGAAACATTCTAAACCGACAGATCCGAGGACGGCACCTAAGAGGCGCCCGAAAGGTAACAGAGAGGCTATCCAGGACCCTTCTTCGTGCGTTACGCGAAACGGTGCATGCACCTCGCCGGTCAGTTGCGCCAAGTAAGGCGATGTCCAACCGATTGCGAGACCAATACTGATGGACAATAAAGTCACTACGGCACAATATTTTGTTATAAATTATAGCAAATCGATGCGAATTCAGCCCACTTACATTCCGTCAGCTTGTAGAAAATATATGAAGTACATGGGAACACATAATCAATCTTGTATTCAAATGCAAATTTTTCCTTAAACTGGACTAAATATCATAAATTAACTAACCTATTAGAGTTGCGAACCACTGAGGCCACAATCGAAGTAGAGCTTCGAACATTTTCGCCATTTTTAATCCGCACTGTTACACACGTATCTGATAGGATTACAACTAGAAAAGATAAGAAACATAATTATGTTATTCTATTCCGTTGCAACTATTTGCATTCTTAGGTTGATAGACCTTGTTTATACCCAGCCGTCCAATCCCGATTCATTCTGGAGTGAGTTGGATTTAGAGTAACGTTACATCGGATTAGTCCTACTTCTGTGAAGAGCGGAATGAAAGTGAAATGTCAGGGAGCCCGTTTACACCCGAGAAATTTCACTTCACTTCGGAGTGAATCGGGATTGGACGGCTGGGTGTAAACAAGGTCATTGTCAAATGATAGATTTTTCGGACCTGCTAATTGATTGTCGGAGGAAGAAGGCTATCGGGATTCCAGAAATTCTCTATCCGACAGCGAATTAGCACTTTCGGGAAACTTGTCGCACGAAATATTAAACCTACAATTATACATATTACGATGTAAGAAATCATCACATTCAACATTTAAAATAAGTCTCGGACTGATAAATAAATTTCGGAAATTTGTTCGCCCACATCTATGATGCATCGAGGAAATTACGGTTATCTCCGGCTTGAACTGTCACTTGATGAGATTCGCACACATCGGCACTCGTTTATTTCATATCGGCCACAGCATGTACATTTTTCATTTATTTGGCGGCAGCAATCATTTTTCGACAATGGGATACGTCAATTTCGCGACGAGTCAACTGTCGATAATACAAGCTTCGAGAATAAATAGTTATCGCTGTGGTTTGCTACGATAAACTGGTATGAAATAAGACACTTGTACATACTTACATGAAATAGATATTTAATGAGAAGAACATTTAGGTGGGGCGAAAATGCGTATAATGGACGTGTGTGAAGTTAGCATCTCAATATTCAGCATCTCATAAATAAACTTCAGATTTACTTGCATCCAGCATAGTTCTACAGTTCCTCATACGTTTTTACGTATTTTTTTATAAATTTTTAAAGTCCAAAAAAGACGTCTCTACGAGGGTGAATATGTATATGGGTGAAATGCTGGCAGGCATTCGACAGTTCTGTTTAATAATTAAAAATAATTTTCTTCAGAACTCTTCGGGAAACGATTAAGTACGCTCAGAACTATCCGATAAATACAATATTATAAACAGAACTGTCGAATTTCGATCAGCATCTCACCTATATTGAGATATTATAACAATTAATTTTTTTTACGAAGTTTAACCGACAGAACTATTGAGGGAACGTGTCTAGGCGGGAGAACTCAACGGATTTTTACTCCTCCGTGATCAAATATTCGAAATTCGGTGAGATGCTATCATATGTTTTCGGAAGTTAGCATCTCAACTATAAAACCACGATTTTAATAGTTTATTTGACGGAACTATTGTAAAAACGTATGAGGAACTGTAGAACTATGCTGGATGCAAGTAAAATTGAAGTTTATTTATGAGATGCTGAATATTGAGATGCTAACTTCACACACGTGTACAATGAATTATAATTTTTTCTGCATTGGCGTCATGATTTTTTAATTCAAGCACACACATACATACACGCTTGAATTTTTTTGATATTTAAAATTATATCGATTTATAATGCAAAATTTTTCCGATTTTCCCACAAATTATGTTAATGTATCATTTTATCATTTTTTTTCTGTCTTATCTACTATCAGTTTTCAATACGTTTGCATAACTGATCTTATATAACAGATGTTAGTTGCGTATAAAAAAAATGTTAAATCAATTTAATTGTTATTTTTCTCATAATAAATATTTCATCGCGATAATATTTCATATGTATTATTGTTCACACATCTATATATGCCGCGTCACTTTTCCACCGCAACCGTAATCGACAACCGTAATCGTGAACAAACTCTTCTGATTGTAAAAAAATGCAATTTTAGTTTTAGCGAAATGTAAAGCTTTGAAACGAAATACTCGAAAATGTCATGGTATCAAACAAAAAGAACATTCAGAAAAAAATTGTGATATTTTTAACGGCTTGGAAAAAACCTATCAGGCTTTATAACGGTACATTGATGCTGTTAATGGTATCACTCGGAGGCCAATCGTAAGTGCTAAGTACACATGCAATATACCAACATAATAGAAAAACGACGATTCTCTATTTGCACGTAAATCGTTAAATGTGCTAACGCTCGAGTATCCTTTTACCACAAAAATTGCTGCGTACGTTTGAGTTATCGTTCGTAGCTCTAAACCATTAATTTCAACTGTCATCATGAAAATTAATTTCACATGATTGTCGTCGGTAAGTGTCTCGGGCGACCTCGTATCCTTACGGTTGCGCTCTTCGACGTGTAACACGTAACAAAGTAGCGTTCTGTTTTTTCTTCAAACAACGAAACAAGAAAAAAGATAACATTTTCATACGAAATATCGTGCGCTTTTCTTACTTACAGTAACGTGAACATTTAAAGCATATCCACTTATGTAAACTTCACCGTGAGAGATACTGCTCTCCCGTTTCGGGTGAAAGAGTAAACTTTATCTATGTTTTTAGTATCGCGGAATTACGTCGTATGATCTGAATTTTTACTGAATTTTTATTAAAACTCCGAAGGAGGTTTTTAAACATTATTTAACATGCACACACACATGCACACTCTAAAATATAATTTTTGTATTATTTAATTCTTCAAGGTTCAATAATTCACAGCAATTCACTTGAAATCGCCGTCACACTGGCTTAGATTTGTTAGCTCGGAGAAGAGATAGTTGATCTCTGTTTGCCGATCAAAAAATCTCTGTTCGCATATTTACTCTCGTTATACATACCGTAGAAAACAATTCACGTTTCGTTGATAATAAATATCAAGTCACATGCTTAGTCACTAAAATCGGTAACAAATTTATGTTGGATGATTCGACGGGGGTGAAAACTGTTGCATGTTCGCGATTCGAATCTCAGAACGGCGATCTTCCGGACGCGTTCGTTAGGCGAGCGACGCCGAAACCGTGGAAGCTGAGAGCTAACTTAAATGGAACGGAATAGGGTTACGTCACCCCCTGAAGGGGTACTGCCGTCCTCCCTGGTCTCTTACGGCTGGAGGATAATAGCTTTTGAAACGCACTCACGGAACTCCCGGTTCTTGTGCCGCGGAATATTTCGTCGCGCCGCGTGGCTTCTCTTTATCTGACGGGGCGACAGAAGTGAGTAAGGAATAGGCTCAGCGCTGTTTACATCGTATTATTTATTATCGCATTATAGTTGATAAATTTATGACTCCTGACATTGCTACTTTCATGTCTTTATTCTTCTTACTTGACGCTCTTCACTTTGGCTGTCTCTGTGCGCGTACCCGCCGGGAGGCGGGTCGTTATCCGGTCACCCGGAACTTTCGTGAAACGTCCATTATACTACATAATTAGGAACTGTAATACGATAAATCAATTTTTATTATGTTGTGCAAGCCTCGCTATCTCTTGACAAGCCTGATGTGATCCTGTCTACAGCTGGCGATTTACTTATCACGTTGATATTCGGCATCAAAAATTATTGGCGTTATTTGCCGTATCTCAATTTACTTGTGTAACATATACACGCACAGTGCTCTTGTTTTATTTATGTATATCACGCTTATTTAAACATATCGCTTGTTTGATCAAAATAATGTACGAAAAAAATACGAACGTGCAAAAATGCGAACGTATAAACTCATACATATAAATGTACGGATTTGTATATTCGTATTTTTGCACACATGTCAAAATAAACATTTATAATTATACGAAATAATATCAGATGTCACGTAAAACTCGGGTCAAGGCGAAGTTTTTATTCCGTTTATCTGCTATTGCTCATGAGATAGGAAGATACAGCGAACGCATGTACAGTATATTTCCTGTAAGTACGAACAAGCTGAAGGAACGTTTCCTAGGTAGATGAAGGCGGTATATTGCTACAAGTAGCGCTAGTGAATTACACAGGACTTCCTGCGCAGAAGGAACTTACAAAGTGGAGACTCATGTAGCGTGCTAGCAGGCTGGTGGGAAAGGACGCGACATTTACTTTACAAGCTCTTAAATAGTTATTAAAAATATACGGGTTTCCTGGTCTTTATGCCGATTGAAATAAATTAGTATTCAAAGCGATAATTTCTAAATAATAGCTTAACGACATAACCAAGAGTAAATTGACAGTTTGACAAATATTGCTTCCACAAATTCTGCGAAGCTTGTATAAATTTGCTAGTCAAACAAATGCACGTGGCACGTCTTGTCTAACGTGACATATTGATCCACTCGTCGCGTTTCGACTGAGAAAGGATAGCACGAGCGGGCACGAGCAGGCATCGAAAATCTCAATTCTATCGCGCGATGTCCGACTGGAAGGCGTGCTCGATAATAAGCACACCTGACAAAATTCAATTATGCGATTCCCGTGGGCGAGAAACCCAATTTGCACGTCATCAAGCCGCACACAGGGAAACCGGTTCGAAGACTATCCCGATGGTATATACAGGGGTATACCTATACCAAATATTGAAGTTCCTGGATTGCACAGGACTGCCCTCGGGGACGCCAAATAACCCGCCAACCTCCAACTACGCGGCTGCGATTCGTCTGAACGACGGGTGTAATTGCCTGTAATCTACCGCGACGCGGTCGTATTACAGAGATCATTTAAGAGAGAGAACCGCCTGCGCTGTTCTCGCGCTCGAGTTCGCCAACATTATCGGCAAACGCTATTCAAAAACAGTTTGCGAATTTAGATTGCGAATAGTCGCGAACGCTTGATTCACCTTATCTTACATACCATAAGCTTGGATGCTCGACTATTATATGTAGCGGATCTACGGAAAATAAAACACTAAATTCCATTTATGAATGTAATTAAAATTTTATGTCAATATGCATTATGTACTTTACGTTGATAACTGAACTGAACGTTGAAATTTATCTCAATCGTTATCTCTGTTTTATTGCGCTTCTTTTTTCTTTTATTATTGTTGCGTTGTCTATTGATTAGTTCCGCCGAATTTCTCTCAGTTATTCGCAATAAAGTTAAAGATCATACATTCATTATTATAGCTATAACTAGTCTTTGACGTGTACATTTATTAAATGATTTTTTTTTTTAATTAATATCATTGGCTATGTTAACTTGCAGACATAGTTGATATTTTATACATATATATATATATCAAGGTATATTAATAATGTTAATGACTCTATAATATTGGATATAATATCAAAGATATTTGTAAATTATTAATGATAAACGTAGCGTTTTATGCAACTTAATTAATTAATAATTCAAATAACTCGTGCACTGATTAGAAGGCGATTGGTACCGACGTACCGATTTCTTGGTACGATGCATCTCCTCGAACAGATCACTCTCTCCCTCTCTCCATCTGCTCCTATTTCCGACGGTCTGTCTTGTCGTCAGGGTGGTTCTCGAGGTCTCTTTGGTGCCATCGTCAAACGATCATGATCAAACGGACCACAGAAGGCGCGATTCCTCGCTTTTACCTGATTCACGTCCACTTCTGTGATGTTAATGTAACACGTCGACCGAGTACATTTCATTAATTACACTAATCAGTAAGATCTAGCTTTTTTTCTTATAAATGCAATAAACACGCGTGCTTTTAAACTTTTGAATAGAACTTTTTAATTTAAAAAAATCAGAAATAAATTCTGATTCGTCTAAATTTTTATATAATTTCTTTTTTTGTTTTTTAAGTAGCAGCACAATGAGTAATGGAAGCATTTTGTTTAAAAATTATTTTAAAGTATCTGAAATGTATGAAAGTACATTAAACAAATTTTCTTAATTTCTTTGAAATTGTCATAAGGAAATTAGGAAGTTAGATTTGATAGGCAAACCATTTTTTAAATCCACGTACAAATAACAAAAAATCTTATTTTATTTTTTATAAAATATATTAAATAATACTAATAATAGTATTATTAGCTACGCGATCTGATAAAAGCGTTTGTCTTTTACTCTTAAATTCACCCAATTAAACGACGATTCTCCGTTCTGAAATTCTCGCGATAGCTTTTTCCAAAATTTTTCATGCGTCAGAAAATCGGTTCTGCATGCCATCATCTTCGTCTAAACGAATTGAAGGAGAGGCATGCTTGTCTTTTAAAAGTTCCAGAGATTTACGAACGCATTCCCTTCCGCTGTATTAGCTGCCACACTGCTCGAATTTCTTTCTGGCGAATCCTGGCTGATCTATTCGGCTGAACGTATTACATGCATTTTCCTATTCCAACCGCTATTCGGTTGAGCGCAACGATGAGTAATAAGGCGTGAAAAGCTATTAGATTGGCTGACGAGTTCTTCCGTTCCGTTCCACGTCGGCTCTATTCGCAAGAAGAGTTGAAAAGGCCTTCGACACGGCCGATGAGGGAGCTCGATGCTGAAAGACATTTTCACGTCTTCGCATTTTCTCTGCTACTTGAAACGAGCGTGTTTAAATCCAAATTATATAATTTCTTTTTGTAATCTCATTCCTCTCGTGTTACATATCTCCCGCAGAATGTCTTACACGTGCAGATGCGTGAGCAATTTATGCGCGTCGTGATGCTTACAATGATGAATGAATTAATACAATTTCAACGTAGCAGTTCTTCAATCTTCTCAAATTAGAAATGTGGCTTTTCACTGGTTATCCTTCAATTTTGGTGCCGTATGGCGACATCGGAAACCGATATTCGCAGGATTTACTTAGCCTACGAAAATACAATGAAAAGGTATAGGAGAAAAAAAGGGGGCGGGGAATCAAAAAGTCGGGAAATTTCACGAAGGGTGCGCAGCGGGTCAACATCACCACGGTAATAGACACCGGCGGCGGGAAGAGCGGCGGTTTCGCGAAGGTGACGGCGGAGGTGATGGTAGTAGTAGGGTTGGCGGTGCTGGCGCTGGGTGGTTAGGCGGGTAGGTGGGTGACGGTAGGTCGACCGCGCGGGGACCAGGGGATAGCCTCCGGGTTAGGGGCTGACGGGTCGTGGCGGGTGGAAAAGGGGCGACTCCGGCAGTCAGCGGGTTAGAGCCGCTCCGTGCGGGTGAACGCGAGCCGCGCGACCGTGTGCACGCCGCCCCTCCGCGAAATTTCTTTAAGCGGAGAACGTCTCTCGCGCTCGTCGTCGTAGATTCCTCGATTGAGAGTCACGGGGATGTGCCGTCGATTCGATTCGCGACGCTTGCCAGCCCTACCGCCAGTCGTTGTCCCACGATCTCGCGATCGTGAACTCTCGTGTTCGTTTTTCTCCCTGGGATGATCTCCGTAAAAGACGCTGTATTCTGCGTACAAGCCTGCAAATACGAAAATTCATATGAATTCTTCAGGAATCGCCAAGTGATTATGCAATAGCATTGTGCGAATACGTTGTGTGTAATACTGGAATTACCGAGTGATTACCAATGTGATAGATGGAAGCTTTTAAAATCACGTGTCATTGAAGTGTCATCTGTGCCGAGGCATTCTCTCGATAGGACGTCTCGAGAGGCCGCCTGTTATTCACGAAAATTCACGAAAAATATAATACGTGATCCGGCAATCTCTCGAACGCTCTTGTGTCTACAAATTTTAATATTCTAACTTCAATTAAATAAATAGTAGGGAAGAGAAACTGCGCTTGATAATTCCCACGTATTAAATACGTACCAAGTGTCAAGCGTCAATTTTAAAAGTGGAAAATACATATGTCGTGCCAGAACAATTAGCACGTGATATGATTTGTTATTTTTGGAATGACATAAATTATGCAACCACATATAACATTACCGATCGTATATGCTTGCATACAGAAATTGTAGAAAGAATTTTTATTTATCGAGATTTTGTTTATCGGAAAGAGAAAGAGCATCGCATATAGTTTGGATATTTAGCGTGTAATAGAATTACGAAGTAATTCTTTCGATGGCATATGATAACCCAGAAAACGGTGGAAAATCGCTAAATCTGTACGATGAATATGCGAACGAAATTCTTCACAGACTTCGCGCTTGTAACGCGGAATTGTCATTCTGACCAGCTTTAGTTACTTTTTGATTGTTCGTGATACATTGCCATTCGTAATAAAGTGTTTATAATTAATGTAATGATAATTTTGCTTGCGACTCCGTTACGTTCGACACGCGCGCGCGTACGTAACATAACACAGTAACGTTTCACAGAGCAAAATTACAATTCTAACAACGAAGGTTCCATAAGTCATCTTTTTATTGATAATAATTTTTTTTCCTTTTGCAGTTTTTCTTTATATGTATGTCTGCATTACGATAAATAGCAATTCCCCGGCAACTCGAGATTCTTCTTAACTCGTAAGTACGCGAACAAGATAACGGAGAGCTCCTCGTAGCGTCAAGTTTTTTCTCTCGAAAACTGTAAGAAAAGCTCGTGTACTATTGAATTTTTTTCTCTCTTATAATAATAGTTTAGTAATGCAAAGTTTTAACAGGCACGTATTATTTTATACGATCATTAATGATAATAGCTTATGAATATTTATTTTATTCGTGCCGAGAGAAACGGGAATTTAGATGTATTATCGACTTTTCATTTAAGAAACAATGCAGCGATATTCGATACTCGTGATTATATATGTGATTATCGGTTAATTGACGTTTTCAACAATGAGCTCAATTTCGCTCTGAAAACACACATTTTCACGAGGAAATACGAAGCATTTTCATTACTTGAAAATTCCAGCTGAACTCATCTGTTAATTGATATTGCGAGGTGATGCTAACAAGCCGTAGAAAGGCACATTCAGCGTAATCGTCATTCTCGAACTGTTGTAGACCGGTGGAGATGCAAATTCCGTTTGGTCCCTCGGTTGGTGTAACAGCCGATAATTTCATTCGCAAGCTCATTATGGAAATTGGAACTGTTTCCATAGAAATTACATAATTAGAACGTGTCGACGGTCCGTTCGTGTCTCGGCGATGTTAAACGCAGCCGAAATTGCAAACTGAACGATCGAACAGCGTGAGCATAATGCGCCGACAGCACGTGATATACAGCTAAAAATAAATTGCGAAACGCATTGATAACCCATCGTGAGCAAAAGTACAATTCCGCCGTTGTAATCATTCGTTACGCAAAACATTACGCAGCGTCGAGAAACGGTAATCGCTTCCGCCGTCCCTTAAATGTCCGTAAGAATAATGCCAATCTCACGTGACTCATTAACCGAGGACGTTTAACGTTATTGCGTAAAGAGAAATAGGGCACAATCAATTTTGCAAGGAATACATATTGAGTATACATTCCTAAGGGAATCGCAATTGCTTGAGATGACAAACATCAGTAAATAATCGGCGAGAGAGTTGAATAAAAACTGTACAATTCTGAAGCTCGAGTATTGATTTTTTACGTCGATGCAACATAACGTAAAGTTAACAATGATTTTGTTACATCGGTACAGTGCAGCATGAAATTAATTCAGTGAAATGTTTCCTGGGCTTGTTTCGGGATATGTCAAATTTCACGGTAACTGCCAGAAATCAGTAATACCCCTTAAACCAAACGCAAACGCGTAATGTTGGCGAATTGCAGAAAGAAAGAGTTGCCATTGTGTACGGCATGGCAGAGGGATTAACCTGTTGACAGGTGCGTACCTTCGAAAATTGATTGTGTGCGTCCGATGCAGACGCCCACGACCGCGCGCATCACGTGTGACACCCGACGTGTGTGCACTTGACTGCAAGCGTTTCCGGCTCGCAGTTGCATAATCGGTCTTTTACCGTCGTCGACCAACAGTTACTTTTGTTCTGCGCGATCGTTTGACATGCTTCTGATGGAACGGTAAACGGTAAACAATTCGAGACATTTCTGCATTTCAATTTTATCTTGTTTTTTTAAATTTATTTTTAATCGACTTCATTCTTAATTTATTAAAATCGATTCTGTTTGGAAGAACAAAGGTGAGCAAGTAAATTCGTTTGGTAAATCATGAAAATTCAGCGGAACTGCTGCCGTATTATGTACATATAACAAATTCGAGTGTATCGTATTTTTTATAAATAAAATCGCTAGATAACATTTGGCAGAAACGCTATTCAGTATTATTCTACGTGAACTCGAAGCTTTGAACAGACCTAACATCCCGCGCGGATTTCATCGGAACATTTTTTTATCGGCAGATTTTGCATCTGTTGCGTATCACGAAATTGCGTTATTGTGTGCCGCCGTTATTTCCCTGAAAACGAAATAATTCGTTCAATCCGTCGCGCAATTAGGAACTGACTGATCATCTAATAAATAATATTGAGATAATAAGCTGAAATAAAATAAAACTATTAACATTCTTAAAAACTGACAGTATTTCTAGACATTTAAAAATCTAAGTTAAATTCTATGCAATGCTGATAATCTGAGATGTGCATTAACGGAAAGACAATTCGAACATTTTATAAAATGTCAAAGTTTATCAAGAGACCACATCGAATTAACGATATTTCAAAAACCATTTACCTTCTCGTTGAAAAAAAAAATCGTCCGTTGATCCGACCAACGATCAACTTGTGAAAGTTCATGAGTACGTGCCGTGCTGTTACTTTTCTTACGTACTGCTAATTTTTTGCCATCAAAGACGTTGAAAACTTTTCTCGATCGACCGGTAATCATCGAGAAATGTGCTCCAAGTGATAAGTGAAATCTTTCACCATCTGGCACCAGTTGAGCCGATGGAGATCCGGAAATATAGTATTGCCACACAATCGCACCGCGGGAGGATCAACTGTTAATTAGCAGACATGTATACTCACGTACACGGGGATAACGGCATGTGCTGTTATCTTCCTACTGTTCTGTACCTCGAACGATATCGTAAGTATCTTTGTTAATCGAGTCGACAAGCGACTGAAACTTAATACTCAAAAGGACTTTGTTGTTAGGCAGAAATTAGAAGTTACTGTTACAAAATAATTTTCTTTTCCACTGACTTGTTCAAATAATTTTTGAGGAGATAAAGTATCGATATTATGATTGTTGAGCATGCGAGAGCATTTAACGTGTCGCGGAGACTGTGAGAGAGACGCATAAACAATTGCGTAGCTTTCAGTTGAGCGGAGTTTCGAATTTTCACGGAAGGCTACTGTAATTATTTCTACTGCTTCAAATGTCGGCCTTCTCCGTCTGTCGCTGGTACGAAGCTCTTGGACGACGAAAGTGGGATAATTAATTCAGGAAGTCAACTTGATGCTCGTGAGGAGTTTCGTATGGCAAATTACGTTTAAGCGAAACATACATTTCCGTGTACTTCCGGGATATCAACGGGATTAGCGTAATGTTAAGGGCGATCACCGCGCGAAGCTGGCAGAAAGAAACGAGCTTAACGCGAGGCCGAACTTAGATGAAAAAAAAGTGAGAGAAAGATAACGAAAGATTTTTGCATAATAAAGCGGTTAAACGCGCTGGGTTGCGCTTGGTTGAGGGCTGTACATGTAAATGCCGTGGAGAGCTTGTCGAATAAACAAAGCACATCCGTTGCATCTCCCGGTGAAGCTCGCTTTTTGCCTGCTGCATTTCGAAGAAAAGCTTTATCGATCGACACGTTATAGCAACGGGACACGCCATTAACGTTATTATCAAAATATCAGAGTGATTCGACCGTCCCTGAACTCGTGTCTTTAACGAATGTTTACGTGAATTCATCAGGAAGATATTCTCGACATATTTATTATTTATCCTTCTCGTTTCGATGCACCTTGCGTACGTCAATATACGATCGACGGAAAGCGCGGTTATGCCGTCGTAGGATATTGTCATTTTATCATGTTGCGAACAAATCAAACGAATCGTCCGATTTAATTTCAGATCTCGATTTACCTGCTTATTTACCTGCTTTCTATTTGTCCGAAACAATATTGATGGCGTTTTTTGCCGTCAGTTGGCTGTTACGATTTCAAGAAAATCTCACTGTGCGCGAAAAACTGTACACTGTCGATTTTATTTTTCTCGCGTCTGCTGTCCAACCGACTCAACGCAGAACCGGTTTTTTTGACACGAATAAAAAAAAAGGGAGGAAAAAAGAATTCGGAACCAATAAAAAAAGGATCGAGAGATTACACGCTTCTAACTGGCGTATCGCCGTGATTTATCCGCTGCCTGTGATTTGTCGATCGGCAACGGCGAACCGGGTAACAACAATTAAAGTAGCGAGATTTAATATTCCGTCGTGCCGCTGCACGACGATTTACGCGCGGGCGACGACGTCGAAGTGCGGAACGGGAAATTGATACTGTAGCGCCGTGGCGTCAGTGGCACTCGCGAAAGGATTGCCTGGTGACTTTTTAGTTTCTCGCGACTCCAGACGATGAATAACCCGGTGGAACTGTGCGCGCGCTAATTTCCCCGAGATTT
This sequence comes from Tetramorium bicarinatum, assembly GCA_928718305.1. Lineage (NCBI taxonomy): Eukaryota > Metazoa > Arthropoda > Insecta > Hymenoptera > Formicidae > Tetramorium > Tetramorium bicarinatum. The sequence goes on from OV788324.1 coordinate 16,609,365, forward strand.
GTTTCTCTCACACGAGCAGCTCTAGTCCCATTTTCGAGATTTATTTCGTTTACATGAGCCCAATAACAAACCGTTGCTATCTTCGTGCCCAAGTAATACGGTAATTTCTTCGTTCAAGCTAACACAGCGAGAAGGGACGGCACGTTTGAATTGGCGTATGGATAAGCCAACAGAGATTCCTTAGGGCGGAAAAATTCGCGAACGGGAGAGTGGAGGCAAATGACCATCGAGATTATCGCGGTTTTACGCTACGGTTGGCTCGGACGACCGTCGGCTGGCTGGCTAGCTAGCACTGGCTGGCTGGGCGGTGGTCCATTTTAACCGTCGTGCGCAGAACGCGGATTAAATCGGCGCTGTTTGTTGTACTGTCGGCTTTTGAGCCCCGCTCACTCGCGATTTTCTACTTTATTGTCCATCGCTTACATCGCCGCTTGACACGTGGCCGTGATTAATCCTGCAACTGACGGGCGTTCTTCCGCAAGTTGTTTCATCAGGCCTGGGATTATATAGACTGCTACGTGAATTAATAATAATTCTAGGTATCACGTTTATTAATTTCATTTAAAACTTATATATTTATAAGCTTATATATTTATCAGCTCAAACATTTAGCGCTTTTACTTGAAGGATTCTTCAAGATTTCTTCGAAAAATATGTCAACTTAATATTCAAACTGTCTTGGAACTTAAAACATATTGAAGAACATATCGAATATTTCTCGATAAGTTTACATTGATTTTTCGTAAACGAACAATTTTAGTTTTTGAACGAGAAACCTGTTTCTCGACATTGTGGTATCTGCTAATTGCCGATAAATAATAGAAAATATATGATGGCAATAACCATTGGAGAAAAAAAGGAAAGAAAGGAAAAAGCGTTTAATATAGCAAGATCCGAGAGAATAAGAGTAGCGAGCGTAGGTTCAGAAAGAGAGAAAGCTAGAAGGAGGATGAAAGACAGTTGTTTCTCCAGAACGGAAGGAGTTTCACATTTTCTCATAGTCGAGGCGCAAAGAAAAAGGATTCGCGACGTCGAGTCAACTTTTCCAGCTGCTTCCATTCCGCCCACTCTATCCCTTCTCTTTCAATTTCTCTCTCTCTTCTTCTCTCTCTCTCTCTCTCTCTCTCTCTCTCTCTCTCTCTCTCGTTGGCGACCAATTTACTCTCCGTGTCGGCTTCCTCTCTCGAGAAAAGTATCTTTGCATCTGCCAGTAAATCTGCCTTATAAGAACACGCTCTCTCGGTTAACAATTGCGTGATTAAGAATAAGACAAAAATGTTGGTAGTGGACGCATATTCTGAGAGAAGAAAAAAGAAACGCTAAATGATCTAATTACTCGCAACAAGCTCTTCTATTCTTAATCCATCAGAAATGTCATTAACGTTAATTAGGCTGCTAATTATAACTGCGCAAGTAAATTGCTCAGTATTAGATTATATTAAAAGCACGCTTGCTGCAAGTAGTAGTTGAATAAGTGAATCGTTAAATAGCAATGGATTTACAATTATTTTCTATTCTTTTCCTTGTGCTAGCGAGAAAATGTACTTGAAGCGGTCATTGAAAACCATTGCATTTTTCCCTCGTCAACTCTGCACATTATGCTGTATCTTCCAACCAGTTTATTCTTCACGTTCCGCTTCGCTTTCTCGTCGAGTGCCTTTGCATCTGCCAGCTCCCATCCACTCGTTGCTACATATGCACGATACACAATCCTCTCTCCCTTCGCCCACCATTCTCCTGGTGCCACCGGCAAGACGGAAAGAATAAGTTTCGTTTATTTGCTGTTTATTTGCCCTGCATACACAGTCCCCGATAATCTCGATAAACGCGACCTTTGCGAGTCGATTACTCGATGATATTTTTAATTAAGGAGTATGTTGAGTAGTGGTCCGAGAGAATATGTATGCCTTTGTCTTTTTTTTTTTTTCAATACAACGTGAAATATGTTACCCTTTGCCATTTGGATTTTATCTTGATCAAAGTGATATGCACTCTGCTTTCTCTCCATATATGTCGAACGCTCTCCGATTTCAATAAAAGTGTCTCTGATGTTCCCGAATCATTGTATTATTTCGCAGCATATGCAATGTAGCAAAGCTTCCTCTAAGACAAGGCTTGACAACACATATGCAGAAAAGTACAGAGAGAATACAATTTTCTGTATGCGATAGAGCGGGGCAGGCAAAAATAAAACTCAACGTCAACTTTTTTCGATTTCACGAGCATTAAAAGCGTAAACTCTCTTTAAACCAAGAGTAATTAAAGTATTCACAATTATCTAGAAGGAATATCGTGACATTATTTCTCATATCACTGTTGTTATGTATATATATTTTTTATTGTTCCTAGTACGCATTACTTTCATCTTCTTTCTTCCAAGGATTTCATTTTTTTGCTGATACAGTTTCTTTATCCGCGATCGTTGAAAAATGTTGCCGATGATCCTCTCTCCAGTGTCTCTGTGATTCATATGAGGGAACGTTACATGCTTACAACGATTCATTCCACTGTACAATCTGTTTCCTAATCGCTGTAAGTATATTTTCTTTCTCTCGAAGATAAATCGAATCACCATTCTGTGCCTCGCGCAAGATAAATCCGCAATTATTCAACTACTTTGAATATGTCGAGTTACGCGCTGACTATCTGGTTCGTCCTTTAATATTACACGGGCGCGCATTGTTTCATGCCACCACTAGTAATTAGAGATAACTAGACTAAATGGTAATTTGGTGCTTCTGATATGCTCTCCCTCTTACCGGCATGCGGCTTGTCGATTGTAAAATAGCGGATCTCGCGGTTTGCATACCAGCTGGATATTCGAATCATGTTTTCTAGTAATAGTGGAAGGAAGGATCGCAGATTTTCTTCCGAATCGTACGCGGACCGAGAATTTATACACAATGGTTACAGTTTAAAAATATTGTTCATGAATATATACGGAACGTACTTCCGTTGAAAAAACGACCTTTTTTATATTTAACGTGAAATGTCCTTCTTTTAACTGAATGTAACTAAATGAGTTTTATATTAAAGTTGTTAAAATAAAGCTCTAATTTAATATTTTTTATTCGCGGCACACACAACCATTAGAATTGAATATATATTTTTTGCATTGATTTGTAAATAATTTTATCGAAATAAATTTTACTTGTACCTTTTGTATCTCTAACATCTCGCATGCCAATTTTATGCCAATTTTCACGCCTTTAAAACTAAGTAAATTTTTCGGAATAGAACCTTTGACAGAGGTTAATGATTTGGATTAATTTGCATTTCGTTAATGAAACATTGATCTTTTTTTTTGATTCAGAGATAACATATATGCGTATCCCTGCAAACATGGCACGCACAAAGCGGAGAAGGGCAGAAGGGGTAGAGAATCCAATTACTCGGAATTTACATAATTCCGCAGGTACAAGCCGATATCCTTGCGGGCCGCAAATTCGGAAAATTCGTATTCCGCGGCCTGCTTGTTTACTCTATGCGCACTAGTTAGATGAGTATATGGATATCACGGATTAAATGCTTTCGGCGAATTCGCCGAAAATCGGTTTTACGCGATTGTTGATCAGTCGGATTAGATTCGCGAGAATTTGACTTCGTCATATAAAATTATTGTCATATAATGTACGTGTGCACTTTGCGAATCTGCATTTACTCTGGTTCCCTTTACTGCGCGCTGGTACATCGTTCGAGTTTTATTTTTGTATGGTGAGCTTTAATTTGGCCCGGTAACTTGTAAACAATTCAATCTGCGATATTTTTGTCTCGCAATTTTGTATCGTCCTGCATATCTGCAATGTGCTACTAACAGAGCATTTGTTCCTTTCCTGACATTCTGCGTGTACGGGGTAATATACTACACGGGCCGTCGCTCGGGTATGCTTCATGGCTCATTTTTCACAAGTTTCGCTGTGACAATCGTTCCATTTGTCTTTATATACGGTTTTATAAATGTGAATGATAGATGGCCGTCTTTTCCCATTTACATATACTTGATTGATGCCGCGAATATTTTGTACATTTTAATTTATTGCTGAACGCAAGTAGGATAATAAGTCCTCCGAGGCAAAAGAAATTTATCACAGAGTTCAGTTGTTCTCTCAAGGGATATATAATACAATTTTTATGTCGCGTATATTTGCTTGATCTTACGATTCTATTTGACATCTCAGTTTTAATCAATTTTAGTAAGCAACTATTCTTTTCATTCGCACTTTATTTGTTATGCTGTTCATAAAAAAATTTTTTATATTATAGCCAATCAAGAGCCGCGTTTACGTGCACGTAACGTTATCGTGTAAATTATAAGCGCGATCGAAATTGTTTGTGGGATCTCAACGGGTTCTACGTACGTGTGCATCAGGTGCATTGTATGTAGCCGAGATTTTTAGCCCACGCTCTTGCTCGACAGTTTGTCGATAGTTCGTTTTTCCTGCCAGAATGATGAATTCTGAATTTACTGCCATATAAAATTGCGTTGAAGAGTTGTTGACATTCGTATGTAAATCGACCTACGTACATATGTGCGTATCAATTCTGTAAAAAAAATTATGTGCTTATTGAAATCCGTACTACAAGTTTTAAGATAAAGTGTAAATTTGATGTTTCCTTCTAATGTTTGGCTTTATGTAACTGCTACGAAATAATTATTGCAACTCTGTCGACGACTTGTTCTACGTCGTTACGAAACGAGGGAGACTACTCGTAATTCACTTCAATAATTACCGCGCTTTAATTAGACGAACGCAGAGGGGGCTCCCTTTAATTATTGTGTGCGAACTAAGTCAGTGGCCCACGTAATGAAAGACGAAAATAACGGTATGCCACCTTTCCAACGGCCATTGCCGTAGGTCAGACTTCGAATAGAAATGTAAACTAGATTAGACATGGTCTATAATTTTCAATTGTAGGCTCCTATACAAAATTCATGTAAACACATAGTCAATGAGATCTTTATTTACGCTACATAAATATTAAGAGTTTCAAATTGATTGTTCGAACGAGAGCAAATATCATTTATTTTATTCACATCATTTATTTCAGTCTTTAAGATTTACTATGTGTTTAATAATTTTGTTTGTTATTTTCGCGCAAAGAAAATTTACAAATTAATATGTAATATTAAATGCAGGTAATAAATACAGTTACTATACGTCGTTCTTCATATTATGCTCGTTTCTCGAAAAGTGCCGACATGACGAACGTTGAGGGAAACATATCTCTTTCTTGATGCAAGTCCAAGATCGTGGATCCATAAGGGGCTTGACGAACATGGTCCCCTCACGATCGTGACGAGCCTCGTTCATTCGCCTCATGCTCGTGAAAATCGAGTGCAGCGACGCGTCTCGTAAAAGAGATACGGCGTTATAATTCACGAAGGGCGACATGCAGCCGGATGAACCATAAAGCCGGGATAAACGGCCCATACTTGGCATAGTTTCAGTGACGTTCTCATGAAGGTGGATGACGTGCTCATTGCCGCGTTATTAGCGACCGAGAAATTTTCCTTCCTTTCGTTCTTCCGTCCCTCCTGCGCTTCATCCAATCTTGAGGATCTGTACTCTCGCACGTGGAAGCATGAACGCACAGATGACACAGAACGAAAGATCACCGGATGTGTGATCTTTCGTATAATCAATAAGTCCATGTTCCAGGCTTGAAAGCTCTCTTTTTCGCTCTCTTTCTCTTTTTTCTCTCATTGCAACGGTGAATTTTTTGCAGTAACATTGCGTCAGTGACATTTTTCCGTAATATCACTAACTGAACGTGAGTTGCATGCCTTTTGCTTTTTCTTCATTTTGCACATGGATCATAACATTAATGTCCATGTCTACCAATGTAGGTTAACTTAAATCTCGGTTTAACTTACTTTGTATCTTTTTTCAATTCTTAGAACTAGAGAAAAATAAATTAAACCGAGATTAAAGTTAATCTATATTGATAGAAATGAATATAAGTGATTTTATTTAGCACATTCTTGACGCGCTTTTTTTAATTGCTATCGAAAGTGGATATCGAAATTTGTGAAAAATAGTTTCTATTAAAATAAAACATACCAATCGATATCTTGCTGCACAAATATTTTTCGCATGTGATAAGCACGCTTTGAGAATAATGCGAAAAAATGTCAGCCATTTTACGACAAATTTTTACGAATGTATAAAACAAGAAAGATTCTCTAGAAATAAAACAGTCATTGCGGTCGAACAAGCAATATAACACATATGCGGCGAACAACTCGATGTTTGCATTGGCAAGTTCCCATAAGGCCCGTTTCTTTTTCTCTCCCTCTCTTGCTATCTTTTATCGCTTTTGTGACGGAGATATTTCTAATGTCGAGGAAGCATCTGTCGACAGAATTTGATATGTTCATCATGAATCATAAAATGGGAACGAAGTGAAAAATCGTGAGAAAGCAAAGATGCATTATCATCTGATCGGATATGCCTGTTTGTGCGCGATCTTTCTTATTGACGGAATCTCCGTTTTCCGAGCGAAGAGGAGCCCGAATCGTCCGATAGATATGAAATTCATCCTGCGGGAATCCCGATGGTCTTACGAACGATGACGCGAATCAACAAGTGCGCTGGCGATTGCTATGATAATGCTAATTGTTACAAACGATGAGGTCATTGGTATTTTTACTATCTATAGATTCGCAGTTGTTCTTCACAAATTTAGTCGAGATGATTTTTTGTTACCGATTCCGCTTTTTAATATATTCTCTCTTGAGAGATCTTAATTTATTTCTTTTTTATTTTTAAATTGTTTTTTAATTTTTAGTTAATTGAACACACTACGGATTTCGACGTTGCAAAGTTTGCATTTAATAAATGAAAGTTGAATACTTTTCCAATATCTGTGAAAGGTGGGTCTTATTTTTTTAAACATTAAGAAAATGAAGTGTATAATTAATGCACATCTCGGCAATTGATTTATGGCAATGATAAACTTGATTTTTTTAAAGAGTTTCTGCGGGTATATTTTTGGTTACAATAATGTATCAACTTAATGATATATTGAATTATTCATATTATCTTCAGATCAGCATCTATGCAAATATATCAACGACCTGTATTATAGTCATACCATGCGCAACGAGAGTACTTTCCACATTTGCGGAAAGGAAAGAGTGGAGATCGGTAGAGCAAAGAAGCTGTTGCACCGGTGGCGTTGCCATGAAACTGATGCAATTGCCGTTATTTGTTCTTTACTTGCACTCACCGTTGCAGGAGATTCTCAAGTCGTTTCACCCTCCAAATGGCTTCGTACTCTCATTCTCTCTCACATCGGCGTAGGTGAAGGGGGCGGTGTTTATGATAGCTAGTAGGAAGAGGAAAACGGTGAAAATAGGTTGAATACGATCTTTGTGCGTGGGAAAGATATATGGCGCGTAGCTGAGAAATTTTCGTTTACTAGGTACAAGGTGCAATATCGGTGCGGCTGCTTTCCAATATCGTATGTTATATATGTCAAAAATAAGTAATATCGAGTCGAAGAATTTTTATTTAGAAGATTGTACATTAAGCATTAGTCCGCGCCACGTTTAATGAAGAAAATCGCACGCACTAATAAATCCTTAGCGAAGCGCCTCGTTTTGCTCGCGCAAAATAAATACTTTTATTTTCTCTCGCTTTCATACGCAAGCTGGTTCTATTTTTCAATTTCTCGGATCATCGCTCGCGCGATCCGTCGCGAGCCTCCGAATTTTATATCGAAATTTCCGGTTATACGGTAATTTAAAAGTCCGGAGTTAGACGCGTGGAAAGTGTAATATCGATAATATACACACTACTAATTAATGCGCAGTAGTGACAGATGTTTAATTAATGAAACGTGTGAAAACGAGGGCTTTGGAGGGAGATACAGATTGCATCAAATTACATTCAATTAGATCGGATTTGTAATGCTTCGCAAATATGGTTAATCAATTAGCGATACAAATAGCAGTGTAGCTGATAATGAAGGAAATAGCTAATAACGAAACTACGGCGAGGTATTCGTTAAACAATGAAATGAAAACGCGCGGTCCAGTCGACCAAATTTGATGAATGGCAACGAAATCATATTCATACGTTTATCATTAATAGAAACTAGCCTACCGAGATAACCTCTCTAATCTAATTATCTAATTTATCTTTTCTCTGTGTTTAGAAGCTCATCGAGCTTTGGAGCTCCTCGAGGATTACCATGCCAAGCTGACGAGGCCACAAGACAAGCAGCTGCGATTAGCCATCGAGCGCGTCATACGTATCTTCAAGAGCAGACTCTTCCAGGCGCTACTGGGTAAGTCATTTTGTTTGCTTGGCTTAAATTTTCTTGCGCTCGAAATAATAAGCATCGTGACGCACCTTTATGGTCACAGTTGAAGATCGATTAGCTTGAACAGCAGTTATCAATCGATCAACTCAAATAGCAATTATCAAAGAACAACTTGGATTAAACACTTGGAAATTCCCTGCTATCTTATGCTGATCGACAATGAAAGTCGAGCGATGCGATTAGCCAGGTGCATCGTTTTATCGGCATTTCATTAGGAGATTCGCGTAATTTTTGTGTTACGATCGTTACGCCGATAATAATGCTGATCGTTTTCACAATAATGGTTAATTATTATGAGTATTGTGAAAATGTCGATTTACGGCAATCGCTAATTATTTCCCGATTTTTCTTTCGACACAAGTTACAAATCGTCTTAATATCGTTAATATTTTTTTATTTAGAAATACATGTATCTAAAAGGAGAATATGTTATATGTTATTCTATCTTATCGATAAGATATAAGTAGTGTTTGCTACATCAAAAAGTGAAAACTCGATTTCATCTAAAAAATTGAAATTATTTATCTACACTTTAATCATGTTATGATTAATATCTATAAATAGTAATTCTTACAGTGTTTGTACAGATTGCTTTTTATAGAGATTCAATCATTACACAGTTCTTATTTACATCTTAGAAAAATACTTTTTTTCCTCTTTGATCTCTTTCTCTTTCGTTCCTGAAACTTTTGTAAAGAAAAGCGTGAAAAAAACGTCAAAAATGATTTAATTGAATTGGATTTAATTGAAACGGCGTGTCGTTGAATTGAAGAGCTTGGAATCGTTTCGCGAAATACCAGCACGCCTAAAAGTTCTTTCTCATGAGGGTGAAGGGAAAGGGACCATGGTCCCGGGCCGTCATTATTTATTGGAACTGGCGCGTCGCTCTTCGAAGATTTCTCGCGCCATTGTTGCGCGAGATAAAACGTCACTATTGCGCCGGCGATTTATTCCTCTCGATTCTTCTTGTAGCCAATATTTCTCTTTCTCTGCTTTCACGGTGTCATCCTGCGTTCTCGAAAAATCTCAAAAAATCTAATTCAGCTAAATTAAATTTTATTGCTAGTAGCGAAAATTTTCCGCGTGAGAAACAACATCGGTGATAACGTTCAATAATTTACTCGTGTGTCAGATCGATTCGCACAATTCCTGCAAAAATCCCTTCCATTTCCGTCACGTTCGTCATACGTGGCACGTCGACTATTTTATTCTGAGCTTGTCCGGCTGTCCGGCTTCCGCATCGGAGATTAGTCGCCACGCATCGAGCTACGCGAATGCATTCATATGCGCTACCAATGTCGCGGCTGGCGTGTTACCAGTCGATATAAGCCAAATAGTAGACCCTGTCCGCGACTCGTGTTCTATCAGCTTTTGGTACAATGGCGTCAAGATTATACCATCCTATGGGACTATCAAGTGACGGCTGCGATATGACTAAGTTACCGCCCGCACGCGACGAAATTGGCCGGAAGATTAACGTTTAACTAGTTCAACTATTACAATACTGTCATCTCTGGACGTTGTTTTTCACGTGCATACACCGAACATAATTTAGTTAAGAGCTTCTCAATGCTTTATTTAACGAAGATTGTTTAAAGTTATGTATGTTTTGCTTTTCCGTCTTTTAAATAAATTCATTTCTTCTGTAAAAATTATTTTTTACATCAAACTACCTTTTCTTACATTGAAATTAAATATATTTGACAATTAAATTAAATTAACATAAAAAAATGCAAGTGAATGTTCAGCAAACAGATTTTCTATGATCTTTAGTTAATTAATTTTTTCCTACTCTTTTTTTTATTTAAAATAATTATACATAAATCAGTATAAAAATATTAGTACAAAAATAAGATATCTGATTTGATTCAGAAGATTTATGCCATGTTATATAGGAAAAATAAGTTTTGTAAGGTTTCCGCATGTTTTTATTCTCGTCATATGCGTTTTCCATATTCTAGGATATCAGAATTCCGAACAGAATACGTGACGATTTTTGAATTTTTGTAGAGAAGAAAATCGACTCGAGTGTTGCCAATTGCGATCTCAAAGAATATTTGAGTTATCTCTCTCGCTCTCTCGCTCACTCACTCACTTACTCACTCACTCGCTCACTCGCTCACTTTTTCGCTATCCAGGAATTCGCAAACCTGGAAAAGTTTTTTGGCGCGGTTTGGGGTGCGAATGGCTGTCGATGGGTGAAGTACACTTGGTGTGCATCCAGGGGCTACTCGAGCCATCTCCTCGTAGCGAATACGGACACTCGCGAATTTAAACTCGACGAGAAATCTCTCAAGCACCGCTCGAGCGAATTGATCAAAGGAAACGCGACTTGAGCGCGAAATTCTGCACGAACGTGCGAAGAGACACGTCGATTTTATTTCAACGAAAAGATAGCTTTCAGAAGATGGTCGCTATGCTTTTTACATCGAAAATTAATTTACTAAAAGTAACTTATTAAAATGAGGAATGTTATGCAATTTTTTTAAAGCGCACATTTTGCTCAGGTACATGCAGGTTTTTTATAATTTTATTCGAGATATCTACTCAATTGTAATCCTTAAAGCTTTTTAATTAAGCTTTTCTCCAGTATCGAAGATATATATGAGAAAAGTGAAAAAACGAGACACTCGGAGACTATTCTTTGCCGACGAATCGTTTGGATGCGATTAAAGATCGCTCGTATCTTCCGACAAAATTAAATTACAAGTGCAGCAACTGCTGCTGCACCTTTATTGCCTGATAGGACCAAAACGGCTTAGCGATCGCCTCGATTTAACGAGATAACATTTATTCGATCGCGTTACTTCGTTTACTTCGATTTGCCGCAGGCAGCAAATAATCGTGGCGCAAATAGTAGCGACGATCTTTTCTTTAGATAACTGCAATAAATGGATAACGATATTCAACTGTTTGGCTTGCGGATCAATTGGCGAATTTTGTTTCGATACGCCATGAATGACAAGTATTACGAAGAAAAAAGAATTGTGAAATTGAAGAACGAAAGAAAAAAGTTTTTATTTCCGCGGAAAATTGCGAAATGTATATCCGCGGAATTGTTACACACGCCATTGGACACTCTCTGTCAATTTGAGCTACGTCAAGCTACAAGCTCCCGAAACTAATTTCGAGTTTCGTAGCGTGTTGTAACTTCGTTATGTACTTGACGCTGCCTTTATGACGTGTAATCCCGCGGCTACCGGCCGCGAAACTCGAAACGGATGCGATGCGTACGGTACGTCGATCGACCACGCTTCCAAACTTAATCGGAAAAGACTTTTTGATCTCGCGCTTCTTTACTCTGTGCTTCACTTTGTCATTCCGTTTGTTCACCGGCAGATCGGAATTGCGAGTTGAGAGTTTTCTAAAATTAGCCGAGCTCCACTTGGGATCGAAGACGAGAAAATGGTGTTCGATGTTCTCCCTTTTCGCGTTTTTCTTTTCTCTACATTTCGAATTCATGGGAATTACAATTTATGATCCCATAATTACAATTTGGATCTAATTTTATACCTCTCGATGTAATGTTGAATCTCTATTCACGATTTTTTGAGCATCGCCCTTTCTGCTAGATATTGTCGCGTTTCGCCATCATGCTACCCAAATCTTCCGACCGATTTCCCGATCAACTCTAAGAAGAGTGTCGAGCAGATGTCAATAGATCGTGATATACGTCTTGTAATCGTTCGATGAACAGGAAGAATTATCCAGACAATAAATTTGAGATGCATTGGAAACGGCGGCTCCTGCAAAATATCGCGAGCAGAGCAGTGGCTTGAGCGGTTGAGATAACCGGTCAACTGGTGCCTTGTGTCGTTATGTCCGGCGCACGTCCGCGCGCGGTTTGCATTGTATAATATATGGTACTTGGACTCGCGCGCATATTGCGACTCTGCGTTTTGCGCGCAGTTGTCGTAATATGCGAAGTGCTGTGCAAGTGCGTAATGCAACGTACAAAATGTGTCCAACAGGTAACGCGCGTGTACGGGCTGCCTGATATTCATCCGTGCATCCCGCGAGTACTTAATCGCCATTCCGATGACGCGGAATGCGAATGCGTGACGCTGTCTGCGGATGACGAACGAAAATTCGGCGCGGCGGTGCGTTGAATTGTCTCTCGCCGTTTTCTCCATACGTGAAATTCCCGCTGAAAAACACGGACGAATCTCCAAATCTGCTAATCTTTTACGGTTTTTTTTTTTTAAAGTTACATTAACGCAGAACTGCTCTCGCGCGACTTTTCTAATTTGTTTCCCATTCCACATGTAATTTATTTGTCATTTTTCCATATACTTCTCATTCTTCTTTCCGAACAGTTCAATTTTTATCGTATAATTTAATTTTAGACATAATCTGTATACTTATTGAAAGAGAGAGAATCATACATTCGATTGTCTCCCCGACGATCGATTGACAGGGAAAAGGGAAGTTCTGTTCACCGCGAGAAACACGGTGGCGGGAGAAATGAGGTCGAGAGGTGTCTCAGAGTTGCTCTTGGGAGGTGCGGAAAAGTCCAAGGGAATCGCGTTAAAGTTATTTCTATTCATGGAGAAGCGGGAGTAAAAGCATCAGCGTGATATTTCTAATTCATCGAGCGGTTCGCCGACCGCTAAGGGCGACGCGAGTTCTGTTTTCTTTTCTGAATAAGATGATAGCGGGGTGATTTGGTTTCTTTTAAACTTTCGAGCGGCGATGGCGAACGTTACGAATATTATATTCGCGGTCGAATACGCAATTTCCTTCCCTCTCTCACGCTGTTACGGTCTACTCTGTATTCCGCGCTTTATAAAGTAAATCCCCAGTTTTCTTAGACATAAGATAGAACGTTCTATTACTCGGGGAAACGTCGGCGTGTATTCTACCGAGATATTCCGCTATCAGCATGAAAACTAAAGACATCGTTACTGCTTTAATTTTCTTACTGATGACAATATGCGTTGCCGGAATAACGTCCACGATGATTTTTCGCTTTAAAATAGAAAAACGCCATTTTAATTCGTTTTCATTTGAATTGTATGATAGCTGCGCTATTTAAACATTTGTGTTATTATTTTATGCGATATATGTATGCGCAAACGGTGAAACACTTATCAACAAGTATAATTGTTATCAAGGTGCTTGTGAAAGTACTACCTTGACGCGATATTAAAAATGTAACGATAAATGTAATAGTACGATAATCTGATTATTCTTTAGATTTTCCAGATCACCATCTGGAAAATTTATTTTGCTATCTGGCAGTAATCCAAAAAAATTTAAATTTTATCCGCAAAAACGATTTGTTAAACGAGAAAATTTATTATAACACATAGGAAAAAACCGATTGAACGAATAAAAATACAAGTTTTTAAAAGTCATAATATCAACGGCAATACACTTTTATTGTTCATTTGAATTTATTTTTGATATATTGATCATTTCAAGAAACATTAATTTTCTTCGTTTATTAAAATCACGCAATTTATCGTCCTCAAGAAATAAAAATTCGGGAAATTGCAACAGTAATAATCCAATTTAACAATTAACGATTGTAACGAGGCAATGAGCGATTTATTAAAGTACATAGATATTTTGTGTGATTCGTTCATCTAATATATTGTAGAAATGAAATGTAGAGAATGAATTTTTTGTAAATTATTATCGCATTCGGCGATAATAATATTTTACATGAAATATATTTCGGAACGATGTCAGAAACAAATCAATTTGCACGCGGCCTTGGCGTTGCGGCGCTGCGTTGTTTACTCGCATTATGTAGCGCGTATGCGAGGTCGCCGCACTATCATTCGTGCGGCGACGCTCGAGTAGGTAGCATCGTATGCCATCATATTATCTCTTGAAACGCGCGCGATTGTTCGCTAGGACTATTACAATTCACAAATGTCAGTGCAGACTATTAATTATGTAGGTACTGCGATTAACGACTCGTACGTGTATATCGAGACGACATTATCAAAGCACAAATATCTCGTGTGATTTATTTGTTCGAAGCAGCAGAATCATTGCGATTAGTAATAGGAATTATCAGTTGCCGTTTTGTTGCGAATCGCGGGTTATAATTATCGCTTTAACGATATTCAAATTCTAAATATATTATATTTCGCGTCGCGCTTTCAATTTCTCGCGTCGATTTAAATGTAATTTGCCTATCATTTTCGAATCCGAATCGCGAGATAATGCACGAATTGCCGGGTCGTATGATTCGAATAACGTTAAATCATGATATATCGATCGTTCATTAATATTATTTCGTATATTCACGAGATTTATGCATCTGAAACGCATTAAGTCTGCACTGAATTTCGATTGTATGTTTTTCGCGATAGTTTATTATCTTTTAATTAGCCATTAATGATTTGACTTTGTTCATGGTATTATATCGTACGATACGGAATGAAATTCTCACGAATTGAATAGAAGGGAAATTGAAGGGATTAGTAGATGCCGAAGTAGAGCCAAATATCTGGAGTTATAGCTAGTACAATTTACTTTTAAAAAGCAGCAAGCGTTTTGCATGATTTTATTTTTCTCATATTATTCTTCAATATACATGTATGAAAATGCGCGATTAACGTCAGCTCCACATCGGTTATTATATTCTTCTAATTAGTTTGTGTGTGATTATATCGGTATTTCCGCGAGTAAATGTGTGCAACTGCAACGGCAGCAACAAAACAAAAGGAGAAAACTTGAGAGATATCGAATAACAGCAGAGCAACCATGAGGCGAGTAATTTAATATTTATTATTTTATCTATTGTTTGCAGAATTAATCGTTCGTGGTTATTTGATGCATGAAGCAATTATTTCTTGAAATATTAATTACTTTGAACGCTCCGCGTAATTTAGACATATTCGTATTTTACGATTTAACTTTAGTTAGTATTACTACTCCACTATCGTATCGGCGAGTGATAAATTAGCTTTTACTTTAATCTGAGATAATGGATCCGTCAAAATTGTATCGTATATGTAAACTATATGCAGTTTTATAAATAAATATATCGAGTTTTAATAACAGTGTTAATAACATAGTAACAATAATATAAATAAACATAATATTTTTCGGAGATTTATTGCCTTAATATGGTCAAAATAAATTAGCATTAATAAATATAACAAATATTTAATTCCAAAAGAAATACATTTATTTGTCGATATGTTATGTATATAATAAAATTTACATCATAAATTTTATTATATTATTTATGGGCTTATATCTTTACCCATTATTTGACAGAATACCAATTATGATATACATTAATTGCTTGAAACTTTATATATAATACTTATAGGACAAAAACATAAATAAAAAAATTATGAAACATATTTTATAGGTGAAATATTTTTCGATAAAAAGTGACAAATAATGATAAAGCGATTCTTGTAAAAGAAAAATTCTCTTTGAATTTAGTGTAAAGAACGATATTATCATCCATTATACTTTTTATAAAGCATTAAACAGTAAAATTTTCTACCAAGAATTGAGAATATCCTAAGAATATGGTGTGTTAATAGGAGGATATGAATGTTATTTGGAATTTTAATATTAAATAATAATTTTTAAAAAATTTAGATATATAGATAGATATTAAAAAATAAGAAAAAAGAAATTGAAGAAGTGAAGAAGAATTGAAGAAGAAAAAATGAGGAAATAAATTATTATTTTATATTCCATCGCAAAAATCAAGAATTTTTTAATACATATTTTCTGAAAATTCTGTCGGTTACATTAAGTTGAAAATAATTGATATTAAAATTGAAATGTTGAAATATAATTTGTAAAAAAAGATATTATATATATCGTTATATGTATATATAAAATATATATAAAATATTCTTTCTTCTCTTTCTCTCTTTTTCGATAATGGATTCATATAATATGTAGATTTATTTATATTTTATATTTAACAAATTACATTCCATATAAAATAATGCTTATCTTTCAAATATAATTTTTTAAGAATATTAATATAATATTTATATGTAATATTTAGATATGAGTTAATATTAACGGGGAACATTGTATTAATATTAGATATATTTTGCATGTTATATTTTTAATAATCAGGTTATTAATCAACATTAATTAAGTATAATATAATCTTTATGAATTACATACTAAAAGATAAAGTCAGCCGGACAATATTTGAGCTAGGAAAATTGAGGACAGATCGGTATGCGTGTAATTGCAATTACGGATCAGAACGCATCAGTTTTGTGCGATCGACCAACACTTTAATCACTTATAACTCGGAAATTATTACGACCTCGATATTTTCGTGTTTGAAATTTCAACTCCAATTAATCGTTAGAACATGCTATTAAAGTATTATACGGTGGTTGCGGGATATCCCGTATTGAAATATATGGAATTTTGGCAAATGAAATATGTATTTTCTCACGATACGATAGAATATTCGTCATCATATATGTATACAATATATAATATATATACATATATTGCTAGCACGAAAGCGAATATATATTAAAGTACAGACATAGTATGATAATTGTCTTGATGAAAGTATTTATTCCAATTTTCTTTTTGCGAACAATTTCTCAACATTGATAATAATGTGATATATGAAAATCTAGTAAACATTCTGCTGTACTAGAGCAGCAGCAGTTAAATGCAGCAGTATTCTATAATTTGCAATATTTTATTTTATCAAGGGAAAATTTTATGAGCGCTTAATTACTAAAACTGTATCACACTGTTGTAATGTGTTAGAAATGGAAGTCTGCAATTGTGCAATTTTTTTCTGATTTCTCGATTAAAAAAAAAAGATTTTATTTCTTCGTGAAAAACAACAGAATATCGTAAACAGATGTTAGATTGTGCGTTTTATTCTTCTTTTTATTTCTATCTTATGGCACGATTGTGTCTTTGCATTCTGCGCTTTATTCGCAGTGCAGACTTCGTTATGTATGGTAAATTATATAAGGCCGCATGCGGCCCTATCCTTACGACGCGAACTTTTGTTTCTCGGCGGCCACGAGTCCATTAATTATCGTTGCGGAATCGTCCTTATTGTTCCACGAGCGAGGCTTTATTTTAAGCGCTGCAGTCGGGGGGAGTAATTACATTTCCCTGCCGCACTGGTGAATGCACTAATGTGATCTTTCGAGTAAAACGTTTGGATTTCCATTTCGACGCTTCAAAATTTGCGATTTGCGTACATCTCTTCGTGAAAATGCACTGTTGATGCTTCACGCGGATCTTAATGGTCGAATTGTCAATTGTTCTTTTTTCGCTCGATACAGACCTATATTTTCAGCGCAATGAAAATTATATTCTTAGAGAAGATTGCTGATGAAACAATTAAATTTTCATGATATTTCCTTACTCATTCTTGCTACAATTACGTTAGAAATCTTTCTGCTTCTATCGCAGTATCATGCCGAAAATACATGTCATTATCTTTTTTTTTTGTTTTTTATCTGTTTTTGTAATTTTTCTCACGAAAAAAATATGAAGTTTATTTCGAGCAAGTTGCCATGAAAGGATTAATTATTTTATTAGGATTTATATTAGGATTTTTATTTATATCAGATCAAGATTTAATAATAACAGAATTAGAACAGTATAAAAATATTTGTTATCTATTAGGTTATCGTTTCGTCATTTTTTGAAAAATTTATGCAGATCCCACCGAATAGCGAAGGGACACCGAAGTGTGTCAGTAACGCTTGGAGGGATAGGGATGTTTTATTGATTACGCATATACATACATAACTCTTCCGATAGCTTGATTAATATGTACATCGCGATATTTCGATACGCTTCAAAATGATGTAGCTTAACAGGGAAGTTACGAGCTCGCATAATTTGTCATACATTATATCGCGTATTCATCCAACAGGGATAACAATGTTCAACGATACGACTATTTTCTTTTCCTATTTTTATTCGTGACATTTTCCATCGTGCCTCGCTCTTCAAACCACGATCATCTCGCTACTCCATCCGAACTATCATAGCTCGTTGAATAAATTCGGTTAAATCAACTCGGTTTTCGTTCTTCTTGAAACGTCGTAACTGTAATTGGAGTTTTAGTTCGCAAAAGTTAGAAAATAAGCAGTCTTGTCTGGTAGTAAGTAAAGGAAAAAAGTCAGGGAATTTTCGAACCCGGTTTGCATAATAACTTTGTTATCGAAATTTGTGCATAATGACAAGCCACATTCAAGCCACTCTAAATGGAGCATACCAGTTCGCTCGTTGAAACGTGCCCCCATCTCTAATGTCGCCGGAGTATTGCGGAACCGGAAACCCTTCGTCCGGTGACAGGATCGTTAGCATTGAATACCTTTGCTGGTAGTGGTATTAGTACTGGCTCGCGCGTGGCGGCTGTCCATTTGAGATTCAAGGCACAACCCGGTGCTGTTGTAAGATCGTTAACTGAATACCGCGATTGTTGCCGTTAGTCTCGCCATTGCGGTTGCCTGCGGGATGTAGCTCAGCTTTTTCGCGAAATTCGTGTCGCACATAAGTGCAACTGATTTAACACGATTTACTCTTTCGGATAAGATTCATTTTTACCGTATTATTTTGCCAAGGTCGAGTAATTTAATCTTAAGTTGAATCATTTTTAATCCATTACTGCACAAATGAAGCTCACAAAAGTGGTTTTAATTAACGTAATTGCATTTAATGTTCTTTAAATTTTTAAATGAAAGTAAACTATTAAAAGAAGCAGTGAAATCTTTATTCCAAAATCTTCGAAATTAACTGATTAAATGAGCAAGTTTATCATTTTTGTAAAATCTAAAAACCTCCGGTTATATAATTATCTTTCCATTTTCTGAATGGGAGAGATTGACTAAAAATCCATCTGTCTCTTTTTTACTTAATGTTAAAAATTACAATGTTTTTTTGCCAATTCTCAATAAAATTTCGAATCTCAAAATTCAATAGCCTTTTTTTACGTCAAAAGTAAAGTTATTCTGCGAAATAATCTATCTAAAATTAATGTGCTGACTCGAGTGAATGTACTCTAATGTTTAGTAAATCAATTTTACGATGATATCTAATTATCTTGTCCTTTCTGATCGCTACAAACGCCGGGTTCCCTAAAGAACTTCCACATTGCGGTGCGCTACAATATATTTTCAGTGTGGAGAACGGAAGCACGAAAATTTGTTTCTGATGAGAGAATATTAACCTATGACTTAAAATGATGTTTTCCTTTGAAAATGTTAATGATGTTTATTAGTGAAAGTACATTGACGTACGAGAGTGAGATAATGAGTGAAAATAATTTGCGCAAAAGGAGATTTAAGGATAATCCCGATATATGTTGCATGATATTAATTTCAATTTTAATTCCATGAGGATCTGTTTTTTATACGCGTTGTTAATTGCGCGATAAAAAAAAAAGATAAGAAGCGAGCAGCTTGAAAATTTAATTATTTACCGTGTCCTAAAGTTATGCTTGTTATAACTACAATATCAAAACGCGATTATATCCGTTGGAGTCTGTCAGAAGTAATTACGCCAGATTTAATGAACGCGGCAATAATTATTAACGCGAGCAAGAAGTACATTTAATCGCCGCGGGTGAAAAACGTCCGACATTAATCACGAATTTCATTCGATTTTCATTCTTTATTGCGTTTTATATACGTTACTTCATTAATTTCGCGTCTCAGTCGGACTCGCGTGCGAATATTAAATTCCACCGCATTAAGTTTCTCGCGAGAGTGCCGGCCGGCGAATCTAATCGTTCTCCGATTTAATCCGCAAATTCTTTCCCTTATATCCACTTCGTTATCCACATTCCTCCTCGATTTGTTCCAATATTCGCGTATTGTTCGACATCTAAAGTCAAAGTCCCGTTACATTTCTATCTGTGCACACACATCAAAATGCTCGAGTTCCTCCACGTCGGCTTTTCTGTTTCTCTCGTCCTGACGCGGAATGCAGATTGCAGACTCCGTCCGACTCTCCGCAACATGCAAATGCATCCTCTTACGTGAGAAGCCACTAAGTGATTTACTTGTTTAATAATCTCCATTGAGCGTCAGAGTTTATGCCTCATTTGCGTAATGCAGGACGGCGTCCCGGGCGTCACACGCCACTCGCTGCAGCATCGGCCCGCGGGCGATTGTTAACAAGTTGCTGCAGACTCGAGAGAACTTGTTATGCCTGTTAAGCGCCGAGATTAGTACGGGGATCATTTGTAAATGTCTTCCCATACTTTTGTGATTGGAATGCTCTCCGGCTTGTATGAATTTCGTCTCACGTTATTATTTTTCTTCTTAGTGCGCTCACTCGGTCGATTAATCTTACTTCACGGGAAAAATTAGGATTAAAGGATTAGAGAAAAGATTAAGCGAAA
Source organism: Tetramorium bicarinatum (assembly GCA_928718305.1). Lineage (NCBI taxonomy): Eukaryota > Metazoa > Arthropoda > Insecta > Hymenoptera > Formicidae > Tetramorium > Tetramorium bicarinatum. Next base: position 16,630,033 of record OV788324.1, read on the forward strand.
AGGGGGGTCTGGGAGAGAGGGAGGGAAGAATAGAGATTAATAGTTGGTAAAATATGAAATTTATATTCTGAAAGAGAGGTATGTCTGAGAGCGTCTCTAACGCTTAGCATTTATTTTCACAATGAAAGTTTCTGTGCGGAACTTGCTGCCACTTGTGGAATCTTCGGGAACGCGCATTTCGAATCACGTTATGTATTTGCAGGGGTGCAATGACTGCTTCTAACTTTTAGAGCGAAATGTGTACAAGTAACTTTGCTCATATCTATCCTCTTTTGTATAATGGAATACTTTTTAGATTACATATTACGTTGTATCTTTCACGTAAAATGGTAGTATTATGCTAATAACATAAAAATGAGAAGGCAGAAAGAAAAGCGGGAACGTGGCTTACATCAAAGTTTTTTGTAATGATTATACAAGTAGATGTATAGATAAAATACGCTCGAAATAGAACAAGTAACCTGCAGTCGCGCTATCATTGGAATGTGCATCGAAGGAAAAGGCAGTGCCGTATAAAAATGAGAAAAAGAGGAACGTCTTCTTGCTTTGATGCAAAGTCGCTCTTATTCGGTGCTACCTAATCTCTACGTTAAGACGAGTCGATGGACGAATAACGGAAAACTCACGCTCCTGAAATACCGTTCAGACGCCAAGCGAATTTATCGTCAACTTAGCGAACGGGAGCGAAAAGTGGAGAGGGACGTTGAAGGGGCGAGGAGCAAGAGAGCTGGGAGCTCTCGGTAGACGCGTCGTAGGAAGTACCGTGAAATATTGCCTCCGGATTCTGCATCCACCATCCTACGCCCGACTTATCCCTTTTTGCCCCGACCGCCTCTCTGTCTGCCGTCGTGCCCTTCCCTGGAGAACCCAGGGACCAGAAGTTAAGCGCGGTCGCGTTCATTTCACGTTGACGCGCTGTTATGCGGTAATGGAAGATTTTATTGGTCTGCCGTTGGGTAAAGGACGTCCGGATCTAATTTAAGTAACTGAGTTTGACTGACTTTGAAAGCCTCAGCCGTCGCGAACGTATTTATGGCCTTCGTTATAACGTGTTCGTCGGCCAATCGATTGCGACGTAGATCGCGACCTAAAATATTCATTACGATCGGAGGTGAGAAGCGGATACGTCACGCGTTCTTCAGTTTTTACCTCCGTATAGATGTTATACAGTACATAGGCAGAATCTCCGTTTTTATTTTCATTTATCAAATACGTTGAAAATGCGTGTAAATATTGGTGAGTGCAATTCTTTTAATATAGATACTCAACTAACAATAAGTACTTGACATTAATTCGTTTCGCTTGTTTTATTTTCTGCCATGTCATGATCTTCGTCTTCTTGATATCATTAGAAGGATTAATCAAATTTTCTTGTTATATTCTTCGGTTTTCCGAGACTGACTGTACTTCAGAATGGATTAGTCTCGACTTTCTGAAATATTGCCGGTATATCAGGAATAAAACCAGTTATCCTTCACGCATGACAGAATTCTGATTCATTTTCTTGTCCACTCGTTTAATTTATTTTGAATTCATTTGTATAATATATTATAACAAGACTCGTATACTTTTGTAACAAAGTTTTATATTATATTCTAACAATGATGTAGTTTTAAAGATAATAACTTCTCGTATGCTACGTTGGAATTTTTAATTTCTATGCATTTCTTTCTCATTTTCAAACAGTCTTAAAGCTTTTATTGTATCTGACGCGATACGGTATTAACATTGCAACGTAAAAATAATTTTTTCGAATTAAAAGTTTATTACAGAAACGAAAGAATTTCGTTTCTGCAGGAGGTACACCATACTCTTATCTGTTCTATTATTTCTCAAACTATGTTTTAATAACGAAGCAACATTGTGACATGATACCATAGAATTATATTAAAATTTATATTCCTTTAGAAATTTGTTATTACATTATTTAATATCTTTACATTTATTGATATAATTATCATAAATTTTTATTAATCAATAATTGTTAATAAGTATATGCAGTAATGTGGTGTTACGTACAAATGAATATTTACGGGTAATTAGTTAGCGATAAATTAATCAATGACGATATGTAAGTCTACATCATTATGTTATAAGTAATCTTCACATTTGTTAAGGTATTCGGCGTTCTCGGATGATTTAAACTTTACTAACGGAACTAGAAAGTTTGTGGGATAGGATAATGCATTCTAGAAACATCTCAGAAGCCAGTTTCTCAATCTCGGAGTATCGAAGATATCGTAAATGCTTGGTTAGTTAAGCAGTTTTAGATTGGATAACACTGTTATGATGGTGTCGACTTACTGACGAGATGACACGAAAACGCTACGCTCTCAGAAGTTATCACTCTAGCAACGAGTACACGACTGGCGCTATCATAATGCAAGCGCTTGTTATAATGCAATCACTGCTTGCTGTTTATTAGAGCGTAGCTAAGAGCAATGATATGAGATAGCAATTTGGTATTAAACCAACACTTGTGTTTAATTGTTTAAAAAAATGCTAACGCAATTTTTATAATTATATATGAAAAAGAAACTGACTTGAAAAGTTTTACTCCATTTTTTCTATTTGTTATTTATTATTTATTATTAATATTACATAATAAATAATATATCACGAACGAAATTAATAAATAGATTATAAAATAAACTTAAAAATTGATTTAATATATTTCTCGCTGGAAAATGTCAGAAAATCTTATATCTGTCGTTAGTTTTCGAAAAACGATGCTATTATCGTTATTATCATGCTCCGTGTACCTGTCTTCAAATGTTAATAATATTATGTGAGAATATATTTTCTCACATGCTGGGAATTACTTTAGGCGGTCACTTGCGTTCCTTATTTGTTTCTATATTACCTCGAAACTTACACTTTCTTGCCGAATCATCCGAGATAATCTAAATATATGATAACGCAACATGGAAATTGTTTCCTGCGCGTTTCGCGTATGTTTTTTTTCTCGACGATTTCGAAAATGGAGAAATATTTTTGCACACGAGCGTATCCCGCGAAGATGCGATACACTTGGCGCGAAAACAGTTGCAGCGAAACAATAATTCATCGTTATTCCGCGCGCATTTCTTTTTGGCCATTTCGCAAAGCATGCAGGTTCGTAGTCAGGATATCAACAATAAATAAAATGCCGCCAGAAGAATTGGTGGCAGCTGAAGTACATGAAACATTCACGGCTAATCCTACTGAGAGATAGTAATATTAAATAGCATTAGAAATTCTCATTTGCAATTAACGAGCAATGCATTCAATTCTGAATCTCGTCGTTGCGCGGATTTAAGATGACGTTGACATGTTCGAAATATTCATGCTTAATCATGTCTAGATGTCTAGATTTTGTTTTATAATTTATGTCATTAAATATACTTATATTTTAATTATATATGTTGAATATTTTCGAAGAAAAATGTCATGCGATTACCTTTTATTTTTTAAACATATCTAAATACTTTTTGCTTGGATATGTATAAGAAATTATTAGCGCATATGGTCCATGGTATAATTTTTAATTTATTATTTTCTAAAGTGGAGAAAATAGGCATTTTTTACATTTTTCTTGCTTACCGCACTTCTTTGCCAATTAATCATTAGATTCAAGTACTACAATACAAAAGAAATCGGAAGTCACAATACCATCGAGGATTCTTTGTTCCGCGTTGCTCGTTTCACGTTACTCAAACATTCCTTTCTTCCTAAACTGACTTCTTTTTTTAAAGCCACCGAATTTCAACTTGCTGTTTCATTATTCGACGTCCTTCCACCGGCGACTTCTCTTTGTTCGTTATCTTTATCCTTCCCTCTTGATTACCAGCCTCATTTATATCACTGAAATAATTTCCTCGTTATACTTTTCTATATTTTAAGACATGTACTGCGAGCTCGTTCTGCTAGTACTAAATTAATCGTCAATGTTGTTTTTTATACATTGTACAACAAGCCATTATATCCCAAATGTCCGACTGAAAAACGACAGTGTTAGGTGCATAGTGTTGCAGCGTAGTTCGTAATTACATAAGTACACACGAGGCATGTTAGCACGATGTAACGGCATGTTAGCACGATGTAGTAGTAAAATAAAAATACGAGAAATCGCCGTACGTTACCGCGTTATAGTATATTTGTAGATGTGTACGAGTGTTACATACATCGTCGAACGTAAATTACACGAATCGCAAGGCTTGTGCAGAGTCTAATTATTTTACCATAATCTCTTTCGCATATTTCTCCGCATGTTCCTTTTTTTTCTTTTAAGCACAAATACACCATTTAATCCGTGACTACGTATTATACGCAAGCGTTGTATACGAATATTGTTTTTATCGTACTCACGGATTATTAGCCGCGCTTTATGTGGACAAATAGAAATACCGCTCGTCGATGATACATAGCGTGGCCTCCTATCAAAATGTTCGACCGGTAAGTTCTATTGTTAGCCAGCCAAATAAACTATGCAGCTATGACTGATAACTTTGGACTCGTATCGGGATGGAAAATAGCCTTTCTAAATTTAACGAGCCAATTTAGCGATAATGGTCAAAGTCTGCATATTGTCTCGAAACTTTCAAAGTGAAGATAAGAAAGTGACTTTTACGGAATTATTTTATGATTTCGGGATATGCATTTAAATCCTTCCTTACAATATTGTGAAATAAAACTACGAGATATTTTAATTATCGAAAAAAATGAACGACTTGTTCTTAATTCATTGTTCTTCAATGTTCTCCTTTATTGTGCAATCTCTTCACGTGTGATTGTACATTCCTTTAAGATTATAATTGCCCTGGTATAAAAGTAATGAACACGTTGGAAATAAAATTGTTGGAGTGCAAAGAAATCTGAAACAAATCAATAGTTACAAGAAAAGGAGAGGAAGAAGCTATTTTTAAGCAGTAAGCTGAACGAATAAAGTCCAAATCGAAACGCGAAAGTGGAAATAGCTGCTGTTTGAAATTGATTGAACCTTTCTCGAAAAGTTCATTACCTGAGAAGAACGACAGCATGCTCCGCTAATTTTCTACTTTCGACATAAATCCATTTAAAACTGTATGAGTTTATTTCAATATAGCTTGAACGTTCGAATCGATATAAGTACCTGTTAAGGTTTTCATCGCAAACATTATCAGCACGCAAGATAGACTCATGTCTACTATATGTATATCTATACATTTTCTACAAGCGACCGGAATTCTTTACATTGTTATTAACGATAATTTCTTTGATCTACTTAAAATTAATTTTTTATTTTTATTTTATTTATTAATTTATTTATTAGAATGGAATACTTTTCACTTTGTGAACATATTTCATCAAAAAGATAATGAAGTTGAAATAGAATAATTTTCACTTTGAATATACTACTTAATTAAGAACATAATGAGGTAGTTGTACGATTATTAACACAATTGAAAGATTTTATGTATTACAAAACATTTTTACGAAATTTTTATAATAATTTTATATGAAGTAGATAAAATTATGGATAATCTTTTTTATCAGCATAAAAGTTCAAAATATTCAGTTTTTAAATTATAAATGATTGATAAGATAGATTTAAATTAAATACAATTTTTTAGTAATTTTTGCTAGCAAGATTTCAGTTTCTATGTTGTCGGTTTTCGAGACTTTGGAGAAACCGTACATAGGAATCCCAACTTTCACACATCATCCGTATTTCCCACTGGTTCTAAGTCGTCGAATAAATTATGCAGTTTTGCATGCATCTCCCGCCTGTATACTCACGATATATCTACGTGTCTTACGGGACTGATCTTCAGGAATGCAATTAAGTCACGGAGCTTTGTAGGAGCTCTCGACGATACCGAGACCTTTTACGGCGATTTTTCCTCTATCGGAAGCGAATTCTCTTCGAGTCGTCTTTCAGCATTAAGAGTTTTAACGTTAACTGCATGACAGACAATGAAACATATTTCTTATCCTATTAAGTCTCCTAGAAAGCTCTTACGCGTTTTCTGTTTTAAATCCTTGTAACTGAGGCCGTAATCAAAATTTTTTAATCGCAATTAGTATTCAGAAGTAAAAAGAGTTGCTCTTTCCGAAAATCTAGTCAGCGATGGGGTGGAATATCTACAAAAGAATTAAAACTTAAAACGTATTTTTGTTTTTATAAATCTGTTAGCGAGATGTTTGAAGGACTGAAATGCGTCATAATTATTAGATCGGCATAATTAGTATTACCAAAATGAGACAATGTTATGTATTCACATTGCTAAACGTATCATCGTTTTACATGATGGTATATGAGACCACGATTGAAACTGGCCGACGTAATTGCCTATTAATTATTCAACTGCATAAATGAAACCAGTGTAAATGTTTGTCGATATATATATTAATGTATAAATCCTGTAATATGTATAAAGTAAATTATGTTATTGAAGAGCTGATCGTTATTAAAATTGTTGAATTGGAAATATCGCAATGAGATGATACAAATGCGCGTTAATGCGTTGTTTTATTTATTTAATAATTTCGCGATTGTGTGAGGGGAATGCAATGCAAGCTCCATACTTCTTTGTCAGCAAAATTCAGTTTTGGCCAATATGATGGAGTAGACAAGGTGGCCGTGGTTCATAGTGCCTGAAAAGAAGTTGATTTCTCAGTGGAGTATGAACTGCGTGCACTGCATCTGCAAACACCTGTGGCACCCTGGGAGAACTTGAGACAACAAAAAAGTGGAAAATGGAAGAGGGCGCTTTTACGTCACGCTTTTTCCATTCTTCGCAGATTAATCCTTTACAATTAATAATGGAATGAATTGCTTAAATTTCAAATGATTAAATTCAAATTGCTCTTTAAGTATGATCAATTCTTTACTGTCAGATATTTAACAACAGAAAGAGACTGTGTGTGTGTGCTATAATCGGTTAAAAAACACGTGGATCGAAATGGAATGCAGAGAATTTGTGAAAACGAACGATATTTGACTCTTTGTTTTGAAAAATTATGTTGCTTATTGAAAATCTTTATCGACCCACTGCGGATCGTTATTGCCGAGGGACGATTACTCTTCGCGGCCGGAGATTATCTCTGGACGCTCGCAAGTTGCGACGTGTATTTTCCGCATTCAGGACGGATAAATAACCGTGGATGTCGCGCGCGGCGCGGTGACGTGATTTACGAACGGGACGCGAGCGCGTTGCGCTCTCTCGCGAAGTTAAGAAGCGCACTCGCCCAGATTATTCCACCCGGACCGAGCGAAATGTGCAATTAAGCGCTCCCAAGCTTGGTTTACGGTGTCGCGTCGTGCTGCGCGACCTCGAAGTTACTTCATATGTAGGTTATTGGCTAATAGATGTCCCCGGCCAAAACTTTTTCCATTTATTCTCATTCCCGTTGCTTACACGGCAGTATCCCAACGATGCTTGCACGGGCGATTCAGTGACCAAAAACGCTTTTATACACGCTACCTTGCTCGTGTCACCGCTAGTAACTTTGCATGGATGAAGCCCTTCGTGTTCCATGTATGTCTATGAGAATTATTTTCTACGAAAACCGTAATGTATTCTCTGGAGACTCAATGTCATTTAAGAGATAGCGATATTCGATTAATTACTAATCTTGTAATTTACTCGAATCGATTTATTTATTTAATATGTTCACATTTGTTTGTATCCTATATTATCTGATATAATTCAATATAATTCAATTAATTGTAGGATTAATTTCTTTGCATTATTCGCAAGAACATATATTGGTTATAAATAATATCGGGCTAGTGATCGCTCTCTCTTTTTAATTTTACCTTCAAGCAAAAAGGGAAAACCAAAATATTTTTATTCAAAATTTTTATTGGCGCTTAAAAAGGTGAACTTTTCTATTGTGCGAGCTTTCTATTGTAAAAATTTCTAGCATTATAATTTTTCACACAGTGTTCTACAAAGTTTCAGAAATAATTTTTTTTAGAGAATGCTGTTTATGTTATTCAGCGGCTGTTATTGCAATTAGTATCACGTCTGAACTTGATTTGTGCAAAGTTTCTATCTAAACAAATTCGTTTAGAGAGAAGAGTTTACCTCTGTTGAATGTTATTACATATTAATACTTCATTGTCATGGAATCAAGCAGATTGCAAGCAAAGATCGCCTAAAGTGCATACATTTTTATCTCGTTCAACGCAAATGGCATTTACATGAGAATTACATTTTTACCGATACAACCTATTCGACACAAAAGTATCATAGATCTATACATATTGTGTAAATGTTTTGTTGGAAGTTTACTTTAGATCAGGATATAGGTCAGAATGCATGAACGAAGTTTGGTGTAAACTAGCTAACTGTATGTTCATTCTAATTCATTTTAATCAACTTAAGAGTTAAATTTATATTATTTTAAAAATTTATATTGTATAATTTCCTATAGTCTGTATATTTATTTTTCTTGATCTATGAGCTATTTAAATCAGCAGTCTCCATCTATGTAACTTGTGTTGTTCAATTCGCATGGTGCAATGCAATAACAATATTTACTCGGCGCCGCGCGCAACAGTTTGCGTAACCGAAACTACCTTCCTCACAATTGCTCGGAAGCTTTTCACAGAGCAGTTTTTCTTTTCTTCGACGCCCCGAGCCACGCAATTTCTACGATTTTTCTATTTCATATTGCGCCTTTTCAACTCCGTATAAAGGAAGCGACTCGTAACGAAAGCGAGTTTCCTCGACGGTTGTTCTTTCTGGATTTTTCATACTTCTTGTTCTCTTCCTTCGTCTCTCCTTACCGCGCATATTTGCGTCGAACTTTTCGCCGAAACTTTGACAACTTTGCGCTTCGTTACCTCTCGGTGTCAGGACGTATGCCACATTGTACGTGTCCTTCGGATTGTGTTTTTTTTGTCCGGAAAGAAGGGAAAGGGACAGATTTAAAAGTCTTTGTCGCGGTACCCTTGTGCGTTGTATGAAACTTTCGCGTATTCTCGCGTCGACGACACGAGAAAACGGGAAACACAAATTGGCCGAAGGAACGGAGCGATTTACGGTTCTTTGGATTGGCGGGTGGGGTCACTTCCGGTGCGCTGAAAGTCCGGCAGAAAAATCAAGCCCGCCGAGTTCGATCGAACCCGAGAGATTCCCTTAAGCTGCTGTAATCCTAGAACGTTCGACCATCGATGGCGGTGTTATGCAAATGTCTGGAGATTGTGAGGAATGCGGAGCGTTACTAAAATGCTTGGACAAATCGCGGGAATGAAGCTTCCATAAAACGGGAGAAAGAAAGTCCGCGTATATCCGAGAGTAATTTGTGAGATCTACTACAAAAATTACATAATAGGTTGTAGTTAAAGAGAAATGACATCAAAGAAAGATTGATTGCCACTTAAATTACACGTGGAAATTAAGTAAAAATCGTGGATGTGACAAACTAATGTTGATTTTTCGAAATGCAAGGAATTTTTTATAGCGTTCGCTTACATATCTGCATAATACGTGCTACAAATATCAATAACAAAAAAGTACTTTTATGAAATTAACCATTACACGTGAGAGAATCGTTGCTCAAAGAAAATTGAATAATGTCAATTGATTTGAACAATATATATTATTAATACTTTATTTTAATCTTTCTATTGCATCGATAATTAGAACGTTGTGAATAATTTTTGAAAATCGTATATCGAATTACAATCGAATAATCGATATCAGCGAGACACAAGACGTATTTCGACATTGCACCGACTGTTGACTATACGATTTCCTCTTGCTCTATTTGCACGCCGGATGATTGTGCAAACATATATGTTCCATGTATATGCGCATATCTGCACACTCATATACACAAATTTACACACGGCACATTTCATGTGATAACTATTCCCTTAAAATCAATATTAATATTGCTATTGATCGGCAGTGTTTTCCATGTGTTATGAAACCTCACGTTCTTAATTTAATTAAATTGCAACGCGTATGCATTAAAATACTGCGCCGTGTGATTTTGCATATAATCGTACGTAACCGCGTGTCGCTGAAAAAGAATATAGGAATTGGTCGATCGTAATTCAAAAGTTTCCACGGACCGACAATTAATTTTTGACTATCATCAATGCCCCGTGATTGTCATTTGTGAAGTTTTATAATTGAAAAACCGAAATCCTTTTTTCGAAATCAATAGTATACATGAAATGACTAAATACTCAAAAATTTATAAAGATATTAATTAACTAGGTATTACGAGAGTAGAAATTTTTATTTCCACGATCAATCTTGGCAGAAATAATTGAAAGATATGGAGAAATGATTGTTTTAAAATATTTATTACTAACAGAGTTCTCTATAGGATTTTCTAGAGATCCTTATAACTTATTTCTCAAAAGTGCATTTTTAGAACATAATTTTGTTATATATGATTGAATTTGTCTTTAAATGAGTTTTAATTTGATTATAAAAATATTTCCAAATTTTCAAATAGCGGGTGATGGAGTATTTCGAAAAATATATTTTTAATCAATTTTGTCTTGTTTATAAACTGGAAGTATATTATAAAAAAGTAGCTTTAAATAATTTTCAAAATTCATAACGCCGCTTCGGATAGAGAGCTAAAGGAAAAAGCGAAAGACAGGAAAAACCAGCATAAGAAATGGTGATCTTCGGTCTGCATACACATTTTCATAGTTTGCATGCAGACCAGAGGGTGCCACGATCTTTTGAAGTTCTGGAATTATACGGCTGGATGGCGACAGCAGAGAACAGTGAGATGAAGCCTTTGCTCTCTTTTTCATGCTGGATGTTTGTCAATCCCTGAGAACGTAACGGCTATCTTAGCGATGCTTTACCCTTGTCACGTATGGAAACCGACTTTGAGGGGCTTTTTGGGATAGAATAGAAAAAACGGGATTATCCTGGCAGCTTGAATAAAAATGGGCGGAAGATTTATCCTCTCTGGGACAAGTACCATGTTTCATCTGTAATTGATATGTTTTTGACATATTTATATTATTACACGTGTACTATTGAAATGTGTACGTTTAATTTGTGAAGGTTTCAACAAAAATAATGAAACAACGAAGAGAACCATTTTTTCATTGCCTTTACTTTAAGTAATTATGAGAAGAATCAACTATATTATAATTTATCTTAAGGCAAAAGATATGATGAAGGATATTTTAAAAAATTTTCTTGACATATCTTTTAATCTATATTTTCAATTTTTCTGTAGGTATTTTTTTTTATTTGTGATTTCCATATTCACGACAGTTTCGCAGAATATTATTCTGGCGCATATAGAATTTATCGTATATTTTAATATAATATTTTAAATATTCCAACATATGTGCGATACATACGAACTGTACAAATTTTTGTTCAATTTTCACAATAATATCGTGTAACTGACATTATAAGAGTTAATTATTATATCTTATTGAACATTGAAATAATGTGTAGCTCATGTCATTTTTATTCGGCCGATAAAAAGATGAGAGAAAAAAGAAATTACCGTTATTTTCCCACACGACAAAAGCTGCGAATAATTAATTCGAATAAGCCACAACGGCGTCTATTTTCCGCGTCGTTTGCCAGTATGCGTGCCAGTGTCCGTTAAGCGTAATGTACGAATAGATGATCGATCTACCCATCGAATTCAGGCCAGAAAAAAAAGTTGCGAAAGTCCTATGATTGAGCGTTTGCTCTGTTCGCTCTGCGAACCTTCCGTTTTCCCATGTTTCGTTGATATCGAAATTCACCCTTTCACACGAATAATGCGTGGATCGCGCTGTGTAGCTATACTTTTCAAGCTTTAGCGTGAAATATTCTAGTAACTAAGCCCTAAATTAAAATTCTGTTGCAGTAAAGTCTGTCTCAAATTGAACGGTAAAGTCTTCTCCATTATTAATGCACCCTCGCGGTTTAATGCGCCGGAAGCTCTTCATTTGCCATGGCTTGTAACTCACGGACTATTACAACCGTGCTTCGATATTACGGAAACAATATCGATTCCAGTTTTATCACAGGGGATTTCTATCTTCAACATATTATTCGCATTATTTATTCCAAAGCCTTGCATACTTTATACAAAAGCGCCATTGGAAAATTTATTGATTTCATCCTGCTACTTTTTCAATTTAACAAAACAAAAAAGTTACGATGTTTAACGTAATCTTTTAAATAATATAACTGAAAGGCGAGAAGACCGACTTCAATTATTCGTAATAATCATTAGTGATAATTGCTCACCCGGTTACTGCGAACGGTAACTTTCTGCTCTTACCGGGAGCTTTTTTTTACCGACATTATCGACGGCCAAAGCTTGCGCAATCGTTGCGGCATGCAGTAAGAGAGCGTAAGCTTTGCTGCAAGTACTCGTCCCTCCGTGAAGGATACAGTAGAATTCTGCAGTTCCCTACCGGTAACTTTGCACCTGAGAGTTCTGACGTTTCCTTTTAGATCTTGCTAATTTTATTAATTAATATAAATTTCATTTTAACAATCTCGCTTTAAGTTATTAAAAGCTATTAAAATTCTAAGATTTCGAATTAGCATTTCTTCTTTTACTTTCCATTCTTATCGATACATTTTGTTACCTTTATTTGATTTTAAAACGTAATTATATTTATTATTGAATGTTTTGCGAGTTTATCGATATTAAATTTTTTTTGACGAATTAGAAGCTGCAGTTTTTATCGATGGGTTTTCCGACGGTCGATGCAACTGATAATGCAGAGTGCACTGGCCGACTGTTGCGAACAATACTTCGAGTCTCGAGCTGATCGACGGAGGAATTCGATCGGTTCGCTGTCGGTGGAGATGAACGATATGAACGGCGGAAAGCGCCGTTCCTCGAGCGAATTATAATCGAATTGCTAAATAACAGCTCCATGAAATATGTAACAGGGCAGAATAAAGTTTACACGCGCGACAAATCTATAGTCATTTGATTAATGCCATGGATTGAATGCCAAGCGATTCGTACGTCGGGCTAAAATTAAAACGAAACGCGCGCGTGCAACTTTATGCGATTTGCATCCCCCACCTTTAACGAGGGAGAATACAGCGCTGGCGCGTGCACGGAATTAATCGAGATACGACGCTAATGCTTTTTCCGGATTGCGAAATTGTGAATCACCGAGGTATTTATGGATTTTACAACGACTCGATTTGCATAGCGTAATTTGTATAATGTTTCATATGCATATAGATTGAGCTGTCCTCTATAGATTTAAACATTTACCTCTCGATGAAATTTGATTTTACGATATATATACAATTTTGTACTTTAAAAATACTCCCGCTACTACAATTTTACATCTCTTAATTATTCAACAGGCTTTGAGTGTTACGTAATTTTACATTTAATTGGAAGCGTCATTAATTCGTTTCTCTTATCCCCCTTGTCCATTAATAGCATTCGCGACGCGCTATTTCCTCTCGCTTCTTCCGCGCCGCCTCACGAAGAATGTTCTCCATGCAAGAAACTACGGTGCTTTGGTTCTTCCGGTCCTCCCGTTTCTGTTCCATCACGACAATGTAACGCGCGTTATTTCGATCGAAAGAGAAAAAACAAGTAAGATGAAGAAAGAAGACTGTCCGCGCGACACCTTCGGCGAAGGCATTTTCTCGCGTGTAATAATAGAGTAGTGGAAATTGTTCAGAAAAGTTGCGCCGATGCACAATTTCCGTGGAGAACGGTCACGAATCTCCCGCGCGGAATCGTTCTGTTTACGCGTGAGACTTCCGATCTCTGCGACGTCGCCGGTCAATTCTATGCGTTTGTGCCTTCGTGCAACGTTTATTGTCGGCTACATCAACTTGGAGATTGTCAGGATGTTTTGCCGCGCCGAGGAGGAGGAGGAGGATCATAACCGAGGCTCGAAAGTCTCGAAACCCCGTCGACGTAGACGCCAGTGACCTCCTCGTAAATGTTTTTCCTAGCGCGACGGTCGCGATCGTGCTCCTTAAGATCGACTGCTTTTTATTACCTCCCTGTTTATGACATGCTGCTTTAGTACAGTCTTATGATGTTTTTGAATAAATTCGCTCGTCCGTTACAAAGGAGGGAGATAGCGAGATTGCTGGCTAAGTATCGTTTCTCATCGTATTTTCATATAGAAAAATTGTTATTACCGTTTATTCGTGTATAAATCGTTTCCTAATACGCGTCTCGATTCGTAAGAAGACATTTCGAACGATTCACACTGTGAATCAAAGCCCGATAAATGCACTGCTTTCCGATTTCTTCGCAATCGCGCACGAAAACTTGAACTCGCTAAATCTGGATTTCTCCGTCAATACTCGAAATTGCGACGTTTCCATCTAGAGCTGATAGATTGAAACAATGATTGCGATGTTACGATATTGCACGCGGAGATCGCCCCGATATTTCTCTTACAGATTCAATTACGCGATCGGCCTTAAAAACCACGTACGTGCGCCTGCACTTGTATCTGCCGGTTACGTCACTCCGAATTGGCCGCGCATCGGAATGGACAGAATCATATATAACATTCGCGAGTAGCATACCGCGTCCAAAGATGCGATTTTATAGTCGATCAATTGTTGTATCGGTAACAAGGTACTTCCATCGGATTGCTCAGGTCATCGAACTATACGCAAGGGGAAACATAAAGAAACCTAAATGGCAACCATTCAAGGCTGTATCGACATATTTTATTTCGTGATTTTATCGAGATCGTTCGGCAGTCTCGAGATCGAACGGAAAAATCTATAATTTGATACAATTAAATTGCTAAAAAAAAATATATATATATATGTGTATATATATATATATGTGTATATATATATATATATATATATATATATATATATATATAATCTTTTTTTTAATATTGATATCCAATGCTTTGCTTTAACACAAATTAATTCTGCTAAATAACTTTTTGTATTGATCAAATCTAAATGATGGTACTCCGATTTTATAATAGTGATTCTTCTAATGAAATTATAGCTGAAATATCTGATCCAACTAACAATAAGACAAAGTTTGTTATCGGCGCAGAGGAACGATGCTACTTTCGTATAATCAGGAAGAAAGTTTCGAGGAACTAATCTCATCCTAAAACTGTATCAATTTGCTCGTTCTGTTCACCTGATTAAATTAATCTTTTCCGCAAACAACGAAGATATCCGATCGCGAAAATGTATCGAACACTTAATGTATTTAAAGAGTAGCTTTCGTAAATGTTACGCAAACAAAATGGATAATATTCTCGGATGTGTAAGTGCAATTATCTGCTTGTGCAAACGAGGAAATCGGAACATGATTTCCGATTAATTAGCCAACAGTGCCGTTAACCGCCAGATATAATAAAATTATACTTTCCGCCCTCTTTCTCTCTTATCGATCCTTTTGTGCGATGGATGTGTTCTTTTTTTTCACATCGCTCTTTTATCCTATTTCGGGATGTCGAGTGCCGGAGGTCCATCAATTCCCTCAAACGCCATTCGGCCGGGTGTTCACAAGAGTATGCATCGGTAGCATACCGGGGTAGGGCCGAAGGGGTGAAGACTGGCCGGAAAAAAAGCCGGCGTCGAAGGCGGATGGGCAGCGAGAGTGGTAAACGGTGGGGGACGCTAGGCGAATGGAGTGTGGAAGGCGGTTAAAAGCCATGCTTGCCCATCGATCGTAAGTACTGCAAATTTTTCACGTTCGAGGCAACGACTTTTTTTAGGCACAGCTATATGTGAGATAAAGGAAGGAAGTACGAAGAAAATCGCGTAATTGTAAAAAAAGAGAAAGATTTCAACATGCAGATAGAGGAGTTAAAAATAAATTTTCTTTTGATACTCGAATTTCCGTTAAATAAATACCGCTAATTGAATCGAAGACTCCGGAATGTGCGGAGAGCGATGATAGTTTAGAAATAATCTGCATAGATCTCTCGAAAAGAAACAACTATGTAATTATCATATACGGATCACGATCAAACGAATGATATGCTAAAAGCACGCAGAAGAAAATTCCAAGGCGAAACGCAATTTTTGTTGTTGTTGAGATACATGATCGGGGAAAGGAAAAGAGGAAAAGTTATACGATGGGAATATATTTCGCGGGTTATAGACAGGGTCAAACGTAGAGACGGTGAACGTCGGAAGCGGGACAGCGGGAAGAAGCATCTTCCGTGCGCGGTAAAAAGAATTCGTACTGACTGCAAATGCAACGAGGCAATTATCATATAAATTGCCACGGACTGATTTTACACGAGCGATTTTCCGCACCGCGCCGACCGACTGTCATTTCGCTTAATCGCGCCAGCTGTCGCAAAAAACACAACTGCGCTTTTCTTTTTACTGCCATGTTCGCGCAAGGAAAGGGAGTTCAGTAAGTGAATGTAGTGAAAATGTAGTGTTTGATTTCCAGATTAATTTTCGTAGCGTGAAATAAAGCAATTGAAATCAAAGAAATCAAACGATCTTTAAATTTTATTGAATTTTTTTTAACAACTTGGAACTTAGGTGAATTTGAGATTTAGAAATTTATGGATCTATGAAATAACTTTTTATTCTTTGTAATAAAATGAATACTGCTATATGTATATAGTAAATAGATTTTATGACTATGCAAAATACGCGCTGCTTGAAAAGTTTTAACACGCGATCATATTTTCACGCTTTAAAGAGGATTCGAAAGTTGCACTTGCCTTAGGAGAGTTATATAGAGTTTCATAGCAGATATATATTCATATCTTTAGAAAGATGAAGAAAATACAATGAAAGACATATTTACACATAACAATTTTGTTTAAAATAATTTTACATTAAAAAAATTATTACTATGTTTCTATTGACAAATCGTTCTCATCTGCATCGAAGTATTAGATGAAACACTTTTAGCAATATTTTTCTTTTTCTTCTTTGTGCGAAATTATTCTCAAAAAATGGAATAAATATACTTCGGCAATACGTCTATTTTTTCCTATATAGGTTCCCCTGTATTGTCTTTATTATAATGTAATATTTTGCGTAATATTAATATTAATAATAACCTTGATGTTCTGCATACCGAGAAATCACGATAGAAATTTATCAAATTCAAATTGGAACAAATAAATTACACAAGTTATAACTTGTATATAGTTATTTATGTAATGATGTACGTGATGTTACGTTTTCATGACAAACGTAAAACAAATATAGTATAGAGCTTGCAGTCATAATGCAGTTTCATCTATTATAAATGTTGATCAGTATCACAATATCACGTCTTTCAGTAAAAGATAATATATTTAAATTTTTTTCAAATTTTTAATTAAATAGAGATACTAAATTATTTAATTTTTAATTTTAAATAATTCAAATTAGAAATATTAACGTTTGTTCAGTTTCTTTTTTTTAGTTACAGTTCTTAGTTACATTAATTATAAAATTATAAAAATCAATATAATTTATTGATTATTATTTAATAAAATTAATATAAGATTTATTATAGAATATCGGATACAAAAGAGAAAAGCGTCTTTCGAGCCTTCAGTACGATAATGCGTCCTTAATTTCAGGCTTTCGCCAGCTTTCAAGCGGCTTAAAGACTAAATTCAGTTATCTCTGCTCCGATTATTTTCTCGTACCGTTTGATTCGCTGTGCACTATGCCTGCATGTTACCGTGGAACGTGTAGTTCTTCCTCATGCATAATGCAGACGGAGATCAAAGGGCGTTTGGTAGCGTCGGCGATATGTCGGAGCACCCGCATGTGCGCTATATATGCATTTACGCATCTCACGCGGTCTGTGTGTACGTGCCACGTGTACTATTATGGACTTTGTTAGAACTGATCAGGATCAAGCATCACCTTATAAAGCTTAACGATCGATCCGATAAGACACTCACGGAGACGTGATTCGATTTGAGAAGGAGCTATCCTAAGGAGCTACGGAGACGTATCCTTACTCTCTAGCATCGTCTGTTTTAATCCACAACTTTCTCGCGGACGAATTGGATTGGCTTCAGAAAGGGGGATATAGCTTAGCGAAGAAGAAGGGAGTTAAGTATATGATGTATCATGGGATTTTTCGCAAGAGTGCTCCTTTAATCCGCCAGCGATATCGCCAGGAATGTCCCCTCGAAACGTATAACTTTTCGTGTCCTCAGGCTTCATAATGTACACCGTGCAATTGTTTCAGAACGTTATATTTAACGTCGTGATTGAACTGCATAAACCATAGTCTCTTCTCGCTCTTCATGACGAGAATTACGTTCTGGCGAAGATATAACGTAAGCACGAAAATATTTCTCAATTTCGCTGAGCGCGCCAAGTTACAACAAAACGGGCGTTTCAAGTTTATCACGAATTACAGCGGATATAAAGCCGCGGGAGAAGTAAGAAAGAGGGGAATATGTTTCCCGAGGTTCAGCAAGCAACGACGACTCATGGGAAATTCTCGAGAACACTTGGCGCGGGAGACAGGTGTATCGTGAATGCATAGAATTTTTTAGAGGATCGCGAGCGACCAAGTTGTATGCGTATATTTCCCCTCTTTGCGCTCTTTCTTGCATCGGTTTTCCTTGCATTGGCGAACAACGATGTGCGATGAAACCTAAGAATGTAATACAATATACTAAAACGTGAGACTCCAATCGATGATCCGATAATTAATGTTTGTTTAGAAGTTTATCCTCTCCAATATAAAGAATTTTTATTGTTTTTTCATTCTCTCTCTCTCTCTCTCTCTCTCTCCACTCTTATCACTCCATCAATTTCGCATCATTCAGTTTATCACTAATTTTCCGTAGCATTTGATGCGTTTTGTCGTCATCTCTGTTAGATGGCGCGAATACCCAGCGAAAATGTTGCTCGATGTAAATTGCCGAATCGGAAGTAGGATGCACGATTATGATTGCCAATAGTAATGTATTTATCTATCGTATTATATAATCTGATTTTGGCAAGCTCGAATAAACGGGATACAAATGCAGATAGACCTAATAAAGACTTCTCTTTGCTTCACGATACGCCGCGTTATTGAATATCGCTAAGCGTCAGAGAACGGATGAATATTACGATATGATGACGTCATCGTTACACCATAACGCCCGGTCCCGCATAACACCACATGTACACTACAAATTGCACTAATAGATATTTAACTCTTAATTAATAACGTGGCGAAACTAATGCAATTAATAACGAAGAATCTTTTACTTCCTTTTAACACATTTTTAAAAATGATTTTTGAGCACATACAATTTATAAAGTATATGCCAGCATAAAAAATAGACAAAAATTATTGAAATTAAAATTCATATCTTTAACTATCTGCTCATTTTGCAAACAAGATCTAGAAGGCAAAGTTTAGCTCGGAAGTCTCCTTTATTAAGGATTAATGTAACAATGTAGCGCGATAAAATTAAAATGAAATGGCGATGAGGATATATTTTTAAGATATAATATATTTATATTTTATCAATTTTTCACGCGGAAAAAGTACGCTCTAATGAATTTTCATACTCGCAGCTGAAAAATGTTTATATGTACATATTACAATTTATAATAGGTATATCATGATATGCAGATTTATTCGGAAAGTCAATCAGAAGGATATAAAAAAATACTTATATGTGATTTTAGTAGCCATTCGGTTTTGCTGATTTATCTTTGCGGTCGTCAAATAAGTTTTTACGATCATGCTTTTTAAATTCATCATAACTTCCAGCTTTTATATCAGATAACTCAGGTAAATGACCATTATCGTGTTTTATTTAAAAGCCAAATTGAACTTTTATTTCGGGATAAAATATTTGCGTGTGATTACATACACAATTTCTGCAATTTGATTTACAACTCGAAAGATAAACATGTATCTTTGAAAAATGCTTTATACTTCACATGACTTTAATGTGTAAAACGCAAATATATAACTGCTACTTCGATTCGATCATGTAGTTTCTCTCAATATTGCAGAGCAATAGTGCATACAGTAGGAGCAAGTGTATACAAATACATACACATACATCCGTTGTATGCTCTGAAACTCACTAAAACTTAAGGTCCTGCATCACATCCTGCCAATCAGAAATTGAACTAGCTCGAGAGATTCAAGATACACAGCTCGCGTTACAGCTCGCGCTTTGTGAAAGTCGATATCACACATCTTCGGTTTCTATCCCGTCGATTGGTGAGATTTATTCGAGTTTCGAGATTTCTCGATTGTGCGGGACCGACCATACGTTACGGGGAAGCACGCGCGAGCACCGGCGATAAAACACGCGCCATTACCTTCAGGATTTTACCGCTTCGCCGTTGTAACGAGCCCTTAATTTTCCTCCTGCCGTGTTACATGGTCTATCTTCTATGTACATATTTATTTATGCCTCGAATGCGCTCGCTGCAGCGCATAAAAATAATATTATGCCGGCGCTGCCGTTATACGTTCAAGCAATAATGGAATAATAACGGATGAACAAAAGAAGGAATTAAAAACGCTTGGGAAAATTACAAACGTGCTCTATAAAGAAATTTGCAGTAAAATTTAATTAAAGATTGTAACATTACAATTTAGTTTTTTTACATATTTTTAGAGAAAAAGTATTCTAGAATAATATTTGATATTTTGATATTATGCATGTTATTATTGAAACAATTTATATAAGAAAAATATAGTTTTATATGTTATTTAATTATTATTACATATTAATTATTATTTAATATGAAAATGTGTGCAACGATTAACATTTGAAATTACTGGAATAAAGTACAAGAGCAGAATAAACACTTTTTAACTTGTGAGTGAATAGAGCAATTTTATGTAAAAACAAAATCTAAATGATCATAAATTTGAATTAGAATCGTAGTAGTAGAGGAAGTTTGACTCGGCATTTGTAAGGAATTTGCTAAGTTTCATAGGTAAAGACGCCAAAGATGACGCCAAAGAAATTCTAATTTTGCTGTTTAAATGCTCACGCGTCACCGGAGTGCAAGGTAAATGTTTAGTAATACAAACACTTAAACGGTTTGATAAGGAAATAATGGTTCTACAGTTTTCTCTAGCGTTTGTTTCGGCGGAATTCTCTCTCGAGATTATGCTAAAGGAAGTCGATTAAACATTCAGAACAAATTAAATCATAATGATAAAGAAATATATTTGAGAAATCTTCTTGAGAAAATCAATTGCTCTGATCTTATTGTTATCTTACTTTAAAAGTTCAGTTTTTTTTAAAGAAAACTTAATTATATTTGCAGATTATATATTTAATATTTTTTATAATTTTGTAATTTATCTGTATTATCAAAGAAATGATTATCTACAGACTTTAATTATAATTAAATAATAAAAAATTATCTTTGAAAAAACGTCAATACGATTAATTGCACATGAGTTAATGTTGCGTAACATTTAATTAATAATTTACAAATTATAAATCGTACATATTGGATCTATTTTGAACCATTTTCAGCGACATGGTAATAGATAAATTAAAATATAAAACGTTTTATAATATTACAGATAAATTAAAACAATGATTTCTAATTTGTATTAAATTTTTAATTAAATGTTTCATAACGTTAATTCATGCATAACTAACTGCCCTTGACTTTTAAAGCCTATTTTTCATTGTTACTCGTTAATTTTATCAATGTAACAAATATATTTAACTGTATATTCGTTATACTGTGTACTGTATATTTACCTTTCTCAGAGTTTTTTTACACTTTGCATTGAATAGTGATTTCTTTATTAATGCTAAAAATAAACATGATTTATTTAGAATTTGAAACGTTTCACACGAGGTATTCTTGACAACTGATAGAACAGGCAGATAGAAGCGTGGTGGATACTGGTGATCTAGGGTGGACCACGCGCGCGATCTCGGTAATTGCAATTTCGCATGTGACGCGCGCTACAAACACATTGGGATGCATCACCGACTACGGTGGCATTAGGCGACGATGCAAATTGGTTTCAGGAATTAATTTCGCCAACGGGAATAAGTTCGTCCCGACGAACGGCGATTACCTCGCCTAAGGACACCTCGTTTAAAATCCAAATTCAGGAAATTGCGCTCGTGAGATTTTCGACTAGCCGCTTGATGCAGATGCAAATGCCTGAAAAAAACGTATGAAATTTCCGACTTGTCGAGTTTATCCTGTTATCATGAATGCCGCATTGTCTTTATAATCGAAATATCTTTATAAATTAAATTAATAAAATCACGAAAAATTATACCGACTTAATTAAATTAATTTTTTTGAAATGTATCCAACTATGTCATAATATGATGATAAATATTTTCTTTAATCTAAAAATCGTTTCTCTTTTTCATTTAATTTGAAGTTTTATTATTTTGTGTCATTAAATTTTATTTATATTTAGATGTAATCCTTAATATACTTAGTAGGATTTAATACTTGGATAACGTTTCTCTTTAATTTGATACATTTGGGTTTTTTTACTGAAATTTTTGCCGAACTATAGAAATTAAATAAATGTCAAATGCATACCACGTGACAAAACCTGATAAAAATCGATCAAAAAATTGATAAGAAAAATTAATCCGTCAAGCGTTAGATGCTCTACGTTTCCAGTTCGAGGAATCGACTATCCGATGAACATTCGGCACAAAAATCGTGGCGCGCCCGCGGCGCACTTTCCTGTGATTTACGAGAATCGAATATTCATGGTGCACGAATTTGGCAATATCCGTCGTGCTTCTATCAGTGCGTATCGCTTCGATGTTCGTGCAATGCGTTGCAACTAGTGACGTTATCGCGGAACATATCGATCACGTATCATCTCGCGAAATTATATTGAATCTCGGTAGAGGCTACCCTTCCCTTTTCCAAAACGTAGTCATCTCCTTCCTACATTTCCTTGTATTTCCACCGTTATTCGATGAATCGCATATCCATGCGATTTCGTTGTTCCGGCAAAATCACCAATTTTTTTTTTTCGATATCATACGAGACAGGTTTGAAAGAAACACGAACGAAGAGACGATCGGAAAGTGCGAAACGCGTTTCGAACGTGCGTCGCGCGTTTCGTTGGACAACTGGATTACGCGAAAATATTTTACCGAGCGCTTCGTCCAGCATTCCCGGCGCTCGTTTGACTTTCGATCGACCGGTGGCGGGATTCGATTATATGTTCGATAATGGTTTCAGCGCGGGATGAAAACGGTAATCGCGCTATTGCAGGTGCGCTTTAAAGTTGCGTTGATTAATTCAATGGCGTGCGCGGTTCGCATGAAGCCGACGCGACAATACTGCGATCGCATCAAATTGCTATTTATTTTAGAGCCGCGTCTATTTGCCTTTATTTCTTTTTTTCCCATGTTTTCTCTCTTTTTCCCCAGATCGCGCCGTAACGTTTCGCGTCGACGCGAAAAGCTCGCGCACAGAGGAACCAGAGCCCCGCAAATTTCGTGAAATTATTTATTAGGTCGTAACTAGTAGAGTGCCTTGTATATGAAATTAAATGCAAATCGCGGATTTGTTATCGCGCGCGTCGCATATTCCATTTTGAATTTTGAATTCTCAAAATAGTTGCTCGCGTTTATTCCGCTGAACGTCTGCACGGGTAACGTATTACGCTCTGCGTTAATCCTGATTGTAATTGCAGAATATCGATATAACGTTCTAATAGGATTCGTATAACGACAAGTAAATTGGAAATGAAAATAACCATAAATTTTCAAAATTAAAAGACAACGAAGTTGAAACATCCTGGAAATATAAACACACTAAATTCAAATAATTTCAGAGTGTCATGTTTCATGTCTGTTCGTTTGTTCGTCATTTTCGACCATGATGTCGTTTTAAAATGAGTTTTTTCGCTCCTTTCGTTCATGTCACATCGTTTTATCGCGTCATTCGCTTGTCAGAGCAATTTTATTTCTTCGTGTAATTCTTTTTCCCTCGTAGACGCCTCGCTACCGAAATATGGCGATTAGTTCTTCTCCGATGACCACGCAAAAGATGGTCAGCTTTAATCTTAAGTGTTCTTCACTTCACGGCACGGCCCGAAAAAAAGGGACAGTGACAAGTCGTGTTTGGATTGAACTTTATTAATATCCGACTGTCGGAAGTGGAAGTTGCAGTCGAACAAGGTGACACGCCGGCGTTTTCGAGCTTAGAATCTCCGCATCTCGGAGGGAACTTCGGTTGCACTGCTTCGCAAGGAATTTTCCAATTCGATGGTCCTTCGTCGTCCTACGGTATTTACGCTTCGTTCATAGCGCTCCTTTTGCGGATTTTTCTTGGCTGCTTTCTGCCACTCGCGCTGTTTGCCAAACGCCAAGTGCGAAGTGCACTCTCCCCTCGACCGAGCGTAATGTAACTTAATGTTTTCTGCTGACATCGCGTGCAATTAATTTTCGTTCCCGCGAATAAAAAGGATGATCCGCCGTGATCATTCACTCGGTGCTGAATGCGAAAAATTGAGAATCGGAATGAAACATTCGTGATTAGTTATCGCAATATAATTGTGATACGCACATTGTTTTCACACAAATGCACATTGCTTTATGCAAATCATTTGCGATTAAAGAAAGTCTTAAATACTCCGAATTACAATACAATAGTAGTGACGGACATATCTGTGTCTACGCAATAATGTTCGTGTGAATCGCGCGCAGTGTAACGATTTCATGGCGGCTGCCGTCACGGTACTCGTAGCGTTTAACCGTCGCGGATACGCAACGCTATAAGGGATGCCCGTGGCCGTTGCATCCTGGCAATTACTGATTATGCGGCCAATTGGCACGAGACAGGCGGCGCGACGCACGGCCCGGATGCAGCCTGAGACGAGAGAATGATCGAGCGAGCGGGTTTGCTCTTGCGGCGCTACTACTCGGATGCGCCGATGCAGCTGCCAACCAACCGTCCGTCATGACGTGGCTATCCCACAATTTCGGTGAATGCGAATTATGCCGCGTGCATGCCGAGATACTTACTAGCGTGCCTCAATCGCTCTTAATTAACATTTTCAGGAAGAGATTCAAACGTATTTATTGGAAACAAAAGTTATTTATACACTGTAATTAAATCAACTCGTTAATATTTTTATGATATACTTGAATTCAAATTAGGAAATTACTATTTTTTATTAAAAAAATTATATTTTTAATTAACATGATTGGAAGGCATTCAAATATATTAAAAGAAAAATTACTCATATATGCAAGCTCAATTTGTTTTGCTGTCTTTAAGGCATACCTACTTCAAATTGAATAAAAAAATAATTGCTCTTGGCTGTAGAAAAAAAAATTACTTGAATGCTACTTATATTGTTTTATGAAGAAAAACAGTCGCAATCTGTTTGGTTACCATTAAAAGTGACATCACCTTTACAGTTTCTGGTTTCTTACTTTAATCGCTCGAGTGCCCTGAACTGATGAACGAAGATGAATATTTTCGCGAATAAAGTCGAGCATCTTTTTGACGCAGCACGTCAAAGGAAACGCGCCCCGATGTCCAACGATAATTAATGGCTCTTCCATTTGCATGGGACTGTTCCTTCGAGCCGCTCGCGCAGCGCGCGCTTACTTAGTAATAATTAACCACTAGCCAAGTTTACCGGTCGCCAGCGGCACTGGTCTCTTATCGTTAATTCGAGTTCATAAATTTCTCGACGGTTTAATCGTCGCTGCTACATGGGAGAGCGCTTTGCTCGCTCGGGGAACGAGAAGGAAGTTACATGCTTCTCTGGGGTGCCACGCGCGATTGGAAGCACTCGCTCATGTTATGTACCTTCGAATTCGGTGATTCCACGGGCACAATAATCGCCGCAATTATTTTCCCGTGTGGCAACCACAATTACGCTATATCGTTAATGATTTCCGCAATCGCGTCTGTAACTTTCCGTCGCGCTACGATCGATCCGCAAATCTTGGTCACACGTGTGTCACGGCATTGCCTTTCGAGTCGATTGCCTCTCTTCGATTAATGTTAGAAGCAGAAGTTGAAATTACCGCGATTTCAACGCATTCGCTGACATTTGTTATTCATTGTCAGCGAATATAGGAGCGCGAAGATGAATGACATGAATGGCGTAAGACGATGTTTCCCTGCGTCTCGTGTCGGTGGCATTCCGGGAAAGCGCATTTGTATAAGTTATTGGTTTCAAGCTCTAATGCAAAATAGAATTGCACACGCTTGAATAATTTTGCATAATTTTTGTTGTCAAATGTGAATTTGAACATTTAATTTCTCATTCCTTCAGGAAATGATTCCACATATTTATAAGTAGTTTCTTTAACCCAATTCCAAAGAATTATATGATTGTACTAACTTTTCACACGAATTATTATTGCATAATGAATAAATGAATAATAGCTATCGCCGATTACATAACTGAACGGCGGGCGGAGGTACACAAGTGGAGTGAAGGAAAAGATTTCCGCGAGAGATAGAGAAGTAAAGTTCCAGAATAGAGTGAAACAAGAATAGGAAGGATAATTGAAAGTTCTCCGTGGCTGGTGATGGAAACGAGACGACTCAGGTCGCATTTAATTCACGACGCTGAACTTTGTCGAAGCGTTACATTCTCTCACGATTTTGAGTGCTTCCAAGGAGCGCTCCACTAAGACCCCACGATTTATTACTGACGCATACCCCCGATTTTTATTATTCGCTCTCTCAGACGCGACTTGTATATCAACAAACAGGCTAATTAATTTTGAAAAGAAAGATTTTGAAAATTATCGTACATTAAGCAACAAAAAATATATTTTACAATCCTCCGACCATTTAATATCGCGAATCAAATGTGAAATCTGAAATGGAAACCTGAAAAAAGAATGGTTAAAGGCGATAGATACAAGTTGATGGAAATCGAGCGACTGCGAAAACGCTCCCGAGAATTTGGTGGTTTTTTACGCGTCAACATGATTCATATAGTTTGACATTGGATCGGCAATTCGAACCCGCGGTTATAGCCTCTATAGAAATTTGCATGAAGGCATATTGAATATCCCAGTCGTTATCTACGATGCTCGTCCGAAACAAGATTTGAACGAAAATAAACTGGATGCCGTGTCTCTCTAATTAGCCAAGTCTGTTATCAACGTGGATATACCATTTATTTTAATGGAACTCGACTATTCGGCTTAACGGCTGAAGCTTGAATCCCTCTTTCACAGTCAGTTCTCTTTCGCTAATGCGTATATCTTCTCGGATTTACAATCGAAAGAGAACGCATTGCAAAGAACAAACGTTCGCAGCTACTGAAGAACCACAGAATCAACAGTGCAGAAAATTACCATGTTTCTTGCTTTATCAATAAAGTGCTTGTTAGTAAAGTCTAAAATCTGTAACATATTCAATGGTATATTCCCTCTTTGTTTCAATACATTTTACATTTCGTCAGAAAGCCCGCTCTAAAGTTTTATCCTATTTAGAGAACTGAATGTAGAATTTAACTTGGATTTCGATCTTACGCACATTTTGCATCTTTGTGTATCTCCTAACGTTATGCGTTTCAAATTTATGTCAAAAACCACAAGAATGTGAAATCCGTTTGATCATTACCTTCGGTACTTAACATTCCTGTTGTTCCGCGTAAGTTTCTTTGTCGAAGAAATGCGGTCACGCAACCATGGGTGAGAACTATGCCGTAGTGACGAGCAGCTTGCGACGCAAGTGACCGAGCACGAGCAGGCGGCGGGTCACTGCGAGATATTTAATTGATTTAGGTGCTGAGAGCCAGCCGCGGCCTTTCCCATCGACCGTCGAGAATGCAACCGCCGGACGGAATTCCCGGGACACCCCGTGGGATCGCTTGCGGTCTGCAGGAGACGCTTCAAGGGGAATCGGCATGCGGTCATCGGAGGATCACGGTCCTTCCGTGTCCTCGGTGCCGGGTTTGTCTTGAAGCGCGGATGCGTTGCTATTTGTCCGACGTTACAGCTCGAACATCGATCGTGCGGACAGTTCGAGCACTCCCTTCAAAAGAGACCTCGTCGAAAACGTTATTCTCGTATGCTAAATGCTCGCTCTCACGTTGCGAAGAAAAATTCACTACTTCCTACGTACCGGAAATTCGATTTCTTAAATCATGTCCGCGCCTCCGCATCGTATGATCAATACGTCAAAAATAAATTGATTAATTTTTTGCGCAAATGTGCTCAGATTTATACACGTATCAATTAAAAGCAAAATTCCAAAACGTTATTCAAATCCAGGAATGTCAGTTAAAACTCGCTATAAATCAATTACTCTGTAGTGAGCGACGATCAACGTTTACGATGCTTCATTGTACAATTGATATTTTTGCTATGTATAAATATTTTCAATATTTACTCCTTTATGAATAAAAAATAATATAACACGAAGAATAAAACCAACTATCACAAACGTAGCTGTATGAATGAATTTGTCAGTAATTTCGATCATTGTGTAATGAACGAAAAGCAATTTTACGAAAATGACTCCATATTGATTACAATTCTGATTAATTATCGAACAGTTATTGTTCACTGATAAGATATTTTTGATAAAAATTAAGGAAATTAATAGTTAATTAAGCAAAAGAATTACTTTTTACGATTGCTGATGATTGAATGGTGTCACGTGTGTAATAGATTTCTGTTAAAGTTTGCATAAGTGGCAACTATTATTTGCTACTCATGCCAGCGGACGCCACATAAATTACATATGATAATGCAAGGTATGATAATCACGTATATAATGCACAGCCCTACAAATCCGCTATGAGCGACATTAGCTACCGACTTTGTTTTGTGTCAATAGCACAGTGTATATTGTTACTACGATAGCACGCATATGACAAATGATTCTTGTTCGCGATTCTATGGGTGTGACGTGTGGTAGATTGACCATACGTTGTTATGGTCGCATTATTAATGCAGCTTAAATAAATTCTTTATCTTTGATAAAGGCTGTTTATTATCAGCATTTTTGATTAGCGATCTCTGGTCGAAATAGTGTCAATTAATTTCAACTTATTTACGTCCATTGGTATAATTAGGTGCGTAAATGCTTATTTTGATCGGATGAAAAGTATTCATCTGACACAAATAAGAAGTAGAAATTGTAATAACTAGTTTCTGTATTTTTTTGCGAAGAGAGTTTTTGTATTCGAGAGAAAAATAATTATAGGAGGATTACAAGGCATTAACTTAGACCGTCGGATAACGTAAAATTGTAAAGATCAGCATTAAAAATGTAATTCGACAAATGGATTCTGCCTGCATTGAGATCGACTAGTATTTAGTGTTTACTTATCGACAACCTCTGTCGTCTTCCTGAAATTGTCATAAATTTTCTGTTGAAAATACAGAATTATTTTACTAATCTTTGCGTTGAACGCATTGACAAAATTTCTCGTTCCTTCAGAGTAATTGAAAATTGTCTTAAGATGAAATTCATTTAGTATTTTAATTTTAAATTTAAATTTTGCGAAATATTTAAAAGCAGTTTATCAGTAATTTGTCCCGGTAATATAGATAATTCAAATAAATAGCATATTCAGATGTCAAAGTATTGTATAGCTGAGTCTTGAAATAAATTCTCCTTTGGCAAGACAACGGTATTCATTGGGAAAATATCACGGATATGACTGCCCTGAAGCAAAGCAAAAATCTCATTATTTTCGTGATTCAGAAACGAATAAATTTCACCCTTGACAGAAAGCTCGTCACGAGATACGGTCTGCGGCTCATTTCGCAACCGGATATGCTGCGGTCCGTAGTAGATTTCGCGTCTGAGTAAGGTCATCGCTTTGAGGAGATGATGAGGCAGGTTGCGCGTTCCGACGGACGTGATCGTCCGACTGGTCGAGCAGAAAATGATGACGCAGCCAAATGCCGTTGGTTACTTAGTCGTTGACTTTCCTCGGGGCAGGAGACAGGTGATCTTGTAGTTGCTTCATGCCACTTCCGACTTGTACGCGATTTCTTGAAAGTTGTAATCATTCACCTTTTGTTTATGGACATATTGAAGAGAAAAAATGTATTACAATATATTTACCAGAAATCTTTGACATGTACAATTCTAATTAACATGTTTGATTTTGAAACAAGAATATTTTCTGTAAATAATTATTTTATCGTTTTATTTACATTGTTACTAAACAATAGTTTGCAATAGTTGCAAAACATACAATAGTTTATAAATTAATGAATACAATTAATTACAGACAGTTAATATGTAATTTAAATGGAATTATAATTAAGTTATATGTCACATTTCTAATAATAATAAATAGATACATAATAGATAAAAAATGAGTTATATATTTATGTTATAATGTATATGACGTATACATACATGGGACTTATACATACTATAATACGCAATTATACGTATATAATAAATAATAAATACCAATATGTACATAATGAGTGGGAGATATGTACATAATGAATAAATACATAATACATAATTAACGAAAAAACTTATTCAAGCAGATTGCATTTAAAGTAACACTGGTAGGTTACTAGTACTTACATTGATTCTCAGCATCAGTTGGTACTGCCGTAAATTATTATAGACAAATGTGCGGTTTCGATTGCGAATTTCGACGGAAATGATTAGGTTGAAATGAATTCATTTGTAAACGAAATATTTCGACATGGCTACGTGATTGTCCTAAATAAATAATTTACTACAATCGTCAATGCCAAGAAGAAAAAAACGAGGTTTTGAGGACAGTTTGCGCAGTTATGGATCGCATGAAGAATGCGAATTGATTAACAGATCAATTTTCTCAATCAAATGAAAATTAATGTGATATTTAAATATTAATTTGGTGGTCGTGAATTTTTCGAAAGGAAATATAGCGAGATATTTCTTGCACTGACTTATGTGGGGCGAACCATCGATCAAAATTTTCTCAAGTCGAAATCTTTTTAAATTAAAATTGATGTGCGACATAGAAGAATCTTCGATCAACAGTGTTAATGAATCATTTAGCGCGATATTGAAGCCGTAAAGATCGGTAAAAATGTAACAGGAATATAGGAGTTTTTTAATACTTAATTATTAATCGATTATAATTTTATCGAAACATACAAGATATAGTAGATATGATAGAAAACGATGTAAATAGATGGACGGATATACACGGAAATGAACGAGTGGAATCAGCCGATTTTTACGAGAAGTGATTTTTGCAAGGAACGTGCCTCCATCGCGAGTTAACAAATTCCTGATTGTCAATTTTTCGTGGAAGCGTGCGCGGAATATCGTGGATATACTTTCGTGTCCAGACGTGGTTTTTTCCCCGTTCTTTCAACCGTTTCCTTCTTTCTTGCCGTTCGTTTCCGACTCTCGTTCCGCACCAAGACGTCGAAAACAATGAAGCGGAGATTGCCATGAGATTTCGAAGAATGGACTCTTGGCACGTTAGTTCTTCTATGCGTTTGCTCTTTCTGTTTTAAACAATTTCTGTATTATAACAATTGTTGCGCTTGTATAATTATGCATTTTAAAAAGTTTATGTGATAGCGCTATTCTTATTTCTCTCAACATTTTATGACAATTCAAATGAGTTATATAAATCCAAACAATGGGTTTTAATGCAATCATATATTGCAATTTATAAAAAAATACAATTAATATGTGCCATTCACACATAATACAAAATAAAAATATTACAGCTTTTTATTGTTACAAATGTCATGGTTGATGTTGATTTCATAACGGAAACACTTTGTCGACGAAACAGAGCGTGAACCTCATTCATTATCCCTTCTGAATAAGTTAATTCATATCAAGAATTTTTTTATACACATTGATCGCTCGCGTGACTTGTTTCCGAATGAATTCCTTTCTGACTGTCTTCCGTCTGAGAAAAGAGGACGTCGAAGATGATGAAGCGGAAATTGCCACGACATGTCGAAGAACGGAGAGGCGGCACGTATCGGGGATTCGTTCCCGAATTATATCCGTCCCTGTGACATTCTCCTCCGTCCCATCGCTGGGACAATGGTTTGTAATAGAAAGGAGATATACAGAATGTCCGACAAAACAGATGCTCAATTAAGCGGAATTGTGCCGCGAACGTGGACAGAGCTTCTCCATCGTTGCATAATTTGAAGTGTTTCTCCATATTCGAAGGGCTTGTCATGAGAAACTATGAGGAGAGTTGGAAGGAAGTCAACAAAGTTGTTTCGCGGAACAACTCGAGATAATAATTGTGAAAACCGTAGGATCCATTAGAAGCATGCATGAGAAATGATGCCATATTTTAGGAAATGAGATTTATGAAGATACAGGGGAATACCATCCGTAAAGTGGAGCATACGAGGGATTTCGCTTGCAAAAGTCCGCCGTTGAAGTCCGACATTCGGGAGCGTTTTCGTGCCGTCGCACCGCGGTCACGTAGTTGTGGATTTCAACTGCATCCGGATGCAACGATGCATCCAGCAATATTAGATGAGACACCGTTGCGCGGCAACGGTTGGAAATGAATGTTTCAAACGGATATTCGTCGGATCGAAGACCATGCGAGATATGAGAAAATATGACAATTTAGATAGGGTAATACGAATACGCTGTTTATTGATATAAAATTAATTGACTTTTGCGATTGAGAAAATCTGTGAAAGAACACGAAATTAGGATTATAATGAAAAGATATACAAGAAATTATAAAATTATTATAAATGGACTAAAAGAATTATAAAGTAAATCATGAAAAAAGTGATAGAATAAGAGCGCGGAATGAAAAGCAGCGAATTCTGTATGCATTATTTTTAACAATATTTTAACGCAAATAATGAAATTTGCACAGGTGGTTGAGAGAGAAAGAAAAATCCGCAGTCTGCTTGCGGGAGTGTATTTAATGAAATTATTTTGAGAAACTCGACGAAAAAATAATTGAAACAAAAGTTATAATATAATCATAGTATTATATTATTTTTGCTGTTGGAGGACGTGGAAGCCGATGCAATGCTATTATAGAAACACCTATGCTAACTGAAGTTGAAAGCATGCTGATTAAAGCAAAGAATGTAAAAAGAAGAAAGGGAAATAAAAATCATATAATCGATAGGTTCTTTTCCTTTGTTTGAATCGAATTAATAACGACTATAATTTAGATGAAAAGAAAATAGTGAACCTACATAAAAGAAAAATATCTATTACGTGATTCAATTTAAAATATGAGCAATCGATGAAGGAATGATATCTCTTATTCCATATATACGTCATATCATGCACGCGCTACTAACTTTCGATCTATTGAAAAATATTTTCGAAACTTTTAATTCTTTAATGAACTTAGAATCAATTTTCTCTCGACGAAATTGTCGAGGGAGGTTATTTTCCACAACTTCTCAATTTTCAACATGAAGTTTCTTAAGAAGTAAGCGCCGACTGAAGTTTATGTTGAAATAAAGTCACGCTAAAATTAATCCAACCAACAAAGTTTCGCTATTTACTATTTATATTCTTGAAACATACCTTACGAAGGTTTTATTTTTAGCGCAAAATAAGTTTGTATTTTGGTCTTTCTGAAAATTTTCAATAACTGGAGATTTACTTCAAATTTATCGAAAACACTATCCCCAAAATAGTTTTCGTTAAATCAGAGAGAGTTGTACTGTATATATATATATATAAAATATAAGTACGTGACAGTAAGTTGTCTTTATATCCGCAATCTATTATCACAGTTTCTTTGTCCGAGTCTTATTTCTTTTCAATTATATTATTGGCAATTTTCGCAAACTATTGATTACGGCGTGCAGTATTGATGGTTCGAATCGAGAAAACAGATAGAAGACATTACACGAAAAAAGGTGGACAGCACAAATCGTAAGGCGACACGGCAACGAGAAGTGTCTCAATTCGAATTGCAGGATTCTGCCACTCTGGCCACGTATCCAAAAATGAGATTTTCGATCGACTAGAAAATAGAGAGGTGGATGAGGGTGATTCTGAATTAAATTTTTCGAAGCGACTGACATGCTCGTTCGATAGGGAACTCGAAACTATCTGGCACCCAAGTTTCACTAGTACATCCTTCGAACAATAACGATAACTTCTTGTCGTTACTGTAACTATCGATTCCGTCTTTCTCTTCTTTTCTGTAAGACAATGATGACGAGAATCGCGAAGATGGCAGTCACTGCCCATCGTGGATTTCACGTCCGCGATATTGCAATCTTGCAATAACCGGAGAACTTGTAAAATTTGTCTAATCAACCGTGGAATTGCGTGTGGTCCTTTACGTTGAATTCCGTTTCGCTGCTACAGAGTGTATGTCTTCATTTTTTTGTTTCACTGATGCTTCTATACTAATATTTTCTTTCTCGTTTTGAACTAATTAGCAATT
This sequence comes from Tetramorium bicarinatum, assembly GCA_928718305.1. Taxonomy (NCBI): domain Eukaryota; kingdom Metazoa; phylum Arthropoda; class Insecta; order Hymenoptera; family Formicidae; genus Tetramorium; species Tetramorium bicarinatum. Next base: position 16,664,248 of record OV788324.1, read on the forward strand.
TTTGTGCAATTTCCTTTGAAACAAATTCTCTTCAATTCAAACTACACTTCTCTTTGATTTATTTTATCATATTTTTTATAAAATTTTCGAATATAATGCAGACATTAGGAAAATCGCGACTCAACATTATCTTCCTCATTCATTTCAGTACACCTTGAGTTTAAAATTTCTTTTTCATTGTCACAATTTTTTCCCCTTATTTTTTTTGAGTAAGATTTATTTTTACGTCCACAAAAATGTCTCTTTAAGCGTTCATGAAGTTTATCGATTTTTTAATGTAAGGTTCGTCGAAAATGTTTCAAACTTTTGTCTCGCTATGCTCGTCAGTAGTTTGTCGTTGCCCTTCGTCAACCCGATTGTTTCACGAAAGTTTGAAATTGCGACTCGTAAGCCGTGCTTTATGTTGGTCCAAGGGTCAGGGCGGAGGGTGAACTGTAAAGTATTGCTTCGTGTAACATAGCGCATGCATCTTGGATGGCCGCGCCGTATTTCGGACGAGGAATGTCGACAATGCTGGGAAAAATTGGAAGGGACGGTGGAAATACGAACAAGTGACCATGGACGGACTGATTTAGCGGATATTCGAAAGAAAATGTGGAAATTAGATTTGGAAAGCAAGATTTTATCTGCATTTTGTTCACTTGCGATTTGCATGATTTGAGAACGCTAAATTTTAATCAGTTCCTATTAACCATTGATCGATTAACCGTAATTGCACACACACTGAGAGAAAATAAAGTTACTTTTGGCTTCAACCACAATTTTATAATATTTCTAACGATAATTATGGTTAACATAATGATGCATATAGTTAAGTTAATCATATTTATTGTTACAAATATTATAAAATTATGGTTGGGCCAAAAGTAACTATATTTTTCTCTCAGTCGCACGTCTTTTGCCTTAAAATTGTTTTTTACGTCCGTGAAATTAAAAAACCGCGTGTGCATATACGCCTCTAGGTCATAACTATTACTTTAGCTTATGCATCAATGACACGTAGAAGAGCAATGTTAAAGAAAAATGATAAAATTGAATTTCATGGTCTTAATTCTCAAACAGAATTTGCACGTTTTGCACGCGGAGCACGGGTTCTTTGCCAATGTGCGTAGCAAGAGGATATTTTATGTCCTTTCTTCTTAGCCGAGCGATCGATAAGGTTCATGAATCTATCCAAACCTTTCGGTGAGGAGATAAATCTTCTCGATCTCCTCTCGATATTTCTTTCTTTCTTCCTTTTCTCTCTCTCTCTCTCTCTCTCTCTCTCTCTCTCTCTCCCTTTCTCCCTCTCTCTTTGTCCTCAATGCGTGCCGATCGTTTCCTGTCTCACGAACGTGATCTATCGGCGGATCTCCGATGATACGATCGAGTTTGCGCATGCAGACTGCGCCACAGGGACGAACTAGGGCATCAAGATGCGGTGGCACGTGATTATCCGTACTCCAGCGTTTCTGTTTCGGAAATTCGGCAACGCATGCATGCGCCATGTTGTTCGCGGTTAGAATTTGAGACCTTCTCTTTTTCTTACACGAATAGGATTTTCCTTTATGATGACCTAGTGGTATGCGGCTTTCCAAATTTTCTTATGTAATGATATCACGGAGTTCGCTTGTTATATCATGAAAAACTTATTTATCATGAATCTAATCTCTAATCGAATCGAATCAAATTTTATAATCATTTCTTGATTTATCTTATTATTATGACACAATAGAGAGCGTATTTTATGTCATTTTCCATTCACGCTAGCTATTAAATTTTTTTTGTTTTTTCTTGCAAATGTAAATAAGTAATTGCGTATTGTACTTATCTTAACACATTCATCAAGTGATGGTTATCGGTGATTGGCGAAGAAAACGGAAAGTTTTAGTGCCAGTCACCGGTGAACGTTAACGTTAACAAAAAATATGATTGACAATTATAAGGAAGATCACTTGCAATTTCTTTCCACGACTAAAAATAGAGAGAAACTTAAGGGAGGACTTAAATTTCATATGTCAGATAAAAAAAGACGAGAATTTTTCATGAAATACTACAATGCGAGAAGACAAGAGATTATTTCGATGTAGCAACAAATTTCATCATTGGAAACTTGCATTGCGCAAGAAATGACCTGGTTATGTTTACTGCCTGAATGGAATATTTTAACGAATTGAAAACTGGACAGTCTTTTGATGTATCGGATTAATTAGAGAAAATGGTACTGTTTCGTTGTAAATAGCATAGTAAAACGCTACATTTAAAATAAACATGTCTCGTGCCAAAGTCGTCGCGTTACGTGTTGTTCGCGGCCGTTCCAAAATTATCCGAATTCATGTGTCCCACTTACTTTGAACAGTTAGAATTTCGCTAATGTCATAAAACTGTCGCCGTACTAACGTTACGTTCGCAATGAACCGCACGATCGAAACACGCGCCCGACTATTCATTATCAACATCAGTTGAGTTTTATTAATCGGCCGTTGTGGCGGCAGGGGATAGGGCTTTCAGAGTTTCCTCGTTTGCACACTGGAAACTAAACTATGACGCGCGTGCTGTGTCGTGGAAGCATCGTCATTGTCGCAGACAGACACCACGCCAGCTGTCGTGTCGTTGGTTAACGGAGACAATGCCCACAGCGAAATACAATGTGCAACGACGATATAACAGCTCGTGAGGCACAAAAGCCGCGGATGCGAACTTACTCGTTTAAAACGCTTATGTCGATCCCCCGGTTCCCTACTTTACTTGTCCACAGTTTCGTTTCCTTTCGGAATGTTGGCTGATATATGGCAGCCACGTGCAAAGTCGGGCATTGCGTAACTTTTCGTTACATTATCTACGATACTTATTTATGAGAGTGACAATGCAACTATTTAATAATTGATTAAGTTAACTTATTAATTATATCGTTAACGGCAAAGCACACATTTTCTTTAATTTGGATATTTGCACTATAGTTCGATAGTTAACGCTCTATATTTTAAAATACAATTCTCTTTACTTTTGATGGCCATAGTGAATTAAATGAGAAACAAAAATTGGGATTTATTCTATTGCTTTATGTTGCGCACTATTACACAACATCTTAATTAATCAGAAAGGTTCTTATATGGTTTTGATTTATACTGAGGACATTCAGGAACGTTTCCGCTCGAATTAATTTCAGAAAGGTCCTAATTTTGATGAAGGTAAGCATAGACATACGAGTTGTGACGGAAGGTAAGGGCCGCAGGAAAACTAAAAATTTGATAAAGGCCCTGAAAGGTCTTTGGATGATAGCTTAAATAGACAGCATTCTTTACTTTCTTTTTTTTTTTTTTAGAAAAATGAGTGTCTGTCCTATCTTTTCAGGACAAACGGCCTTTGTCCTGAAAAGATAGGACAGACACTCATTTTTCAAAACTCTTCTTTTATACGTGTATTTGTAAAAAGTAGCGTTTTAATCTACAATAAAATAAATAAGAGTTTGGATATTGTATAATACTGTATATTCATAATTTCTGTAAAAAAGCCATTTTATATTATCTGTATTTTACATCAGAATTCAACACAAATAGAATTTAGTATATAATTTTATGTATTGGATAATATAAAAAATACTTGAGGAATGATATAACACATACACATATGTATATAAAATGTATGTATTAAAATATTTTCAAGTATATAAGAAGTAGAAGTATAGTAGAGATATAAATAGGTGATAATTGTGGTATTGTAGAACATTTGCGCACAGATTCATATTGATCTTGTGATTTTATTTTATAACCAACATTTTTATTCTGAAAGCTAATGCGAATTGTAGATTATCTAGAGTATTTTTAATAAATTATTAATACAGTAAAATTTAGTTTTATATAAACTTTACATACATAAAACTCTCTGTCAAATTGTATTATTAATTATATCTGTACATTGTACACGATTTATCATATATATATTTTGCATATATATATTTTGCATGACGAAATATTGATAAATCTCTCGCCTATTGACATATCTCAATACGCTTAAGATTTAAATTATCATGACTTATTGTGTCAAATAGTACATCACGAGTGAATCGAGTAATTGTCACAGCGAAATGTCTCCTCCCTCTTTCTCTCTTTCTCTCAACTGAATATTTCAGCATTAATCAACAAATCTTCTCATGAAGCGTGCAACCGGTTGACAAAATATTTCGACAGTTACGTATACATTTCCCGTTCGTAAATTCAAAAATTTCCTCTGGAAATGAGCATCGAAATCTAACGGCGTGTACGAATACGCTATTCTAGTTTTCATATTTTGCTGGGTTTTTTTTTATGAACGTAGACATTCGATCTGCATGGCGACGATCTCATTGCAAATGCTATAATCTATACCGATGTGAACCTGGCACCCGACTTTATAAAAAATAAAAATTAATAATATCTTTCGTTTGTATGTACCTCATTTGTACCTGTTTGTACCATACTTTATTTCGTTTGTACCTTAAAGAGTACGAAAATTCAAATTAAAAAAAAACAGATGGCTGTGCTAACTTTAATTTAAACTCAGCACAGCCACACGAAAAAAATAAAAAATAAATAAAAATAAATAAAAATAAATAAATATTTCTTTAGTACGAATTTGTGGCTAATTAGTTGCTCTACTTCTGTCAATTACGCAACAAAATCTCTAAAAAAAAATTGTGAAAAGTACAAATACCTATCAGGACAAAAATAATGTATCCTAAAAGAATTTGTTTTGGTCAATTTCAGTACTACAAGTAATAGTACCCATCTTCACTGTAAATTTATTCATATTTCTGTATTTATTTTATGATTTTTATAAAAAAGTCTACACATCTAAACAGAAAAGAAATTAACATTGAGAGATGATTTTGTATTATTTAAGCGGTAAAACAAATAATACTAATTATATATACATATGTATACGTATAATTAATATTATTTGTTAAATATATTAGATGAACATATAAATATATTAGATATAATATATTAGGTAAATATATAAATTAGGTAAAGGTATATAAATTGAATAAAGAATAATATTAAATAACAAAATTGTTAATATTTATTTTCTAGTCGCTTTTGTCGATGATAATTAATTAGTTTGTTTATTGGTAAAACTTGAGTTTTAAGTTAAATGTATAATTAAATTACATATGAAAGATATAATGTTAAATCTCAAAAATGTAGAAAATGACTGTTATGTATAATAATCTGTTAAACAAATATAAATTATTATGTGTTTTGACTTTATATATTGTATATTTAGTCTTATTTAATATATTATGTAAATATTAAATAGATAAATACTGTAGAATTTAAATAAAATACAAACTCTTTATAAGCTATAAATGTTTTGTAAATTTATATTATGTATTAAACGATATAACATTATGTGAATTATATATACATTTATTTTATGTATATACACGATATAATATTACATGTATAAGTTTTCTTGTCTATCGTCTTGATTTTAGCTATATTTTAATTAACAAAGTAATATTTTAGTTTTACAAAATTTCGCATTTGCTTTTATTTGATTGTGTTTTTTATACTATTAAAAGATTATACTATTATCTTGCTTTCGCGTTATTTCTATTATTATTATGGATACTTGTTTCATCTTGTTGTAGGTAGTTTATTTATTTTTTTATGAATTGATAAAAGATGTAGATTGTTTTATGTTGGTATGTTAAGTTAATATGGCTTTTCTTGAATACTCACTTTAAATATCAAAATGCAGAAATATATAGAAATCGAAGAAGTATATATTAAAATAGGTTGAGAAAGATATTCGGGAGTTATCAGTAGTTATATTGTTAGCGAAGTGATACTGACGAGTACTTTTCGAGTAAACCAAAGATGTCACTCTCCTGATTCACCAAGTTTGACATTAACTGTCAGGTATGTGCAACCGACATACGTCACGTTTGTCGGTTGGGAATTTATCGATATAGTCTAACTCTACAACTATCTAACATTGTGCGTATTACCGATTGCGATCAAATCAGGTAATGCATTTTGTTTAATATTTAAGGATATGTGTATTAGTTTATGCTGACGATTGTACTGTATGGTATTGTTTTATCGTAAATAATAGAAGTACTAATGATAGTGGACATCTATATTTTTAGTACTATCTTGCAATTATATTTTGCAATCTACTGAATTTTTTGTTTCATATATGTCTGTTGATAAAAGCCATAGAACATATATAAATTTATTGTCACATTTGCAATGTATGTTATTAAAAACCAATTATCTATGGCTTTGCAACCTAGCATGAACAGTTGTATTTTACAATTTTATTGTTTTTTTTTGTATGTTTTGTGTATGTTTGTTTACAGAAATGATGAAACATATAGAAATTTATTGATACATTTAGAATAAACATCGTGATAATCGAATTATCTACAGCTTTGCACGAATTTAACATCAATTGTTGCAATGAGAACAAGATCATCAAGGTGAATTGTATCTGAAAATAAGTTAATATAATTAATTTATCATTTTATTTTGCTATCGTCGACAGAAATATGTGATTTATATAATGTATATTTAAATCTAATAACTTATGAGACAAAACAAATTATAGAATATACATACAACTACAGAAAAATTATTTTTGTGATTATTAGAGTATTATTTAATAGATTATTAATCGAACATTTTAGAACAAATAAAAAACAAATTAAATTACGCGAGACGAAAGATGTGCAGGAAATTTAAAACAACTTACAAATTTGTATTATAGTTATCCATAATACACTTACATTCATAGGTGCGACAATTTTTTGAACATCTGGGCCCCAAGTCGTTAGGAAGTAATATATGTACATACATAATAACGTGTACGAAGTAGTTAAGAGTGGATATAAGTACTATAGGAGCAGCGATGTAATATCTTACACACATCCATGCCAACAATAAGCTAGAGACATGATGGTACAAAGTGGATATCTAACTATTTTTCTTTCTTAATACAAATATAACCGTCTCAATTTGGTCCAATATTTTTATTAGAAGATTATACCATAGGCATCGACTGAACTACAATAAGATTCAGATACCTATTAGTTATTGTGTATAGTTTTACGAAACAAATATGAATAATAGTATATATGTGATTTATGACATTTTATTTTAAAAACTATGTTATCCTATTCGATATATTAAATTTTCATAAAACTTAGTTGAAACTATGTACTATAACAGAAAATTGTTATTTTCTTTTTTTGTCCAATTTACTCTTTGTTCCTCTACAAAATTTAATTGTAGACTTCATTTCTGCATTGTTTTAATAAAAATTTAATATAAATTGATAGAGAGAATTATAGAGAAATACTAAATATTTCTCAGTATTACCTCAGTATTATCAATTATAAATATCTGCCGATGGGATACATTTTCCTAAAAAGTAAATTATACGTGAATTATTACCCTTATTGAAGTATAATCGTTGGAATTATCAAGAGCAGGGCATGTGAAATTGATCGAGAATAAACCAGCGTCAATACTGTTATATGTCATCCACATATTTGTCATAATTTGGACCATATTATACAACTTCATAAATGTCATTAATCAGTATGGTAGCCTACGTTTCATAAATTGAGGCCCAAAGTTAAGCATCAAGTACAAATATGTGAATATTATAATTAATATGATATAAGGAGAACTGACGAGCGGTAGATCGACTGCTCGTGAATCTGAAAATCAAATTAGTATATAAAAATACATTTAGATACATGTTAATATTAAAAATTTACTCTATTAAACGAAGTAAAATAGAAACATTTTTCAAGAGAAAGCAATGAGAAGACAATGCATTTTCATCAGTATTTAAAATTTTTCAACGTATGTGAAATATAATTGACTCAATATTACAATAAAGCCGATTTGGCAAGTAAAGTATACTTTGCAAAATTATTCGTTAATCTATGTATTATTTTTCTGTAACACTAATATTTCACTGAAGTATGGTTTCTTAAGAATTGTAAATTCTTACTAAATCTCGAATTATTGCACTGTGATTTTTTATTTGGTCAGCTTTTGCTAAACAATACTTACCGATCTCTTTGTTCCAGTAATATGACATATGTTGTGAGAAATCCATAATAGACAATTGCACTGTATCGATCTTATGAATTGTTACTATAATTATATAACAAAATATGACCGTTTACTGTTAAATATTATTTGTTCTGTTATATCGTGACCGCACACGATGAGCTGATAATGCGCTAAACATCTAACAAGCGCAAGAATCTAACAAGCGTTTCTATTGTATTTAAATCGTGAGCTATCTTATACTTTGCCTTTGATTTGCCATTTATTTTTTACACAACGCGATCTCGATATTACAATCGATAAGATATATGTATCCTTAATAATTAAAAATTGTTATTACATAAACTTACGTTCTGTTAAGGATCGCGCGCGCACAATTAAATATGTTTGGTTCTTCTTAGTGTCAGTTAATGTAAATGACGTTGATGCGCGAGACATTATACACTAGGAATATTAATTACAATCGATAAGATATATTATGTATTCTTTTAATAATTAAAAATTGTTATTACATAAACTTACGCTCTGTTAAGGAACGCGCGCGCAATTAAATATGCTTGGTTCTTCTTATTGTCAGATAATGTAAATTAATGAGATGTGCTAAATACAATTCTATTTACTAAATTATTCTATCACATCATATTATTGAGAAACTTGTGTTTAAATTACAAAAAAGATTATTTAAAAATTTTACATATTAAAATTACGATATATATGACATGTCGAAGAACTTCTATTACAAACAAAATTAGGTATATTGTTAAGTATGCTGTTCAGTTTTTCAGTCCTTAAAATGAATTTATTGTATCTATTATAATTAAAAAATATTTGTTTATGTAAAAGTAATTAATGTAAAATTTGTGACATCAAATTTGCAACTTATGTTGGCCATTTTTAAGGAGGATATCTATTAAGATTCCAAGTAATTTTTAATTATGTTAAATTTTTATTATAGTATTTAAAATACTATGGAAACTTTGTCTGGTGCTTGAAAAAAATTATTTTTTGCTGAACAGTGTAGTAGAAGAGTGACTTGAAGAATTTATAATAGAAAGTCATTGTGATGTCAATAATATTGTCGAATATTCCGCTATAAGAAATATTTTTGCAATTATATTTTACAATTTTACTGTTTTTTATGTTTTATATATGTTTGTTTATAAAAATGTTGAAACATATAGAAATTTATTAATACATTTAGAATATATGACACAGCAAGCAGTTTAGGTACGCTTTGGCAATCTAACACGAATTCTTGTAATCCATAAAAGAACATTATGACAAATTGTATCTGGAAATAAATTAATATAGTTAATTTATATTGTTTAATTTTGCTATTGTCGACGGATATTTATGATTTATATAATGACAAAATCAATTAACCATATAACTACAGAAAAATTGTTTTTGAAATTATCAGAGTATTATTTATTAAATTATTAATCGGATATGTAAAACAAGTTGAAAAGGAAAAGAATTATGACACAGAAAAAATGAGGAGAAATGTTACGACCATTTACCATTTGTGCTGTAGTAATCCATTGTTTCATAGGTGCAACAGTCTGTTGAATGCTTGGTCCCCAAGCCGCTAGGAAGTAGTATGTATACATCATGACGTGTATGAAGCAGTTAATTGAAATCGAAAATATCATGGGAGTGATGGCGAAATATCTTACACCCATCCATGTCAACAATAAGGTAGACACGTGATGGTACAAATGTAAATAAGATACCTGATTATTTTTCTTTCTTAATACAAATATGATCGTCTCAACGTAGTCGAATATTTTTGACAGAAAGTAATACCATGCGCATTTAGTTAACTACAATGAAATTCAAAATTATTAATTTTTGCTGTCTTATTTTATGAAACATATACGAATAATAATATATGAGCGATTTATAGCATTATCAACTACTACATTGAGAGGTGTACACTTTTGATACGTTAAGCTTATCTAAAACTTAGATAAGAATGTACATTATTAACAGAAAATTTATTCTTTGTTCTTTTGGCAAAATTTAGTCAAAGACTGCATTTCTGTATTATTTTAATAAAAGTAATATAAATGAATGTGGAGAAGTACTAAATTGTTCTGACACTGAATATTACATTTATAAATAGATATTTACTGATGGAATGTTGTACATTTTCCCAATAAATGGTTTAAGTTATTAAGTATAAGCTATTACCCTCATTGGAATGTAATCATAGGAAAAATCAGGAACAGGACACACTACTGATTTAATTGAGAAAAACCCAGCATCAAAGTGGTCATATATCAACCACACATTTATCATAATTTGGACGATATTGTATAACTTCATGAACGTGTTTAATGAGTATGGTGGCCTGTTCTTCATAAATCGAGGTGCCCAGATAAGCACGAAGTACAAATATGCGAATATTATAAGTGGTACTTGATAGGAAGATTCGACTAGCGGTAGATCAACTACTCGTGGATCTGAAAATCAAATTAGTGTGTAGTAATACATTTTGTTAAACGAAACTGAAACTTTATTATTGTGGAAAGCAATCTATCATGAAAAAAGTTTGACATTTTGATCAGTATTTAATATTTTTTAACGTACATGAAATATAATTAAATCGACACTATATAAATTTTATAAGTTAATTAAATGGATTACTATTCGCAAAAGTATTCGTTATTTTTTGTTATCGTTTATTTACAATACTAATTTTCCAAGCAATGCTACGAAGTTTTTTCACAAGATCTCGGAAATGTAGATTTTTTTTAGGAATTCTAAATCAGGAATTTTATATTTAGTAAATCTTGAATTGTTGCATGATTATTAATTTTCCGAGCTTTTGCTAATTAATACTCACCGAGCCTTTCCGTCCAGTAATATGGTATGTCGTATAAAAGACCCATGATAGATAATTAGATTGTGTTTTGATCTTGTTGATCGCTTCTTTTGTTGTATAATAAAATATCACTATTTAACTAGTTCGTTTCCTTATGTCGCGGAGCAATTGCACTGTGTTGACCGATTGTGCGCAATCATCTAGAATGCACAGGCATCTAGCGTACATTGTCATTGTATTTATATTGTCATTGTATATATATCGTAACCTAACTTGTACTTTGCTCTTAATTTGAGTTATATGAGAGTTTTTCCTATAACGTGACCTCATGACGTCGATGCATTATATGCAACATGTAGCGCGCATGTTAATTGCAAACGATATAGATAATATGTTTTACTAGTATTAAAAATTGTTTTCGCGTTAACTTACGCACATTTAACCGCATTGTACTTTTATTTTATTTGTTAATTTAATCATTGAGAGTCTATTTATTTATTATACTTATTTATTTTAATAATTTTACAATTATACGAGTTTATACTGCTCGATAATATAAATAGTCAGTATAAGCTGATTTATTTAGATTATTTAAAGTAATCATGTTGCCTTTTTTTTTTAATTATTATACAATTCACTGTGAAAAAGTTCGTCATTTTCAATAATAGTTAACTTTAACTGTGTAACTGTATATACGAAGTTCAATTTCTCTCACACTTTGTTCGTACTTTGAGTATTAATTTTACGAATACACATACAGTATAAGTACTGAACTTATATATGTAATTACCATATTCCATTTATACACATGTTTCTAAGTTTATTTTATAACTTTTGAAATCAAATATTTATTACATAAATGTTATTACATGAAATAATATATTTGCTTCTTCGAGTAATAAATGTTTGAATTATAAAATATCCAAAAGTTCCAATAATTATATTAAAAAATATATTTAAACTGAATTATTTAATTAATATTATTAGTTTTCTTTTAACTTAATAAAATAATCTAAGTTTTCCTATTACTGGAGGCAAACTTCTTTTTGTCAATGCTATATTTGTTGCTATTTTGTTCAATCTCAACAACGTCAACAAATATTTTCTCTTTCAGTTATATTTTCAATCTGTTTCAGTTGTATTTTAGTCTTAGGAAAGAAGAGAAAGTTGGGCCAGATTGAGATGATAGGAAACTACCAGCCGTATTACTTTTTATCAAAACCTAGTGAACAAAGATCGGTTTGCGCATTGTCATAATGAAAACTAAAAACAGTTTTGTAAAAGTAATTTTTTAGTTATTGTTAAACTATTTGCGATTGACAACAAAATACGATTGAAATGACCGTTGAACATTATAAAACTGCAAATATGTTCACAAATTCGATATTATGAAAATATGTAATTTAATTAATATCGAATATTAGACTCAAATACAGTAGATTACTTTTTTAAAAGAACTAAGAGAATGCCTGAAATTATTGTATTTAATCAGACTGCTGATTACATCTATTTTACTTAAACCTCTCTTTTTTTGCAACTCTTTGCTTTAAAAAATTATAAAATGAGCCACAAATTTATTAATAGATTTTATCATTAAAAGAAGACCGTTTTCAGAATGATATCAAAAAGTTTACATAATTTGAACAGATTTAAAATAATTAGTAAAATTTGACATTTTTTAAATTTCGTAAAATTAGAATTGCTGATTTCCTATTTGTTTAAATTACAAATTGATTCACAATGGCAATAGTTTTTTAGGCACGTGCGTTTACTGTGTTTCGTTATATTCCTCCATATAATCACACCAAAGTTCACTAGTTGGTATACATTTCCATTTTATCAGCGACATATTTTATGCAAAACTAATGATAGAAACGCAGAAAATATACGTTTTTATTTTATTTATAATTGTAAGTACTTTTTCTAAGTACTTCCTCCGTCAAATCTATTATTTGTAATCAATGCTTGTTACATGAGTATGCTGCAAAATTTACTGACAATATTATGCAGCAATAATTAAATCTTATTAACAGTTGTAACAAATTTAATTTTTTGTTACAATACTATACAAATAAAATATTTAAAATAGTTTATACGCTTTTTTGAAGGTTATTAATTATATAATCAATTACTTCTATTTTTAGTATATTAAAAATATATACATATAATATATTAATAAAAGAGTAATATTTCCGCTAATAAATAGAAAAGCAGAAGCATCACAATCGTGATATTCGTATGTTATATATATATATATTTTTATGAAAATTTGAGTAACGTACAAAATTTTTAAAAGCTGCGTGTAACTTTCTATGATTTGAGACGTAATAAAAATGATAAATAGGTAATTTTTATCGCTCTCTCTTAAACAAAATCAGCGTATCATTGAAAAGTAAAGAATATATAACAGGAATTTAACACTGCATTCAATGAGATCTTATTGAAAGGAAAATCAATAGTATTTAAATTATTATAATATTCAACAGCAATGACTACGCACAGCAAGCTTAAAAGTAAATATACAAGGTACAATATGTGATTCTGATGATAAGTTTTATTCTATAGAATGAATGCTTAATCCCAAAATATAAAGTACTTTAAAAGTTACATTTTGCATATATGTATTATTATCATTGATTTTACAATAAAATTTGCCACTGGCTATAATGAATGACATATAAGACGAAAGAGTGAGGTACAAAAAATTTGCGTCGAAAATAAATGAAATTAATATAATTATTGATTCTTATTGACATCCTGTATTACTGGTTTATTCAACAAAATTTTTAATTTGATTTAAAAGAAAATACACACTGACGGCTACTTGTGAATTTATGAGAAGCTTAGTATTCTTTGAATAGTATTCTTTAACTTCTTAATATTCAATTTTAAAAATTGAAATAATTAAATGATATATACATAATGTATGTAATAAATAATAAAATACAATTAAATACTGTTTTATCAATACAAGTAATATTTGAGCATCAGTTATTAAATTTTCTTTTAATATCACAGTTTTATGTTTACGGGGGCAACATCCTGAATACAGAAATTGACTGTGGAAAAGAAATATGTGACGAGAAAATTATATAACACATTTCTTATTTTTAAGAAATCGTTTATTCTTTATTATTTGATTGAATAACATCCGTGAATTGACATTATTGAAAATGTAAATATATATTTACATATATGCATTTTTCGTTAGATTTATCGATTCTTTCGCAGCTAATATTACTGAGCTACTAAGCTATGTAATTCATAATTGCAAGCATGTATGAGAAATATAATATTGATAATGCAATCACACATTATCATAATTTAATATAAGTGATAAGTATAAAAAAATAAACTATTAGTAACATTGATATTATAATGATGTTGATAATGATATTGAAATTATGGACATTTGTGACCAATAGTAACGTAAAAAAAAATGATTCTGCGAAATCCATTGTATGTAAATGGACTCATAATGACGGAGGAATTCTTAATCAATGTAAACGCATTTGACATTTAAGCTAGTCATTATAATTTTATCTATCTATCGTTATCTATCATTTTATATGGCATTTTTGCCATGCGCTCTTCTATCTTGATATAAATACTACGTAAAAAAAAGGAACTATTCTATATATTTATTAATATAAAACTTGGTACAAATATTTACATATTAATTGTGAAATTTTTGTTTTTATTATTTTGTGAAGTTTTTATATCAAGTTAGCGAACTCGTGAGAGATAATTACATTACTTAACATTTATTGAAGATATCGATTAAATAAACTTATTAATATAAAACTTTGATTATTATAATAATTGCAGACACAATGTATATTTCATTGACAATTTATAATGAATCGAATTATTTAGCGAGTTATATGTATACTATTGAGTCACAAATTGAAATGATTGAGAGATCAGCAAACATATTAAAAATTATAATCAATTAAATTAGGTATGATCTTATCTTGTCTCGAATTCGCAATAATCATAATTATAATAACAGGCTCTGTGAATTACGTAATGCATAAACATTGTATAAATAATGTTATATTTATACGAATATCCCGATTATGCCTTATCCCGAGAACGTGTTCTAGCCTATCGTTCTATTAATTATTTTAATGAATATTGTCACAGCCATATTCTCGCCGTTAATTAATCTTGTTATATTAATGCTACTAATTGTTGAATGGATTTACATCTGTCTCTTCTCTTATAATATGAAAAGCACCATTCATGCACTTTTTATTAATTCATCATTTATTAAGTTATAACGCATTACGTATAACAATTCGTATAATGACTGCCCGGGTGTTTGTAGTAACGTTCGGGAGTACATACACTAGATGGTAACGCGATGTATGACGATAATATAAGCCTCGCGCACTGCAAACTCGAATAGCCATTATGTTGCTGCGTAACAGCATCACTCCGTGTGCTGGACCGGCCGGCCCTGGTCGCTGTGTCGCGGCGGTAATAGCTTCGTTTCGGTCGTGCGTGCACTCGCACCGTGTATGCACATGCACTCCGAAATCCAATGTCGCTTTTCGCGTCTAAGTGACAAATAAACGCGCAAAATAATCCGAGATTCTCTGGTGTGAATTCGTTGATACTAAACTCGCCATGCCCGCATTCCTTTCCGCGTGTAGGACTCGCGATGTATCCTCTTAGCGCGCGAGAGTGCTGTATGCCTCTCGTACATCTTTAATGATACAAGCGCCGTTGAAAGTCGCAGAGAGTCACGCTAATTATGCCAACAATAAATAGTACATGGCGAAATGCTATCTCCCTCTCCTCCCCCTTCCCTCTCTCTTTCTTTTTCTCTGACCTGACAATGTCGTTATACGCGGGCTTTGTAATAATCCTCTTGGCGGAAGCTCAGAGTTTATACTCGGTATGCGTATGCGCTTTGCCAATGCTTCCAACCCGCGTGCATTTTGCTACTTTATGCGCATATAAGTGGGAGATAATAAACGATGAGTCGAGTCTACCGTTATTCTGTATCGCAATTCTGCCATCTATATTATTCACCATTTGCCATTCCCGTTGCCTTCTTTTGTGTCGCTACTGCCATTTTTCTCCGACAAAAATAGACAGCAGCATATTTTTCAAACTATCGCTGAAAGAAATATTTGAAGCAGCTGAAAAAATTAATGAAATCAGAATCATGTAATAACAAACAACTAATCGTATTGCTGCTATATTTTAACGATATTCAATCTCCATGTCAAAATTGAAGATTGTTTTTGCTCGAGATATTGAATAAGGCAAATAAAGAAAAAATGAAATTTTTGAGATTAGAAAATTTTTTTAAAGTATATATAATATCTTTAAAGATATGTCCTTAAGCTATTCGTTTTTAGCAACTTTGTAATTTATATAGTTTTTAAAGTTTTTTAATAAATGCTCTATATTAGAAAAAAGTAAATTAATTTTACGAAACTAAATTTATAGATAATAAAAAGAAAAATTTATTTATTTAGAAATTAAAAGTTAACTTTACAAAAATCAAAACATTGTAAATAAAACGAATATAACTTGTTGTAAATAGAATTTTTTATGAGAATAAAACAACATATGTGTAAAAATACGTTTCTTTAATGTGTAATTAGTTAATGTGTAATGTGTAATAATGAGTAATTTATAAATTATAATTTATTATCTATTTTATTGTATGTTATACTTATATATTATTGTATACTATATTATTTTTTATTTTTTATCAATTTATCTTTTAACTGCCGACATTTAATAAAACGTCAAATTTAACCGAGAAAAGTAACTAAAAGTTCTCTTGCCATACATACTTTTAAGATAAGTACCAAGACGATAACGAAAACTTTGCTACTAAGGAACAACTCAAACTGCGACCGGAAAAGTTGCTACGATGTTGTTGGAAGGATGTATTTAGCATGGCTAATCGAGTTCTTCCGTAATCGATCGCGAAATGAGTAGTTCAGAACCTTACCAAAGCAAAATGGCAGATTCGTCTGCCTTCTATCTTTCGTTCATCATCTTCAAAAGCGTTTTATTTTATAAATGCTATATTTTTATATTAAAAAACACTGATTTTATTATTATCCATTAAAATAAGCCTAAAATATAATTAACATAATTAATTAAACTTTGTTTCAGCAGTCACATAATAATATAAAAAGATTCTTTTATCATCGCACGTATTTCTGATGTACTTTCTGGATTCGGAGAAATACTCTTACCACTAAACCATTCAGACTCCGGCAATTACTCGAGAAGTGAAAGACTCAAGTTCGATTTCCGATTCAATTGCTCGTGTCTTGAAATTTTTCTCGTTCACGCGTTTATCAAGCTCCCTTTTTGAAGGGTTTACTCGAGAATAATTAAAAGAAATCTTAAATTAGAGATCGATATTTCTTTACCAGTTTGTTTGTTTTATTGTCTTGACCCCTAAATCTTTCCAGTCGCGACGCGAGCACTGCTCTCGAATGTAATTTACACCACCGGGGAGTCGGTCGGGCGTCGTCGTCGTGTATCGACGGCAGGGCGGGTTCCGAGGGCTGTCGCCGACAAGCCCGTTTACGTCCTCGAGATTGCACGAGTCGGATTTTCCCCTCGCACGGTGTTTTTCGCCCGTGCACATGGACGTGCTGCTTTTTTAAGGCGACCCGACCTTCTTTTTTTTATCCTTTTTGCGAATCGCCAGGTAGAAAAAGAGGTCGTCCGGTAGATTGAGCTTGCCCACGCTTCAACGTGAACATCCATATTCTTCGCTTGGCGTCGTTTGTATGTACGTGAATCGCATGCATGGGGTATCGGACAATAGTGTTCGGTGCAAACGACTTCCAAAGATTGAAATAAGTTTTATCGGAGGTTTAATTGAACATCGTGTCTCTCTCGTAAACAGGAGTTTCGCCATTAAATACTACGACAACTGTCTTTCGAGGATCTGATAAAAGGCTACGCGCTTAAAGTTACCTAATTGAAAATCGAGAGAAATTGAATTTCTTTTTTGGCCTCTTAGTCTCTCAAGTACCTAAACGAACAAAACTATTGTCATCCCGTTCTTACCTATCTTTTATCTATCTCACATTTGTGACGATATTTTTGGAATTAATCAGAACGATCGAACGGCCGATCGTGATTCGCGATGCGCTCTATTTATGGGACACCCGGATGGCCGGGCAATTTCGTCGATACGTCGTCGCCGCCGCAATGAAGTTTCCTTTGCAAGATATAACTACCGACGCAACATTAACGGGACGGTTTTCCCGTGACGGAAGCGAGGCGGCGCAGTGCGGCGCGGCATGACAGAATGGCAGAAGCACGGAAGAAAAGGCGGAATTCCGGTGCGAGCCGGAATCCGGCGATAATTTGTCGCGGGATTACCATCGTCGTCCGACGGCGCGTGAAATAATAGTATGCTCATAGTTTAATATGAAATAAATCCAGGTACACACATACCACGTACTCACACATTCATACCCACACCCTCTTTCTCTTTCTTTCGACGACGTATCGGAGAGGAGAAAGAGAGATAATACCAGTCTGGCGCAAAATCCACGGCATGATTCACATAATATTACGTTTTAATACGTTTTAATATGTTGTTATTAAGCGGGTAATATAAATAACGTAATTCGCGACCGTAGCCGGAAATGCTACATCGATGCTGTTACTTACTTTTTCTTCTCGAAGAGAGAATGACTGAATAGGGTTAAAGAATGGATGTAATAAACAATAAAAATAAAATTCTCTAAATTTATTATAAGAAATATTAAGTTTAACTTTATACAATTATATTTTGAATAATTATTGCATATATATATATATATATATATATATATATATATATATATGTGTGTGTGTGTGTGTGTGTGTGTGTATATAATGATAAATTTGATTAACGAGCTCGTACAATTGATAAGCTATCTTATTATCAGCATATCAATTATTTGAAATGCTTCGTGCAGATATAAAGCTATAAAAGTATGCTTTACTTTTTTTTCATGGAGTAATTATTAATTATTCAGTTAGCTCATAACTCTTTGATATCTAATTAATAAAACACGCGCAATCTCGAGAGAGGGTTCCTTCGAGATTAGAGCCTAAATTACGACTCAGGGTCGAGAGAAGAAGTCTTGGTAAAGCCATCAAAAGTGGGAAAAGAGCCCGTAGGTTCGGTTCTCGGCAAAAGGAGGAGCGAAACTGCATCTCGGGCGAGCCGGGAGAACGACCGAAACAGTGGCCTCGAATCCTCCGCGCGAAGGGGGATGAGAGCAGGGTTGTGGCGTTTGCGCCGGCGGTCGTTGAGGAAAGGGTACGTTGAGGAAAGGGGGTGACTGGCCCAAGTGGTAGGGATGGATGTGTCGGTGGTGGTGTACAACAGGGTGGGGGTGGATAGGGAAAGGCGTGGAATTGGTAGAGACAGTCAGTGGCTCGCCGCGCGCCACAACGACGGCCGGACATCGGCGTTGACTCTTTCCACTTGCCGAGTGTGTCGTCCGAAAGATCGAGCCTTTCCACTTGTTTCGCCGCCGCGTGCATAGAGACCGTTTTCGCCATTGCGAAAGTAAAAATTCGCCAGTCTGCATTATTCTTCTGTTTTACGCGTTTCGAAGTGTCCTTTTTTTTAAATGTGCTTCGTGGTATACAGTTTTTCAATTGCATTACGTGGGACAAGAATCTCTGAGCGACGACGATACGTGAACGATTATCCGATTGTGTGATATGAATAAAGACGATATTGTGTGATATGAATAAAGCTCGATCGAGCATAAATATCTTATCGAGGACTTCTCTTGGTGTTGCATCCCGTGATCAGTGAGGATGATTCATCTCGTGTGTGCTGATTTTTGTGCTGATACGATCTTGACGGGCGTACATATACTTGAAACAGTTGGTACTTTTTTGCGTGAATTTGCGTCGCTTCTAAAGCTGAAATTTATTTTTTCCAAAATTAACGTATGAAATTATTAAGATAATATGATGAAAATAATATCCTTGAAAGCAAGTAGGATTCTACATAACGTCGAAAAATAAATCGATTAATATTTTACTACTCAAACAAATAATTTATAGTTTGTTTGAGTCGTAATGAAACCTTGCACGCAAAAAAATATCTCATCTTGTTCGCGAGTGCATTTGCATGTGCGGGAAATTTTTTCGAGGAAATTTTTCCTCACGATTTTGTCTTCGATCATATAAATCCGCATTCTCGCTGAGCGATTCTTTGAATTTCGAGACTCGATAATATTCAGCGGGCCAAATTAACTGTAGTGCTGACAGTGCGAAAATAAGGGAGTGTCCGAAAGGAATTTTTATTCGTACGCCCCGCGCCTGGATAACTAGCGCAGGGGTACTGATTTTCTCGTCGATAATTGGCGCACGTGACACGTATTGTGACACGAGAAAACGCCAAAAGAAAGGTAACGTAAAGCGCGTGGAAGCGAAGCGCGTGAGAGGAGAATTTTTCCTTCATTGCGACGGTTTATTCGGCACGGTTTTTGCATTTGTGAAACGCTGAGTCACTGAAGCTGCTGGCAATTGCTCTGAAATGAGAAATAAGATATCGCACGACGTATAAATTGAAACACGAAACGCCGTAATTGTCCAAGTACAAAATCGCAAACAATTATCATGCTTTTCAAATAAAAAAAAATTTATTTTGTAAATGTTGTATGATGTAATTGCTGTAAGGACAATTATTTATCATGCGTCTTGGCATTTTTCTATAAAAAAAAAAAGAGAGAAAAGAGAGCAAGAAACTTTTCTCAAGAATTAAAAGTTTTTCTATAAATATTTTCTTAGTAAATATTAAGTTAAAATATAATAGTGAAAAAAGTATAAAATATATAAATAAAAAATGTAGAGCGGATGGATGTATGAATGACAAAATTAAAATAACATCTCATAATTTCGCTTGATAATTGCTATTCAGCAATCCAAAGCGATTGATAAATTAATATTTATTTCTCATTGTGCGCACAATCAAAATCTCGAATTCAATTTGTATAAACGATTTAGCGTTATGCATAAAAATAGTAATTTAATATATATATATATATATATATATATATATATATATATATATATATATATATATAATCATAATAATAGGTATAATGATTCCGCAGAGAATTTCCAAGATATGCAAAACTTAATAAAAAGCGCAATTACATTTCGTATAACTGTTCGATTTTTTTAGTCGGATCATGCAGATTTTACGTCGCAATTTCATTTCGATTTAGTACGATTGAGTCAACTATTGCCGTAAAAACGATTTTCTTAAATAAAATATATATTCTTCCCACAGTTGCATTAAATTCGATCGATTTATTTTAACCGATTTAATAATCAGACTAGAAAGGAAACTCGCAAACTTATACAAACGCGTACAATAATTATGCGATTTCGCGCACGGAGTCAGTAATACGTGATCGTCGCGAATCATTATTCCTACATTGCTCTTTGCGCGCCGTCGTTTTATTTACGGCGTCGTGCATACCCAGAAGAAAAGGAGAAGGAAGAAGAAGAAGAAGTTGTTACTTCCGAACGTAAAACTGTTGCACCACGAGCGTAATGGAACTGCGACTGCGCCGCGTGGACCATGTCGCCTCTCTCTCTCCGGGAACAAGTCAGGTTCGCGTCGAAAGTTAAGCGAATTCCCGGAACATCGTAACGAGAAAACAGACGGAGCGTGAGCAAGAAACCGTCGCCCTTTGTTTTCGCGGTTCGTACGAAATGTCGCGCCATTGTTCCGGCGGTGGAAAAGCCGTCGGCGGAGCTCGAAGTATTTTCATGGGACAACATCGAAAGCACGCTCCATAAAAGACGACGCCCGGGCTCTCCTCTCGTTGGAATATTTATTCTCTTGCTGCAAGTGTAAATCTCTCTCTTTCTTTCTTTCCCCTTCGTAAACGGCGGACCAGCCGGTAAAGTTTTTCGACAATTTACGAGATACAAATTGGAGAAACGAGAAGAACAGTGGTTTTACATCTTTATCCAATTAGTGCTGCAGGAGGTTAATTGTTTTAGTACTATGAATAATTACAGATGCAGCAATTTTGTCGCGGCAATTGCCACGTTGCGTTTCTAGCTGCATTACGGCTCTCTCACGTAATACATCAGCGCTGTTTTAGGGAAGCATTGCTTGGATGTAAAACGTAGAAAATGTTGTTGCGTTTCGACGGGAAATTTCTGGCGTATCAGGTAATAACACCCGGCAGCAAATGTCCGTAGCGAGCAAACCGAGGTAAAGACAAACGAAGCTTTTCCGCGTTCAATAAAACTAAAGTAACGCGGCGATAAACGTCCAATAATCCCCCCTTTTCTCAGTCGTAATAAAGCGGGCCGTTCGGGGAAAGCGTTGGCATTTATGAAAAACGCCATCGTCGGTACTCTTTTGGCGCAAAAAGAACGGAATGGAGCGAGGGACCGCGAAAAGAGTGGGGGGGGGGGGGAAAAAGGAGAGGACGATTTCTCTTACTTGCCGTCATTTTCTCTGCCTGACATTATCCGGGAGTCTCGTCACGCGTGCGTTCGAAAGAACAAAACGTGTTCGATGGACACAATTGGTCGGTGTAACGATTTTTATGGCCAACTCTCGGAAGAACGATCAGCGAAATAAATTGCTGGCATACGCGATAAAAAAAAGCGTCTAGCATAGGTGGCGGGGAAATGGGAATAGAAAAAAAGGGACGACGGAGCAATGGGATAGCAGAAGGCCAGCGGGGCCGACGGCGGAGGGGCGCAGGGGACGGAAAGATATCGCAGTTTGGGGCGAGTTTGGTAAAGTTGACGGGCGATATTACGGAGCGGGCGTGAAAAACGAGCGGGACATAAAAAAAATATCATCCCTGGTCCCTTTGTCCGCCCCCACGATCGAGGTCGGCCGGTCGGCCACTTGATAAAAGCGAGGAGAAAAAAAAAGGAGAGACGCCCGAGCCTGTTCCCTTGCTGTTCGCCGCTCTAATTACAGTGGCGGACATGGGCCGATGCGACAGCGAGGCGATCGAAGTTACGACGTGACGGCAACAATAGTGGCTTAACAATGAGCCGAGAGATTTGTGAAAATTGAATCGCGCGAAATCTATCGTCGAAATTTGGTGAAACGTTGTTTGGAGTACGACTTAATGTGCTGAACGTTGCTTACCGATATAATATTCATGCTGTTGTATCGACATACGTTTATCCCTCTACGTGCCCCGCTCGTCGAACGGTGCACGACGGAAGAATTTTCAGCGCCGCGATATGCACCGTACATACGTATGTATGTATAATTAAACTAATTGCGCGGCGCCAGCAGCGCTTTGCTTCATTATAGCGTCGGATGATTCTGACCGACCATATATTCGCGTTCAATCGAATATTGCTTTTATGACATTTGTTGTGCTAATTTGTCGCGTTTCTCGTATTACCAGTTTATTCTCCGACCTATATACTTGCGGATAAACGCGTATACAATTTTATACCGATGCGTGAAAAAGCAAACGTTAAATATCCAACAGTCCGATCAATACTCCGTCAATATTGCGAACCAAATATTTGGACTAAATGTAGCTGTAATATGAATTTTGCATTTCGATGACACTATAGATTATAAAAAAAAGTATTCGCAAAACATTTTTAGCGATTATAACAGTCAGAATATGGAATACAAATAATAAACATTGAATAGTGTTTCTTTTGTTTGTCAGATCTATGTCAAATGGAATATTATTTCGAATCGATCACTTTCATAATGATTCAGTTAATATTAATCTGTCATATAGGAAAGCGATGATTATTTGTATAAATTTAGCCACATAGTCGATATGCACGAAGGAGATAGTAACGGGAATATTCATTCAATTCTATCCAATCATCAAGTTGGATTAGAGGCATTAGCGGAAAATGTCGTCCGTCTAACAAGCTGCGATTAGACCTCCTTTCGCATCCTATCACGGCGACATCCTTCGAATTGGGTCTCGTTATCTACGCTTCAATATCTTGCGGTTGCTGATACAAATACACACGTATTTGTGCGGCTGCGCGGCGTGAAACTAATTCCATGTTCGTGGGTTTGTCACAAACGCGCCCGTTCGTAGGAACTGATATTCGGCGGATATGCAAATCGCCAGATTCTTGTTTGAAAATCGGCAAATAGCGCGAGTTTGAGCAGCGCTTTGTGCCTGAATATTCTCGTCGATGTTTGCATATACGAGCACGAAACATATATATATCTCTCTCTGTCCCTCTCTTTTTCCCTTCTTTTTTTTCTCATTTTTCTCACTCTTTGTCAACAGAAGAGCATTGTTAAGTAATTCGAATGCAACCGCTTGTGAAATGTAATGAATTACAAAAAAGCTCGTACCTCGTTCGTTTTGTTATACGCCAAACATTTCTTTCTCTCTCGCTCTTTTTGGATTTTTCTCTCTTTAATGCGGCCTGGTTTCGAAAAAGCGAGAAAAAAATACGCATGTAACTAAGAAATCTACATCTCTCCTATGTTCCCCGTACGCGATTCAAAAGAACTGGGAGATTTATGTATGTAAGCTCCAGGATTTCTGGCCTTTGCGTTAATGATATATTGTGAGGCAAATCTAAAGTTTCTCAAGCTTTTGAAGAGCTTTTCCTTATCCGGTCGTTCACTCGGTTTTTTCCGTATTACGCGTTGCACACATAACAATAATTTCCCGCAATGAAAGACGAGATCCGTCAGAGCTGAGAATATACCGGAGATTGAACCGCGCCCGAATGAAGCTCGTTCTCGCGCGAGTTTATTCAACAAACAACCAATCAGGATGCCTCCCTCTCCTGCAAACGATTTAAAAAGTTAATCCGTCAAAAGCAATTCCGTTTCTCTGTTCCTGTCACAACGTGCTATCGTCTGCTGCTCTTCGTAAACTTCCAATCGATTCCGCACCGCGCCGGAGTAAGCTAAATAT
The DNA here is from genome assembly GCA_928718305.1 of Tetramorium bicarinatum. NCBI lineage: Eukaryota > Metazoa > Arthropoda > Insecta > Hymenoptera > Formicidae > Tetramorium > Tetramorium bicarinatum. Next base: position 16,689,036 of record OV788324.1, read on the forward strand.
TTATCAACGTGGCGAACGTTAAAATGCGTTATTTAAATGCGGCGTGCTGCCTAAACGGATTGACTGCGCGCGGCATCGACGTGTACGCGTGTTCTAGCGCGTACACGAGCGTGTCGCGCAGGCGGAAACGTTTCATGTCCGCGAAGTGTCCAGTGCCGCGTCACGTTGAATTCGTCGTAAATTGAAAAACAGGATCAATCTGGCTATCGAGTGAGAAAAACAAAACTGTTAAAAACTACTACCAGTTGAAAATTGTTGGACCTATCAGAAAGGATAGAGATACCATTTATATAGCCGCTTGTATACATATACGGGAATTCAGCCTGAGCCGCCTCTAATGGAAAGGCTAGGCTCCCTTATATAATAAGCTGATATGATAAGCCTTATATGATAAGACTTTGTCGCTGAAGATATCCGCAGACCTCTGAACGAGAGAGGCCAAGAGCGCGGGAGGAAAAGCGCGGGGATAAATTTGTAAAGTTAATCCGACAAATTTCACGAGCAACGAGACCGGGATTTGCAAATTTGAACCGCTCGAGTTTCACGAGGATCGTAATTATTCCTGCTGGAGCGTCAAGACTGATTACAATGGCCCCGTGGTGGCTCTAATTCAACTGGATCTCCTTGAAGAGAATGCCGTCCCGGATACGACAGCCGCCTGGCCGCCGCTAATTTCGTAACATCTCCGTTAAGTTATTCCGTTTCGCGTTGCTGTGTGTTTCCGTTACTTTCGCGGCCGTTCGGAGAAAGAAAAATAACGTCGCGATAAAATAAAGGTCGAAAAACAAAAGTCCAACTTTCTTGCGCGACGCGCGCGTTTGCGCATCCCCGACATCGTTGACTCCGGGATGCGGAATTATTTAAATCGAATTCGGGCGACATTTCTCAAGCGGAGCGATCCTTTCCTCGTTGTAAATTTCTGGCGAATAATATATGTGTGCCGTGCCAACGGAATATTCAACGTTACGGAAGTGAGGAAGATCGGAACTTTCGTCATATCCTCCCGAGCTGCACCTTAGGAGCCGGGCGAGATGTGGGCCGGAAAAATCCTGGGGAACGTGGGGAAGAAAGGGGGAGTCGCGGAACGCCGGGGGCCGAGTCAGTGGGACCAGGGGAATAACGAGAAGCGAGGAAACATGGAATGGAGATGAAAGAGCCGAATGAAGAAGAGTGTCTCGTGCACTCTAGAGACGACCGAGGAAGAAAGATATCTCCGGCATGCTCGAGCGGTGACGGCTAACCCGGGACTTTTAAATTCCACGAGCTCCCGCAGAATTGCTTGCGCCGAATGCTGGAAGGATACGCGAATACTCGTACGTCATTTTTGGCTTCCGCAGGAAAGTCGGTTTAATTAAATGTTTGCGGTCCAGCATGGGACGTCGCCGCGAGAATTACCGCGCATGGGTGCCCTCGTTGCGCCAACGACGGATGAATATGCGACGGGAATTTTCCCAGTGATATTTGGGAACGCGCAGATCCAAGGATACACAGGACGGTCCCAAAAGTCATTTGCTTCAGCGGTAAACCTCGCGGCATATTTAAAGATGAATTAAACGCGTATAAGAATTAAGCAGAATCTGCTCGCTGTAATCGTAATACTGTCGTACGGAGAGTAATATATCTGTATCATAATAACATAATTAGATAGATAGATTTCGCTGATTACATAGACGATTTTGTATCGATATTTTTAAATAATGGCAATCAATGTCATCCCGAATCCTTTGGGAAATTCGGAAATGGATGAATTCCCTCCGGTCTCCGCGCGCATTCTCTACGTCAAGTCATAAAGCAACGTCCGTTCTGTGTATTTGTTTCTCTATATGAGCTATTGCAAGACCTTTCGACGGATTGCTCGATGAATCGTGGAAGGATATTTGGGCGGAACCGGAGTTCACCCGACGGCAATCACGATTCTTTTTTTTCTTTTTTTTTTCTTTTTGTCATTTCTTTTGCCTTCGCGCTTTCATGGCTCGGACAAGGTCGGTGTCCCTTCCGCTCGAGCGACAGGCGATGACCCCGCTGACGACGTTCCTAGAAATGTATGGTAACCGCATACGTCGTACGAGCTCTGGTTACTATCTCGGAAGCAAGAATTCGCCGGCAGATTTGTTTGCGGGTCTAATTTGTGATTTAGATCGCGGAAGATATTTATGACCTGCGGCCCGTCGATATTTCTCGGGACACCTCGTTCTCGTATTTGCATGTCGGGATGAATAAATAGCGAGGGTAGATTCTCGCGAATAGAAGCGCCAGAAATAACTGGCCGTTCTCCTCCATCTCCGTGAATTCTGGAGGCGCGAGGATAAATATAAATACGTGAGGAGCGATGGAGGAAATTAAATTTACGGAGCGTAAGAAATTGTATGCTTGGCATTCGCCAAGTTTAACAAAAAGACAAAAATGAAAGAAATTAAATCCAGATGCAGCCAGACATTCAGAGGTGTTCGAACATATTCAGATTTATTAATGTTACACAACCTTTCTGTAAGATCTTTATTTTTGCATGTCTCTAAATTAGCAAGCGCTTTTTAGCATGTTTTATTAACTTTAAATCCATCAATTTGAAATAAACGATTCGATGGAGATTGAATAGCAGTGCGTCACTGTCGAGCGAAAATATGGAGACGCCATGAGCCCGATGAAGTTTCCAACGTAAGGCGAACTTACACCTTTATACATTCCTTTTTAAACAAACTTCTTCCTCTTTAATGTTACAAGCCCCTGCTGCCTTGAGTTTTGAAAGTTCATTCCTCCGCCCGTCTTGTTTCATGTCATGGCTACCAAGATTGCGACCGAGAAGGAGACGAGCTGTAAAGCCAAGTGGAAGTTTAATAACATTTCTATAAAACATGCTTTACTTGAGAAAGTTTGTAATAATATTTACCGCGCGCGTTGCAGTTTAATTTATGTCGCGTGCATCGTTTGAATTCTTTCGACGTTTCGATACGTCACTCTTTAAAAACTCCAATCTCATTTTTTTTTAATCGATCGCGATGATCGAGACACAAAGTTAACATCATTTCATTACAGCAATCGTTTTATTATATGAACCTTGACATTTTAATTACAGCTTGCTAAATTCCTAGTATTTTTTATTTGACTTTTGGTTCACGATACCAACATACCTGTGTACGGCGATGAAATCGATAGGCGCACAGATTCAATTGCGATCGGAGGAACGTTTGCGTTTTCCTTTTCTCTCTCTTTTTTTTCAACGGTTAACCGCACGAGCCGACGAGAGTTTTATCGTCGCACGTTATTCCGACTGAAATGCCGCGCCGTGTTGGATACACCTCGGGTTTTATTGAACGAAATCCATATCGGCGAGTAACGAAACCGACGTGACACGTCCCCCGGGGTCCGCCGTCGGGCGCCGGGGCCCCGCGTGCCTGCCTAATGGCCAAGCAGCGCCAGTTTCCGATGTGTTTCGGCGACAGGTATCAGCCGCGGGGCAGTGTCGGATCGGGGCGCGGTGTCGGATCGTGTTCGACAACGAGCAGTGATCCGGGTCTAATCTCTCTCCGGTCCGATACGTGGAACGGGGCGACTGCAAGTTTGCGAATTGTTTCGCGTTATCGCCCACAAGCTGGGACAGTTGTATGCGTAGCGAACATATAGCACGTATAGCCCGAATCCGATCGTGTTTTCACCACGCAGAAAATTCGATGCAGCGAAAGCTTTCGTGGGCGATCAGCCTGTTTTGCATCACGCGCCGGATAATAACGTCGACGCTTCGGAATCACGCCCCGGAATGTAACGTCGTTAATCGGGGGGCGTTTAATCGAGTCTCCTCGTGTTTACGGAGCGTTGCAATATTTAATATGGATCGCGCCGACGAAACTGGGACGACACAAGAACCACCCTCGCTATGTGGCACCACTTTTATTATTTTTTCTCTCTTTTTTTTTTTTCACTGCTATGGATACGTGAGCCGCCGGTGTACCCGGTGCTTTATGATGTCGTTAAAAGCGTCGCCTCTATCTGCCGCGAGCGCGTACGGCGGTCTGGAAATATCGCAGTTCGCATACTAGTCTCAAATTTACGTACCGAAGACAACGATACGCGTTCGATGATTTTTCTCGTTCATTCGCTCGGATAACATGTTTTTGCGTGTCTTCTATCGCGATACTTCATCTTGATTGGATACCGCGCGTGTGCTAGATGCATAAAGTTAAAAAAAAAAAGGAAAGAAAAACCAATAACAACTCGAAAGCAGAAGTTATGCGTTGACGTAAGCACGTATCGCTCGCTTGTTTGTCCACGGCCGTAAATTTATTTGGAAAACTGTCGCAACATATCGCGATATTCTTTACAAGGAAAATGCATTAGGTCCGCGGAACCATGTTTCGAAGATAAATGGACTTTCAGGTTCGAATGTTTTTGAGAATTTGCGTGAACCAAACTCGACGCGACGCAGCGTCCCCGTGGATCCGGGAATCAACTGTGAAATACGAGAGCTAAGACTTAATCGATAATCGACGATGAACACGTGATGAATCGTGACAAATAAATTGATTAGGCGCCTGCATGTAACACCGATCGTAAGTTAACATTTAGCCCACTACGGACACCGAGGGGGTTGCACTTATGGGATTTAGATGGGACAACCGCGACGATGTCGCCGCCTCATTGTAATTCGAGCCCCACGTTGGAAGTTACCCCGTGTCGAATATCCAATGAGACTTAAGCGTCTTAACTTTTCGAAGACCAAGAGCTCCTTAGCGTCGACGTAGATTACCTCGCTACATATTCATACGCTCTTTCACAATAATTAATTAATGCACGATTTTCTTTTTCACGTTCACGCGCGATATTGGGCAGTAATGCCGGTTTATAAAAGAAAACAGATTTCACGAAGAAGCGGATGAACGTTGCTATTAGCGCATTTATGAATAATTCAATTCAATCCGCTTTTAGTCGCATCTATTATTAAAGACACTTGCAGAAGTTTTTACATCCTAAAAGTTTCAGCAGAAATTTGTAATATAATTTGTTAATTTGTTAAAATTCTTATTATATATAATTAATTAATAGAAATTGTTTTCAAGAGCAGAAGAAGCTATATCGAACGACACGAAAGCTTGTATCAGAAATTACGTACATGTGCTTTTTCTGCAACGTCAGAGAGCGTGTGCACTTCTTATTTTCTAAATACTAAACCAGGGAAAAAGTCGCGCGTATTCTGCGCACGCGGCAAAAATATTGTTAGCGAATACACATGTTTTTCTTCCTTCGAATTCAAAATTTAACAATGGAATCTCGTGGCTCCTAGAATAAACAACGTAGTTTGTTCGCCGTCAATCACGCGATGCTTGTTGAGCCACGTACAATTTTCGAAAAACCCTCGGCAAAATCTCACGGAGGATCGACCTTTCTTTGTTCGCGCTTGCTCTGTCCATCATCATCACGCATCCGCCACATCGTTCAAATCGTTAATTGCCCCTGTATTTACATCCTAATTGGAAACCACCAGTCGTCGGCGGAAATTCTATTGGGCGTGCTGCGCGGCTCCCGAAACGGACGCTCGCGTGCGCGTTATCCGCATTGACGTCATATGACAATAGATCAATATCCGACTCACGTGAAAACAAACATTGTCTTTGCATTCCGCGCATATCACTATGCAAAATCTAATATCTCTTCCACAAGAATCTCGCTGTTCGCGTCGTATCGCCGGTCGACACTCGCGATAAACCTTGCTTAACAAGTTTCATATCCAAGTGATTTTGATAATGATAGTGTATCGAGAATGGAGCTTTGTTATATTCTAATTGAGGACAACTCTTGTCTCGGCGAGAATAATAATTCTTCTCCCTTCATTTACGTGCTTTTCAAACCCAAATTATAGCTATGTGGATCGCAATTGTTTCTTGCTTTCCAGCTATTTTTGAATGTAGCGTTTTTCTATAACTCAATTTCGCGCACGTGCCCCCCGCACGACGACTATCAAATGATATTCCACCCAGAAAATCTTCTTTCTACCCGGGGAAACTCCGGGCCGCGTTTTACCGTCGTCATGGATGACGTATGCCGTCTGGCGCGTCGAGAAGGGTCGTTCAGGATACTAAGATAGAGGCGATGCTTCGAGGCCTCTGAGCGAAGAAATATCGTTGAAAGAGTCGGGAAGCCAATTTCGTCTTGCGCATACTCGTCTCCGAAAAGGATCACGTTTAGACCCAGGTTAGCAGAGAAGTCGAAACGTAAATCATATCAGCCTTTTCCTACCCCGTTCTCTCTCTCTCTTCTGTCTCTCTCATTCTCACTGCGGGTGCTGGAGAAACGGAGAGGAACGATAATGGCGGTGTAATGTACTTTGAAGTTTGCAGGCTAAAGTGACCGCGGTTATCTTGCCGGCGCGACACTATTATATTTTGCCATTACCCTTCCGCGCCTCTCCCTCCCCACAGGAGCAGGAGCTCTCCCGTGCCGCGGTCTACCACCCCTCGCGAAAGTCAACTAACTGCATTAATGTCCAGTATCAAAATTCGGAGCGGGTCAAAATTCGTTGTTCGACCACATCAACGTAAAGTGTAATGAAACTTGACGTAATGGTTGGCAGTTGAAATTTCCGCGAAACTGAAAACTCCGCGAGAAAGCCGAGACGCGATTTTTTTGAATTTTCAACGCACACAGCGATGAATTCTCTTTTATTGCCGTCCCGGCACTTTCGACGCAGCCGGGCACGAATGAAATTCCCTTCTGATTAATGCGGGAAAGCGACCGGCTCGGGATTTAAATTCGGTTATTACAGGGCCGGTAGCGCCACGCGCCACCGGGCGTTGTCGTCTAGTTACGGAGACTCATATTCTGCCTCCCCCTTCCACGGGACAACGTTCTTACCGTAATGAAATCCGCGGCTATTCCGCCGTCGCATTCCGTCATTCTTAATGCTCCTTTTCTCGTCGTACATCTACCCCGCGTAGTATACCACGGCCGTATTTCGTCGTTCTCAAGTTCGTTTACCACAATGCGTATTTCTTCGCTCAGGGGTGGCCGACACGTACGGTCAGACGCGCCACCGTCTGGAATTCAGTAGCGAGCCCGGAAAGTTTCCCGGAAAAATGGATATTGTGCGAGAGAAGCCGTAGAAATTCGACGAGGAAATGTAGCGCGGCCGCGAAGTTTGTCCGCGCGCTCGGCGCTTATCGAGCGACTTTACCGTGACTTTATTTGTTTCTTTATTTGCGACTTTATTCGCAAGTAAATACATAAATGTATATTGGCCGGGACCGAAGTTCGCAAATCGTCTACAACGAAAACAACCCGGCGCGATTTCGTAAATAGACACGCTATATGGAGTGTAGGGTATGGACGTGGATCGATAATAAAATCAAATATAGAAAATTATATTTGCTACACATGAACGTTCTGCTTGTCTCCTCAAGAACCGTTATACAATCTGTGTGTTTCAGCGTGTTCATGTCAATAGTCATTCCGAAGCAGTTGCTCACATTGGGCGGAGAAATGCGATTCTTTTAATTATAATGCTTGTTTCTCCCATTTGATATTTTAATTATAACAATTGATATTAATTGATATTGTTGCAGCAGATATTATTATTATTATTATTACTTATATTACCGCGTCACTTGATATTGCGGTCAAAGTTCGGAGTCTTGAATAGAATTGAAGAGCACAGACACGAGGGAATTAATTTACGCTGCTCTTGTGTATTCTCGATAAAGTATCATCTCTGTTCCGCACTACACTATACATAGAGATCTCGGAATAACGTCGGAAATGAATTTATTATACTAGTTAGTAGCGCGTTATGTTCTCTGTCTCTCGGACCACATTTTCCTTCTGTTATGTTTAAACTCGATTAATGCATCATAAAAGTTTTCGCCATAATAAATCGAATGTTATATCGCATTACATTTACATAACTCGATGAAACTCATTTCATGCGTTTTATCACGCAACAACATCCATCATATTCATCCATGTTAATAATTAATTTATAATTATAGTCGCGGTTAATGAAACTTGAAATTAAGTAGGCGCGATGTGACGCGAGATGTCGATTATTACAATTTCCTCGCATGGAGACACGAAATTAACGTGGGTCATTAAGCCGTAAAAGATTGCTTCCGCGATGTCTACGATCCTTTCTCACGCTCAGGGGATGAAAATATTTTCTTTTCGTAAGATATACGCACTCCACTTCCTTAGCCAGGTAGACTACGTGCGATCTTCCGAACTCCCATTCCACCGATCAGAGGCGATTTACTCTCTGCCGAGAAGCTCTTTAAAGCGGAGCCTTACTCACGTCCGGCTCCGGCATCGATCCGATATTGCCGGGATGAACCAAAAATTTTATCAAACCTCGCCTGGATTCCGGGCGAAATTCCGAGGAGATATTTCCTCTACTTTATGAGTTCCCAACCCTTTCACGCACAAGATCCGTGCAATTTTGATAAGAAAAATACTTTACGTGCAACATCTTGTGCGAGAAATCGTGCAAAAAGGCCTTCACGGAAAAATTCCTCTGTAAATTGCATTTACACGCTGCAACGTTCTTGTGCTATTTATTTATATTTATCTTACCTATCTATTTAATCTCTAAAATTGATGTAATTTTATCGATTTGAACGCGAATAAACCAGTTTACAGCATTATTTTATAGGCTGACGCTAATTCAGAATAAATTGGCGGGCGTTTTTAAGATTTATATATAATTTTATTTGTAATTTAATGGATAAGGTAATGACGATGACGTGAATTAACAGTAATGTAGTACATGAATATTTTAATTCTTTCACAGCTGCACATTCTTTCGCAACAAATCGACAATTCTTAATATGTATATTTGCTTGTAATTTTCATTCTGAACGCAAGGAATTCTAACTTAAACATTTATTTTATCAATGGATGGGGAAGAGTTGCATAAGAATTCAAAACATTTATGGAAATAAAACCGTGACTAATGGTAAAATTTATTGTTATGTTTTACGTAATTTTAGAAATATTTTATCGGAGTAAATATGGAATATTTCGATAAAGTGTCGAGTTACAGTGTTATGTATACGAGAATAATTTGCGATTCGAGATAGGTGAGAGCTACGTTTACCTTGAGCATTGTTGTGCAGCAAATAAATTTGTATCGACGTATACTTCTTGGCGGCGTACAAAGCCCCGAGCGAAGTCGCGTGCATTTTTCTTGCACGTGCCACGTCTCTCTACGATACGGGAACGCAACAATGCGTATCCGGCGCGAAGCCACGGTGCGGGAGAGTCGCTGCGGACAGGCCATAAATATTGCCCGACCGTCATAAAGCTTACTTTATTTGCCTAACTTCTGCTAAAGGGAGAAAGGGGAACAGGGGATTACGGTGCGGGAGGTAGAGTCGAATAGTACTCTTCCTGCCGGTTTCCTTCGGTGGAAAAAGGATGCTAAAAAGGGCGGGAAGGCACGGCAAGGACGCGAACGAAGCTCAGGACATCCGCCAAGATGATGCATCGCCACCCCAGGCGCGTACACAATCTCCGGGGAACCTGCGAAGTTGTTTTGGCACAACGCCATAAGCAGGATACTTTGCCGAAAAAAATGTGGTGACCTGTGAAATGAAAAGAAGCGAAGAGTACTATCTGAATTATATATAAGACGTATCAAACTCACGTATCAAATCGTATACGTATTTTCAGGCCGGACCAGGAGGAATAAAAAGGAAAAATCAATGTTTTTCAATGAAGTGTACCTATAGTTTGTGACCTAAATCGAAAAGTATACAATTTTCAAATTGATTCCCAAGATAAAGATCTTTTCAAGTAAAAATACAATATATGCAATGAGAAATAAGTCATCTAGCGTTGATTTTACGTTGAAATGCGATGGTAAATTGCTCGATCAACAGTCCGTCATCCGTGGAAAATATACTTTGCCTAGTAATTAATGTGATAATTGCGAATAATGGATCGCCCATATTGTTTGGAAAGCATGTCTTTTGTCAGAAACATGAAACGCGGCAGCAGTTGGATAATAAGGCCGGCAACATTATTAATTGGCGCAATAATGGCAACGTGTCCCACTCCGGAATGATATAAGAGTTAATCCGGCGGAGTGCAGCCAATATTCGTGCCGCTACATGTCCATAGTTACATCCTATACGATCCACACCGTGTCTTTTGCCACTCCAATCAGCCTGTGAGACACGATTCCTCCCCATGCTTTGACTGCCGTTCTAAATACATCTTATGCATCAGGATGGCCGCGGGAATATTGACCGAACTCCATCCGTCACGTAATCAATTGCTTGATTTAACGACAGTTCCCATGCTCTGTAGTTAGACCGATGGCAAACAAGCTCTCCAAATTACTCGGTTCAATGAAATTACACACGTTTGATTAATCTTGGCAGCTATATATTGTTAAGACCTTTCAAAATTTTGCAAAAGAATGAAGGAAGGACATTTATCGTAGAAATAAAAGCCAGAATAAAATCGAAGAACATTCCACAGGAAAAAGATTAATATTATTAAACATTATAAAGAACTTAAAACGATTTTTTATGCGAAACGATAAAAATCGCCGGAATACTGAAACGATAGAAGTTGCCGCAGGGAGAATCGGAATTTGATGCAAGTACCTCGAGTCACACATTGAAAATGCAACATCGCGTACGTTGCACTCCGCTGCACTTTGTCATCCCGACGACCATCGGCACGGCCGAGCTTCTAATTAATTGCAGCTCGACTATCCTCTTCAGGAACAAGTGGAGCGGCAGAGTTGATAGCTACTACCGAGGTGGAATTCAAATTAGCTGGCGTTACATGGTGGAAGTATCTCCCTCTTTTTCGTTCGCCATTTCTGTCGGAAGTGACTCTTTTCTTTTTTTTTTTTTTTCCTTTCGTTCGACCTCGAACCTTGGTTATTTTGCTTCCAAGATATTCCAAAGTCGCCCCCGCGCCGATTTGCCACTATCGTTCGCCTCTCACGCCAGTAAATTACACGCAGAACGGGAGAGAAGGGAATTGCTATATTGGGCGGCCCATTTACCTTTGCTTCCTACTGTCTGCCCGTATTTAGGATAGTAGATGCGGCCCGTATCGGTTCATTAAGCAGCGCATACGGTTACTGAATCGCGTGCATTTGTTCCCTCAGTGCGAGAGGGAGGTTTTCCTAGCTCTATTGCGAGAAACGAATATTCTCCGTGAAAATTTTGCTAAATTATTAAATCGAAACGACTACAGAGTAACATTACCATCGGACATGTTAGCACGAGGGTATCTAAAATCGGAATTGATAAAAGTTTGAAAGAGACAATTCGCGCGACGACATTCTGCCGCGCGCGGGGAAAATAAAAATATTATTTAAATGAAAGGCGAACGTACGTACCCGCGCGCGTGCGTGTGTGTGTATATATCTCAGTCCCATAAATCTCGAGCTCTCCTTCCGCGGCGCGCGCAATGCATACCCTTATCACTCATAATATTTCACGTTGGAAATATGAACACGTGCGCGCACATTACGACGAACATGATGGCGCGTCACTCCGTGCGCACTTCGCTGTATTATTTATTTTCGTTTCGGCCGGAGCCGCAAAGCAGCACAGCTGACATTAAAACTGCCGCCAGGTCGAAAGGTGAAACTTTGGGTAGGTTCATTAACGATATTATAGCAACGCTTTTTGGCGACTGTGTTTCACGATGCCGTCGTCACCGCGAATATTAGTGCTTTCCGGTGCAGCAAATAAATTTATTACTCGCCCGTACTCTTCGCGTAGTAGTAAATGTTTAATACGACTCGCATAAATGATTTACACGGCTTGTGGTGCGAAAATAGCACGTGCGTTGTAAAAAGCATCGCCAATAAATCAACGGGCGCGTAACACAGAACCATCGATGTGTATTATTGAGCTATTATTAATGCATTTTCAACACGTAAAAGCGCGATGCATGATTAAACGATTAAAAGCTCACTGGCGCACGAGTTTTCGCATTTCAACTGACGATTTGCGAGCGGCCCATAAAAAAATTTGCATGGAACGTACGCCGAATAGGAGCTGATACGTGTTTAAGAATTTTTCGCCAAGAAATTTAGATGCTTCGCGAAGTCTAAAGTCTAAAGGCACCAGTGCAGGGCACATACAGTCGGCAATAATTCTCATCTCTGTCTGAAAATTTTACTTCGGGATGCAATCAGAATATCTGAAATTTTATATATTTGTAATGTATAAAATTTTTTCGTACATCTCATATTTCCATTTATTTGCTTGATTTCGAGCTTTTGGATTCGCTATTTTCAAAATATAATATCGTATAACACGATGTACATCGATAATATGCGATATGTATTCTGTGATACATCTCTGTCACTGATTCTTATAACATAAACATCCGTTGCTGCTCGTCGCGCGAGATAATATTTATGGCACCAAACGCGCATCAGAAAAAGCTTTTTCTCACTCTATTTTCGAGTTTACATATTATATCCAGACATAATGTACAAATATATTTATGATACAATATTCAAATACGTTAAAATATAATGACTAAATGAAAAATATGATGTTGAAATACGATACTAAGCTATTTCATGTGAAATTAAATTTGTTATCTACATGGATAGCATCTAGGTACTACTAGAGCCTGTATTAGATCCATCCGCTATTATTACTACTACATTACATAGATAGCAGGAATTTCTATCTACAATTCACCTCTCTCACAGCATTCTCATTGGAAAATACAACATTTCTGCACACAATGCGTTTGGGTGCGTATATCATCAAACCAACAAATTAACTCGCGAATTCGCTTCGTTCGTGCTGGGGATCAATACATAAACCTGCTGTGTGAAGGCGGAACGTAATTCGATTGGCTGTAAAAGACCAACGTCTCCGGTTTTCGCGATTGGGAAACGGAAGATGTCTCGGGGAAAATTCGCAGGAAACGCCGCGGCAAGAGGGAGAAAAAAGAGGAGAAAAGGGAGAAAAAAGAGAGGAGGACATCGGTACGCGATGTAACCGTCGAATTTATCGTCCGCACTTGAACAGCCGTGCTCTCCTCCTTTATCCGCTGGAATCTTGGCCGTGAATCAAATCCGTGATTTACGATCCATGCGCGTGTATATCAATTCCGCAACGACCCGATTATCAGGCCACCCCGCGGGCGGTCGTTGCCTTCGCTTGGACTGTCGCCAGCGATACACTGCATTCGCATCAAAGGAGAATGCCGGTCCTCTCACGGATGCTTTTCGTGCTTTCTTTTTTCTTACGTGTTACAACGACGACGACGACGACGACGACGATGTCGGTGGCGTCTTTATGCGGATTGCCGCGGGATTTCGAAGGGATAAGCGACCACGGGAGAGCGGCTTCAGTTGCCGCCGGTTAGATTCTCAGATGTGTGGAGCCTCATCCGCCGCGGCGGGATTTTGTGTCAATAATGCAAATTAGATCCTTTCACGGAGCAGCTTAGTAGCAAGCGATGTGATGATTCAGGCCGCGCAAATCCGAGGATCATGTCGTGAGGAGATCGGAAATGCTATTTGTCGATCACCTGTCGAACTCGATAGCACCTGAGTGTTCACCAAAGTTATTTAATTACACGAGAATCGACTCTTTCTCCTCTCCCCCCCCCCCCTTTCTCTGTCTCTCTTCTTCAATATCGTGAACGAGAAAATTTTTCCAACGTTTGCGTTTCTGCATCCTTTCGTGCGCGCTATTTCCACGTCGTTGCGTGCATGGAAGATTTCGGTCGAGTAAAATATTTTAGCGGCTCAAGGAGACGGGGAAAGAGAGACGGTAAGTCCGCGATCCGGATATTTCTTACGTTTGCATTCTTCGTATCGGAGAAAGGAAGGAGAGAGGTATAAGGGAAAACGTATTGTTATACATAGGAGGTTTTTCTTCGATTTTGTGTGCGTATATCTTCTTTCGAATTTCCAGGATATGACTGCATTTTATCATGACCGATTAAATCTAACGTGAGATGGGTACATACGGCGCGATACTACATCTTGTTAGTATCGGTGTAAAAGAAAAGATTGTTGCCACTGTAGATCGTTCTTTCATCTTTATCGCGCTCGCCCATCTGTTACGTGGTTTACGACTGCAAGACATAGTATCTCGTAATAGTGCCTGTCGCTTTTAGAGGCATCTCCCTCGGACTATAATCTTGTAGTAGAGTTTGTAAAGCCGTTACGGCGAGCATGTGGAAGCTCATGTTTACAGGAGCAAGGTAAGCTCAGCTTAATGACAGGAAGTTTGTACGAAAGTAAATAGAGAACATTCCGTTTTGCAGTTATGTACAGTATCATCGACACAGGAAGAAATCTGATGTTAAATTTATTATCTAATATATCTGGAAATATTGCATTCAACTAACCAACGTGCAAGCGTTAATCATTGAAATGGAATAATAAAGGAGAAAAAAAATATAAACGCGCCGATGTATGTTTCTGATGGACGAGATTATTTTTCAGCGACAGAGAAAAATTATAATTGCAGCATGGCAAATCATGTTAATAATCTAATCTAGAGGATGAAAACTCCATCATACATCTGTCAGCGCGAAGTAAAACACAAAGAGATCTTGTTTCCTTCCAGATTGCTGATAAATTCATAACGAGTTGTATCATTTTTTTCTCCTACAAGTACACGTTTGGCTTTTTACATGCTGATAATTTGTTTAATTAACAGAATCGTAAGAGATGTTCAACTCACTTCTCTCTTTTTTTCCCTCACTCTTTCGGTAATCGTTACATTTCAACGAAGAAATGATTTGAATCGAGAGGATTTAGATTTATACTATTATTTGTCAATCAATTTATTAACAGCTGTGTCCATTCGATGTTTTTCATTTTTGTTTCCGCTAAGCGGACTTATTTCGCGATAATTCTTGAAACGATCGAGGTGATGATTGGTGGCCGTGCTAAATCCTGTAAAAGCATTAAAATGCAAAAATCCCCTGCTCCAATATTCATGATATGATACATATATGTACATAAACATGTGCGAAAATAATGAAAGAAAAAACAAGAACAAAGAGGAACAACCGTTAGTATTACTTGTAAATGCACCGTATAAAAATGAGCCGTATGAAATGACGACATAAGGCTTATGTAGCTGGAGGTCACTGAAACCATCTGTGGTTTATTCGACAAATCCGTTTTTCTGATTTTATTGCGTCGTTTGCAAGTGATATTTCATGAAAAAGATCATCGGTCTCCGAATAACCGAATTATTTTTACCAATGCCGTTTTTTATTTTGACATTATCAATATTGGACAATATCGTCACTTTTCTACAATTCAATGATATGATACATATAGCATGTAAAGTCGAAAATCCGTAGAAATATTTTCCTAGGAATATTGAGATACATACACATATATATATATATATATGTATAATATACATTTAGATACATATATATATATATATATATATATATATATGTATAATTTTATTATATGTATAATTTTATTTTTACATTCATTCTTATGATTTATATAATATTCTTCTATTTCCAATGCTCATTTACGGGCCGCTTTACGCACGATATGTACGATGAAAGAGTGTTCCGAGGAGATGAATTTCCCAGGCGATTCAGCGAAGTCGAAAGGAGGAATTCGAGAAGACGAATCGACGCCGCGGGTGGGGTCGGACGCCCGTAACTTACCGGCTTAATGCGGCTCCACTGCGAGAGTAGATCGCGAAGAGAGTTTCTCCCTAACGAAGGGCCTCGGGGCCTAGAATTGTTAATTGGCCGTGGACTTTATTAATGATCGCGCGCACTGTGTCAACTTTCTGAATCCTGTAATCGCACGAACTTTCCCGCGTGAACTGTTGTCATTTTTAAGAGAATTTTCTGTGGAGTAGGGCAAAAGGGCAAACGTTAAAAATTCTTTGATTTGGCCCGCTCTTTTAATCTCAGAATCTGCTTTAACTGACGATCGATACTAAATTTGTAAACGACGGAAAAGCTTTAAAGATATGATTAACGAAAAAAGCTACAGGCAAAAACGAATATTACATTAAGGATGATGAACATGAATATTAAAGCTTGATAAGAAAGATTATTTGACAATTATTATATCTCGAGATCAGTTTACCGTATAATGGCAATTAATAGCTGTTTTAACCGTGCGTTATAGTCAACGTATACGTAAAAGTAAATACGCAAAGAGATTAACCACGTTTTGGAAGATAATGTGCAATATTCCATAATGAGTGTCGAATAACACTATGTATATTATTAAAGTAGCTACGCACTATTGTTTATATTAGTTCACATTAACAATTAACATTTGAGGCACCACCATCATTTATTTTGCTATTTATGTTGCATCAAGTGCATGCACCCATAAACTAACAAAGAGAGTTTATTATAAATATTAGATTTCATTCCAGCATTCGACGTTTGACAATTCAATGAGGGATGATATTTGAAACATGGATTTTTATAAAAAGTATTTGTATTGATACCTTCCTGCATCAAATTACGAATTTCATGCGACGCCAGAATACCCGAAGATACGATCCGCACGTGTTGCTGGTTGTTTCGACCGTTCGATATTACAGATATCTGAATAATAGTATAGTCTGGTATGTTCTATCGACAGCACAACGATAAGCGAGAGTCCCGAATACATTTGCAACTCTATTATGGGGCTGGGATATTGCCCGTCTTGATATGTTACAAATTGCACGAGAGTTTGCACGTTCTCGCTTTTAAAATAATCCTAATAAAATTTAATAATATCTTAATATGTTTGTATATATATATCTCATTATCAATTTAAATATATTGTTAATTTTATACATACATTTTTTAATTGATTTGTTTTAATACTAGAACGCGCAAATAATAGTTTGCAAAATTATTTGATCGCTTGTTGTGATGCTTGTTATTATGTCTGTTCTGGATAATAACAACGTGTTATTGTACGTATGTACATGCATGCGTATTTTACGCGATATATTCGAATAAATATATCCGTACATGTAAATGCAAAACGGATTGGGGAAGAGGGCAGGGCAGCAAGGAATCATATTGGGAATAGATATTGCATTTTTCTGCATTTAAATGGCAACGGCGACTAATCTCGGTATTTTAGGAGGGAGACGTGCCGTAAAATATTTTCACGTAGTACAACGGAGGCGATCCGCGACGGGAAATTCCAATTCATTGTGGCGCAATGGCATTTATTATAATGGAGCATACTCCTGAATATTTATGCGCGACGTATTTTAAAATTACAGGAGAACGTAAAGTGTAGTATTAAATTGTCCGTGATACATTGGCCAGTCTACGATGCCTGAACGATGAATACGCGTTATTCGCCGAGCGAGTGAATTTACGAGGATGGATGAATCTGTGTACGAACTGTGCGCAGCACAGTACAATATCGATTCTGCCGATTCTGCGCGTATTTCGTATATTTCGTATCCGTGGACAGGATGAGAAAACTGACGAAGGATCCTCCCGGGCATCGAATATCCGTGACGTCTTGAATCCGCTCGGGGAACACGCATATAAAATAAGATAGAATCTATGTTTTTAGGACCGCTGAAGATCAAAGCAGAACCGAAACGTATTACGATTACGTATACGATACGATTTATAATTCGTATTAAATTATTAATTAAATGTTTCATAAAGTTAACTCACGCACAACTAGTCGTATTTGACTTTCAAAGCTCACTTTTCATTGTTAATTTTTATATTCACAAATTATTCGTTTGTACGGCAATACTTTCTTTATATTTATTTGTTGAGCTCCAATTACAGTTGACCACGCGATTAATTATTAGCACAATAATATTTTGCTGAAAATGGCATTTTCCATCGCATAAATATGAAATTACAGATGTATGGGATTTATTTAAGTTTGAGAAATCGAATGGAAGCATTATTAATCGAGCAATATCATATGAAAATATTACATTGATATTTGTTGAAATGATACTGTGGTTTTTGCATAATCCATGCAGAATGTGTAAAGTAGAAGAGATAACGAGCAAAAATGTTTCATCGATTTTATCACATACAAAACATTGTTTTCCTAAATGGAAGGTTTTATTTCTTGGAGATTATTCTTCCTGTTTTTGGATGAACAATTACATTAATATGAAGTATAATGTATATATGTGTACGGTAGAAAGTGTACGGTAGAAATTAAAAAAAAACGGAATATATTAAATATATACATTGATTTTTTATTTAGCCTTTATTCGTTTGCGCCTTCTTTGACGTTTGTATCACGCGAAGAAAAAAGCAAACAGTTTAATTGTCGAAGAGACGACGATGACGTAGGATGGAAATAATTAACGCATTAAAGTCTCCATAGATCTGAAAAAAAAACCGCATTTTCCTTCCACGTGCCGTGGCAACGATTATCGGCTCCGGTTTACTTGCCGCCGCCACCGTCGTCTTCGTCGTCGTCGTCGTCGTCGTCGTCGTCGTCGTCGACGAGCAACAAGCCGAGTTTAATACCTCCTTCTCCGGCTAATGGCGTCCGCTTCCGACGCCATTTTCGTGCTGAAAGCAGAAGCGCGTTCGTTCGACCATACAGGCCTCGTCTCATGGGAGCCACCGACGTTTCAAAACGTCCGTACGTATTTACATCCCTTCTGCCCTCAGTACGTATTTACATCCCTCCTGTCTTCCCCACCTCATCTCTGCAAAAGTAATACCGTTCTATCTCTATCTCGGAGTGAACACGAGGAGTGGATGGCAAAAGCACTAAAAAGAAACCGATGACATCGATCTGTTTTTCCTCTTTGCAACAAGAGCCAGTTACTTGATACGTTTCTTATATGTCAGCTTACTGTCGTATTGCGCGCTCGAATGTTACAAGTTAAATCTCTAAATTATTCCTCTAATTATCGAAGAAAAAGAAATAAAAATGCGATTATACGAGAGTCGAAATGACGGAATCAATGAACAAAATTATGTTTTAGATTGTTACATAATGCAACTTCCATCTTAAACGACGTCTGCTCTCTTTGTATTTCTTTACATCTTTCCTTTTTTATGTATCTTTTTAAAGATCATCGCTTTGAAGCAGATAATATTTTATCGTTTCTCTCTAAAACCACTTATAGCTTTATCATTTTACAGTTAAATGCATTCTTAAAATTCCGTTTGGCAGAGTTCACGTTTCTAGTTCGCGGCATAAATACTCTACTATTTTCTTTTCTCTGGTATACCTTGCGCTGTGATGTTTGTATGTTAGAAGAGCTCGACGAAGGTATATTTTATTACTCTTTAGCAAATATTTATGTAACCAAGCGGAGATCCATTTGCATGATAACGGAGAAAATCTTCTGAAAATAGCTTGAATAATATCTTGGCCACAAGGACAAAGCCCCAGGCCATCTGAGCGAAGAAAGGAAGAGACAGAATAAGATATCTTTGGGAGGATTTACTCGCGGTTGTCTATTCTTTGAAACTGAACTTGCAGTTATGTGACGTTTCGCGTATATTTTTAATAGTTTGCATATTTCTGCGATAAATCGAATTTCTAAAATTATTTACGAGGTAATCTTATATACGAGAGATAGAAATGCGATTTTCTGATTATAAACTGTTGCATTTCGCTACATTTTTTGATACTTTTTCTTCATTATGTGAAAGTTAATCATACTTTTTACATTTTTGTTTAGATATATTTTATAACATTTTTTTAGAATTTATAAATGTTTAGTAGACTATAAATATACAAACTTCCGTTTGGAAAGTGAACGACATCGCAATATCATATAAACCGTGAACAAACAGAAAATCGATCCATACTAGGAAATTGGCTGATATAGAAGAGCGGGATAAAATTCGTTTGGTACCGTCGAACGGAGATGGGGAAACTGCGAAGCGGTTAATGGCGTGAAATTCGTGGAAATCCACTTTTCTTCTGTCGACGCGATGAGGATGACAAAGACTGCTGGCGTGTTGCCACGCCGAAGTGGAACTTGTTAAACATTAATTATTATCCCGGAGCCACCGCTTTATCTTCTCGTACAGGCCAGCGCGAGTTTCCCCTCATCGAACGCATTTTATCGTCGCGTCGTCCAAGTATATGTAAATGATGGAAAATTTCGAGCGTTTGAACTCGATCAACAATTTGGTACTTCCTGCAGACACTTTCTCAGCTTTTTCATCGGCTAATCCGATCATCTCATGGTTCCACAAAAATTCAAAGAGAGAGGCGGTGTCAATTCTCCTTCCGCAACTGTCTAAGATTTAATGATCTTGATTTTAATATTTGTTTATTTGATTAATTTACAATCGATTTTTTTCTTAATTAAAAGTGCATTACAAATTAAATCTCACTCTAGTTGTCTTTGAAATATTATAAACCACGAGAAATAAATAACTTTCTTGCGAAGGTTTGAAATGCAATTAAACGGCAAAATCTTATCATTAATTTCTGAAGTATTATAACGAGAACGATATAAATTTTTAATAATGCATTTATATTTCATAATTAACATATAATCACATTTTAGCGTAAATCAAATTATAACTCGTCGTACAACTAAGTTCGTTACAAGCACAAGCGTATTTTGCGGTAATTTTCTACGCTTTTTTTTCACGACGGGCTGATTAGCCCGTAGAAAGATCGGAGTGTAAGCGTAGTTAATTCCTATAATTTTATTTGTAAGAACTTTTCAATCCCTGCCCGCGTTCTCGAGTTTCGTGACAGCGACACGATGACGGGATAAATGGATGCGGAACAGGATAGATGCCAGGGATGAAAGCGAACAGCAAGAAAAGAAATTATTACTGGAAACTTTCCACTCGATTATCCGCTGTCAAAGGCTCTCTAATTACGGGGGATAATTAGTCCCGAGCGCACCCGGAATTTTCTCCATCAGGCTCACGATTAGAAAGCGATTACCCGCGTTTATGGAGGTCTTTAAAAGCTATCTTTTTTAAATCCATCCGCGGATCTTCGTTGTCAGTTCATGTGGGATATAAATCCTATCAGTAGTTACAGCAGGGATCATGAACTCGAAGGGATTCGAGCCCGCGTAAGAGAGAGAAAGATTTGTGATCAGAAGAACATTTTGATGTCTTTAAACATATCATGATTGTTTCAGATTTTTTAATATTTGATCGAACTGCATGATGAGATATCATTCCGAGTATTATCTCACATTTTTCAATATTTATTAGCGAAGTTTTATTAGGAAACGAACAATATGAACTTTTAAGAAGTTTTAATTAAACGTTATTGTAAACTAATCATTTTAAATTAGCTGTGCAATTTGTTTTGTTGATGAAAATGCGCTTATTAGCATAAATATGATCGCAAATACGACGTCCTCAGAAATATTCTATCCGAAGCTAATTAATGGGGAAATACGTCGCAAGTATGATAATTATTTTGAATGTAAACAACGTGCGACGAACAAAGTTTTCATCTAAATATAAAATCCCTACATATGTGTATATAATTAATTTCAATCATGCACTGAGACCGCAACGTCCATTTTGCATCTCTTTGTGTGTGGCGAATTATTTTACATAATCCGACTTAGCGCAACTCGTTACATATTTATTAGTTTTGAAATCGATTGACGCACAGATTTTAATTGTCATTTTAATTGTTCAATACAAATAATTTAGTTTAATTTAGAGGAATAATCAGATTGCAGACTCGCTATTATTTATGAATTTATTTTATCTTTTCTCTGTGTACTAGACATGCAAAAGTAATCATATACGTCAGCATTTTTAAGCATGTCGGTTAAGTAAACAGTGCTCGAAATTTAACGAAAAGTGTTAACGCGCTCTTAAAGCTTTCTCGACACTTCACTTGGCTACGTTTAACTAGAAAATCATAAACGATATGTCGGAGTTGTAACAGTTAGTGATTCCCCTTTGTTTACGGGACTAGAAATATAATATTTCGGAACCGTCTTCCAACATTCTATCCAACTTCAAAATTCCGGGAAGCTGTTTAATTGCGAAGTTCAACGAAACGTGCGCCGGAATCAACATAGTTACGGAAATAGTTACAGATATTCAGACGTCCTTTAAATTTCAACAGAGAGCAACGTCTCTTATTTACGCTCGTATTTACTAGCATAATCGTATCCTAGCCTTAATTGCCTCTGGAATTTCTGTTTGTCTTAGCAATAAGAATCTGTCATGCGAATACACGAGTGTTTGCTCTCAGTTTACGATGTCCTGTTAATCAAATTTTGCGTATAACAGTTACTTTCGGATGTCAGAGCTTGATGTATGCAAGGAGCGTTCGCTATTTGCATATTATTACACGTTTAATTTTATTCAATTCAATTGTCAAGTTTGGCCAACTTTATTTTATGGCAACGTTATTGCATATACAATATCCATTTCTCCATTTATTACCATTCGAGTAGTACTCGTTGAAGTACTTTCCAATGCAAATGCATGCTAAAAGATCGTAGAAACCTTTCATAAAATGCGAATGACGTGAATTTGATTGAGTCGATGTAATTTCCTAATCTATGCATGAATATATCGATAACGTATCGTGAAATTGCGTTTCTAGCAGAGAAATTAAATTCACATGATCGTGCAACGGCTATTTCAGCCAATATATCTCGTCTGAAAATTATTTCGTGCAAAATTAGAAGTCAAAAGCGGCCAACATTTCATTTTGGTCGGCAATTTCAACGCTAAATAACTTTGCATGTTTCTAGTTTGCATATAATCGTATTTCAAGTTTCTTGTAATCATTCTCTCGTGAAATCGGCTTTTCTCTCTCTCTCTCTTTTATTTTTTTCATCGCCGTGATTTTATCTGTGCTTTCTATATTTCTTCTTAACATGGCGCATGACATGTTCTGCTTTTCCTCTTGAAATATGCTCGAAATGCATACATCAAGCTCTGACATCCGAAATATCATTGTGACAAAGTTCACTTGAATTTTTCTGGGACACTGAGTAATTATTATAAATTACCGTCCATAAATTTGAAAAAAAAAAAAACCAACTGAATCAAACAGTATCACTGAAATAGCAGAACATGGTACACATCAGTCCGTGACTCCTTTGCAGTTGTCGGGAATCACATGTGATGGCTCGCAAGTATGTTTCCTGAGCTTTAAAGCGCGATAGTACAGCGAGATGAAACGCGACAACAAACCGACACGAAAACCGAGATGTTACGAGGCAAATAACTCTAGACAAGTGGTTGACGAAAGAAAGAGATATGGTTATGAAGTTGGATGGCGTGGATAAAGTGGATTGGCTGAAAGCATTATTATAAGATAGCAGACTCGAATTTATTCCCCCTATTTTTTTTTCATGCGATGTGTATCAACCTTCGCGCAATGCGTCTCGACATTTTTCCGCATTTCGCTCGCTCTATCTCTATTTCGCTCACTCTATGCATCTCATCTCTTTTTTTCTTTCGCTCCCTGTCTCTTTTTGTCCCTCGGTCAATTCCACCTTGCAGAGAACGTCGCGGTTCATTTCCATATTACCGCGGCGATATAATGAATTGCTTCTTTAATGAAACTGCCGTCCTGTAATGAAACTGCGACCTTTATCAATGCGGAACATTATCGTGAAGTTATGACGTGAACGGGATTGGTTGTCACGAGATTACGCTCAATTTCTAGTGTTTTATAAATAATCCTAAAATAGATCGTTACATTGCCGAATTATAATTAATACGTATTACTTATTTAATTAAAGTAAGCAGCTGTAATTAATACGACACAATTTAAGCCGTTTTATTATTGTCATAAGCTATATGATACACAGATAAATATAGATAAATGAAGCACTAGTACTCGCTATAATAATAGCGAGTACTGATATTAACTTTTCTTACCATTTTTAAGTAAACGTTACATTTATCATACTTACTCTTTTCATGTTATAAAGTCTACAAGTTGCAATTCCATCAATTCTGCGGTACATTATCATTACGCGTCGCAGCATAAACATTTACATTGCAATGAACAGCGCAGAATTTACATTTTAATGCATTTTGTTGGTAACTCATTTTTGTTTATTCTTTTTCTCTCGCTTTCGAGCGTCTTAGCAACGTTGACGAACGAAAGAAGATAAGCTATGCTTCGTGATATTACGATAAACTAATGACTTAGCAATAGCGAACCTTCGCGGTCGTTATGAATATTCAGGAAACAGATAGACGACGCAAAAAAGACTGTCAGAACATCAGGCACCGTGCCAGAGAAAAGGACGCGCTTATCTCACGGTGACACAGTTTCCGGGGTCATTTCGAGAGTGTCGCTAAAATCTTATTCAACAAAGCACTTTCAAGACGGAGTCACGATTGTATCTTATATGGTAGAAACAATTTGAATCTTATTTAACTGAACATGATGCAGCCAGAAACATTTCGTTGTAAATTTTTGGGGGAAAAATAGAAGGGAATGGAAAAAGAAAGAAAATATCTTTGCATATTTAAAATTTTTAAACAACTGTCTGTTTACTTATTCGTATTTTTATACGCTATCTCCAAGTAGCAAAATTAATATTTAACTTTGTTATTTATGCGTTCTATTTTATTATTGTTGCTGCGAAATTTTGACGACGAGTTTTGTATCATGAAAATTGTATTCATTACAATTGAGGAATATATTCGTATACTTAGATCGTTTTGTATGAGAGACAGAGTAGTAATCGTATGGAAATATCGATCGCAATCAGTCACGCGGTGTGGTGGCAGTGCAATGCGGTGGTCAAAAGTTTCGGGCAGATTTCGCCGTTTGGCGACGAATCGGATTTTGTTCTATCGCGTTACGTCCGAGTTCTACAAAATCGGGAATTTATTCGTCGCGATGGAATTTTCGGCGACGACGAATTTTGCGGATCATCCTGCGGACGCGCGCGCAACCGCGAAACTTTCATTCGCCGTTGTTGTTGCTTTTTTTTTTGCGAATTTGCGCGAACGAGTGTAAAATGAGAAAATTCCGCGGATTTCTCTGACATGTCGTTCAAAAATTACCAGCAATGCTGTGTAGCCTCCTATTTTTACCTCTGAGAAACCGTGATATTTTATTGTACTACCTCATAATTTCACGAGCATCGCGAGACGTCTAAAGAGATGAGTCACAGTTATTCTGAATAATCTTAATTAACGGCTGTCTGTTATCTGAAGATAAATAACAAAATTTTTCTAAAACCGAGAAAATAATGTTTTGGCATCGCCAAAGTAATGTAATAAACGTTTTTGTTTTTCGTTAAAAATAATTTAGAAAAATTCCTTTTTACGTGGAATTTCTCAAAATTTACGAGGCTGACTATTACAATACTTTTTATTTTGTCTTCTTTTAACATGATGGAAATCTGTGGCGGTCTATGAATCGGATCGCAATTAGATATATATGCATATATTTCATGACATTGCATAAATAATATTATTCGACACAGCGTATCTGGTGCGCATTAATATCATGTGCAATTATAAGCGATAGTAACATCACTAAACATTACATTGCATTAACTAAACAACGTGAAATTACCATGATCATATAGTTATATTTTACTAACATTTATAGTCTATTCAGTGGTATGCAGACGCACTGTTCCCACAAATTCTGCTTGAGTAAAATTCAATTTCAAAATAAAATAAACCAAAATCCCGCGCGCAAAGCCATCGTGAAATTAAAACAAAGATATTGACGGTAGTATTAATTTTACGAATCTTCCATTCCGATAATTTAATCCGGTAGATTAACGAATTCCGCAAATAGCGAATCACTAGCCGCATCAGTCTCTTCACCAACTGATCCGCGTTATTTTTGCCATTAATATTCAAAGCTCTACAATATCGTCAATTAATAATATATCTCTACCGTGATATTTTTCGCGGTCTTACGATTTCGCGTGCTCGCGAAACCAGGAACTCATCGCGATGAATTCGGCGAAAGCAATAAACGTGATACCTACTTTACAAATATCGAACGCACCGAGCGTGTCATACGCCTTCGTTATATCGTGTATGTGTGTGTGTGTGTGTGTATGTGTATGTATATATATATATATATGTATAACTATTATATATAAAACTATGTATATACTATATATATATAACATTGCACAATATTTGCATGCCGAACGAATTGCATCGCGCGAGCGTGAGATCGGTCATCTGTATGAAACTGGTGAACTCGCGGCGACGTAATTGACGGCCGCCGAGATTACATGGGTATCGCGAGACCGTGCTGCCCTTTGATTCGCTCTGTAATTTGAAGAATGCGGCGTCGATGGCGATTATTACGCCGGAAACAGGTACAGTTAATTAAAGTTGTGACTTTGCCCGCGCGATCGTTTTACTCGCAAACGCGAGTATCCTGCGAGGAGCGATCGTGTATGAGGGCATGTTCAGATCTCTCTGTGTAGTGTGACGCTCTGTCGCGTATGTATGTACATACATACAGGAATGTTGTTTCATGTATCTCGAATCGTAAATGTAAACATCTGAATGTTTCAGCGTGTTAAATGCTCGCGATATAACTCGCGTTGTATTATGTGACATAGGAGAGCGAGAGGGAAATGGCCTGACGAATAATATCTGAGATGTTGACCTACACGATCTCACGCACTGAAACGCATCGGACTGACGACTGTCAGCTTTCCGCTGCCAATCGTAACTCACGTAACTCGGGCCATCATCTCTGGTCGCTACTAAACGACCGCAATTTCCAACGTTGCACCTGCAACGGAGGATACTCACGGAAGAACAACTGCAACTATCCGTGCAACATTCCTCATGTTCTCTAATAGTTCAAAGGGCGGGTCTCGTCAATTACGCCGAACGACCGTGGAAAATAGCTGCATACAGGTGCGCACGCGTTTGCCTAGAAAATGGCAAGTGTTTGTCAATCGAGCGATACCAGTTGGCATTGTAATGAACATTTTTGGTCAGCGATTTATGCGATCATTGGAAATTAGATTGCATAGCGAAACGCGCTGTGTTAAAATTTGTTAAATCGATCGGCAACATAGATATCAATTTTAATAAAGATATTGAGAAAAGAAAAGAAATTATTATCTGTCAAAATAATTTTATATATTTCTTTTTTCAATAACGAAAGACATAATATGTAAATAAAACAATGAAACGAATTTGCAATTGCAGAAGGAAATCTAAATTACCATTAGCGGTGTCCAAAAGAAAGTGCGAAACGATTTCGGGTCCGTTCTTGTTAAGCTTATACATGCAAATTTAGCGACTGAAGTCCGAAGATTTGGAGGGTTAGGGGTGCTCGACCTAAAGAAAAAGAGGGGCTTGAACCTTGCCAGACCGGCGAAGGAAAGCAAAAAGTAACGCTAATTACAAGGGTGCCCTCGCAAAAAACTGCAAATTCTGCTCCGTTCCTAGAAAAACATGAATGAAATTCTACCCGCATGTTTTAAAATAGACCACTACGAGTCATTGTGAAAATATAACAATTGAGAGATTTGCTTTCTAGTAATAATTAAACGATACAATAGAAACAACATTATTATAAATTTTACCATTATTTTAATAAAAATACAAAGCACCAAAAATCAAATATTGTATGTGAGATATGGATTGGTTTACTACTTTTCAGTTTGCATTTAATGCGTTTCGTTAAATTTTCAATTGTATTAATCATAATGCCGCGATAAAATCGTAAAGCGAGCTGTATGAAATTATTGAAAACATTTCCCTTTTGATATTTTGTCATGAAACGAATATTAATTACGGAGATTTAACTAAATGATATCTATATTAAGCTCCTTTGCAGGATTCTCATTTACTGATTATCTCTCTAAATTTTTAGAAAATTTATTTTATAAATTTTTATTATAAAAAGATGATTATGCGATAGTTACAAGTAATTATAAGTCCTCTTGTTGTTTCAACTTTTTTTTCATTTTTTAGCAATTGTCTTTTGCAATTTGATGATCAAACAAAATTTTAATATACATAATACCAAGAAGAGGCGACAGTAAGTTGCAAAGAGGAGAAGTGTAATGATAATTTTATCTTCATCCGCCGCAGGAATCTGGCGCTAAATACAATCGTGAAATTCATTTGAGGTTTCTCTCTGTTCCGTTTCTATTTCCTAAATATCTTCCTTGTTATTTGCCGGTTTCCCTTCCTGAGGGGGGTGGCTGATTCCTGGGAGCTCGAGAGGTGGCCGAAAGGGACAAGTCTTGCCTCAGCGCGGCTGGCTGCAGTTACTTTTCCTACACATCGTTTGCATACTATTTGTGTAAGCAGCAATGCATATGCATGTGGCGGCGCATCCGCCGCTAGAAAGGCAGTCGTTGCAATTGGGGCTTATTCGATGGGGCCGAGCGGATAAAGCGGTTATAATGGAGAGAAAGAGAGAGAAATGGAGAGAACGCGCGCGTTGTAATATCCCGTAATTAGCGCCAGCAAACATTGCATGGATGTTCCCTCGGCTATCGGGTTATACATCGATATGCGCGACGATACCACGCGAATGATAATGCAGTCCGCAATAATTCCTTTGTAATCCTTCAGATTCGAGAAATTTTAGAATTTCGCAATCGAAAATCGCTGAGAAAAGACTTTCACAAACATCGGAAACGGTAATTGCCATAATGGATGCGAGAGAGAGAGAGAGAGAGAGAGGGAGAGCTGCTCGAAATGATCTCTGAACGCTCCTAACGCATCGTCCTCGTTCATTGAATAGCACATCGGATCTCGAGCCTATCATGCGTGAGACGACGACGGAAGAGCCTTGTGTTATCGAGAGTCGATACCTGAAGGCAGCATCAAATCAGCTTTACGATATCCTACCTACGTACTCGTATGTCGATCGATGGGGATTCCCGGCATGGATAGATACTCATGCACGCGCCGTTCAAACCTTTACCTCGATATACTCGACGCAGATTCCCTCCGGGAAAACCGGATCCGGCGACAACCTCTGCCGTCGTTCTACGACATCCGGCGGACCGCTTTTTCATTTAGCGAGTATTTCTCGGATTATCTTTTTGATGGAATTCCCCGTAGCCAGACACGGTTCTACAATTTGACGCCTTTATAATTTCTAAAGTGGCTCGAATGCAGGGTGGTTCGATTTTCAGGCTAACGGATATTTGACCGAATAATACAGTGAAATGCTGAAGGTTTTGTCACGTTGCCAACGCGTGACCAAAATTTTCACCGCGAGATAATCTGCAATTATCAGTGGAATTTTGTCCCCCAGGACAAGAGATGATAATCTTGAGAAAAAATCTCTAAATCCGTTCAATTTTTCTTTTGTCAATAATATCCTTTTTGAATTCCGTGACTACCATTTGAAAACACTATGCATATGTATGAGGGATCGATGCCGGTGCATTCTCGGCGTCGCCGCCTGCGCGCAAAAATGGCGAAACACGACGGAATGGTACGGCGAGGGCTTAGGTTGTCGCTCGATGCTCTCGGCGTCGCGCGAAGAAGATTAAACGAGTTTCGTGATAAAAGGCGAGACACGTACAGAGGTAACGCCGCAGACGCAACGATCTATCTCAATAAAGCTCACGACGTATCATCGGTCCAGAGGGTTAGAAGTAATTCCGAAGAAAACGAATGAGTGCTATAACGAGAACGCGTAGTTTTATTCTGTTTCTTCATCTTGCTCGTTTCGAAAACTCTACTGCGAGTGTCAATTCCTGAGATGAATAAACCGATTCCTCTCCGGTGAACTGTGCGAATTGAAAAAAAAAGGTGGGAAAAAATACGAGGAAATATGAGACTCTGCAATATGGGTAGAAAAAAGTTAATAAATTGCAGTAGACAATATCATATGTATCTCGTGACAATAAAGAAAGAGGGAAAAATGAGATAGATAGAGAGGATGGAAAGAAAGGGGAATAAATGTCTTGTAAATATGTATTTTTTTTTTACCTACGCAGATTTAACTTTACAATTTATAGCTTTTTCATAGCTATACGCAGATTGAATAAAGTTTTACGTATTGTATATACCGTTCTTAGGATATTTTTTCCTCCTATCAAAAGCTTTGGGAAAAGTGAAGACGTAAAGTTCGCTAACTCGCCTCGCCACTTCTTAAACCCTTAACCGGATCGAGCTCTCGCAGGATTATCACGCTTTCACATCTTCTATCGTCCGACTATCCGCAGCAAGAGTAGGGTCTAATTTGAAACAGAGTCTTGAATCGGAACGTGCGCCTGCACGATTGTAATAGTTGAAAGCGCTCGCGGATCGTTGCGCGAGTGGGCGATTCTCCACCGTAGTCCGCTGCAGTCACTTTAAAACTCTGCTTTCAAAAGTTTACAAGTTATTTAAGGTACGCTTCGCGTCCCTCCCCCGCGCAATCATTATTCTCTCGATATCGCTACGGATGCCGTATTGTCGCCGGCAGCGCGGTTCTATCAGTTACCGTTATCGCACTTCACGCAATCCGGAATTCCAATTTAGAGACTTCCTTTCGAAAATCTCGTCCGCGCGGGAGTTATGTCCGTCGAAGTTCAGCTTTATACACGTACACTCTCTCTTCAAGTAACATTCTAAATGTCACGGAAGTTTAACAGATACTCGAGGGACGTATAAAAGTTGCACGTAAGAAATGTCCTAGGCTCCTTCGCGAAATCTATTCTTAAACTTTGTAGATGCAATATATTATTTGAATACGCAAGAAGGAAGGTAGAAAGATAATTGATGAAAATGGTCGCACGTCTTGCATATTAAACGAGAAGAATATGTAATAGCTTGGTTCTGGGGCTTGAAGTAAAACAGCCGCAGCCATGTTGGTATGGTCGAATTACGTGATCCCTGACTACGTGCACCCGCGGTCGAGGGTACACGCGATAACCGATAGTTTTCGAAGTAATGAAGCGTACTCCCCACTTTCCTCACGAAAGGGGGAAACGCCGGTTTTCGCGGCGGTGGAGGCGGAGGCGGAGGCGGAAAGAGGGAGCCAGAAGGGGCAGAGAGTGTAAGTTTCGTCAGAAATTTCAGAATGTTCAACTACTTGGGCTTCCTACCAACCTCAGTCTAATTAATGACGTTAGTTTATCCTACGGTCGACAGACAGCTTCGATCACAAGTGATCTCTCCTGTCGATGATGCTTTCTCAATCTCTCTTTTCTCTCTCTCTCTCTCTCTCTCTCTCTCTCTCTCTCTCTCTCGCTCTAAGTAGCAAAGGACGACAAATGGGTCACGATAAAAGAAAATGATTTTATACGAAAGACGATTATTTTTATTATTTTGATTTATTTATTATTATCGTCGTTAAGAGAATTGATTATTGCTAACTGGAAGGCAGAGAGATATTATTTCAAGATCTCTCACGAAGATCACCTTAAAGATTTGCATCTGGAATATCTTTGATACAAGAACAGCAAGTAGAAAGTAACAAGGAGATATATATATATATATATGAAACGTTTTCTACGGCGACATTACGTCTTCGATATTCTCAACGCGGCAACGATCAAAGCGTACAGCGTAATGGCTTTCAGGAATCTTCTTTAAATTCCGAACCGCATCTTCGCAACGGTACAACGGAAGAAAATTGCGACAAAGAGAAATTCCTCGCGAAGCGAATAAAATCCATTTCTTACGATCGAAAGGAATGGAATGAATTATTGCCTATTAAATTATTATTAATTTCCACCCACGGTTATCGGTATCACAATAGAACGCGTGCATTCAACAGAAATTTTAATTTAATATGGTTAATTAAATTGGCGATTTTTATATTGTGCTCGGATTTTGTTTTTCGAGCACTTTTTTCAATCAGCCCGGAATTATGTATGCAAAGGAAATTCTATTAGAATTGAAATGGCATGTATTTATTTAACAAAAAATTCAAGGCTGGAATTTGAATTTCGCAAAATTTAATGAAAGTGCATTACGTTTCTGGCAACGGATGTTATTTAAAGCAGCAGCTGGCTTGGAATGGAATTCATTGCAGCGCGCTTTATATAGGATTGCTTAATAATTTACAATTCGCGTTTATGTCCGACTTGTTTGACGGCTTATCGTGCTTTTCTGCCTAGCATCGTGCCGCGAGGTTTATTAATTCCACAAGCGAAAAATAAAACGCCGAATCTTGCATAAATACATAAAAGCGAGGTTACTTTACTCTATTAACTTTCTGATTATCAAAGAATTTTCTGACAAAGCTTGCTAATAAAAGATAGCTTGATATCTAGTTATTTATGAAACGACTTTTTTGCGCAGAAAACACAGATAACAAAACTTGCTCTTATATGTATATAATAGAATTGGATTATTAGATTAATAGAATTAGATTAGGTGGATGTTACAAAGTGATAAAATTTCTCTTGTAAAAATAAAAATTGACCACTTTTTATCAGACGATTATAAAACAAGCATAAACACGAAGTCACGCGTAAGTTACAGTCTCTGTTTAGCTGATCTGTCGAGATCAAAGCAAACTTTGACTCAATCTTAATTTTTTGAGAAAAAATGTTTAGCTTCATCTTGCATGGCAAAGGCTGCGTAATTATCAAATAGTTGCGCTCAACAAATTGCAGTAACTACGCATAATATCTTAGGCAAACGGGGAACTATTTACTGTAAATTCTGCTGTATCACGATCGATACGTACCGAGCTGTGCCTCTCGTTAGTCCCAGACATGCAGCTTACGTGTTATGCTTTGGTGTCAATTTGCGCGCAATAGCCTTAAGGTCGCGAACACGCCGCAGCTCTGAGCGACATAAATCCAGTCAATTTCCTGACCGCTTTCCATCGCCGCCAATGTCAGCATAATCCACTCGAGCCGGCGGCCGATAGTGTCAGCCGTAACGCGTGCGCGGACATTTTGAAAGCGTGCGACGCGCCAGCGAAAGCCATCGAATGATGTACGAGGAGCATACCCAAGAATGTCAATCCGCCGTGAATGATATGCCGGGAACGATGGTCGGTATTGCATTAACTCGTGGCTCGATACCAGAGAGCGTGCCGTCCAAGCGTGACATTCGGCCGTCGAAAAACTACGTTCACGGCCGCGAAACGCCGGTGTGAAATTAATATCTTTTATTCAGAAACTTGCACACGACACTACTGCAGCCATTCAACACGCCATTTATAATAAATGCGACGAAATGTTTGACGTGCTCTCCTTTCAGTAGCTCCGTTTTAACTTTGATATCGTAGCCTCATCATGAATTTACAAATAAAAACATATAATGTTCTCGATACACTTTTTTTGTATAATCGTACAGCAATCGAGAGATAAATAATTCTATGCAAAGATACGCGTTATTGAACAAATTTTTGAACGAGATGATACTCACGAGATAACTTGCGGAAAAATTTCAAAAGTGATTCAAATCTCGGAATTTAAGTATTTATATAGAAAATAATCTATTATTAATATCCACTTTATTCTATAGTTGTAATATCTGCATATATTTTACGTGTAAATGCTCTCACGGATTTAAATACAAATGACTAATAAAAAAAATAACCGACATCACGAGATAAGGATTATAAATAGGCATAAATAAGACGAGTGAGTATATCACTCGCGAGCGGACTTTTTAAAATATTGTTACATTTCTCGGATTAATGTTAGCGTAACAAATGAGGTAAACTCAACACTAAATAACTCATAAAAAAGAAACCTGTCATCGTGTAACATGCAACGACGGACGGAGGCGCACGCAGAGCAGAAACGCAAACAGCGGCCACGTACGTGGCGGGGCAGGGAAAAACGAAGAACGAACGGATTTCACCGCGCGATGAAATACGCATGTTCGAGGGCGACAATGTGCGGTGCGACCGCAACTTTTGGCGCACCGCATTTTCCATCGGTCGAATTTTGTGCGTGTGTTCCGTGGATATTTACGATCCGCGGCTTTTATGTGGCGTATCGATTTGCACAAACTAGCTACTCGGACTTGCGCTAATAACGCTCTTGTTTTGAATTCGAGCTCTGAATTTCATGCAATCGAAACTTCCGTCAGGAATAACTTAGAAAAAAGTCATTATAAATTTACAAGCCGCATTGAGAGAGAAAGAGAGAGAAAGAGAGAGACGCGCAGTCTTTATTCGCATTAACAAATTGATTTAACGAAGCCAGGAACAAGGGGGTAATATTTAATACGCTCTTAGTAGCGCTCTTAAATTATCCGATATTCATCACACCGGGCACGCGGTGCTGGAGAAAATGGACGGGTAGGTTTTAATTAACATCGATGGCCACACCGAGATTCGTATAACGGGTTACGGATGGAGGGGGGGGGGAGAGTTGAGAGAGCAAGAGGAATGAACGGCTGTTGCCGCCGCACAAACTCTAGAATTATCCGAGAGCGCCCGCCGATTTCAGGCCGAACAAAAGAGACGGAAGAAGGAAACGGAGTACGACAAAGGATGGTCCAGAAATGGATTCTCCTTCGAGGTGGAGGACGCCGGCAATTATAGAGATCGGTTCGCTGTGGGAAACTGTCTTAACGTTTTCTCCCGTAATTGCGTCGTATCACCCCCTCGGAAAAATAAAGAAGAACAGCGCCGAATAACCGACGGTGAAGAAGCGGTGGGAAGGCAAGAGAACGTGGGACGAGGGAGGATGAGGCGAGCTGAGGAAATCGCGAAAAAGAAAAAGAAACGGCGAGGAACAAAGGAATGGATGAGAGGGCGGAACGGCGAGAGAGCCTGCAAATTGTTGGCCATCCTCTTCAGAAAGGGGTGCTTTCCCGTCCCGGCGTTCCGTCACTCAGAACGGATTCTCACGTTCCCTCTCTTCTCTGTACTCCTGTCCATCTCCGGTGTCCGCCGCCGATCGTTCGTGAGAATTATGAAAGCCGGTATTTTACCTCCCATTGTGCCACGACTCAGCGACGTCCAACGTCGTTTATTTCTTATGGAGCCTAAATAAAACGGCCAATAACAGAGAATCGCAAATCAACGTCGATTGCCGAGGCAAAATGTGTTGGCGCACTATTTCATGAACTGACGCTTACTTTATTACCGGGCGTTGTTACACAAATTTGTCGAAATTACCTTTACGTTCGTTTAACAGGGGTTTCATTCATTTAACTGGGGAGTTAATTCCTTCTTCTCTCCTAAAATTCATTCTTTCCAATTAATTTGCAGGTTAAGGTTATGTTTAAAGAAAATTCGTTTAAATTAAACGTGAGGTGCGGAACTATAAATGAACCATCTGTTGAAATAAGTTTAGAAAAATGTATGAAAATTTTAAACGGTTGGAATTTTCATGAGATAATGTCATGTAGTATGCGCAGCTCTTTTATGAATATTCCAAGCCGCGCTTAAAAGCTTGATTTTATCCGAATAAAAGATTGTTATGCTTTACATCCTATAAATAAAAAATTATATTTTATAATACATTTTGTTCCTCGCAAAAATATGAAATATGGATTGCAAGCATATTTACGAATTAACTGATTAAAAAGAGAGTAAAAAGGAGAGATTTAATTCGAAATAAATATATCTTATGAAGAAATCTGTTTGATTTTTGACACATATTAGATAGCCGAATGTGCCTCCATAGAATTGGAATACTTTGCCTTCATGCATTTCTCAGGCATGGTGATATTGACTGTATTAAAGAAATAAATCTGAGTTTCTGGTGTCCTACGTGTTGCTCGCCCGTGAATGCCTTTCTTATCCCAGGTGGTACGCCATGCATTCAAATGAGCTGCAAACAGGATCGAGAGTATCGTGAACAAGACGGAGAACGGGAGTTGAGAGGCGGAGGGGGTAAGCCGGGGCGAGTGGAATAAAAACAAATGCGAGGGATACGGCGAGCGTGACGGAAAGAAGAACGAGCGATACGGATGGAAGAACGGCGCACCGCGGGGTTGTAAAGATGAAGGGGACGACGATAAAAGATACGAAGGATCGGGGCATGTAATAAAAAGAAAATGGTCGAAATGGAGATGGCGGTCACCGATGTGGCAAAACCGCACCGGAGAAAATTAAGGTCTAACGAACGGGGAGGGGAGGGGGAGGCTGAAAAACAAGATGGTCGTCCTGTAACCCCGTAAAATTGAGGAAAACACACAGATATGCGCGAACGCACACGGGAGTCCGATGATAGAGCGTATGAGGCGCGAGGAAGAATGAGAAAGGGAAGGGGGGGGGGAAAACTGGAATGACGAGTGCGCTCGCGAAAAAGTGCGGGTGATAATGTAGGGAGAGCGCCGGTGGACGAGAAATAAAAGTGGAACGAGAATAAACGACTCGCTAAATAAGGGGGGAAATATTACGGCGGAGAAGGTAGGGAGGATAATAGATAAAGGTGGACGCGACGAATAAAAGGGAATTGTACTAACCGGGAAATATACGAAACGCAGGACGCGCCGTGGAAAGAGGAGAGTTTACTCGAGAGAAAGTCTGAAGTACGAGAAAGGCGAGGTATCTCCAGGCGAATTTGCTACGGATATCCCGGCAGGGTATTCCTCCGAGGATTCGAAAAGATAAAATCGTTGAGTTCCTGATCGCGCAATGAAAGATGCTATATTAAGGTGCAAGAGATCGCAAAGTGTATCCGAAAGAGGATCAAATATTTGCTCGAATGGATTGCTGTAAGTAGCCCTTTAATTTAAAAAATATTTTATTTATTTAATAAGGTTCGTAATTATTATACTAATTAATAATTTTCCTCGTAACATTTAACGTTTTTGTATTTCGTTTGGCATAGAAAAAAGACCGTATAGAATTTAATGGTCTCTTAATAATATTTGTCGGGCTAATAAAGCTCATTAAAGTTCAGCATTTGCCTCAGTATCTTCTATTATCGGCTCACTAATTATCATGACGCAGTTCGCATTAACAAACTCATTAATGTTCGTTCGTCGCTATATTAATCTCCCTATCGGCAATAATTTCTCTTTGAGGCTATTACTATCACATTCACGGTGTAGAAACTTCTGTATCCCTTTTATGCATTTACATTCGTGTGAATGAGCATTGACGATTAATTTCGTTCGAAGTGGTTTCTACAATGGTGATGCAACTTTTGTTCGGTAACGCAGGATTTTTCATTCTTTCTGCCGCTCTGTATCGAAAGTGGCGAAACTAATCCGGAAGAAAAATCCTGGAAACGACACGTGACGCGATGTTGGTATTAAAACGCAAGTAGATGAGAGAGAGAGAGAGAGAGAGGGAGTGATAGGGGTTGATAAAGTTCCGGCGAGGGTGTAATTGCGCCTAGTCTGCTGGCGGCTGCTGGCCGGCGCCGCGGGCCGCTTCAACCTCCGATGTCTTCTAATGTAATTTTGTTTGCGAATCCCAGAGGCGGACGCGGATGAGGACAAATTAGGTTAGGGGTAGCTCTGCGGCTTGTGGCATTTCGCTCGTAATTCTTTCC
This sequence comes from Tetramorium bicarinatum, assembly GCA_928718305.1. Classification (NCBI taxonomy): domain Eukaryota; kingdom Metazoa; phylum Arthropoda; class Insecta; order Hymenoptera; family Formicidae; genus Tetramorium; species Tetramorium bicarinatum. The sequence continues at coordinate 16,726,268 of OV788324.1, forward strand.
AACCCGGGCTACGGCGTAAATTAGTCTACAGCCCCCTTGCTCCCCGTTCTTTTCCCGTGGCGGCGGCTCGCTTTGGCGGAGTCCTTTTTCGTCCTCGAGGCGTAATTGCGCGCGCGTCGCAATCTACAAAGTTCTCCTTTATATCTTTCATTGCCATTTTATTTATTTAACCAGAGTTAAGTTGTCTCCGCCGAGAGTCTTCGCTGGAATAATGGTCGGTTATTTCATCTCGAGTCGCTTTGGACGTTACGCAGCTACGATAAAGCGGACAATCTTTTAGCCGCGAATTGAATTTAATCGCGAGGATTTACCGTATCGTTGCACCCGCTACTCGTTTCCCCTTTCATCCGTTTCCTTTTGTTGTTCCAAACCCGTCCTTATCGTTGCGCATCGCCCCTTTAATTCGAATAGTTCCGGAGTCAATTTGTGGACCGGAGTAAACTTGTCGAGCGCAGCGGGAAACAGAGTATCGTACGAATTAGCCACTTGTATTTTTACGAGGCCCTTTTTTACGTCGCAACTGCCTTCTTTTTCGTTTTCAGATTTTCCACAATTCTACCGGTTTAATTTCTATTTGGAGTGTTATTCTCTATCTCATTCATCACACAACTGTTCACAATACCTTCATTTTCTTTTATCGGTGTTTAATACTATTATAATTACAAATAATAATATTCCGTATAGCTTTCGTGTACATTTTTACGTAGAGAAAAAACTCTGTTGCGAAGAAAGTGCACAATGAAAATTTCAGTACTTAAGAATATCGCGGAAATATATAATAATGGCAAATATTGCTTAGGTTTTTTTTTAATAAAAGAAATACAGGAAACTGACATCTCATTATGCATCATAATTAAATATATTTTTAAAGTTCTCTCACATATAAAATTATTATTTATTTATTTTTGACTCGCGTTTTTATTTGACAAACCGAATTTTTTTCCATTAATGATTAAATTGAGGTGCCAATATATTGTCGCACCAATATGCCATCAATGATAATGGCAGCGCGTTCGTTAAGCGATAATTGACCAGCTCGCCATTCGTACGTTGCTTATTACGAGAAACGTAACGAGGAACGAAATTGTTTGATGGTAAATATAAAAACTATGCAAAATCGGAATCAAAGCTAACATCATAAATTCAAGCTGCCGTAAATACCGATTGCAACTTTTTATTCCTTATTTTTGCCATGCTTCAATGCAGATAACATAAATTGATGCCGATACATTGTAAAGCTGGCAATAAAGGTATGCATGAGGAAATTTGCAAACTTATATCCACGGAGAATGCACCTTCATTATTAGTTTTAGAAACTCGACGTCGAGAAATTGCAAAAATTTAGATTTCCTATAACGCTTAATATTATCGATATTGCCAATTTTATTCAGAATAATCTTATATTTACAATTTTACGTCATTTAAAATATTTTTAAGATAATTTTATATAAGAGATCACTTTAGTAGCTGCAAATTGTCTGCAAATTGAATGATGACATCCAATTCACGTTTCGTATGCATGACGATCTCATTTTACAGTTCAAGTGCTCGAATACTTCTCGCGGCAAACCACGAAAATCACCATTTCCACCGTAAGCATCGTCCGTGCATTTGCCTAAAGAGCAAGCAAAAAGGAGACTTCTCCTTTCTTCGTCCCGCCTGACGATGAAACTATACGTTTTGCGAGTATACTTGGGGCAGGAAAAATCCAAAGGGATTTCGCGGTTGCCGCATATCTTTTGCTTACGATTATGTTTGCCGCTTATAAAAAAAGGAAGAACACTACCGCAGAAATACCACCACTCGTTTTCCCCTCCGCGGCACCCCTTAACTTCCGTGAATTTCTTCCCGCTGTTACGGAACGCATTGGGGAACAGGTGTGCTAAAACACTGTTTATACGCCCTTATTCTTGCACTATTCTGCGTTTATATCCTTGGCATGTAACTCCATGTATAATTTAGCTTCGTAATTCCCAACTTTTTCTCTAATAACATTGCTTCTCACGAATGCAAAATGCAAGCGATTGTTCATTTTTTCATTCTGAGTGAAAAAATTCATGTCTGTTTAATCTCAAATCGCCATTATTAGATGGTGAAAATACATGTATTAGTTGTAAACAATTGTAAATAAAATTTAAAAAATAGATAAAAATAAAATTCATATAATTCTTTATTTTTTCGGATTTCTATATAAAACTTATATTTCTTATTAATAATTCTGATATTATAATTGTGATTATTTAGTCAAATCAAATTATTCAATCCCATTCTGTTTACATAAAGTTTATCCAACTTCATCTGTTTTGTCGAAATTATTGTCCTATCTGCAGCGGACCGCGTGCTCGTTAATGCAACCACGGCTTAACATATATCAGGAAAATGAGCTGGGCACAACATTATTATCCTTTTCTCCCATAAATGAGAGAGAGAGAGAGAGGGAGGAGCTAGTAGTGACATGTTACTTCCCCACAAGTGTGTACACGTTATCATATTATGGCCAGTAATGTCGACCCTATTTAACACAACATAAACTAACCACGAAGTAGGTATGAACTAACTATTAAAGATAAGTTCAATCCTGCGTCCCCATCGATACTTTTATCATCTCGCAAATTTCTTCAAATATCTTTTCTATCACTAAAAGAAAAATTAAAGAAAACCACTTACAATTAGACAGTAACATTCGCTTACGTTATCACATCCACGTGATGCATCTGATTACTCTTTTTCACTACGTGCATGTTTTATTCGGGTCTTTTAATTCTGAACTAACACTGTGGAGATCGAGAAAAAGCTCTATTTGCACAGCTCGTGAGAACGAGTTGTTTTTTAACGAGGAATAATATGGACTTGTTATTATCCGCTGTACTTTTGCCAGCCTTTCTTCGAATTGTGATACAACGCAAGCGCATCTGTAATTTTTTTATGATGTACTGTCTGCGGATTACTTGAAGTCAGCAAAATACGATTTCCAGTCGCCCGGTAGAAAAGTGAAGTTGCGACGTGAAATCGCTCACTGCGATATCACGACGCAGCGTTTCATTCGCAATGTGATTTAATATCAAACTAATACCTGAAAATTACTCGAGTAATGAATAGCCATGAAAATACGCAACGTAAACATTATGTTCTATTATAATTTTTACGAAAATAAATTCACGTTTATTCACGTCAACGACTTGGCAACATAATTTATCTACAAAATATTTCGGAAAGAGAGGGGAGATAGAGAAAGAGGTCTGCGTGGCACACGTGCAGATTCACACGCGTCACAAAGAATATCATTATTGGAGACGGGATGATTAGTTCTCTTTTTCAGCGGAGGTTCCTTTCACCGCACATTTATTTCCGATGTCCCATTTTCCATTTCGCTCACTTCGACCCCTTTATCATCACGTTCGCTCGAATTTCTATTCACAACGCGGTGCTTTTAACTTTGATGAATCGTATTTGAATTCAGCTATGAATCATTACTCGAATTCGTGCAACTGTAGCGGGTGAAAAAAGAATTACGAGTGGCTGAGAGTCTTTAATCTTTAAGGCAATGAATAAAAATCATGATGTTTTTACATAAAATAGCGAGAATAATTAGCAGGATTGACAATTTTCTACGTTATTTCTTCTTTCACGGACAGCGTCGAAGTGCTTTAAATTTGACAGTGTTGATGCGGCCCTCGCAAAAGTAAAACCTCATCGTCGTTACACCTATGACGCTGTCATAACACTCATGAAGAACAGGCCGGTAGCAGCCTTAGGCAGGAAGATAATTATAGTACCGAGTTTACCGGATATACCAGAGTGTACTATGCAGAAGCCTCCGCAAATTGTCGGCGAGTCAGGTTTGCTCGGTTGCTACTGGTCGATGCTGCCATTAACCGCCAGGCTGACATACATCGCGCACAAGTACTTGTTTACCGCGCGTTTAACTTTAACACGAATAACACGGCTGGCAGATAGAGCAATTAATGAAACAATGAAACTTACGAAAATCTTATTGTCGCAAGAAATGAAGTCATCAACGAGAACACTTTCTTCGCGAGCAGATACAGGTAGCAAACGTGTGTAAAAATCAAGAAGTTGCTGAAACTATAAACCATTATTTTATGACGAATAAACAAAATGAATTAAATATTGCTGCTAAAGAAAACTTTATTATTTTTATATTAAAACATTATGCAAAAAATACACACATATATGATTTTGTAAAAATAATATTAAATATTTTAAAAAGACTACAAAAATATTAAGTAAGAATCCATTCGGCTGATTGCATAATTCATTATATTTTTTTTCGAAATGTTGACTATTTGCATTTACGTAATAAACAACTTTATTTTAAAACTTATTAGATACACACTTTCTAATATTAATCTATAACTGTCTTTAAAGAATTCCAAGCTAATTTTAATGTATATTTTTTTAACAAAGGGCTGATAAAAATAAAGAAATTTTCTGTAGGACAGTATTTAATTCATTTCATTCTATCCGTTTATTACAAAACAACAGCTATATAATTTGAGCTGTATAACTTCTTGATTGCTATCTTGTACATATCGCTGAAGAATGGTTGTCACTACAATTATGAGTGTTCCAACTGTACGCGGAGATTGAATATATTTTGTAAGCCGGGAGCATTCAGTTTTTATTAATAAATTTTTCATATGCATCTTTTTGCGCAGTAATCAATGTTTACAACCAATCTTTTGTTTTTACGAGCGTAATATTCTGCCGCGCGGCACGGAATGGAATCTGAAATTTCAGCATTGAACGCTGTCACATTTTTCGATTTTCCACAGTTGCAAGCTTGCCTCTCGTTTTTATGGACAATGTTGCACGAACAGGGAAAGCGTATTCCTCATTAATTCTGAGCTCGGCAATGTACCTTGGCGCGACGTATGTATGTATACATATCTTCAATACCACCGAGTTGTTGGGGTCGACAGCGAGGAACGTATGCCAGGGCATCGCGTGTGGTCCCGTGGGTGTGAAAGGTAATTCATAACGGAGTTTAACAAATTGCCCGAAGAGACGCCTACGCCTCCTTCTGCGCCCCGCGTTTACGTGCGAGTGTCATCGTGTGAAATTCGTGACACATCACGTCTCTTTGACTGTCTTCGAAGCAATAGGAAGACGTGCGAGAAGACGCAGGCCGTACCTTTTTATTCTTTCCCATTCTTTTCTCTTCCTTTCTTTTCTCCTACATGCGCCGCATGTGGAATTTTATATGTAACCCGGCGGAGAGAACGCCCCGACCCAACCGACGTCGGGACTGTCGCCAGGAAAAGAATGGTCGTCTGCCTCGTATTACGTTGACTACTACTACTGGTATTACTTCCAGTCGGGAGCGAAAGGAATAGTCGCCTGTCTCGCATTACGTTGACCTCCATGACCATCAGTTACGACTATCAGACTGTCTAATCTAAGATCCCCTGCGGCTAAATGTGTCGTTAATACCACTGTGACATTTGGGAACAAAATTGTGCGTGCACACAATTTTCTTCGGCGAATAAGATAATCTGACGAATAAAATAATGGGCATTTACAAATGATTTTATTTATGTTCATAGCTTTTTTACCAAATAATAATTTATTTTAAAAAGCTAAGAAAACGTGAACAATTAAAGTTTATTAAAAAGTTATAATTAAAAAAATTGCAAGAAAGTGTAATTTAATAATATTTAGAAAAGTTAATGTAGATATTAAGTAATCATCCGAATGGGCCGTCGAGAGAAAAAACTGATGTGCTTTCGGTGTGCAAGAGCATCCATTTACATTTTTAAAAAATTAACGAAACTTTATGTAAAAGACGCTTTTAGACGCATTATACATTTAACATGTACATGAATTAACATACCGAATATAAACGCGAGCCCTTAATTATTTACATCTTGCTTTTACGGCAGAGCTAATATCCCTGTCCGTGTCTCGACGTACAAGACTAAAACTTCTGATTTGGAGGCATTGTCTGAGTGTATGCCGTTTCCGTTGTTTAAATATACATGTTCGAACATTCTTTCCTCCGTCGTGCACCGTCACATTTACTCGTACGCGGCTGTATCGCGGACTTGGAACGCACGCGCGTCGCGCGCCTCTTACGCGCATACGAGAGCACACGTCTGCATAATGCATACGCATACGAAAACTGGGAGTCGGCCCGACCGACCGGCACCATTACGGCCACCGTGGAGATCGAGAAGAGGGGCGTTTTTACTCGCGTCGTTCCATTATTCCCTCGCATACGAAAACCCCTCAGCGTGGTCTCTCTCGCGGCAGGTCTCCCGTTTTGCGATGACTTATGTATAACCACGGAACTTTTTATTGCCGGCCACACGTGACGCTTCTCTCGACCCATCATGAATATTTCCGTGTAGCCGCAGTGTGACCACAGAGTTTGACGCAAGATTAATCGTCTCCTTGCATACGTCTTTATAGCATTTTATAGATACAGGCTGTCTCAAAATTGTCACGTGACAATCTAAGATTAATTCTCTCGCTTTGCCGTGTCTTTAAATTCAAAATAAGAATTATGATTAAAAGATTTCTACATTTCGTCGTTCTTCGATCTCTTCAATCTTCTTTCTGGATCGAGATTTATAGATAGCGAAATTGCAATACATCTTAAAGTGTGTACCGTGGAAAGGACCACAGATTTTTCATATTTAAGAAACACGGACTAGGATACAGATCTCATCGTCGTCCAATCCTATTTCAGACAGCGTTCTTTTATCTCGCTCGTTCGGGGAATCGAACGATCTGGATGAGAGGTGGTAGTACGGGATGGGAATGCTTTGGCTGTATTTGCTTTATCTGCGGGCGTATATCTCCGTAGCGATAGTCAGTCGATCGTCGCTAGGTGCCGAAAGGGAAATAGACGTCGTTACTCTTGCCCTGCAGCCTGCTGTCTTCGTGCCGTGCCGTGCCGATGCGGCTGGCAATCGACATTTCCGAATTGCACGCCACAGTCAAGAAATATACTTACAGTTTTCTCGCGCACGGTCGCGTACCGTCGTTCGCTTGGAAGTATCACACGGCTCCCAAGGGGAAATCGAACGATGGGTATCACGATGAGCTTAAAATACTTGACATTAAAGTTTCAGTGATCCCAGAGATGCACTTCCGGCCTTTCATCTGGATTTTTCATATTTACATTGCCTTTACGCGGGGATTCAATCTCTTTACATTATCGGGAAATAAGTATAATAGAAATATATTTGAAAAACACTTTTAAACATCACTTTAATTATTGAAAATTAAATTTTATATTTTTACGTATTATATCTCGTGTATTTTATTTTCTGTTACTTTTGCAAGTATTCTACATTATTAATTAATGCAGCAATTAATGGTTGATTAATTTTAAAAAATTCATAAATTCTTTGACATAGGATGCCATCTTTTAATTAAAATATAGAAGATTAAAGTTAACATAAAAGGAATTAATTTTAAATGGAGCATTTCCCTTTCTAAACGCCATTAAAAGCATATTAAGCCTTTCGCAAAAAAAAAAAACTTCAAGAAGCTGATTGTAGCATTACTGTCTGAACTCTTCTTTACGATATAACAACTCGCGAGTGAACGAAACAGTGTGTTACGCTCTTCTACAAATAATAGAAATAGCATCTGGGAGACTATTAGGGAAGAAAAGGGCTACGTAAGAGGAGAAGCGTAATGGTCTCCTTACGCGCCCCTTTTCAGTGGTATAGCAATCCGCCTTAAGGGTAAGAAGAAATTCGCCCATTATCCTTCCAACTTGAAGATACCATGTCGAAAATGGCATGTAACACCACTCTCCGAGTGCCGTTATAAAATTTTATTATACATCCGCGATAAGATTTTACGATCGGTTGGAGTTGTAAAGAGTTGTTGAATGTACAACAATATTAATACTTGCGATTTATTAATTATAAACGTACATGTAAATTTGCATTATCAATTATTCATATAATAACTTTTACATTAATAATTTATACAGTTTACTATCGCAAAAGTACAAAGTAATATTTTGTTTTAAACTTTTGTTGTATATTATACTCATTTTTAATTAAACAATTGATTTTATTTAATTTTGGCCAAAATGACGATTTTCTTCGATTTAAATATTTCTCAGTTTTCCGAAGATCCTCGAACCTTAATAATCATTGCGCGAGAAACGCAATGTCAATTCATCCGTGGAAACCGCGAGATAACATTGCCGGTATAACGCAAATAATAGATTCTTTTATACGCAGCAACAAAGCCAGCTGGTGCAATATCGACGCATGCCTGTCTGTTTCTCTATCGGCATTGGAGGAGCTGGTGTTACAAAAGAGCGGGAGGGTTATACGGCAGAAAGGACGACGAGGGTTGAGCATTCACGAGGAGACGAGAAAGGGTGGGCGTAAAGAAAGTGTGTGAAAGGAAAGGAGTTACAGAATGCAACGATAACGCGAGATTTATGCAGCCGTGCACGGCCGAAGAACTTGCAAATGCCGCTCGCAACTTTTTCTCGTCGGTTCTACCCTTCTCTCTCTCTCTCTCTCTCTCTCTCTCCTCTCCTCTCCTCCCTCCCCTCCGCTTCCCCGCGCTGCGTTGCAGCTGCTGTAATGCAGTTGCAGTCGGGCGTAAGCCTCGGCGAAAGGAAACTTCGCGAATTGCATTGCGCGCACGCTCGGTCTTTTGTGCCGCCGAAGTTTATCCGCGAAGATGCATCGGTGCCCCCGCGCGAAAACTTCGGTCTTGTCGCCGTGCTGCGCGCGGGTTGTTGTCGCCAGTGAAAGGCCAAAGGAATCGCGAAGACCGCGAAGTAACAAAAGTCGACGTGGGACAGATAACAGATAGATAACGGAACTTTGTTCGCATTTTATTTCTACGTGTACTGTATTTCGCCAAAATCTTTTAACGCGGAAATTTAAAACTGTCGTGACCAACAATAGTTTTCGATGTGATTCTCTTTAAGAAAACAGTCGACTTGACGCCAAATGTTATCATCACATCACTGGTTTTAGTTAATTCGACGATTTATTAAATTTTTCGAAAACAACAGAAGAACGTTTTTTTATGCATTTATAATTATAATTCATGAGATGTATATTATCCGCGTCTCTTTGCAACTTGATAATTGGACTTTTCTGCCTCTGTGACGTTTTTCGACCGAAATATGTTACTTTGCATAAAATCATGTATAAAAAGAGAGGATGTTCTCTCTCTAGCTCTTCTTCACCGTCGAAAAACACATCTCGATTCGTTTGTGAATTGCCGTCACGTACGGCACACTCTCTGATCGCTGTTATTTATTTCTCTCATTTTTTCTCATTCATGAAACAGTCCAATCGGTGCCGAAATTTTGCAGGTGCATTGCTCGCGCGCGCGTATTTTCGGAAGTCGAATCGTTGAATCGGTGCACCAATAGCATCAGTGTGACAACAACAACAACGACGACGACGACGACGACGACGACGACGATGACGGGTGCAAGTGTCATGCGATATTTCCATTTGTAACATGTTTTCAGACTTCTATGTCGCTTTTAAAATGTCCGACAGTTTGGCGAGGCTCCAACTTAATTCAATCTCATTTCTCGCGGATCCGCAAGGAATTGTGGCTGGTTGCATCGCGCCGGTTGTATATATGTCCCAGATAATATGTTTTCATAATCATTTGAATTGGATTACAGAGTATAGTATATCACAAGCAACAGTAATAATTACTGAGTTTTTATCAATTATTGTTATTAAACGTTTAATAATCTAGGATACAAATATTGAAATATTTCATACGATTTGTAGATCATTACAATTACAAAGCATTAATAGTAAGTATTTTAATAAAATGTGTTATGCGATAGTATGATGTGTCAATATACTAATAAATATAACTTTATTTAGATACATATTGTTACATATTTACACAATTATTATAATGTATTTATATATAATCAATTTATCAGAATATGTTTATGCAGTACGAAATAATAATTGTTAATAAGGTAAAACAAGTGTATCCTAACTTTATTATCAAGATCCTCGACATTCACAAGTTAAGAATTCTCGAAAGACTTTTGCAATATGCATATCCTACTTATTTGCTTAAATTATTCGCGCGCACTTGACTGTGTTCGTGTGCGAGAATGCAGCGGATCAATGACGTTGCAAATCCACCGGCTGCCGAGTCGTCTACGAAACCCCATGAAACCAAGTGTCATGCCCCAAACCACAAATTTGTCTCAGACACACTCAGGTACATGCAGACATGCGTACACTTATTGTTATGCGTACATAACACAATTGCGATTATGTATTACGATCATGTGAAGTAGTGTGTATTACGTAGTATGTTTGTGTTCCTTGGAAGAGCGAATTTATTTTTTATTTTTATTTTCCAAATTATCTTTTCAATTAAGCAGATTCTAATTTACGCATGATTTGGTTAAGCAAAATATAGTTAGATTGTACTTGAAATAAAAAAGAATAAATTATTTGACTGAATTAACTTTTCTTAACGTTGATACAATCGATATAATTTCGAAAATTAAATTTTTTCAGCAAAGAAATATAGTTGAAGATAAATAAACATGTGTAATAATATTATAATATGTATTATAATTATATGAGAATCCATTACGTGTCAAGTAACGCAAAATAAATCGAAATGCAGCGCGTTGTGCCGGAATAGACTCGTCGTTTATTCCAGTCGCTTCGTTCGTTGAGAACTCGACATCCTCTCGAAGGGAACCGAATCAAGCGATACGTGCAGTCGCGGCGGTGCGGCGACGATGCGAGCAAAAGCTAGGAAAACCTCGGAGAGAGGCTCCGCGCACCTCATCTCGTTTGTACGTACTATTTTCTCGCTGACTTGGCGATATTCTAGGAGAGAGTGCCTGGTAAATTTTGCGCACCCCTCACGTCGTCATTGATCTACTAACGCACCATTGAATTTCTGTCATACATATATGTATAATACTAGAACACCATCGAAATACTTATATCCTCTTTGAAGTAGCAAATAACTTTTAGAAGTTAAGTCGACAGTTGTGCAAGAATTAATTTACGATGAAATTATCATGATTATTATGACGATTTTAACGATAAATTTTCTTCCGCAATAATTCGGACGTCATCTAAAGCGAGGCATTATCGGCCCGTCGTTTTTTGCGTGAATATTTAATTTATCGTCAATCTCCCATCTGCGCTTAATATCTCGTTCGAGGCATTTGCATTTGCCGTTTTTCGACGCCTAAACGGGCGTTATTTCGTTCTGATTCGCATCCCGCATTTCTTCCACGCGTGTACTTCTCGCGGAGCAATCCCGCAAGGGCATTACAGAGAAAACGACCTCACGTGCTAGTACATTTTCGCCGTCGACGATAACTTATAGGTACTACCATCAGAGCCTGCTATCTCTTTTTCTCTCTCTAGACTACCATTCTCAGGTCCAGGACTCTTGGTCGAATTCACTCTCGCCCTTCTTCTCACCTTTCCTCACCGAAGATCGTCTCTTTTCTCCCCCTTCCGTCTTCTTTGAGAAGGCGGTAATTGGCGCGAACCTCGACGATCCACTCTTCAAGAACCACTTTGGTGCACCGTCAACCTAGTTCGCCTCCTTCTGCTTTGCCCGCGGGCGAAGAAAGACGGTGGCGCAGAGGGGCTGGGGGGAGATGAGGACGTGGTGACGGAATGGGGAAAAAAAATCAATTTTCAGGCGGCTCCTTTATTGGCACCGATAGCTGCCGGTGCACGGATCGCGATGGAAAAAAGTGGAATCGGGACTTGATCGTGCGGCGAATGATGAGAGGAATTTTTCGAAAATACATTCGTGCTGCACTTTTGATCGGATCGTGAAGGGCTTACGCGAGACGTATTTCCCGAGTCGGTGGATTAATTGGAATTTCCATTTCAATATAACAACCGCGGCGGTTCGTGGAGGCGGTGCGCACGTGAGCGCGTGTGGTGATGTTTAATTGGAAATAGTTCCCTTTGACTTCAGCGCTTCTGACAATATCGGCGGCTTTTGTTTTATTGTGTAAGGCATGAGCGACAATGCGCGTCCTCATTTTGTGATTATGCAGCACGCAGATTAATCCGTAAACCACCTCGATGTCCCTTTGCTCTACATACCCTTCGCTCATGCCCATCCCTCTCGTCGTTGTTAGTCAGAATTACCGCGCTGTTTGGTTATTTGCGATTCTTATTATTAATTTATTATTATTAATCACAAAAAGACCGCTTTCATCGAGATGCAAAGTAGCATTTATTCGCAATATATTGTTACTCTCGCGATCGAGATGCTTCGCGCATCTCGGTGAATAATTGAATATTTCTTACTTTCTATTTATTATTTTACTAGCTACGCCATCAATATACGCTGTTTATAATCTTTCTAGAACAGCATCCAATATTACTGCGCGCGATCCTCTGCTGCTTCTCGCGCGAAATATGATCATCTACGTATTCTACATTGCTGGTTGTTAAGCGCTCATGTAAAAGACGCAACGAGAAAATGCAAATGCTTTGCGCGCAACTTATAAAAGCAGCGCCGCCGTCGCCGCCGTCGACGAGAGACGCTGTAGACGGAAAATTAAACTTTGCCTGAAAAGCATAAAGAGAGAGAAAGAGAGAGAGAGAGAGAAAATAAGAGAGAAAGAGAGAGGAATGAGGAAAGGCAAAAATGGAAATCGACAGACACCATTACGATGAAACGAACCGCGTGCGCGCATCCTCCGGGAAAGCCGGGGTGGAGCCGGAGGGGTAAAGAGATTCGTGGATGTTGATTGGATGGAATCCATGGCGCGCAAGCTGGGTGCTGGACACCTTTTTTAATCATGCGATCGCAGAAAGAGGAGTGACTAGATAGATAGACGAAGGGGGAGGAGAGGGTAGCGGGTTTCCTTCGCGCGGAGAAAAAAACCGAGCGCAAGAACCCCCAGCTTCGTGTACCCCGCAAATACACTGACCCTTTGAACGACCCGTCACTGAAGTCGCTTTTACGGATCTACCTTTTTTACCGATTTTCCCTCCCACCACAAGTGCTGTTCCTTTTTCCACCGGGATGTCCGCCAGGATTGAAAGTCCGATAGGCTTCTGTGAAAACACGCGGCAAGTTCAAGCTTTTCGCGATGAAGACTTTCGTTAAATGAATCGCGAAGATTTCGTTATTGATAACGAGTGCTTGGAAAATTCCGACAGTTTAGATACGACAATGTGAAATGTCGCTTTTACAGCAATTTCTAAAAGATTTCCTCTGCTGAAAGTATATCGAAACTGTAATTGAAATTGTACTGAAAGACAAGGAAGATAAAGAATGTGCTTTGAAGATAGAGCAGAGTTTAATAATTTTTATATTTTTTTATATATAAAAATAAACAATTTCATTGTTTGTATAATAAAATAACAGCAAAATCTATGTACTGGAATAATTTTTTGAGTCTTTTCGTTTCTCTAAAATAAACTTGAAAAACTGTTTTGTCAAAACCGGAATGCATAATTAATTATTTTAACTCGTAATTATTTTAGCTCGTACTCTTTCTTTTTGAACAATTGATGGACAATTTGAAGAAAAAAAAATTGTAGATTTGTAAAATCGCCGGTAAAAGAAGTACCTCTATGAAATGGGGAATAAAATGTTGCCAGCGGCTACATTTAAAATAAAAAGCTGACATTTTAAAGAGCTGTGATACATTCATCTCGATAGTTCACCCGCATCGGGAATACGTAGGGAAACGCGTACGCGACGTAGTGCCGCTACGCGAATATCATTCGAGCGCGCAGCCGATCGTTTATGCAGTCAACCGGTCCCGCGACATCTGTCATCAATCGCGACCTGCAGCCGGCGCGGCGCGACGTTTCCGCCGATGTGCAAGCCTTAATATCGACACGTCGATGCGCGGCTGCTATTCCCCCGAACGCGAACGCGACAATTTCGAGGTCGACCAGCTCCATTCGGGCGTGCTAACTAATGCGCGGCTCGTTGCAGCTGCAATCGCAGGCTGCGGCGCGAGAGGGAATTGGTTAATGCATGCAACGCTAAACAGTCAAACGAACCTTGTTGCGCGTTGTTTGATCAACTTGACGCCTCGTTGTGTGCGATCTGAACGATTCCCGTCGTTAGCGTGCGCGCATTTTGCTCTGCACGCGATGCAACGCGACGCGCATCGTACAATCACGGTCGCTTTGTTCCATTTTTCTGCCTTCCTTCCCTTTTTCACGGTTGGCGCTACGATCGTCAAAGAGCACACAGAATGGGACGGCGGAATAACGACAGTAATAACGTTAATGTTTGTAACGTGGAAATCTTTTGCATTTTGTTGTTGTTCGCAGCTGTAATTGTCCTTAAAACCCTTAAAACCCTTGTAACGATGTGACGAATCGTACCTAATACGTCGCTAATAAATTTCATGATTGTGCACTCGCGATACGTGCTATATAATACATAATGATTCGACTTTTCCAGCATCATACGAAATCGTTTTCAGTCGCGAAAGTTTCACTCGTATATCAATCTTTTCGTTCGAGAAGATCATTATCAGTTATTATCCGCATTGCCGTTTTAACGCAGAAGATCATAAACCTGCATGATTTGAATCGCCGTTCGATTACGGCTTAAAGCATCTTACGATGACGTTGACGTCCCTCGAGTCCGGCGAATTTTACGTGACTTTAATAAATAATCGCTGCCATAAATCGTGCAATACGATGGTAACGTTTGGTAAGCCGCTCTGCGGGAACTTCATCGTCGGATTGTCGTGGTACAAATGCCGCGCCAAGGGGACCACCCCCGGTGACGTCATTATGTGTGACGATCGTAAAAATTTTTACGAGCACGCCCCTTTCATTTACGAGCCGTCAAAAGGGTCCAGCGAAAGAATCGCGAAAGATTTGCGGCTTACACGTTGCAGCTGCGCTTTTATCTCTCCCCCCTCCCTCCCCGCCCTTCGCTTCTTATCGAAACCCATGTTACGTGATACGTTAAACTTTGCCGCAGATTCGAAAAGCAATTGCCGTAAAAAAAAAAGTGAAGGATACATCGGCCATAAAATCCTTCCCGGACGCCATAATTCACGCAAAAATTTTTATACGTGTTTTCTGGGTTTTAACTCTGCGGAAACTGTGATTTTATGTGTACACTGCGTATTTTATGCGCGCTGAGTAAAACATTTTATCGATATAGCGCGCGATACTTAACTATTACAAACAAATTTGGAGAATCTCGAGCAATCAAAAATCGTCAATGATTGGTTGCGTTTAGCAGAAAAAGCTGCTTTGCAACTGTTGTAAAAATTGTGAATTTGACTGGCGTATGCTCTTGATTTTGATAAAATCTAAGAGTATATACCAATGAAATTCGCGAATTTTACAACAGTTGCAAAGCAGCTTTTTCTGCTGAATACAGACAATGTTTTCATTGTTGTTTACCGATTCGAATTTCATAGAAACGTTATTCAATCGATTCAGTCTCCTGTTTCAACATAAAAAACGATCCGCGGTTTCGACTTCGAAAATTGTAATGGTTTCGTTTTCAAGAAAAAAAAAGAAAGTTACACAATCGAGGGACTCTCTCAAATGAAAAGTTGATTAGTCTGTTTCGAATTTCGCGCAACGTTAACGATTTCGCGCGATATTTCTCAGCAGACCGTGCGTAACGCAACAATGGCGCAATCACGCGCGACGTGGGATCGGGAAATAGGTAACGTCGAGTGAAACTCCACGATTAAGAAGTTAATCGAATTCGCGACGGACGGAATTTCGATGGAGGAACAATCCCGGCGCGATTGCTCTCGCGAGAACGAATCACCGCGAACGGAAGGCCGCGAAATGAAAGGGGATACACGAGGGAAGAAGAAATAACGAACTTTAATCCATGATCGAGAGGAGAGAGAGAGGAGAAGATGTTGAAGAAAAAAAATAGTAAAAGCAAAAAAGAGAGAGAGAGAGATTTTGATCTGTCTGGTAAAATGCATTCGTCTCGGATCTATTATCAGTTTCTCATTATCCGATTAAGAGGTGTGCTGTAGACTTTCACAATCGAATGGTCTCGGATCTCTCAGTTTTTCACGAAGAACCGACGGGCAGCAGTATCAAGGGGGACATGTTCGCGCTCGTGCGATCGTTTCTTGCAGCAGCATTTGTTTAACCCGTTTGAACAGTGGCATCGAGAACGATGAATCAGCGTCACGGCAAATGAGCGGGCGGGACCAGTGGGGAGGATGGGCGTACTCGCATTATTAATCATATTACGCAAAACGTAGCATACATTCTTCGCGCGACGCATGCGACAGATGGATAGACGGACGGACGTTAAATAGGATCGAGCCGGCGCGAGAGACGAACAGCCGTGGCTGAATACATATTCCAAATTGTCGGCGACTGTTTTGACGATAAATATATATCACGCGCAGACTGCGCCCATGCGAATAAATCACGCTGTACTGTAAACAAGTCCCAGTGCTGGCTGCACCGAAGTTGTCGCGCTCCCGGTTGCACCACCCGGGCGAGAGTTTCTCGCGCGGCCGAGGCTCCCGACCAACTCTGTGAATGGAAATCTGCAATTTTTTACCTCCCGAATTAAAGGTGGCGAGAAACGGTTTTTACCGGCGATCTGTCGAAAAATGTAGGCACGGATTTTCGAACAAATATCCTTCATCGCGCGCTCGCGTGTGAGTTTGTGCCCCCCCTTTTAAAAGATTTGTTTGCCAATACGTTCGATGTATGCGAATATTTTCTGCTTTTTTTCTCCTTTTTTTGTTTTTGCTCCAAGAAAATCAAATATTGCGTGAAAAATAAAGTACCTACCGCGAGCTCTGTGCCCGTATTTAAATATTGAATGTTTTTACGTGTCGCCTATATTTATTATGGGCAAATTAAAATGACGTTATTTGTAAAAGTGCTTTATTAGAAAATTAAATAAACTCTTTCGATCGTATTTATTCACATACACGGTGCCAGCAAACGGAAACGTTATTTTACAGATATTGTAATGAGATTTATGCAGAGTTGGTAAATAGAAATAATAACATTGTCGTGTGTCAGCTCGCTGTCACAGTCGCGTTATTAACTCGTATTGTTCAACATTCATCGACGCTGCAAACACTAGTCCACCTGTCGACGGTGATTTTCCACAACTTGGCGCTGTTCCCTTTAGCCGGCGATAGCGTCAGTTAACCCGACGTGACGGCTATCGTCGTTTTCCACGTCGGGGGAAAAGAGATCGCCGTAATTATTGTTTTATAGCGGCCACGAGATTTCTAACCGACCACCACGTAGCCTTTATACGTTCGTTCCTGGTGGGGCGCGACGGTAAATGAGAGAAAACGGGAATTGGCGGCGATGGACACGACCTTTGTCAACCGGAGACCGGATGTTGAATTTTCCGCGGAGATAAGAGAGTTCGTATAGCCCCTCCTTTCACCTCCCTCACCCCTCGAGAGAGTCTTCTCTTTCCGCACTTTTAGTAATTATTTGCTGGGCGTTTCCCGTGCGGCCGATAAAACAAAATCGATATTCGCTTAAACAGAGGCAGCAAAACAGGGTAAATGCATCGATGAATTGATCTTATTAAAAAATATTATCATGTTACGAAATTTGTTCTCTTTGATAAATAATGAAGATGCTCGCGTTTTTTTTTTCCTTTCGAGACGTCGATTAATATTGAAATTCTCGAAGGGTTTTTTATCTCAGAAATATATACCGTTTCAAAGATTAATAATAAATTAATAATGAAGGAGAAGGTAAATTAAAATTGGAAAGAATTACCACGAGATAAACGTTTATTTTCATTAAACAGTTATTTCTGCCGACCCCCTCCTGTTTTATTTTCTTGAGCTTACCTCTCTGCAGTCGGATGTTATACGGTCGCGTTGTCGCTAACGGTTTTAAAGTCTTTATAGGATTAGAGAGGCGTCTCGGAGCCGGCCTGCCGTACGGAAGATTAACTGGTCGACGACTTTCTCATTTACCTTCCGCCGTTCTAGATCTCATTTCGTCAAGCAGGAAGTTTCCAAATTGCATCTATTACCCCATTACCCTCTCAAATCACGTGATTGGGGCAAGTTGCCCAAAATGAAGCAGATATCCTCTCGGTTGCACAAGGTGCGTCACACTTGGATGCGAAATAGTAATTCTGCTAGATAATATTTGCTTAATAATGAATAGTATGAAAATGTACACCAGCCGTAATTAGAATTAATATAAGAGCATCAATAATAATATGATTAACTGCGTATGATATTATGAAAAAATTCAATCTCTCGAATTGAGAAAGAATTGTCAACAGCGATGACAACTAGATTGTTAAGAGAGAAAATGTATAATAAATTTTACAAAACATGGTAGATTTACTGAAATGTTGTCTCTATTAATAAATGGCTGTCCATTCTCATTCTTCCATCCACTTAATAGTGAATGAAAACAAAGTTATCTGATGCTACTAAATGAGTCGGACGTTATTACGGAACGTTAAAACCATTAAAATTCAATATATTATGTTACAGCCGCAAAATGTTATTGAGCACCGCTTTATGTTAAATTAGTCGAATAAATCGCACAGCCACGTTGATGAAAGTGAGGATTAAACGTGATTTCAAAGTTTTCAGACGGGAGGAACATATAAATGTGCGATTTACTGATAACAGGCGAACAGCAGCTGGTAACTGTCTCCAGCCTCTTGGTGAAAACTTTTATTGGTTTCGCGCGAATATTCTCGTGTAACTACCCTCAAGGGGAGTTTCGCTCTTTTTCATTCGTTCGGAATCGACGCGCCATAAAGATGTGCTCCCACCTGGCGAAATTGCAAATTAAATGAGAAAAAAGAACTTAATCTCTTAACTTAAATTTCGTACAGACATTCATTATTGTACAAAAATTATTCGTTTGCATCTTATTTACAATTTTTCTAAAACTCGCGACTAAAAACTATACTCGTCCGATCGGCACAAGCCAAATACATCTTCGGAGATTGTTTGAAACAAAAGCAAATGTCTCTTTGATTTAAAGGATGCACTCTGCCGTCGCGCGTATACACGGCGACAAGTTGTTTGCGCTCGCAAATCTTAGTTGCCGCCTTGTGTACTCAACTCTATTCCCCCGATGTAATACGGCGGTACTTCCGTTAAAAATGTTTTTCCAAGAAATTTAACTAACTTACGGTCGAATACGCTCCTAAACGCTTAGCCATAAATAAGACGTAATAATATCCCATAAATATGAAGAGATGTAACGGATAAATAAAGAAATTACGCAATAATTTCTTCGTATAAATTCTTTTCAAGCAAATTATGTTTAAAATTGGAATATGCGCGCCCGCGAATATGAAAAATAAAACGTACGATATGTATTAAGAGATATACGAAGCGCATATTAAACATATTTAAATAATGGAGGGTAATTAAATGTGAATATATTTTTAATTTTAATTAATTAATAAATAATTTGCTAGGTAATTGCCCTGTGTTAAATATTCCAAGCGGAAAGGCTCAGTAATACACCGTTCAACGCCCCCAAAGTTTTCCATCGCTCAAGATGGATGCCCGAGCAGGTGTTCCGTTTCCGAAGAAATTTTATTTTCTTGGGAGTCGCCCGAGCACGAATGATCAAGCCTTGCATATAATCTCCCCCATTACTTCGTTAAGACGAGAAAGTACTTAGTAAACGAAATATTCGCCTCGATCGTTCTTACACTAATAATCGTTCAACGTTGGGTCACTTCCCACTGGTCGGAATCGAACCACGTGTCCTTACAGCTCGCTCTTTTGTCCTTTGTCTGAGGATTACAATCCGGCCAGGGATCCGCTTCAAAGCTTGCTTTAGTCATCGCCAGGAGAGATGGGGCCGACATTTGATTCTCAGTTAATTAGCCTTCCCCCAGGCGAGATAGATCTCAATTTACGTTCCGTGAAGCCGATCTGAGTTACAAGTAACACCCCTGTAAGATGAGAACATACCGCTTCCCTTTCTCCCACTTCCACTCCTCAATTATCTCACATGCACCATTCACTTGCACGCGTCGGTCCCTTAACCACCTGTCATGCATTATGCAAACTGCATAATGCGGACGTAGCAAATTATGTTGAATCAGCGTTCTTCCGCCGATATTAATATTGATAAAATAACGAAAAATAAAGTTGGATAAATTAAGGGGAAACGTTGACAAATTTTTCAGTATCATTTATTATTGCGAGAAAGAAAATTATTATACAATTTTTCCAATAAGGGAATTATCGTCTTATGCATACAGGCTTATGACAATTACTCATCGTTTAGTCGGCGTGTATTTAATTCGGAGAATATCACTGTATTATCCTCATATTTATTATTATTATTATTATTATATCGCGTCTCTTTTTGAAACAGTTCTTAATAGAACGATCTCGCCGAAGAACGCCTTATCATTATTTGTTTCCGGTATTACGTTCTCGCGTATGATCGCGAGAGTTCGACGTGATTCCACGATTCGCCTGGATCCTCGAGGAATAACGACAACGAAAACGATGATAAGACAAAATCGAATGGCTCGCGAATTATTGCGATGTAAGCGATTATTGAATTCCTGGAAATGAAACTTTATACGAGCTCGGTATCCTTGCTGTCCTCTTTTCCATGGTTATACGAGGTTTGTCCGTATAGGTGTATCAGCGATCGCTCGCTTGCCGGGCTCGATCGATTGTTTACTACTGCCGTCCGGAACCCGTCGCCCGCCGCCGCATCTTTTAAAGTTTTTCTCTAGCCATATTGCGCACACTCAATGTATTCTCGTGACGCCGTATTATTATCGTAACAGAATAGAATTATCGTAATATAAACAATGCTATTTATATAACGTAATTATACAGTGTGATGCCTTCATTTCAATTTATACTTGTGTTATTATTATAATAAATTAATTGTAAAGTCAAATATTCCAAATATCTGGGAGAGTTGATTATTATGTTACGCTTTATTGACACTATTGCGATAAATGCAAAATACTCGATGTCATCCGCTTCTATTTGTCATTCGATATCGAATCCTCATTTATGTGTGCGCACGTGTGTGGGGCGAAGTGTTAGCGTTGGACGAGGGGTATGAACAATTTTTCCAAGGGACAATAAAATATCGTCGAACTTCCGCGGCACACGGGACTCACGGCGAAGGCAGTGAGCCACTCGGTTTCTTTCTCAACGGCGAAACTTTCTTTCGGCTAGCTTCCGCGGCGGACTTTAATGCGGCCGCTGTGCATTGTGCTCCGTTCATACGGAATGCGTGCTATTATCGGCTTAATGAAAGCGGCGCCTTCCGGAGTTTCGCCCGGCAAGTTTCGCATCGCGCTTAATCGGCTGACACTAAATCGCGAGCAGCGCGCTTGTTTTTCAATTTGTCGCAATTACCGTACACGTTTTACAGAATCGTGCAATCCGTCGTTTTTACACACTCTATATTACATAATCGCTCTATATTACATAATCGCGAATTAATTGGATTGTCATTTATTTATATTGCCATTTATAATCATTCCTACTACGATACGTTTGTGGGAGCACGTTTTCACGACAGATCTGATTGTCGAAATACATAATTCCGGAGCGATTCAATGCTCCATAACGTTACGACAATGTTGCAATGCAACTAATTGGAGAGTCGGGGGTAACTCGACGGGAGATATCGTAAAACGCCCGGCATGATATTTTGCCGCATAATGCTCAGCCCTGGAAACGGTGTTAATGCGCGCCGTAACGAAACACGCATTGCGTTACCTCCCCTCGCGCGAACGGGCCAACGTAGGACGGCGGAAGTACGGTGCACGGCGAGCAGCCATGATGTCGCCCAGCAAGTTTTAATGCCGCGTCGTTTAATGTCCGGACGTCTATTGTGTTCCGTTCGCGCGCGGAATGCGATCCATTATCAATTTAATAAAGCCCGGCGCGGAAGTTTGCCGCGCGCACCGCGTCGGCCACTTTTTGACTCCAACTCCGCTGGCAACTCCACGGGCGACCGCGCCGAAAGTTACACGCGAAATGCGTCACGCGCAAATTTGTTGTTTCCCAATGATATTCGACCTATATATGCCACTGCCTCTCGGCAGTGTGGTCGAATAAAAAATTGACGCGAGACACGCGCGCGGGATTAATTGATAAACGTTTTACGCGGCATTGAGAGCGATGCAGGATTGAGCATGTCACAATGCTTGTTTAAATACGGACCACCGTGACGGCCGTGCGTTATTAAACATTTCCGCGATTTGATCAGCAGTAATTACTAATACGGACTAATCAATTTCATCGTATTATCGGACTAATCAATCGACTGTCACCTATTGAAACAAATGCGTATCTAATTCGCTAAAATGCTTCGATAGGTCATTTATTGTACTACTGTAATTGTCACAACATTATGCTTATTCATAGTTATCGCTGAAAGAAAGAACAAGTATTTAGCGTTCGCTGTGTTGTTCGCAAATGTTCATATAGGTAGGATAATAGCAAGCATACCGTATACATATAATGTGCGATAAAAGGGAATTGGTTCCTTGTTCGCGAGGTTCCTTGTTCATATGCACAGGATAATATCAAGCGGATCGTTTAATGCAAAAAAATGTGCCATAATGAAAAGACATTGTTATGTCTAACTCATTAAAAATCCTCATTGCACGGATCATTTTGAAGAATTCTCGTCACGATCCACTTGAATATCACATGGACTGTGCAGCGTGCAACTGCCTCGTTTACGAGCTGGCCAAAAATTTAGAGACGACTGTTGGACGAGTATCAAGGCAGAAACTGCTTAACGAACTGTCTGGCAAAGAAACTCAAATGGCTAACGAGGGGTACATCTCTCAAAGACACCGGAAATAATTATCGGACACTGTCCACTGTCCGCTCACATCGTTTTACTTTCTGGCCGACGAGTCCGACCCGTTCCGCTTGTATTGAAAAGACTTTCTGTTCGTATTTTTAAACGTAAATAGAAAGTAAATAATAACATATCTAAAATTGCACAAAATTTTTCTTTATTGTATATTTCTTGATTGTATATTTGGATTATTGAAAAATTGTTATTTAAGGTTAAAATCAAATAAGAAGGAAGCTAATTGTGAATATTCCTATAGTAAATTCTACGACGAAGGATCAAATTAAATCTTAAAAAGAAACTCCTCCTTTCTTATCGTCTTTTCCGTAGTGCAAATTTTGACTCCATTTGCCAGGGATGGGCTATTATACTTGAAATCAATTTTTCTGGGAAAATATCAAATGCAAATTGCACAAAGAACACGACTCCATTAGAGGCTCGCTTCTTTTCCCGGTCGTACAGTGTAATCATCAATTTATGCGGAATCAAGCAAAGAGAGCGAGAGAGAAAGAACGGAAAATAAAAACTGCAAAAATGTAGGGAACGATGTTGATGGTCGACTGTCTTCCACAAATCGATCCTGTAAAAAAGACAAGTGTACTCTGGGGAGATAGCGCACTCGCAAACGCAGATAGACCGAAATTTTATTTCAAGAATTGACGGGCACGTGCCTGTCTAGTTATTATTATTATATTATTGCATTAATATGTATTATGCACGTATTATAATACACATTATATATGAGTATTAATATTAATAATATATATTACTTATAATTAATATAGAATTAATAGTATTTCAGTTTGAAATATCAAATAATACGCGTTTTGAGAGATCTGTGAGCCGCGTTCTTTGCATCGTTTTTTTTTTAATAGTCTCATTATATTAAAGATATTCCTGCGGTGTTGTAAATATACGAGAGATGAGTCAGATGAATGGATTGTGATGATCAGTGCGTGATGTTAATCGTGATAATGATTTTACTGATATCGAATAATGGGCTGTGATAAATTTATCCGAAGCCGGGAGAAATTTTAATTGAAATTGATCCGGCATTTACATTTATGATATACGAAATAGAAGAGATTGCTGGTGCGGAGTGATTTAATGAGAATGTATAGCGCATTAATTATCAGTACACGGTTAATTAAATTGTTTTAGTTGGTTCTATCAGCGATATTAATATTCGCTAATAGAGATTTTCTTATTTTTATTTTATCATGAGACAATGAGATATTATAAAATTGTACGCGTCATATATTTTGAGGAATAATTCTTCGAAGAACGCAATGAATGGCATTCGATTGTTTATTATTTACCAATTCGATAAAGATTTCTCGTGACATCCGCTGCGGATGAAATATTAGATTATAGTAGAGATCATAAATCGAACAGAACTTTCAGAACTCGATTATCATTTGCTCAAAATTCATGGAATCTCTTGCGCGAGCACCCCTTTATTCCGGAGGGATTGAGGGCCAATGTGTAGGAATCGGAGACTGTCGGATCTGTCAAAACGCGGGAGGGAAAAGACAAAACGGGAATCGCGATGAGAAGCGACGAAAGAGATGAAATCTAGTGAGCCCCTCGGGGAATTCTGTCGGGGAATTTTATAACGAGGTAAGGTCGGGTGGTAGATTCACGTTTTTCCAACCGCCAATCTGCGCGTAGGAAGCCAAGTGGGAGCACTTTAAGGACGAGGAAGCCCTCGGGGAGAAGCGGAGTCGACGTCAATGAGGCGGCCAAACTTCTTCTCGCGATGGCAGGGTGCCATCGCGCACATCCTTCCAGTCGCGCTCTCTCTCACGACTGCAGACACATTCGTCCTTCTTACCGGCGCTTTTTTTACCGGACGAAAAATGTAATCGAGCTCACGACAGTGAGTTGCTTAATTTCGCGGAAGCTGCGCGGAGCTGCGCGAAACGAGCCGCTACCGAGGAACGAACGAGTACGCTCCCGTGAATCGACGCGGAAATTCTCGCGTGAAATATTCTTTCGCCGTCGGGCTATATAAATGCACCATCCGCTTTACATCTTGAAGATACTATTTGCAGTAAGATAGATGAATATTGCATGGACATGTTACGCCAGAAGTCACGTGTTCCTGACTATGGTTATTTGACGAATATTAGGATCAATACTTAAAACGTACCACTTTTTCTCGACGAATATATACTCGCGCACAATGCTCTCATTTTTTTCATTTTTAATTAAAATTTTAATTTAAATGAAATTGAAATTTCACTTAATTAGAGCAATTTATTTTGGAATTTTTTAAAGAATGAAATATTGTTTTATATTTTCGAACCATCGTTTTTCTCTTTTTGCAAAATTTTTCTCTATTTTATACAAATTTATATCTCAAAATTTAAATGATTGATGGTTTTAATTCAGCTAACATTCACATCGCGGCGTAAAAAACTTACAATAATTTATGCTAAAAATGTAAAACTGAGAAATTAAACATATTACAACGTTGTTAATTAGCTCTTACTATTAATATTTGATTTCGTAGCGCATATGTTGAATTTCTACACAACGAAAATATCGAATAAATAATATCTAGCATACATCGGAGAGATAAATGCGGAAATTCTAGACGCAATACGTTTGGAGAGTAATACGAAACGACAAACTCTGCGAGAGCAAGATTCAAATTATAGCACAATCACAATTGTTTCGAGTATATTGTACGTGTGCGCGTGTTTAAACGTAAAACTAAAATTATTTCAGTCTCGTGAACTATTGTACACGCGGTGCATTCGCAATGATTTTCAAACACACTCTCCGCGTGTCGTGTGCTCGTCCGATTTCGAGAAGCGATCTCGCGACACCGTGTTCCTCGCCGGGAATCAAATCAGTCCGGGTGGACGCAATTTCCGGCAAGATGCAACGTCCTAATTCAATGCAGACGCGTCGTCCCGGGGTCACGACACAATAGCGGGCGCGCACAGATCAGAAATTTGCACGTGTGCGTGCACAGCGACGAGGGGCATAATCGCGATGACGATGTCTGAATGTGTCTTCGCATCCGCGAGAGGCAACATCCAGAGCGCGGTTTTCGCACACAGGCGGGACTTAATTAACTTCATTTAAATGCGCGCGTTGTTCTGTGCGCTTCGATAAATATTTGTCGGCTCTTATCACGCGTTTGAATCTCGCATTTGAACCTCTCTCCCCCCCTTCTCTCTCTTTCTTTCTTGGATTCCTGAAACGTTCCTCTATTTTCAATTTAGTATCATATAGCCCTAATCGCGATATCGTTCACGATCATTATTTTCGCGAGATTATATATTGCGAAATTTTTTGCCTTGTTGTTAAAACGGCCTTGTGTGTGTACGAACGATAATCGTCGTAACTCACGCGGTCGGATGTAACGTGCTCGCGTGAATAAGTTTGTTGCCAGTTATATAGCTGGTATCTACTAACCGAGCGAGTGAGAATGTAACGAAGCAAGAACCTCGCGAGAGATCCGTGCAAATTTTGTTACCGGAGTCTGGTTCTGACAAGCAAACTTGGCATCATTTTCCGCCGCCTTTCTTCATTTTCAACGAGGAGACCATATCTACGGCTAACCGGGGGTAAATAACGTCGCTCCCTTTCCAAACATTTCAATTGGATTAGTTGGAAAATAAACATCGCACGTGTGAATCTTGTTACGAATCTTGGTCATGTAAAAATGTCGAGCATTTGCGTCAAACGTGGAAAGGAGAGATGATATCGGAGCACTCTGACACGCACAACGCTATCATATACAAAATCGTCACTGATATAACGTGATATAATCCTCCCTTTCTCTCTCCTTTCATCCTTTGAGGGGAATCTGCAGTAAATTCCACAAAAGAATAGTCTTCATCTTTTCCACAGTTACAATGGAATTATCGTTCCGCTTTTCTTTCCGCGCGGACGTTTCATTTAATTTCACCGGGAGGCACGCTAATATATAGCACGGTCGCTATATTCAAGACGCCGTTGCACAAACTTTCTAATTAATAATAGAATAATTAGTATTACGCCAGCGAACTTGTGCATTCATTGGCTACTCGGCAGCGCCGGGATTTTGTTTCGAATTACAAAGTTTGTTAATAATCGCTCTCACTTACATGACAACCACTCGGTACAAGGAATCTTGACAATTAGCTTGTTTGTTGCGAACTTTCGTCGTCGAGTAATTGCGATTGCGATCGTTTCTACAACTTTTCCATTTTCAGTGGCGCGAGAAGCCTGATAGAATGATAAAAAGATTTCTTTTTCATTGAGAATGTTTTATTAAAATATTAAACATTATTTTATGTAACAAGTTATATTTCACTGTTTCAAAAGTTTTCAGAAATTTCCAAATAAATGTCATAAGCCAAATTTATATACTTTTTTATAAATAGATAGATGATATATGAATGTAATAATTAAAAATATTAAAATTTATTCTCATTCTATTACAATAAGCAAATAAAAATAAGCAATTCATTCAAATATCACAATTTGATTTATAATACAACTTTTCACATTGTATTATAAAGAATAACTCGGAAACAATTGTTTTTGCAATGCAGCTTTACTCAGTCAAATCTCTTCACGCAGTTTTATGTACGAGAGATTTATCGCGATTATAACGATTATCACGAACATTCGTCCGAAAATATCACTAACAATATTACGAACAATTCCACTGACATGGATACATAACAATAGCTTAATGCCAAAGTTGATCGAAAAATTTCAACAAAAATTTAGTATCTCTCTGAACGCGCTCTTCTAATACAAACAGGAGAGATGGCCGGTTGTAAGAAAGGGGCGGAAGGGAAAGAGAGAGAAAGCAAAGTTTATTTCTGAAAAACTTTCTGAACGTTGACAGCGACACGAACGGCGGCTCGACGGAAAAACGAATTCCGTGCAAATGTGAAATAGTTTCCGCTCGCAGCAACCAAAATTTAATTCGGCCGTTGGGGTGACGATAAACCAATTTTTCACCGAAGCTTGAAGCTCGAAAAGAAGAGGCTGAACCTTTCTGACATCCCTGCCCTTTTACGATTTATCTGCGAACGTTACGACCGCGATGTACGATAATATTTTATATTCCCAGATGACTCCGTTGCCTTTTGAACAGCAAATGTATCGATCATGGAGATTAAGATGTAGATTTAAGCGACATGCGTGTAAATTTTGCAAAACTCGTAGGGACGTAAAGTTTGTATTGTAAAATATTCAAGAAGTTTGAAAAAGAGTACATAGAAATTTATGAGTAAAACTGTAGGTCATTGGTTAAAGCTATATATTTGTAAATTTAAATAAACATATGAACGATTGACATATTAATACTTTTTTTTTTTATTTTTCTGCTGAGACGTTGGAGAAGTACTGATAACTCGTAACTATTCTTTGTGAAACAAATGTGCATTATTCATAGGCGGAGAACTTATTTAAACCGTCTTCTTCGCGGCTGCAAGAATAAGTTCTTGTCCGCAGTAAACCAAGGACTTAAGTATGAAAGATTAAAGAGCAGTGACCAAGACAGCGCGGAAAAAATATAAAGGTATACTTGCGATGCAACGATGCGGACGCACCTGTGTCGCGCTGAAAAGCACACTCTTTCCGCTCATTTTAATCCGAATGCAGGCGGCCCCCTTCTCGTTTGCCTTTTCTCGTCTTTCTCTTCACTCGTGTAAAACCTCGGGATGAAGCTACTCGACCGAGAATTACGACGAACTCGTTTATAAAGAATGTGTTACTTACTCTTTTAATACCTCTCTGGGCGAGAGCAGAAGCATTTGGGATATTTTCGATATTATTAGAAAAATATACATATTCCAATTTGCAATAATTTGAACCGATGGAGAGAAATATATCAATTTTTAAGATCAAGTAAATATTTTGGTTTTATTTATTCGTCGATTGTGGTTTAGATTACTCTAAATATTATAATTTTAAATAATACTGATCAACAATGAAAATTCATCTTGCACCAAAATAATTCTTAATTTTTGGTGCTAATAACGAATATGTCAATAAAAATTGTATTTCTGATTCAATTTTCGTGATAGACTAATTGTAAATAACAATAATATGAGAGATAAGATGTATGTAAGTGATGAACATTTTCATCAAGATTTTGGCAATAGAAAAACAGACAACAGGGAAAGTGAAGTCGTGCCATGTTAGCAGACTATACATTCGACTGTAAGAAACTGTAAGAAAGAACTTCAGAAGTAGCGTACAAGCAAACTAAACGAAAGCACTAAAGTTTAGTTTAAACAACTGATGAGATCGCTTGAAGAAATGAATTATTGTTTAGTTAATAAACATGAGGAGAAAACAGATACAAAAGAACTTTTAGAAAATATAATTTAGTTTATGTTATCTTTAATACCTTATATATGCAATTTTTTTATTTTGTATTTTGTACAAAAGATTTCGCATATTTTTTTGTGGAAAATAGCTTTCGGTTAATTTTATTAAATTGAAATATGTTACCTTCCTGATAAAAAGTATCAATGAGTACAACCTCCTAAAATCAATAGTTTCGACGCTGCAGAGCTTCAAAGCCTTGAGTTTAAGCCTTGCGTCGTAATATCTGTTCGTAGGACACGTAAACGAAAAGTAAAACTACTTTTATAATTCAAACTTTACATAATTCAAATCCAAGCTATCGATTAAACCTAATAACAAAATAATAAGAATTTGATCGGTCTTGTTTTTGAGATACGATAATCTTGTTATAAGCTTTGAAATTCTGCGGCGAGACTATTGATTTTAGAAGGTAATGTCCATTGATTTTTTTAACAGGAGGATATGGACAGTAACATATTTTAATTTCAGCAAAATTGACCGGAAACCATTTCTCTTTTAAAATGTTTTTTTTTTAATATCAAAATTGTTAACTAGTGTAACTCGACAATTACGAAAATAGTAAATTGCACTCTTTGTTTAAAACTATAGAAAAGATATTCAGTTACGTTTATGGGTACTCAAAGCCATGCTAATATAATTGATGGATGGTAAAAATGGTAACAGTTTTTTTTTTTTTTTTCCATCAAAATGCAAAATCTTTTCAGAATTGACATTCTTTCATGAAAATCTTTGTAGAATTTTGTTCCATTTACTATGTTTGCCCGGGGTTGTGGCCTTTTGTTGAAAAATTATTAACGTATGAATGACCGTCAAAGGGCACGCGCAAGTTTCACGAGTTTGTTTGTACTACCTGCACAAACCGCTGTAATCGCGTGCCGGAATCTGCATTATGCTACCCGTATGCTACCCCCATCCCCGCGTTTTCGAATACGCTTGGAACAACGTGCCCTGCCATCAAGTTTGCATCGAGTTCTCTTCGCCCTTACGGTTGCTCGTTAGATCTATATTGCGGCTCCATGTGGCACCGTACCCCTGGCCACAATCCACAAAGGAAATTGGAAACGACATAGACGCCCTTTCCTATTCGATATTTCTTTTTTACGATTACGGAACGCTTAAGAATTGCAGAGAGATTGTAAAACGGCATCGACGAGTTTAATCGGGCTCGGCGAATAATCAAAGAAAAAAACGAATCTAACGATTGGACATTTTACGATTTGCTACGTACGCAAAAATATCGTGTAGTAAGTATCGGCATATAATATAAATGTAATAAATATCGGTATATAATATAAATGTAATTAAAAAAAATCTCTTACGTTATACATGAAAATAATTTCGATAACGTCTCTATTAAAATTGACCATTTTAAAATACTTTGTATATTATGCCTTTTTGTGCATAAAATCTACATTTGCGATCGCCGACTGTAAAAGCAGCGAGCAATTATACTGGTATTCAAATCCACGTTATTTACACGTATTGGTGTCGCGATTGCAATATAAAGGTGACAAAAAGAGATAAAAGTATTTAACACATGCGCGAATTGTGCGTTTTTCGATACGTGTCATGATTTTGATGCGTTAATTTTGGGCTGCCAGCCCAGCCGTTGCCTCGGTTAAACAAAACTTCCAAAATGGACAATCGCTATTAGCGGTTCCAGCGACGCGTGTCGTCATGAGCCTTTTTCACTATCCGAGAACAGCAGTTTATTTTTTATTCCAAACATCGAAACATGTTACATTCACATGTTGCTATAAAGAATTTGTATTAAATGTGACATTTTATTAATTCCTACTTATTATTTTTTAACGTTCTCTATAAGATGGAAATTAACGTGTTCAGTTTAGTAGTTTAAGCGATTTTATTAAAATTAAAAGTATCTCAATCTATTGAATACGAGACAAAGAGCTTGTTGTTTTTCTAAAAATGAATACTTATTTACTAAAATTAAAATAAAAATTGTATTTTATATGTGGTGGCGGTTTTTTATTTTTAGTGCACGCGATGTACAAACATAATATTTTTTATTATTTTATTTGAAATGATAAATCAGAAGTAACTTTGAAATAGGAAATAATTAAATTAAAAAATTATATAAAGTTATTATAAATTAATTTTATAATGAATTTCAGTATTTTAATTTAAATAAATATGCTAATTATTTATGTCTCTTTCATGTTTTAAATAATAAATATTGAGATTTGGCGTTTTTTGAGATTTGGTTTTTATTTAGTGTGTTCTTAAGATTCTCGGATTAACTTATTAAGTATGTAAAAAAGTCAGGGAAATTGTCGGAACTCACGAAGAAAGAGAGTAAAGTTGTCGCCATCTAAAAAGGGTCTCCTTGTGAAACTTTTAAAATATATTCCGTCCTCTTCCCCTTACCTTCATCAGGTTATCCCCGCTTTTGGTTTTACCTCAGTTTGAACTTTGCAAGCATAATAATCCAGGTTTCAAAATAAGCTGAGATAAAAGAGTAATTTTTGTCCAGCGTCCATTCGAGATAGAACTGAATTTATACAATGAAAACTGGCGTGTTGTATGTTTTGATACTATATTATGACGAAATTGTGTAGTAATACTACATCAATTAACAATCGACGAATCGATCGCGATTATTGATTACGCGATAATGATATGCCTCCATATGCGGTCTTATTTATCGTTACGCGTAACAATAAATTATATATCCGATCTCTCTGATCCGATTACCATAGCCAATAATTATATAATATCTGCGTACAAAGCGAATAGAAACAAATATTAATCTCCGCCGTTGGTTGTTGGCGATCCGTAAACAATAATTCGCGTCGCAGTGCAAAATTAATTTTTACGACCGCGTCGATTAAACGCTCGCCGGCCACGGCGCCGCTCGAAAGCGTGGTACGGGGCTAATGATTCATCAATTTCAATTCCAATGATTTACACGCCTGCGAAATTACGCTCGGACGTTTTGCCGCGAAGAAATACGATTGGCCTGCGTAATCATCGCGCGAGCGCGATGTATCAAGCCTCTCTCGTTCAATCGACCGACTTTTTTTTTTCCCCGTCCATTTTCGACGAACCCCCTCATGAGTGCGTTATTGCACCGGGGCTAGCGGTCGTGCATCGAGAGCGCGCGGTCATCGAGCCGTCTGCTGCATTATTTCCGACATAATCGCATTCGTCCGCGGTTTATCGGCTCGCCGTTAAATCGATATATCGGGCGCGCGCGGAAGGATAACCAGCCAAATGAGTTCCTCCGATGGAAATTTGTTCGTCCGCAAAATTTGTCGCTTATTCGGCACATTTGAGAGCTCGACGCTATATCTTATCCTCGCGGAAAGCGCACAAGGTTTGTGAGCGACCGGAGCGACGGAAAAAGCAAATAGAAAACTATAGGAAACAAATAAGAAATTTAAACGACAGCAAGAAATTTCATTAAGAAACACGTTATATGAAAAAAAAAACGCGCATACACATACCGCACGAAGATTAAAATATATTAAATGACTGGACCCGTGCAAAACTGTACGCTGTGCGTTTGCTTTGTATGACGCGCTTTATTTGATGATAGCGCGGAGGCACTTCAATATACGGCTCATCGCAATACACTTTGCTTGCGGAGCCATGGCAAGCGACGTTTTTAATCACCGCGAGTACCGACACTAAAGGGAAAACCCGACAGTTATTGAGCTATTCAGCTCGCCATGGGTAGTAACGCGAGTAACGCAGAATCCACGGTAAATCCCCATGTAAAATCGGCGAGCGTGCGGCG
This sequence comes from Tetramorium bicarinatum, assembly GCA_928718305.1. NCBI lineage: Eukaryota > Metazoa > Arthropoda > Insecta > Hymenoptera > Formicidae > Tetramorium > Tetramorium bicarinatum. The sequence continues at coordinate 16,759,166 of OV788324.1, forward strand.
AGCTGCCCGAGGTGCCTCGATTTGCCGTGTTTTCGCTTCCGTTCTTTGCCGGTGGCGATATAACGCGGTGAAATGGATCAGCACGAACCGCGAGCGAACGGCGACATATGAAACAGAATTTACACAAGCTTTCAGCTTCGCGTGCACGCTCCTGCAAGACGGAGAGACGCTTTCTCTCTTTCTGTCTCTTGCTCTCTTATTCTCGTGCTTTGACTTAACGAAGGAGCAGTAGTTGCCAGCAGCGTCAGTGCTCACGAGGAACGCGCACGAGTGTTTTCACCCTTTCGAACACTCGGTCCAGTGCACAACCTCGTCGTTCTCGTCGTCGTTGTCGTCCCTTTTGTACCGCGTTCCCAGTCGCAATTTATAACCCTCTCTCTCTCGGCCTCTCCTCTCTTCCTCACTCTCTCTTTTTCTCCCTTTTGCATCGAGGTCGATCTCTGAAACTTAGCCGGCGCCCCTGTTTTATTGGGCGCGATCTGTATTTACGATCGCCCGCTTCAGAGATGAACCGTTTTATTCCACTGCTGTTACACCGTCGATGTGCAATGGAGTAGGTTATTAGGGTGATCGATGGAGATTACGGATTTCATTCAGCCGAAGCTGTATTATTTGTTTCCTTTACGTTATTAATAAATTATTTCATTATTAATTTTTACCACTTCACGCTCGTTCATAAATTTAAGAGTATACGGAGAAGCCAATATTGTGTGCGAGTCGAATGCTTTCGAAGCGAGCGCGAACGAGAAATCGTTTTATTCAATCATTAATATTACATAATTGATGAAACTTTTTTTCGGTGACGACTAGCAGTTTCGCGACTGTAAGCGAAAAATACGGTATTGTAGATTATCAATCAATGCACGGAAGGATCGATTAGTCTGCTATTCAGAGAGCCGTCGTTGCGAAAGTGGAGCTCATTGAAAAATTCTCCTCGAGCGAGCATCGAGTCCGCGAGCGAAATCGACCGCGCTTCTCTCGCATCGGTAACGCTCGAAGGTTCCTGCCACGACTTTTCCAGGATAGAATGGAGAAGTATCGGCCGGAAATCTAAGGCTGCGGAACCTTCCAAAGAGAGAAAGAGAGAGAGAGAGAGAGAGAGAGAGAGGCCGAATCGACGACTCCGAGGAAAGAGAAACCGGTCACTTATCGAGCCTTCTTCACCAATGGTTTTCACCCGCAAACCTCTCGAAGCTCCTTTTCACGTCCGGAAAGCCGCGTTATCGCCGGATATCAACCCGGACTGCATCCCCGGAATAACGTCTCATCCGCTCATACGTACGGAGTGAAGAACTCGCTTTTCCAGGAAGAAGAGGTACTCGCGGATTCTAGTCCGAAGAATTTCTTTGTCGAGAAGAATCGATCTCGATGTGATATTCAGTGGCAAACATCATTATTTGGAAAAGCACGTAGCGACAGTACGAATGTTCCGGACGCTAATCGATTCTGTTCGAGGGGATTCCTGAATAAGCTGCGGAGACAGAGGTTGAAGAATCCGACGGGAGCGTATTTTGAAAGAAAATTCCTACTTTGAGGTTTAGCATGGATCGAGCTGCAAGGTGATCGTAAAGTAAGATTGTGAACAAACGACGAAATTAATATCGCCTTTCACTGTCAAAGCGAGGTCATTTGCTTAAGTATGGAGCGTTAGAGCGTCCGCGCGCATCGACAGTTTGACAGTGAACCCATTCAAACTCAGACGGGAATTGATAACGAGCCGCTACTTGAGTACAAGCAGTCCTCTCTCCGCGTGAGGGTCCCATTTCAATTAAATCCTCCAATCCACTTGTCCGAAATGTGTCCGATTTCCCTGTCAGCACGTCAAGCGTATCTTTTTGGGAGTTTCTAAAGGGAGAACTATGCGGGCGAAAAGCTACCTTTTACTCGCAAATACCAATGTAATCGCGTAGAGACTGAAGAAGGTACGAAGAAGGAGAGGGGGATAAGTTGCCCGCTGTATCGAACGCTCTTCCATCCCCCCGTATCTATCCCGCTTTCCCGTCAATCGGGGGGGATGAACGTTGAGCGAAATTCACTCATGCGTGAGAGGTGAGACAACCACGCGATCGGAAGTACGTGTCCCGATGGGACGGAATCGCATTTCCAGCGCGGCACTATCGAGAGAGAGAGGACGAAAGAGCGAGAGGAAAAACGTCAGCGTCACATAGCTCGATGGACCACGAAGAGTCTAGCGGAAGAAGGAACGGGGGGACGGCAGAAATCGCCGGAGACGATATCCACGGACAGAACTTGGTCGCTGAAAATCGGAAGAGCGAGGCGTAGCCACGATCTGGAAACGGGCGATGATCACGGGATATAGTTCCTGGAAGATATGGGAGAGTTCACATCCTCGACCACTCGTGGACGGACGTCTTTTGTACTTTTATAAAAGTATCATCGTCGTCGAAGTGCGCCCGGGACCAATCGCTTAGCTTCCTTCCGTATTAAGGCTGTATCGATCATCTTCATTCCTCTCATTGTCGATACGTCGGAAGAACCGGTGCCTTGGCTGATTCTTCGCTCTGGTATTTACAGAAGTCCCGAGCTTGAATAATTCTGTCTCTGCCCGCTAGAAAGAAGAGCGGATTGTAAATTAGAAAAATCGCCAACTATTTTCCTGCTAATCTGCATAAATTCTACTTAATCGATAACGTTTATCAAAAAAAAGAAGAGTAAAATAAATCGCAAATGAAATAAAAACATTTGTATCTGATATCGGTTGTTTGACGTTTCAATTTTGCAAAGGAATTTGGTGAACAAAGGAAGAGCCTTTTCGCTTTGTTTATACAAATCTGCGAAATTACTCGATGATTTCGAATCTTTAAATTTCGAAGGATTTATAAAATAAAATAAGAGATAGTTCCTTCAGTCATACAAAGGCATAAAATTTTTCATTAATACGAGCGCTCGCACGTGTCCGTTATTTCACTTCAGAGCACTCCAGAGTATCAAACGCGTCGCTTAGACACTTATCGAGCAGTCTTCAAGAAGAAAGGTGCCTTGCCCGTCTGCTCATTTTTCGGTCAATAAGTCGAGCTTCACGTGTCTCTGAAAACCGGAGAGAAAGAAAAGTCCCGTAATTTCTGGCCGCGCACGTTTTATTGGATATCCTTTGTCCGTAATTGCGGGACGCGCTCATCCCAATGAATCGTCGAGGAAATATGAAGTGTCGCGCCATCTCTGTCGCCGGCGTGACATTCGCAGAACAGGGATCTTAATTCCTGCCGGATGAAATCGTCGGAAAATAAAACTAACGAGATCCGAGCGAGGTCATCCATTGGTCTCTACTGTTTCGTAACGGACGAATGGGAGCGCTTCGTTCTAGCGTGGCGACGTTGACATCGCAATAGAAGCCGTGAAGTTAAATCAGTTAAAGAGAATACTACGCGAGGAACACCAGAAACTGCCGATGTGAACGCTGATTTTCCTTCCGATTAAAAGCGCAGTCCGATAAGTGATAATCATTAGTATTCAATGGGCTATGAAATTAGACTGGCTCTGAATAATTCAGTTCTAGATAAAGTGATCGAAGTAAACGTTTCTCGAGGTTAACAAAAAAAAAAAAAAACGGTTCACTGCCAATAAGGGCCTAATAATTCTGTATATCACGGAAAGGAGAGCAAAATAATAAGAATAATGCCAATAAACAAGAACGATATCGACGAAACAATTTGAGAGAGGCATCGGCAAACTCGTCATTCGTATGGTCGCTTAATCGCAGTCTCGTGAACGTAGGCGCGTTAAAGAGAGGGGTGGAGCGGGAGGTGCAGAAGGTGCAGAAAGAACGAGCGGTGGTGGACAAATCCGCAGTGAAGTCGGTGATATGTGTCGCGCTGGCTCCCGGAGCCTCGATGACCTTGACCCCGCGAGCATGAAGCACCCATCGAGGTCAGCGGGTCTCGAGGTTGCTATGGCGCTCTTCGGCATGGTTTGGCTGCTGCGTGTCCGCTCTGAGATGCGTCGTTGCTCGAAATGTCGGCACGAGGAGATGCTCGCTCAGCAGCAGCAGCAGCAGCAGCAAGTACAGCTGCAGCAGCAGCAGCAACAACAACAGCAGCATCACCATCATCATCACCAGCATCACCAGCAGCAACGTACCTTGTCGCAGGCTACCAGCCTGCTGCAAACGATGTCCGACGACGTCAGCTCTTCCGCCAACACCCTCTTCACGTTGGACACTCCCGGAGCGGCTGGCCCGGCCGGAAGTTACTGCGAAGTGCACGGATACGTTCAGGCGAAAGAAGGTAGAGTGCCTCTCATATCATATGTCTCTTTATCGATTGTCTCCGCCTGAGTTTTTGAATTAAATAACGTACCCCATTGATATCGGAAAACTGCGAAATTTTGCAAAAAAAAAAAATATAGTTTGCTTGTACAAGACAAAGAGCTTGGATCTTATGACTTGAAGTTATCAGCCGCGCACCTTGCGCATTATGCTCACCTTTTGTTAATACGCGCCTTTCGAATGTCCCCTTGAAAAGCCTATCGTCTCCCAGGCGCTCGAGTGTAAGTTTCGCGGAAAAGTTTCGGGCTCCGTAGGGAACGGAATGGAAACAACGACAACGAAACTTTTCTAGGAATATAGCCGGCGGTGCGTGACTTCTATTGTTCGTATCGCGAAAATACCGGCGCGCGCGCGCGCGCGATAATAAGAGAAATCGTCTCGAAGAAAAGAAGCGAACGCGACGTAACACTTTCGCATCCTCGCGTTCCGTCTTGAAATACGACAAAATGTTAAATAAACTGACGCACGGGATGCCGCTGTTAAACGCGAAACACGTTTGCCGTGCGACGTATAACGGAAATTATCGACATACAATTGTCACGACACGAGCCGGACGGTTGTTTCGCTTATTCCCCTTATTCTCCGTGGACTATCCTGTAACACGACCCACTTCGATTCCAGTCGCTTCCCCGCCATAAATTCAGAAAGTTCTTGCACTTCCGTTTTTCGATCTTGCTACGGTAATGCGGCCCCGGCATATTGCAAGAGCATAAGAAAACTTTGCCGAGTACGTGTCGTGATGCAGCCAAAACGCGGAGCGCTCGCTCGTTAGGAAACATTATCGATGAGACAGTGATGGATGGCGCGCGCTCGTGCATTTTAGAGCAGTATTGTGCAGATAATAAAAAAGACTTGTAAAAAGTAGTACAGTCCGATCGGCGCGCGCCGCGCGATAATGTCTGTTGGAAAATCGAGTGGAACTTCCGCTCGCGCGCAGTACGATTCGCGTAAAGGGAGCAGCCAACGAACTGTTGTATTGTATTTATCAATGTCCTTCATCTGCCGGCCGCATTATGACGAGTTGCGGAGTTTGTTGTTGTACGCCGGGGCTTTTATGCGACGTCGTTATTGTTCCGCGGCCAACGCAAGTCTGCGTCCCGTCCTATTCGTCTAAATGTTCGCGAAAGCGCGAAGAATCAACCTCGATGCGTCAAACCGATGACGATGATGTGACAGAATGAGAGATGGCTAAAATTAACAGCTGTTATGAATATTTGTTAGATATTTTGTTACGAATATGGACAGAATGAAATATATTATCATCGCAGTTTAAAATATATAGTACGAAAAGCATATATGCATCTATGAACTCTAAAAGTAAATCTAACAAGTTCTAAAATTTTAGCTGATTGCATAACTAATAATTTTTAAAAAAGGAATTTTTCGAAGGTAAAATTACAGTTATTAATCTGAAAGTGTATTTAATAATTTTCAAAAGTGTTTCAATTAGTGAGCGCGTTTGAACGGCCATTTCGCGAACATACATCACCGAGCCACCAATTATTGAATTTTTTACCGATTCTTGTAATATTTATGTTCACATGCTTTATATGGCTATATTCGTTTTATGCTATGTACTAATAAAGATGGCGAGTTTTTTTTCGATAACATAATATTTAATTCGTCATTCACATTGCATAAAACAATAGCTATTTAGTCTCGACAACTTTTCATCCTGCGAGTAGCAAATGTCAACTGGGTTTTCATCATGGCAGTCTTGAACTGGAAAACATAGCTACAACATAGCGTGCGAGACACTAATGCATGTTACCGCGAGAGACGGAGATTAACGGATGAGTGAGTCGTTTTCGGTTATTGTAATGATCCTTCTTAGCGCATAGCTGAAGCTTAGTAAGCTTCAGTCTTTCAGTTATACACGTAACAGATGTATGACGGTGACGAGAGTTACTTACCGTCAGTATCTGAATGAAAGTCGACTTTAAGCCACAATAACAGAATTAATTCGTGTTTTATCTATATAAACTCCTATGAATTATTACATGAGCATAAGTGAAACAAACCTATGATGATTAAAACATACGTAATTCTTAGAGAAAAATTTTAAAATACTGTTAATTAATTCCTTCAATGGATATAAAAGTAAATTGATTGACGTACCTTTTTTAGGATAGCGCATGCTGCAAACGCAGTTTTATCCGTCGCGATTTTGCAATAAGAAACCAGAGGGAAAAACCGGATGTTACCGGAGCGCGCGCTAAAACAAATGAAGCTGAGTAAATTTTTTATCCTACTTGAATAATCATCTCGTTCGTGCGTTGTGCCGACAAAGCTCAGCTTTTGCGTGTCTGCTAGTTACACCGAGGCATGTGTAACTAAAATCCGCGAAGCTTTTCCGGATAGAGCGACAGATGAGGAGAGGAAAGAACCTCTTGCCTGGCGGATGGTCTCCTTTCTCTCTTTATCTCGCATCAGTCCGCACGGACACCAACACGCATATATACACGTACATATCACGTACGACCTAGTTATGAAATAGTTTTCCTCGCGCGCGGTATAACGGCGACTCAGCGGTATCGCGCTTTAAAGCTGAAAGCATGTTCGTGTTGTGTTGCGAACGGCGGTCGCCGTATTGTTTCGAGTTTATTATCTTCCATCCAGCCTGCAGCTGTCCCGCAGGGATACAGAGGGGTTAGATAAAATGGAACGGAAGAACCGGTTGAGAAAGTAGGGGACACGGGGAAGGAAGATCGGGAAAAAGTTTCGGACTTTCGCGATAATAACGCCAGCGCGTTCCGCTTCTGCCTCCGGGACGCAATTTTTCCCGTAGATACAGGGTTCTCTAACTGAAAATAATTCAGATGATACGTGAATCGAAATCGATTGCACTTTCAGTTTATTATCTTCTACCCGATCGGGATTGTAGTATGGTAATTCGAGGGAATTGTGAAAGACAGGGAAAAAGCTTCGACTTCTCTTGGATATGTATTTGCAATAAAATAGTCGTCTCTCAAACCCGAACGTGATCCTTCTCTTCGGGAAGGTTGGAAGTTTCTTATTTAGGAATGCCGAGGCAAAACTTTGCTTGAAAAAGATTCGAGCCAGTTAGATTCCATTAAACGATCGTGACAGACAAGAGCGGTACTTCCCTTTCGTAATTCTGAATATATATGTACGGTATGCCGTAATTTCGCGAAAATAAAGGTAGTTAGGCGAACCGACATCCCTCGCTATGCTGTACTAATGAGTATAATTAAAAAAGTCCGTTCCTGAAGCCGCTCAACGCGCGTTCTGCGTACGTGACATGTTATATTAAAAGGGAATTTCACAATTCTCTGCGAAATAATAATGTACTCTTTAATATTCATTAACACTATTCATTATATAATATAGAAATTAATTCTAATTTAAACATTCTTTTAGCAAATTCGATCCAAAATTAATTATATATGAAATGATACAACATATGACTCAATAAAGAAAACAGAAAAATCAGGGATTGATAAAAATGCGAATAATATGTCTATCAATTTATTACTATTTGTTATTAAAAAATTCTCTTGTTGCGAATAGTCTTGTTACGAAAGATATTCAACAAACGTAATCGAGATACCGGAAAAAGCTTGGAGAGCTGGAAAAGCTATTTCAGTATTTTCATAGTCAAAGGACAAAGGCTGCGCCGATTTCAAACGTTTGTCTCAGTTTTAATTTTCGCCACTGTCCTGTGTGCATATTCCGCCAGGATGTTTAAAGTTCTTCGTACGTGAGAAAGACGAAGATATTTTATTTATAACAAAAATAAGAAGAAAAGAAAATATGTCGGCAAAAAAATACACTTTTTTCGACATTTATAAATTTGCAACCAAATTAATTACGTATCTGATGGTAGGTAAAATATTTTTTCATATTTCGTGTAACATACATTTCGTGTAACAAGCGAAACGTCAAATCTGTGTATGTATACGTAAATTATATCGAGTGAATTATTTAAATATTATTTATGCCGCTTATCTACGTGCCGATATTTCTGTATAATCCGTATTTCTGTATAATTCCTTCATTCGTATGAACATTAAATTCGCGGTAATAGTTATTCCTACAATTCCATCACTGAAATGCAGGTACTTCTAAAATTGCTCTCTAAAAACTTTTAGAGAACATTAGGTACGACTATTATTCCTTGCTGTTACGATTAAATGTACGGAAGATGCTCGAAAGAAGCTCGTTGAGAAAAGCAATTTTCGAGCTACTCCCGATCGATTATCCGCGGAGGATTTCTGCCTCAAAAGTTATAATTTTACACCCGAGAACTAACTCAGATGCTTTACAAAACTTTCTACGAAAAATTTGCGTTTGGTCAGTACGTTTCACAAATTTCATTCAGAAACGCATTTTGAAAATTGAAGTTGTTATCATAGATGAATGTAAAGGCGAATGTTTTATACAACATATTAGTCTAATTACATTTGTCCAAAGTTGTTGTTGTTATTTTCTGTTATGTTGAAATTAATTTTTTAATTACATAGAAAGAGGCCACTGTTACTTCTCGAAATTAATTAAATCTTATATGCACATTTAATTACGCCGAGTATAATGCGCAGATGAAAGTATGCTCTCTTTTTAATGAATCTCACATTACATTAAAATATTACTATTTTATTGCTGCAATATGAAAATATAATTCACTGTTTATAGAAGTTTCGAATTGTTCTGAAAAAGAATTTTCATAATTCTATATATGTTGTAAAAGATCGAGTTTCTTGTACAGTTTTATGTGGAATTTTTTTTTATATTATATATATTTGGTTCTTGGTTTATTTTTTATTTTTTAACGTTCAAATTTCTCGACCAAATGTTTTTAATTAAAATTTTTTGTTTCTTTACAAAAATGAAAGATTGTGATATACCTCTCGATAAAATTGGAATCAATTGAAAATAAATTTAGAAAACCACTTGTAAGTTTATCCCAATTAGGATTTAATTTAGTTTCCATGAAATTCCAACTCAAGTTTTGGAGATACCGAGAGATATTCAATATCGCTTACCAAAGATATAAGCGTACCAAAGGTTGAAAATATCGGATGAAATTTTCGTTAAGGAAAAATCGACTCAAAGCCATTGAGAAAGAATTTAATGGCCGATGAAAGACGGAAGATGCGGGAAGTCTTATATTTCACCACATCGCACACGTATAGTGAACTCTATTCACTTCTGAGTTTCGCCCCTTACGAAACTAACTGCGCCAATTAACTTACTCTCTCTTCCCTTCTCTACAAAGCAATTAGCGGCGCTTGTTCGACGCTGCCGTCACTTTCGCGAGCAAACTCGTCCTGTCTTGTCGAACATTGCAAGACCTAAAGACTACCTCTATACGCCTATTATAAGGAACGATTTCCTTTGTCGCAAATCTTTCTTATGTTTTACACTCTAAATGCAATTGTTATGGATAACAACTTTGAGTAAAACGGCGTAATGAATCTGTTTAGGAAATGTTGGCTTTTGATTCCAATTATTATTATATTATTATTACAAATAGATGCATATTATATTACGTGATAGAGATAACGCATATACACGTACAAAATTTACATGAATTTTGCGGAAATGATTCACTAGAGATGCATACGACAAGATGGAATGCGGCTAATTATCCACATGCGCATAACAATTTCGACGTGTCATATTAATATGTGCATGTGCACAACCAAATTTGCCTTTCGGTGTCTGCAAATTCCGCGTAATATTACATTCGCATGAACGACGTTGCAGACTGAATGGATAATTAGCGCTAATGAAGATGTTGGCGTTTTCATATGAAGGTCACGATATAATAGCTCGAGCAATAATCATTTGCCGCGATTCCAAGCAATATCACGCTCAGCAACGAATAAACACATATTATATGAACGTAATATAATTTAATGATTACTTGTCTACAGATGTTGAGTGCGAATACACTATTCGGGATACGAAAGGGTCGTGTTATACCAATTTCTCGAAAATGAACCAGATTATATTATTCTCGGTCTGCTACTCGGAGATGAGATGCTCTATCTCACTGTGCGCTCCTTCTCTTAACTTGAAAACAAAGTTAATATTTCCAATTTAAAGAGACACTGTTAGATTATGTACGTGCTAAAACAAAGACATGTTGGGAAATAACATTTATTTTCCCGCATTTTGTTACGCTTTTATTCTCGCTGTTGCGCGAGATATTAACAATATACGTTATGCCACGTTGTGTAAAGGATAATGCAACGAAGATAACGCAACGAAATACACGTGGCAATATCGCAACTCATAATTACTGTCGAGAGATGCGAATAACGATATTTCATATACATTTTACGAGTGTAATTTTTCACGAAATTTTCTCTATTGTATTTATAACGAGATATGTGATTGGAAATTATCAATCATTCTTGCGTCGAGTGACGCTTTGCTTTATTTCGTTTTACCAAGACGTTCGCGGTATTGTGCTGTGCTGCATCTCAGATCGCTTCCCCATCTCTGCGTGCTAAGCGGTGCAAGAATGGCTGGCTCGCGAATCGCAATCAATGACGAAAGCTACGAATGCACCCCGTGGAGCTCGGCCCGCGGGATTCGAAGAAACGAAGTCGAGCAATCCCACAAATGCTTCCGTCAGGATCGCATCTACACCCGATGCGGTGCCCGGCAACGACCCGGTGCGTTTCTGGCATTCCCCTAAACGCAATAATGCATCCGTCAGCCACCCCGAGCGGCACGTGCGATCGCTAACTCGCGTCTAACTCATAACACGCAGACGACGAGGCGATCCATCAACTAGGAGCAAAATAATCGGCATTCTCTATCGACGTGTCGATGCTCCGAATTCTTCTCGCTCTTTTTTTTTTAACCATTTCGTTTCACGTTGCGTAAAATAAAATTGTTCGAAATTGTGGAAACTTTTGACGATGTAAATTGCGGGAATCGCTAACCGAAAAACGTATCGCGCCGAAATCGATGCAACGATAGATGCGGGAATCGTGTTCATCCTACTTGCACCTCAGCAACAATGTTCATAGACAATAGAAGAAGTAGTGTGATTCTCTCTCTTTCTCTCTCTCTCTCTCTCTCTCTCTCTCTCTCTCTCTCTTTCGGTTCCTCTCTGCCTCTGATAACGAGGAAAATCTACCTCGGTTGTACAATGAAATTTCTTGCACAATATTTCGACGACACTATGTGTAGCGGGCAACAATGGCAGCGTTTCTGACGGCGCCGTCTCGACGGAGGTGCTCGAGCACTAAGCTCGACTTGCGATGTCACGTAGGAAACTCGATTTCTCGCGATTAAGTAGCTATTATTATACGTTATGACTCTTGCGAAATTCCGACTTCCCAGGGGGCGGACCCTTGGGAACTGTCACATAATTACGTCAATCTAAGAGAGTATGACGTTAAGGGAAATTCTCTCTCGCTCTCTTCCTCCCTCCCTCCCTTTTGTAGCTTTTTGATTGATTGCACGAATTGTTCCACATCGAAAAAAAAAACTGTTCTAATTCAGAGATTATTGAAATAAATTTTTATTTTAATATTGCAATTCAAATTCAAATTCCACTCGTGGAGATTCCATAATGTATCTTTCGAACAAATTCAATACCTTTACGTCGTATGTTACACTGTTAACTTCAAACTTGATTTATGAATCCCTAAGTAGTTTCTTCTAAATTATTTCGTCAATCCCGCGACAGGTAATTTGCTTGTCGAGTATTGATAGTGAGTTCTCTGTGATATTATATTCAAAATTATTGCTCGTCTCTTCATTTTGCTGATGATATGAAATATGATTGAAAGAACAGTTTTTTTTGTAATTTTGGATCAATTAAAAATTTATTGAAAATAAAGAACGTGGGTGTGAGAAGCAGTATTGGATGGGCAAGTTATTAAGGAAAAATTCAATGAAGTATTAATGCTGCATCGATTCGATCCCAGCACGGCGAGCATAATTCCCAGCGAGTAATTAGAAAGCTGCGTCCATCGCAATAGCGAATTCATCTTCATGGCGTTAGCTTAAACCGATTATCAGCGTCAGTCTGCGCGGCCAACCGACCGATGCCGTAGCCGGCCCGATAATAAATATATGAAAGGTTTGATAAATTGCTCTGGGCCCGCAACCGACCTTCAGACACTACTGCCCTGCACGACGTTCACCATTTATCTTATCCAATGTACTTCATCGACTATGTGAAACTTGATCATTTTCGGAAGAGAAGTTTCGAGCGGAGAACTCTCAGAGATTAACCGTTGCATAATTCCGTTGACATGCCTCAATTTCACAACTCATTCACGAAATTCGGAGATATTAGGCGCTAACTGATGAGCTCTGTGAAGAAAACAAATAAATTGGCTATGTACATGTGTAGCATGTGATATTTAATCGTTCTATAAATCGTGTTTCATTGCAAAAGATGATTTTTCGCATTCGATTTTGTGTACATATATTTTGTTTTATGTTTCACCAATTTCACTCGTCGTGCAAAATCACGTTCTTTTTTTTCCGCGAGCGGCATTATCACGATTAATTAATTACTCGCGAACGTGAGAGATGCAATAATCTCGGCGCATCATTTAGCAAACTTGATGAAAGTCAGAAATAAACAAGCGCGCGTGCATCCTGTTCGTCGCCTGGGACAAACGGGGATTAAAAATGAATTACCTCCATGTTATCGTTCCTCGTACAGCCGTGAAAGGTTATATATATATATATATATATATGTGTGTGTGTGTGTGTGTGTGTGTGTGTGTGTGTGTGTGTGTGTGTGTGTGTGTGTGTGTGTGTGTGTGTGTGGGTGTGGGTGTGTGTGTGTAAAAGTGTGTCTGTGTGTGGTCATCTCCAGCAGAAAATATTTGATGTAACTACTTCCTCACTTGAGAGACAGGAAGGAAATGATGAAAATTAATGCGCGCATCGACCAGCCCTTTCATTGAGAAAGACATAATATTATATAATCATAAAACGTACATATACTTATGAAGAATATTAAAAAAATAATGCTTGTGAAATAATTATCTTCCTCTGAGAGCTCATAAAAGTTTTAATTAAACTTTTATAAAATTATAATTTTGAGTGCAACTAAAATTACAATCAAATAAATGTGTAACAATGATTATCATAACATAAAAAAGTACAAATTATATTCGATTCATACATTTATTCTTTAACTGATCATCTCGTCGAAGAAAATTTAATACATGAACATATCATTCGTCTCAATATCTGTACATTTATTGCATTATTTTTCGCGTTTTATCATCGAAACCAAATTATGAATGATGCAAACAAAATGCAGCGTATCTGAGGAAAAGTAAACACAGTTGTACTTAATTAATATCGTTTTGTTTAAGTGTCAGTTCGCAATAAATGAGAGAGCAGTCGTTATTTATTTAAGAATAGTGACAGTTGCATCATAAACGTACTTCATAAACATCGTATGCTTGGATGAAATGCAACGAAGAGAAAAATACCTACGTTTCGTTATATATTAATTAATTAGACGTTTCTTTATCTATTAGTCAATTAATTTAATTTTTATCAAAATCGATTAAAGATACAGTCGAAACCGAACAAAAGAATTTGATATAATCAAAAATTGCAAGATATCGTTTTGCATAATAATACTTATAAATCATAATAGTACTTGTAAAACGCGGAAAAATGTTATTTCGAGCAACATAACAAATGTTCACCACTATTTTTATCGGACGCCATCGCACGTCAGCGACGCCATTTACGCAATCACGCCAACGACGCCGACTTTATGTCAGATTTTTGCAAGTCGAGCAGCGGTCGGTCGCGTGCTAACGAAGCGCTGGTGCACCGTACGTAATTAAATCGCCGGTTGTAAAACGTAACCGTAGAAATATCAGCGTTAGGGTATTCAGGTGTCTCTCGTCCCACCTTTTTCCACCGTCGGCTATCCACCAACCGCTCTCGCTCTTTCTCGGCACACTCGCCTGTGTGCCATTCCGTCCGCATAATCCGATAAACGTGATCCGCATCTTGAACAGGAATTGGTATCAGACCAGCCGAGGCCCTCAACAAGTTCTAGAGAAGAGCCGTTTCATTCGATGAACCCCAGGCCAGCCATCTCCATAAATGTTCGTGTAATTAAAAAAACGAATCGACTACGAGCGGCTCATACTTTACGCTCGGAGCAGCATACGCAAATGCGATAAAATAGTATTTCCATTTAGAAGTTTCGCGTATATCCGAAGTTAAGATAAGTCGTACGATTACTAGATAACTAAAAGATAAAATCCTCTTTTGCGGAACGATAATTTTATGATAATAATTATTATATACTTATGATATATCTGATAAAAAAATTTCTAATCTACTAATTAATAGTTTACTTTTATATACATACATATACACATTTTTAATGACTACTATTTAAAGATAATATTTAAATAGCATAGTTACATGTATACTCCTTAACAACAAAATATCAATAGTTACAGTTAACATAATTGAATGTATAATATCAAATATCTGCAATAATAACAAATGTTGTAGTTTTAATACTGCTTTAAATGTATGTGTGTCAACAACTATGTCGTAACATTAGAGCTACAATGTTCTCTCTTGGAGTATACGATTGTCGTGTATTTGGGTTGCTGCGGAGCTTATATCGCTACCTTTTAGCAAAATTTGACTGCGTAGCAAAGCCATTAACCGCTATGCGCTGATACGATGCTCTGCACTTAGATTCAGACGATGCCCTGCGGTCGATTGGCAATATCCAGGTCACATTATAGCAATCTCGCTGTTTTATGATGATTAGGTTTACAGTCGCGTAAGCACAGTGTAATAATAATATTCTTAGTAAATTTAATATTTTTAATATATCTACCATAATAAATAAATATAGTAGAATAAATGTAAATAATTATCTCAATGTGTGCCATGCGAATGTATATCTATAATTATATGTAAAACAAATTACATTAACTTTAAAATTTCTTTTTGAGATATAGAATGAATTCGAATTTATTAAAGTAAAATAGTTTATTATTATTTCTCTTCATACCGTTATATAATCCTCATCTAATAATAGTACAACTAGCGCATTAACCAAGACATGTCTTGGTTACCTATATTCAGTGTCTCACGGTGTATAACATCTTAACTAATCACAAATCTAATCAACGAACAGTCTCGTTACGAACCTCGCGTGCGCAACGGCAAATTCGCGTGAGATCATTATGCATAATGCTACTACGTCTGTGTGTAACTATATATACGCTCGCTCGTATTTGCCAGCGATGCTCGGGTTCTCCCTCGTGATTGAGATAATACAAGTCGAAGCTTCATACCTGACAAATAATAAAGATTTATCACACAAATATCTTTAATATCGAATGTTTGTTTTAAAAAATATCGATTTTATCATACATTATGAGCCAAATGTAATTTCATCAAGTTGAAACTACATCTCATGAAGCTTGATTTGCAGAAAATTGAATTGTATTCGAGTTATATATATATATATATATATATATATATATATATATTTAATATATTTAATTAACTTTGCTTATTTTACATTCTCATTTATCAACGTGTCCTGTACGTACGCTGTCGCGATTCCCCGAGACAATACGGTGCGCAAATAATTTTGGCGAGCCACGAAAATAAACGCTTGCTGATCGCTGTAAACGATTTACCGTATGCAATAGAATTTTCGTTCTATCCGGTCGCACCGCAGGTGATTTAGCTGTGCGCTACGTGTTGCACCGCGCGTGGCTTTACAGTGAACATTTCACACGATATCCCGACGAAGCTATGCGAACTTCACCGCGATTCTCTCGCACGACTTCATCCTATCTAAAACTCGCAGCGCAGTGCGAAATTGCATTAGTGATGGATAGTTCGAATGACCCTTTTAACGGTCGTATAGGAGTCTGAAGGTTTCTAAGAGTTTTCAATTTATTCAGAATGAAATAAGACAGTGATACATCTAACTCTCTAAATAACATATACATATATACATATATATATATATATATATATAATCAAGTTTTAATACTTTTTATCAAGTTTATCAAGTTCAAATACTTTTAATACTATAATCATAAATTTGCATCAATAATAATTAATAATATTTTAGAATTATTATTTTAATTGGTTTAACTCTGTCTTTACAATTATTATGTCTTATAATTACTAAGAATAAATAGGAAGAAATACAATTTAAATCTGTAGAAAATATATGCATAGGCATTTAAAAATTTAAAAATTAGTGGAATTTATTGAAAAGGGATAATCTGTGTCGATATAAAAACAATTCCGGATGTAAAGTTTGCTTTAACATTTTATTGAAAATGGAAAATGTATATTCCGAACAATATCTCGTATGTTCTCGTGTACTTGAATATAATTATCGCAAGAAATTTCGCGTCAATCTCGACGATCCGAGTGCATTAGATCTCTTGCACGAAATCAAGCTTCGTTCCCGCAGGTTCAGTAATTGCAAAAGGACGCGCGTCTAAGGATGTAGGAATACGTCGCTCGATGAGCGGACGACTCGGGGATAATGTCATCTCACCGTACCTTCCTCTTCAACCGCCTTGCTTCTACCGTGCGAAATTCGTTGTGGTTTCGGAATCTGCGGGAACCAGAATGACTATTCATGGTTCGAAGACTATGTATTAGTAGTAGGGAGTAGACAATCTAAGCTTTGCACGTCATTATAAGAGGATATTCGAGATAACGCTGCTAAAAAATTAATTGAATAAGGAAGGAAACGATTGCTAACAAAATTAACTGCAATGCCTATTTATCTTTATCATCTTAATTAAGATAATAATATCTTGAATATATATATACATATATATGTATCTTTTAATTTTTTTAATCTTCAAAATCTTCTAAACTATTTTTGTTTCTTTTCATCGTCGCAAATTTTGTTATAACTTTTTAACAACTTTCTCTTTGTCTTCCGATAATTTTAATACGATTACATTATAATAGTCAAGAGTATCCAAGTGGCGTATACAACTATGCTATTATGATAATTCGAAACTTTGACCGAAATTGTTTGATTACGTAATTAAGTTAGACTTTGGAGTTTGGGGCAGATGTAATAGGCGATGAAGTTAGGGAAATATTGGATTAGGGAAGTAATAGTTTGCCCTCCTCTCGTTTGAATTTGACTACTGTTGACCCTGAAGTTTATTTGGTGATTAGAAAAAAAAATTGGGCACAGTCGGCAACGATCAAAGTCACGCCCGTCCTCTGAATTCACGGACGGTAAATATGCACGTGCGAGAACATCACGAGCCATTTCGCACGCCCGGAGCGTCGCGACGCCCGACGTCGGTCGACTACACGCGGCGCCGAGGCGTTAACAACTCCTCCTCTCGTACTCCGCCGAAGACGGAAGTTTAGCCCCCGCGACACGTAATTTCCACACCGACGGAACTTTCCAGTCTGTGTGCTGCGTGCGGTATGGGGACGACGATGAAGAGACGACGAAGAGGATGGCGAGAATGAGGACGAGGACGAGGACGACGACGACGAAGCCGACGATAAACTGGAGCTCGTTAACATCAACCGTGGAGACCTACCCGTACGAGATACGCCATTTCTGTAAATAACTTCCATCCTTCCTGCTTTTCCTGCGAACTTTCCTACTTCCGTTCACAGCTTAAAGAGGAAGGTGAAAGGCGGAGCACGAAGACGGCGGGAATGAGAAGATAGCCTCGTAACGGACCTTTTGTGGAACCGGAAACTGCGGAAAATTAAAAATTATTCGTCGTGTAAATGTTGGCACGACGTTTGCTCTGCCATCTAAGGCACGTGAAACTGTGTGGGCAAATGACGAAAACGAGACGGTTAGATACATGTGTATACATATGTGGATGTAGAAAGTAAAAGGTTTTATTTTATTTTCGATTGGTAAAAGCGATAGATAAGGGATAAAAGAGAAACGTTAATACTGTTTGCGTGTGACTAAAATGTCTGACTTTCTAACGCATGTAATGGATTTATACGCTTTATAAATCATTCTGCTTTCATCTCGCCAAATAAATTGCTTCTGCTTTCATTTCGTTAATATTCCGCGCGAGTGTAGAATTACGCGTGGATTACATTTGATTGGAGTGTTATATTTTTTTCACAAAGATAAAGTTACATTTTTACAGAATCACGTTTTTAACATTCTTCAATAAATAATGCCGCTCCACGATGGACGCATATATATTAAATTAAAATATGAACAATATTTAACTGATTTTATTATACGCTGTTTCATTGTTCCACCATTACTTCGTTATTTTAAATAGAATACGCGCGGAAAAGCCCAAATTAATGTGCGCGAATATTTACGCATACGTTAGCGGCGTTGTCTCATTTCGACGATGTGCTGCCGCAACGGGAATTCCAAGCTTATGCAGCGAGCGCACTTTGACATGCCGTCACGTTCATCTGATAAACCAAACAAAATGCGTTCGTTAAGCGCGAGGCGCATTAGTATTCAAAAGTATACCAACTGCCAAAGTACATTAAAAAATGCCCGGCGTCAACCAGCGCCATGCAAATTTAATCTCGTCTTTTCCCTCGCCTTTTTTTCTTCCATTTTGTATCACGCTATTGTAGGAAACGCAAATTTTTTAATGCACTACCATAATACGTAATAAAGCACTATGCTCGTAATTCCGCGAAAAGGGATTAAAAAAAATACAAGAGTAACGTTGCGGTCCGACGGAGGGGAGGGTGAAATGGCGAAACGGCGGAAAATTAACGAAAAGCCGGACTAGCGATATTTTTTCCAGGATGTGCAGTCACAACTTTTTTTCATCGCACGCACTTTGCGGTCGGCAGCCGCGTGGTGGGAAAAATAGGGAAATGCGAAAACGTAAAATAAATCGCGAGTAGAAGAAAAAAAAGTGATAATTCGTGGCCGTGCGTATCCTGGCAAAAAGATCTTACCTTGAAAAAAATCTCGAGAGAGTCTGAATTATCATCCTTGTGTGTTTCAGTCGTGCTAATTGCATTATTTCGTATTTTTTTTTTTTTACTGTCCTCTTTTCTTTCGTTGTAACGAAATTTTGTGAGGGGGGAAAAAAAACATTTCGAAAGCCTGGATTAGAAATATCGAGAGTTATACACAACAACGCGCGTGAACATGGTACGGTTTTAACAAATCTATAGACAATATATAATGTGAATATGTGACATAAGTGGAACGTCAACATAGCCCAATTGCGACTTGTCGAAGCAGAGCGTGGTTGTGTATATCGCGAATCGGATTTAAGTACCAGTAATCTAATTATTATTCCATGCCCATGGCATGCATCGATTATCGATATGGCTACGTCTCTAATTGCAATCCCAGCCATTGGCCTAGTAAGAGGACGAACCGCGATGGCATCGGTTACATTGGGCTAATTATAAAGGGATGACGCAACAGGAACGTGTGATTGCCTCGCAATCAATTATCGTTATACGATATGCAATATTTAACTATGGTACCCGATAGAGCATATTTAATCAGGGCAATACTTGAAAACTGTACGCGTACTGAACCAACAACTTTTCTCACGTCTTTTAATTACAAAACCAATTTTGCTCAATTACCATTGAGTCGCGTAATATAATTAATGGATTTTCTTAAATTCAATACGGTCTTCGTAATTTTTCTCGTGCCAATATGTTTTTAAAAAATAATATCGCGAGTTGAAAGATCATTGAGACTTTTTAAATCTCTGTTGTCGCATATATGATTTGTATTTCGAGATTAAGACATAAATCCTTTCATACACTAGCGGCAATTCTCATTCATATATAGTAACGCCAGATCTTTCTCTTTCGCGGGTGAAATGTCAGATAAGTTTCGTCACGACGGCGCCGGTATTCACCGGAAGGACGCCGCCGCCTTATACACAGGATGCCCATCATCGGAAAGAATTCCGCGCGCGTTTCACATACCAACGTCAACGTCGCGCGCAAGGCGGGGAGGATTGAAATAAGTCTTCGATATATATTTCTTGCATTCCACGTGAGAAATGCGCCGGGTGATATTTAGACAGGGTACCGTCGTCGTGCAGAATGGTGAAAGGGTGCCGCCGCTGCCGAGAGCTCGAACAGGATTGATGTACATTTTTATCGCGGTGGAGAATCGGAACGCCCTTTGAAAATTTATAATGCAATAACGCCCTCGGCGGCGCTGCTGCCGTAAATATCCGACTCTACAGCACGCGAGATATTTGCGTTGCGAGGGTGAAAAGCAGCGCTCCTGCAAATCGTGATTTTCATCCCTTTTTTTTTTTACTTCGAGAGAAGCGTGTGATATTGTTCGAGCAACTCTGTTTCAGGCATAAGATAATATACGCACCCGATGTCGGATAGTATTCTGAAATTTTCTCGCGCGCGACAAATTATTTTTCTGGCGCTGATTGCAGGCGTGTCAAGAAAAAGAGGCGAAGCTCCAGCAAATTTATACGAGCGAAATCTCCGAATTTCCACTCGACCGACAGATAAAATGTTTCGTTCTGTAACTTTCTAGAAATTTTCCGTGCATTCACACGCCTCGAGGGAAAAGGGGAAAAAATCCTTTCGTGACTAACGCCAGCGACTAAGCGGACTAGGTAGTCAACTCGTGCGTAGTTTTAAAATCGTCGTTGGAAATATGGAAATGAGAGAGGACGCGGCGAAGCGAATTTATTTCTTCTTCGTGAAATCAGAAACTATAAAAATAAAAAAATACATAGCGTTTTTTCATGAATTCAATGCCGTAATTTATAGTTAACAACAACTACATATTTTGTTAAAAATGCTGCCGATTTCGCAGGCTATCAAAACTTTTCGGACGCTATTAAATAATTCCAATGATATTGTTACGGATAACGACAACGTGCATAAATAGGTAGAGAATGATGGAAAATACATTGTAAAGCTATATGTATTAAAGCTGAATTTTCTTAATCGCAGATTATTGCGTACCGTTAATAGTCTGCTTGTTTTGATACCTTAAACATGGCAAGAATGTTGTTGTTTTTTTTTGGGGGGGGGAGGATGGGGATAGAAGCAACCGCATCTTCTTAGCTTGGAAAGGACGGAGAAACTTAGCCTGCTTGACCGACTAACGAGCGTAATTATAGAAAGCTCGGTATTGCGCGAAACACACAGGTGCTGTAATGATGTAACTTGGAAATTACCTTTAGGAATTGCTCACGCGGGAGCAATTAATACGCGAAGCTCTCGGGAGCAATGCCTCAAAGCGCTAACTGTAATTTCAATTCATTAACGACTACTAACGCAAGACACTACCGCCAAGCTTGGTAAAGAAATAAAGAGTAATGCTTGCTACAATAAGCGCGGAAAATTGTGGGTTATATATGGGAAATTACTTTAACTCGGAGATATTATATATGGTTCAGGGAGATAAAATTAAACCGCACAGATGTAGCCGGCGCCTTCCTCAACAGAAAGATTGAATTTTCTATATCTTTTTCGTCGGTATTGATAAAAGTAATTAAATTGCAAAAATTCACGATATTAATAATTTCATATAATTAATTCGTGTTTCTTACATGTGATTGTTTCGATTTTTCTCGGAAAATGTTTAAAATAATATTATGTAATATGAGAGTTAACAAAATACCAACAATATTAATATTAAAAAGACATTCTCCAAAGTTAAATATCTGAGATAAAAAGTTTGTCACCTATTTGGAATATTATAAACTCAATTGTGTGAACAATGTTCTTGTAAATTATTTTACTGCCACCACGTGCTTGCATTATATCTACACTGGGAAATATAAGCAAATAACATATTTGTTTACAGCAATTAAACAATTTTGTTGGGTACATTTTAACCAAACTTTCGGTTCGTAGAACAAAACATTTTTCCTAGTATGCATTTTTTCTACATTTTTTATGGTAAATATTAATTTATTCACATTCTTTGCAACTTTTCCGAAATTTTTCAGGATACCTCCCGGGACGTGTCAATGTATTAAATTGCACACAAAAATGCGACTACAATATTAAAAAAAGAAACTATCTTTCGAAAGTTCCAAGCGATTCATTCTTAATTCAGACGATGTTCCACGTTGTCCGATTTTCGTGTTGTCGCGAGACAGCCTTATCCCATTCCGCAACGTCGTGGCGAGAAGCGAGCGATGCTGGCAAGGAGTTACGGGCTCCTTCGACCCAGACGACCTGCACCCGACGTATCCTAGTGCCGGTGATATATATTCGTGAACGCGGCGCCGCGACACGCGCTAGCTTGAGAGTCCACTCGAGTTACGCGAGCGGTGTAACTATTGAAAATTATGTGACCGCCTTATCGTGCAGCTTCACGTTCACGTCTCGGGACCAGCGTTAAAGTCTTCAGGTACGAGCGCGCAAAGATGTGAGACCGGCGAGACCTGGTCCCCAACCTCTTGAATCGGCAACGTGCATTTCATCCTAAATATACTGTTCATCACCGGACGTACCAATCCTACTTAAGCACCTCGAATCTATTATTCCCATTATACAACACGACTTACGACCGATTGTCTCTCAGTTAGCCCCATTATATCACTCTGACGTTTCCTCCGTGCATCCGATGTGAACGAACGGACTAAATCGAGTCCTCCGGTCAATTTATCATGGCGTTTGCACGCAGGAAAGCCAGATAGAAACGAAATAAAATCCCCCGCCGTCTGGGAGACCGCTGGAGGTCATACGGTCCGCGGAGATTTTACCTTCCGAATGTCGAGAACTCCGTGGCAGATGGTAATACGTCTTTTCCTTTTTCTCCGGACTGTTGCAGATATCCAGGAGTTTTACGAGCTGACGCTGCTCGACGAGTCGAAGTCGGTGCAGCAGAAAACGGCGGAGACGATCCGCATCGCGGACAAATGGGAAGCCAGCGACGGGCCAATCACGCCGACCTTCGCCCAGAACGACGTGAGTACAGTTATAAGTTTTATTCCTCCTCCGTTCATAAGCATGCGAATCCGTGCTGCGAATTTTCTCCGCGCGAGGATACTTATAGGGAGACGCGTCGAAGCCGGGTAATAAATCTCCGATGAGATGCAATTTCGACGCGCGGCGAGAATGAATCTCCGCGCACCCGCGCGTTTCGTTATTCCGAGCGAAATTGTTGGAATTGAAATCCCGACAATGTTGGCACGATGACGATGAAAATATTCCGAATCGTAATTCGTCGCGGCGAGTGTTGATCATACCACCGCGCAGCATGATGCCGTGGCATAATTAGCGCTGGTAATTATAACCGACGAGTCGATTGGGCCGCACGATCACCATGCAGGTCCAATCAATCGGCCGGTCCGCCGATTTTAATTGCTAATTGCGGGCCGCCCGTCCGCAATCGACATGCGCCGTCGCGACGGCATATCGACGCCGATGTCATAATGGCGAACGATCGACGTGACATTCAGCCGGTGCGACGATTGCATGTAGTAGTCATAGGCACCTCGTGCAACCTCGATCACGTACGCCCAGCTCTTTCAGATTAATTTGATCGTTAGAGTAACGTCGCGAGGACGATGGAAATATTCTCGATAACGGCCATCCCGCAAGGGACCGAATAAATGATATTTATTATCTTTGGAGACAATTTTTAAAAAAAACCTTGTATTATTTGCCGGTTTTTTTCATTACATTTATTAAAATTTGCACGATTGTGACATGTTATAAAAAAAAAATGCCGAGTATAGAATATAACATTTTGATAGCGACGCTATTGTTTAAAAATAGTAATTTATAATCTAATGAAAATATCTCTGTGTAACAATAAAACCGACTGTTTTTGTTATTAAAAATATTATATTATAAATTTAAATAATAATTTAATAACAGTGTAATAATTTTATTTAATATTTTAAATTTTATTTAATAACATAATTTAATATGAATATTGTCAAATTTATTTTTTCATTGTCATTTACAGTTAATTCCCGCCATTTTCCTTTTTTCAATTTTTAAAATGTAATTCATGGTTATTACGTTATGTATGAATTATAAAGTTTAAATTTATTTCTCTCGGCCGTCGCATTGTATGACAAAACGAAATATTATTACACTGATCGATCGTGCATCAGTTATTTAATCGATATTATTTTTACAATAATTTTGCAAAACCAATCATTATATCAACATAATCAAATGCTATATTGGCGCTGTTAAATTATACGCCTCCATCCAAATTGTAGCAGTAATTTCCATTAAATTAATACGTCTTTCAATACAATCTGCAACATAATCAATCTTCAACATAATCTCGCTTGAACAGCGTTGCTCTGCGCGCATATGAAGAACACTGATACGGCAAGCTGTCAGCGGCAGCGGCAGTAGAGGGATGCGTGCGAGGAAAAATCTTGGTATTCTTATCGCCGTAGCTCTCTCCATGCATTTTCGGCTTCCTTTGAATGCGCAGCGTTCACGAGAGCGACGTTTATATAACGCATTCCGTACATTTCAACGCATGGGCAGATCCCATTTTCGCACGTGCGTGCGAAAAAGTCGTCCCCGTGAAATTCCCGCGAGAGATGGAACGTAAAGGCGTCGCGTATCTTTTCGCGCGATTTTCGCCGTACAAAGCGGCGTTAATCGTCCGAGCTTAACGCCTTTCAGATACGCGTAAGAGACACGCGCGCGACACTGCGAGATCCGCGACGACGGTCTCCATAATAACGTTCGCTATTCTCCTCTTCCTCCTCTTTCCGCGCGGGTGCCATCGAGCGAAATTAAAGGAATACAAATGCGCCGCGTGCGGAAACCGTGTTTTCCCTTCCCCCCTGGTCGACATTTTCCGATATTTTAAATAAAAGCTTCCTTGCACATTTTCTTTACGGCGTGGAAACTGGAAGGAAAGAACAAAGCGAAATATTAATGAGACTTCCTGGGTTTGCGCTCGTTTTATAATTACGCCGGTGCGCGCACGCCGGGCAAAGGCGGATTACATCCGCAGATAACAATGTTTCGTCCTGAGCGAAGTATCGTCCTCCTCTTGCCCTCTCCCTTTCCCTCTCGCTCTCTTCGTGTATGTAATAAGCTACAAGGCGGACTGTCGACACGAGTTCAGTATGTACATCGACCTACACCGCATATGTGTACGCGCTCTAATATGTAGCACCCGTACGATCAAGTAAACGTTATTGCATGTATCGGTATTACGATTGGATTAGTCCGTCACGCGCGGCATTTCTCCGTAATTTGATCGAGACTTTGTCTACGCTCCATTTTTGGATGTCGTCTGTCGACTGTCTCATTCCTCTGTCTATCCAATTAGTCTTATGTCAATTAATCTTTTATAATTTCACAGACATTATTTTACCGTGTAAAAAATTTTTACGTTATCTTTTTAAAAATTTTTAAATTTAATTAGCAAATTTTATAATAGAAATTAACAATGTCTCGGAGCTGGAATTACATTACATTACATTAATGCACATGGGGATAGAGAGATTTGTGTACTACGAATCAATGTGAAATGCTGTGGCGACTGGAGGCGAATCAATATACTGCAATTCGTTGCTAGCGCACACTAAATGTAATTCGCAGAAATTGCATTGTAATTAAAGTCTAATTACATTGTGCTCTATCAGTGAATATATCATCACTTTGAGCAGCTCGAATAAAACGGAGTGTTAAATTAGTCTCTATTATATTGAATTCGACAATACCTTAATAAACTATTTAACCGCATATAATCATCATCAGATAATATTATATAATTTTTTCCTCATGACAGTTTTCGGAGTTTGTTTATATTTTTATTAGAAATGTGTACGTACGTAGGACAAAGGACACATAATGAAAAAAACGGTTTACTTTCCATGCTTGAAATACACCATATTGCCAACTTTATATTTTGCAAAATAACTGTTATTGTGATTTTTCTTTGATTTTGCAACTTGAATTTGTGATATTCATGTTATATTGCTTGTATAGACAGTTCATAATAATAGCGTAATATTATCATTTAAAAATCATAATATCAATTCTTTGTATACAGCATACAAGCCACAGCAGTTTTTAAACCAATTGAAATGATCAAGAATTGATCAGAACAATTATTCCGCCAGAAACAAAAGCATGCTTTTATTATTTGATTTTAAAATAGTCGGGAATCGGGATTGGAAATGGAAGTGAAATATACGAGTTGCTGTTTTATCGAATATTTGATAATTTAATATTTTATTGGTTATATATTAAATGTTCTATTATTGCAACGATAATTAAAACAAACCGTCTGCCCGGTTGAAAGTAATTCTCGAGCAAGATTAAAATATGTTTTGTCATAGTTATAACTGAATGCATGTTTTCTTTATGTAAGGCGCTCCATAATAAACGTTTAATATATGTGGTAATATTTCTTCTGTAGAAAGCTGAAATTTCCTTGATAATGAAAGATATATAGTAGTTTCTGAGCTGGGTACCGATTAAGAAAAAAGTAGCAAAATAAAGAAAATAAAATTTTATAATTAATTTTAGATTGAATAGAATCTCGTTTTGAGTTACCTAGTTAAGACTCTGAAAATTAAAAACGTACGACGATCAGATCACGAAGAAAGAAAATAATTTTTGCTTTCAACAACGTCGTTCTGTTGACCAAACGCAATTACTATAAAAAAGAACATAAAAAGCAAGAGTATTTAATTGCCGACTCTCAAAGCCAGAAAACGATAAATCGGCACAACAATGTTGAACAATGCATATCGTCGCGTCGTGCACTATCGTATATATGTGTATAACGCGACACTCTTCCCAAAACAACAGTTAACAACTTCTAATGGCGCATTAAACGCGGGCCATTACCATCGCGAAACAACGCCGCTGTTCTTCGTTATAGTGGCCGCTTTGCCATTCGCTAGCCGTCAAAACTTCGATACACATTGCTGACCGGTTGCGCGGGTTTTACGGGAGAGTTTAAATTCAAACAAATGGACGCGGCCCCGAAACAGTGCGCTCGCAGACGATAATCCTAATTATACACAAAACAGAGACATTGCACGGGAGTAACACGTGTACGCGGGTGAACATCTCTTGGCTCGAGCATCACACCCGTCCGGAAATGCGGAAGTGTCCCGTGCCAATTTTGAAAAACGGGCGAAATTAAATGTTACCCGAAAAATCACTCGTGGAATCGTAAAGAGCTCTCACCGTCGGAAAGTTACATTTTCGACGCGCGTCATGTCACTACTCTCCGCGATACGCGCAGTAGGAACGAGTTGGAGAAATATACTCTTTATCTCGCTCATTGCCACGCCCCGCGAATATCCGCGGATCCGGCTTTAAGGAGCGTGCCAGGCGTAGAATATCGCCGGCATTGTAAACGGACGATATTTTCCCTGTTTGTTTTCCATTACTACGCGGAGAGGTAGTCGTCGCCGTTCGCCGTCGCCGTCGCCGTCGCTGGAATATGCACCGCTATGATAAGGGTGGGTAACCGCACTCGGTGTAATGGAAAATTCTGCGCCCCGCCGTTCGCTGTGAATATCCTTCCTTCCACGGTGTCCGCCTTCCCGGTGCTTCCTTGCTGAACGAACGCGATTTCCCGTGGGAAACGCCGAAATCGATAAGGGTCGCTCGCTTCCGCTCCTCTGACCTTTCTTTTCCGCGAGAACCGAGTAGGAGCAAGAGGGGCGGCGAGGAGGGCCGCGGAGAGATTAAACTGTCGGTGCTCGTCGTGTCGGTCGATTTAAGTATCGGTAAACAATATCGGACAGTAAGTAATTTAATTTTCCGAAGGCTGGGCGCCGAAGGCTGAGTTTTCTGAGAGCGGCAGTTTGTGAACGAGCGTGTCTCTCTCTCTCACTCCATTACCCCATTGCGAAATTCTGTCGCACAAAGCATCGCGGTTTGCTTTTCTTGTTGTCGCAGTTTACAGTCAAAAATGCGCTTTCGCGTCCTCGCCTAACGTTATTAATGTAAGCAAATCCGAACTCCGTATATGAATACATATATGATAACTAAAGCTTTCAATCCTTGCGGAATCCGCGATAAAATTTCCATAGGGAAAACTTTCCCGAGCCATTGAAGTGGCTTCCATTTTAGGTGCAGTTTCCCGCGAGGTTACTCGCGAGCCTGGTTAACGGTAGGGGATTGCTTAAACCTCCAAAGAATGCGAGAACTTTTCTCCGACTTCCGTGCTCCGAGTGCGGAGAATTTTAAGCCGTTTCACGCACAAAGCTGCTGCTGGATGGACGGACGACGACGATGATGACGATGACGGGAGGGGGACACAAAAGCTGTTTCTCTCGTTTTTCGTCTGACGAGTCGACATTTCGCAGTGCGCAAACGCTAAGGCATTCAAGACAGATAGGAACATCGCTTCTCTCCTCCTCAGCGTCGCTTTAAGCGACGTGGAGTTGCACGGATTTCACATCGCGTAATTATTTCATCGCGCGGAAAAGTGTCGTGAGCTAAAAACGGATTACATAATCGCGAGATTACGGCCGTTCTCCTTGAAATGCCTTGCGCACCCAATCGCACGACGTTCCTCTTCCCAGCGACAAAGGGAATTTATAGCTGGAGTCGCTTGTGCAACCCGAAACCCATTTCGCCTCCGGGAAAACGCGTCCGTTTCCGATAAATGGAAGAAAGTCCAAACGAGAGCATTACTCGGTCCTTCGATTCGTTTAAAAATGCATGCGTTTGCGGTCGACGACTTAATGCATTACGTGGCGAAATGCGCGGCCCATTCATTTGCGCAACCTGGAAAATTCCCCGCAAGCTTCGCGACTGAAAAGAAAATTTCACAAACCCGTATCGCGTTTCGAGCTTTCAAGAGCGCTGGACGTCGTGGAAATATCGGATAACGATACACAAAGCCGCGTCTCGTTTTACGAATTCAAATTCTTTGCGACAGTAAGCTACTTTATGCAACTCTTTATTATACGGTAAATAGTTCTCTACCGGTGGTGCGCCGGCAATTATTGCGCACGGTGGAAATTTGTCCTCGACCAATGGAATAAAATCGCCGCGTAAATAAAAAGGGATTTTACATACGTGCTATTTCGAAAGTAATTTATTTAACACCATACGGCTTTCATATTTGATTTTATCCACATCCGTGTTTGTTGTTTAATTATTCGGAGAGATATCGCATCGCAAATATGTGGTTTGAAAAGTTACGGCG
The DNA here is from genome assembly GCA_928718305.1 of Tetramorium bicarinatum. Classification (NCBI taxonomy): domain Eukaryota; kingdom Metazoa; phylum Arthropoda; class Insecta; order Hymenoptera; family Formicidae; genus Tetramorium; species Tetramorium bicarinatum. Next base: position 16,788,532 of record OV788324.1, read on the forward strand.
ATTTGTTGTTCGCTCACCACGATTATTTAGCTCCGCCCGAACAAAAAGAACGTCGCACGATATTTATTATAGAGAGAAAAAAATAAATCGGCTGGCGAAAGAACAATGCCTCCCCCTTTCCCTCGTCCAAATATCCCCAATTACGACCACCGTGCTTATCTGACTTTCGTGTCTTCTCCACCGACCGTCATTCGACTTTATCCTTCCTAACGAGCCCGTTATTTCTTATCGCGTCAGACCGTGAGAGCCGAACTGTCGTCCGCGTCCGCATTTCTCTTTTGCTTCTTGTCGACGATAAGATAGCACCAAACCGGCAATAACACCAAGAGATCCCGACGACGTTTGCTGCATTTAATTTGATTTCCGCTGGATAACGATGCACGTGTCACCCGCGCGCGTTTTGCGCGAATGCGAAGACCGTTATCGGGTTCGTTTCTGCCATTCGATGTTGTCCCTCGAAACAAGAAAATTCGTGCTTAGTCTTGCATTTTCTCTCGATGTAACATCTACTTACGTACATATGTTATAATCCCCAATTTATTTAATTATGACATATAGAATTAAATGTTATATATAGAATTTCCTTGCATACGATATTTGAAAGCAGACAGACTATGATAATGCTGTCTTAGAAGTCAATAAATGTATCTTGGACCGCATGTATCAGAAACAGACAATGGCATGCCGAGAAATCAAGATATCATTGAATGAGATAACGTTGTCTTATTGTTAGAATAAATAGAAAATCGATCTTGGTTACGAAATACCTTACGTCATAGCATCCTTATCTCCACACGAGATATGCCAACTTCTATCCCTTTTGGAGCCATAGATACGTCGCTTTACATAATTTTCCATAAGGTAGGATATCGCGGATCCAGTAGCAATTTTTCTCGCTTAATGCATCGGTGTTTGTAGAGCAAGATTTCAATTCTTATAAATCGTGGGAATTCGTTAGCTGCGCATGATGGAACATACCGATGAAAAAAGGTCAATCCTATATTGTTTAATTTTATCATGGATGTGAACAGCATTCGATATTCGTACGTCTTCCATTAACTACAGCAGCTGCGCAACAAAATTAGCGGTTACATATGGATTCTTTAATATCAATCTGACGCAAGATTAATTAATTTTTTATAGTTTAAATTGAACTTGTATCCAGCCTTTTTTTAGTTACAATAAAATTTTAGAAAACGTATAACTGCAATTCTAGCATAAAAGCATAAAAATATACATATTCATGTGCATAATAAAATATTACTTTCACTTGACGCGATATATTCCACTGTTTTTTTGCTCATCATACGTCAATGTATCCAGATTCAATAGGAAATCTCCGTTTTTCCACCTCAGCCGCTATAATATTCAAATATGCAGAATCTGCCGATCGTGAATCTCGGGAAAGTTTCGAGCATGTAGCCGGCGCGATTTCTCATCATTATCGAATTGTCGGTAGACGAATGAAGGGACACGGACGGATGAGAGAATCTTCCACGGGAGATCCGTCGTCCTGCCATCAAACTATTTAGGATACAATCCACGGCGGTAGAAGTAGATGAGGCCACGACGACTATTGCGTCTCTCCTCGGAAAGGTTTGGCAAACCACCTCGTTGCTGACGGGACATTCATCATTCGACTATCTCTACGTCTTCTGCCCCCGGGGCATACACGAGACTGGAAGCTAATATCCGCGGCAGGCACGGCGCAAATATACGCGGTTGGTTGCGTTTACGGCTTTAGGGAGCTGTAAAATATTCGTAAATTACTCTCAGCGAGAGCGACGGTATGCGCGCTCGCTGTTGCCCCGCCATCGGACTCTCATCCAACAAGTACCGACTGCTCTCCAACCTGTTCGTATCTCTGCGCGAATTCATCCAATCTAAACTCTCCGCGTGGCGAAACGCTCAGAAGTTACTACTGTTTTTTCTTAACTTTGGCTTTTCACTGTCAGTTTTTTTAACGATCTTTCTCCTTATTTATATAATTTATACTTATTGTAAGCTAGTTATGCTGCTAATTATTATTGCAATATAATCCGACGTATAATTACAATTTATCGAAAAGTCATTTCAATACGTAATTAAAAGGATGAATCGATGGGCATTATATAATACTGTATCCAATCGTGTTAGTTATGGTTTATTCGTTTATAATTTTAAAATTTTACACGTACAGTCTTCAGTTGTGATAGATTTTTTTCGAGTTATTTGCGCGTAGCAGTATTTGTAAAAACAATTTTGTCAATCAACAATAACGGGCGCTCTCATGCGTTCGGCATGCTTCGATCGCGCACTGCCTCGTCCCATCAGTTTCGCTGCCAAACTGAATCGAGCAATGGGTTAAGCCCTCGTAGTACGTGGATAAAGCTCCCGGTCGCTCCCTACCTTCCAGTATCCATGATAAAGCGAAATCCATTTGACTTACAGCTTATCGACTTGCTGGAGGAAGGCAGATTTGTGAGTAATTTTGCGTGACGATGCACGCATGGTTACTCTGAAAAATGCTGACAGAGAGAGAGAGAGGAAAAGAGAGAGAGGGAGGTTTCGTCGAGCTTTGCGACGAAAGAGGCATTCTTAAGGCGCGCTGCATACACACACACACACACACACACTCACACACGCACACACACACGCACACGCACACACACACACACACACACACACACACACACACACACACACACACACGATGGGTCCCAGAAATATTTTTCTTTCCGCGAAAAGAGTAAACGTCACCCTGTAAAATTGTTACTCTCGTGCGAATCTCTTTCCGAAGAAATGGAGTACATTTAATTTTCTTAACACATTTACACGTGAGAAACCGCCTGTCGTATTGCATATTGTATTCTTGAAAAGAAATATTCGTCGTCAAACATCGTGTAAAAAAACTTTCTAAAAAGATTTTATCTTATTTTCGTTCATAAAACACAAAATTTCTAAATAATTGCAAATCGCAGGCAATAATATTAACAAAAAATTAAAACAAGCATTGGAAAGAAGCTTCCAAATTTTCAATTAAAACATAAATCTACTGTATTTATATTCGCATATATTTCTGTTATTAAATGCGAATATTTATCAATAATAATTGAACCTTTTTATTAATAATTAGATTAATGACGTTTAGATTTGTTGAGATTCGATGTCTGCCTCTACTTTGCAAATTCTTTACTTAACGGTCAACATTAAATTTTCCGACCACAATAGCAGCCAAAGTTAGTCCGGACGACGCGACACGAGTTACGAGATCTCGTTACAGCCCCACGAAATGTATGGGCGACACCCGGAACACCCACTTACGAAGGGTTCTTGAAACGTTCTCCGTCCGCGATCACAATTTACTGTGTCCAGCCAGCTTGTTCACTACTTGTTTTGCAGCGCATACAGTTTTCCACAGTTGTAATTTTTTCCTGAGTACATGTATCTAGATATATTTCTGTCAATGTTACTATTGTTGCCCATCGCAAATGCAAATGAATATATTCGAAACATATGCGAAATTGTCAACAGAAATTCAAGTAGCATTTGATACAATATCAATAGAAGAGAGTGTTGCATCTACATTATTGAAGAATTATCAATCATTTTCCAATGTTATTTTATCACTGACGGTGTTATCGATAGTAATGAATGCCTTAAGAAAATATAATCCAAATCTTATATTTATCTCGTTTATATTATAATTGATAGTAATAAATTTAATAATAGATTATTACAAATATCAAAACATGAATATTAATACAAGTAACTTTTTTTCGAAATTACGGCTTTTAAATTAATGTTTTTTTTCATTGGTTTCATCGATATATTTCTCATTTACGATCAACATTTGGAAAGATCAAAAGATATGTTGGCCTAGAATTTTCCTATATCTTGATAACCATATACGGTGGGTCTTTTTGTACTCGAGTCACAAACTGGAATCCGTCTAATAGAAGTTTGTTACACTCGGGCATCATGTGATGACACAATCTACCGACGAAAACTCATTGCATAAATTCTGGCCAACGGGACGGTGCCCGTACCGCCTTCGTCGCTAACGTTGGGAGGTCGGTGAGAGGGTGAGCGTTGGTGGTGGTTCGCCAATTAATCACCTTCTGACAAATTGCCGAACCGGTCGTTTTGCTCGTAACATCGGGAGCGCCGGCCGGGCCGTGCCGTGTTCTTGCCGGCCGTCTCTTCCTCCGCGAGCGGCGCCTTCCTCTGTGTGGATTACGCAAGAAGGATCCCGCGGGATCTGCGAAGGCGGCGGAAGCGCAGAAACCGAGGAAACGGGGGATTACGGTGTTTATTAGAGGCTCTCGTCGGTGGAGTTAATGGAAGCCTGGCCCATTTCCATTTTCGACGTTGCCGGAAGGATATCTACGTGCTCGTTTTCTGCTTTAATCAGAAGTTAATATCGAATATCGAGATATAATAAGGAAAAGAGGTTGAATTATGTAATGTTATGTATATTTTACAATATGTTTTATGAGCGTAATAATAATCGTATATCGAAGCAAATATTCTAGAATAATTTATTAGTCATTGCTCCAATTTTAAATGTTAGCTGTATTTTTTTTTTGTGAATGAGAATATATTGATGATATTAAACTGTTTATAACTGTTTATAATTATAAAATCATTATTTTGTAGGATTAATTGGGATAAATCTTTCTAAAATTTTGTTTACAATATAAATAAATAATAAAATAATAAATACAAAACATGAATTACAGTTGTAGTATTTTTATAGAGCTCACATTTACTGATAAAATAACATTGAATACAATTAAAGATGATCATATAACATTGTTTTTACTTCTATAAATTTTCATTAGATAAAAGTCATATATATTTATACATGTAACGCAAATCTAAATTCTACTATTCTCTACATCGATACGAGTGGCAACGGAAAGCGAAATCTCCGCCTATACCGGATCGAGTCTCGTATCAAATCGTCAGAATAATTTTTCTGATGTAGAAAAGAAAATTGTTACGACGCAAAGTGAAGTGCGATTTTTGTCGCAGTCCACTGCGGAAAAAGCAAGAGATTCTGCAGAAATATATCCCCGGCGAATTTCTCGTCGCGCAATGACGATCGAACTTTCCTCATTTCGTGCGTGTCGGAGACTCGGGAGACGCAGACGACGACTTCGCGTTGTGGCGCCGATATTACGTCGAACAGATGCACGGAACAATTAATGAAGTGCGATTGACAAAGGGATGCACGTTGTAGACATGCAGAAACACGAATCAGGACGCGGGCACTGATGACGAGCGAGAATTTAATAAACGGCGAACAAGATAAAAATTTGGGGCGCGTTCGGAGGAGAAATTGCACCTGCTGTACAAGAGATGCACGTTTCGCTGCAATAAAGTGACTTCCGCATAATAGACGGCGGTTCGCTCTGGCGAATTGCCGCTGAGCGTGGCATGCGCGCGTGTTGACGTTTTCAACGTTGAAGGAAGCCGGCGAAAAAATATAATGCCGGCAGACGCCGTCTTGCGAACTAATTTTTAATGCGCCGACGAGGTTGATGTATTATACGCGATATTGTATGCGCGAACCGTGCTGCGCGTACTCTCAGTTATTATTATTACAATTATCGCGTCTCTGTCCATTCATGTCTCTCCTCTTAACGGAATCACTGTGGAATGCGCATCTCATTAATGACCCGGGTTCTTTTTGATATCATTTCGATGAAATTTTTACAATTGCGACCGGCGCGCGTTTAACCGATACAACGACGGTAACGATAATTGTCCGAGGCATAGAAAAATATGGTAGTTTATCACAACGGGGAAGTGCAGTTAGACGACGAAAAAGCGTTTCACATAAAATGTACACTCTCCGTCGTCGGAAAATGTTCCATCGCACTTTACCGCCGGAAAATGTCGCAAAATGTCGCTATCTGGCTCGTTGCCATTTCCACGCGCAGAACAAACAGTCGTGTATGAATAACACACCGTGAAGTGGTTCTTAGAGAGGTTGAGAATTAATAAGAACATTCCCCCGCGCGAAGTTTACGAATAGAAATTGCCTGACGAAATCGTTAGGAGTTCATAAATAAGCGGAGCACTCGGAAACGTTACGTCGGGATGATTTGCACGCTCAACAGAAAAACTGAAGGGTACGAACAAGTGAAGAAGACGATTCTGCTATAATGTTACATCGCGCATGCCGGCGCGGAAAAGCTCGTAACTCTCCGAGATAACGTGCAACAAATCGTCCTTTTTGCCGGCTACGGCTTTGGCATCGATTAACTGCTCGAGAGCCGACTTTCCTCCCCGACTTTTAACTTATAGCGGAATGGAATAGCGTTATCCGCGTTGCGAAGTGCCTGAAGGACGTGTTTGCAATAAAGTGAGCCGCGGCGCGTCCGGCAAACGCGGAAATTGAGCGTGTGCCGTTCGCGGAGCATCCCCCCGCCCGGCTGCTGGCTGCTTGGTGGTGCATCTCCGCGCGCACCGGCAGACAACACGTAGGCCATCGTTCTCGCCTCTCGCGTAATTCCCATCCGAGCGTAGTATCGCCTTCAACGTCGACGGGGATGGCTGCGACGATGGTGGTGGTGCCTGCCTCTGCCTTCGCAGCACCACATCACCCATACACGAAACAACGCCGTTCTCATCCCGCTTGATGGATGTGGCGTGCATCGTCTGCCTGGTCGTGGCTGGCTGCTTCCGGAAGCGAGAGCCTCTCTCTCTCTGTGTCTCTCTCTCTGTCTCTCTCTATACCACGTTCAGACAACGAGCCGCTTCTCCCCGCGGCGAGGCGCGTGAGAAATCGAGGCGAATGAAATTTCACGGTGGCCGGAATGAGCTCTGACTTCCGCCTCGCTCCGTAATTATCCGTTTTCGAGGAAATTACTGTCCGACAGTTTTCGCCTCTCTCGCATCTCTCTCCGCGCCGTCTCGCGCGAGAAAGAATTCGCAGCGTCCAGCTGCGGATTGATGGTGGCGGATTAATTGCCCCGATCTGACGAGATTTTGGGCGGATCGGATGTGTTTGCGTTCAACAGGAGCGACTCGTGCCTAGCATGTAACGCGCGTTTAGATATATTGGAATTTCGCGTGGGATACATTTATGTAGTCATGTAGTTGAATAAAAGGGAGATCGAAATTAATGGTGCATATTTTCACAAATAAAATCAGGTTTTTCAATTCCCCTTCCCTCCTCTGAATCGCAATATCTGTACAGCTATTCGCGGGTTGACTGCCCCGTTTGTCGCAAAAAACGTATTATTAATCAAAGTTAATTAATCAAATCGCACTTATCCGTTCGCGCTCTCGTATTGAATACTCTCAAAAGATAATAACGCCATCAAACTTGATATGCATGACCAACGTTGCGCAACGACGCGTGTAGAGTTAAATGATGCGGAAAATTGTGAGGCCGCGTCGGGAGGATCTACCGAGAGAGAGGATTATATTCCTCGCGCAATGCGCGCCGATCCGAGATAGAGCGAAGGAGGGAAAGTCGAGGCGGACGCGCGCGATCGATCGATCGCCGTCTTCGCGACATAAATAATTCGTGATTGACGATGTTCCGCGTATCGGTGTCCCGATGAATTATGCATTCGGAAGCGCATGTCATTGTTCGCTGGTCATCGAGTAACGATCGGAGAATTAGAGATTGCAGCACACTCTTTGTTCCGAATGCTTATAATTATTAAACGGCCTTATGATTATCGGATAATTCAAAGGGAGGGGGGCGGGGGGGGAGGCAGATGTATATCCGCGTCCGTTGTATATGTGTACTCCCGCGGCTTTCAGCATACGTACAAACGGCCGAATAGAATTTGGCGATCCGGCAGCGTTCCGCTTCTGTGCCAATATTGACGCGCCGTGGAGGGATGCGATTGCGCTCGCCCTATATGCACCCTCTGCGGCTCCTCTTCGGACACGAGTTCGCGGAATTGAATTTTGGTGATATAATTATCGAATGCTGTGTAACTAAGCGATCTATATCCAGCACGCTAACGTCGATCCCGAACGGAAACCCGCGTTCTCGCCGAGGAGTTAGGACGATAAATAATTAAGAACAATATTATAGGGAACTTTGAGGGAGAAAGGGATCCGTGTGGCATAGATGCAACGTCACTAGGCAAAGAGTTTGTAAGGAGAGATATTTGCAGAGCAGCAGTGCTCTCTTCTTTTCCATAGCTTTCTCTCTCTTTCTCTCTCTCTCTCTCTCTCTCTCTCTCTCTCTGTAATAATATAATTGTCTTTATCATATTCTATTTTTCCAATTAATTGCAAATTAAAAAAATTAATGATGAAAAAAATATTAAATTAAAATTATTTTAATTTAATGCATTTTTAAAAATGATATTTATTAATATTGTAACTTGATAATGATAGAAGACGTCAATATAAGCTGTCGTATACAATTGATTTATGATTTTATTGAAGTACTATTGAACATTGCTTTCGAATTATTATTGAACCGTTGAAATACTAGTGCGTATCCCTGTATAAATCTCTCTACCCCGCATTCTCTCTTTGAAACTTTCGTATTAGAATTCATCTTATAATACTAAATATTATTCAACGCCAGTGAAAGCTATTCAAATTTGATCTCCAATACTACTATACATATTCTTTTATATATGTACACTGCTATATCTCTTTAATCTTATATTGGTTAGTTCAGTTACACGAAAAGCACAATCATATTAACCCTCTGAGGACGATTATCGAAATATCGCACTCTTGTCCGTCTTGTTTACATATCGCATTCGTCGCAAAAGGATTAAATCAGATCCGATGGATTACTTTATTATGATTGATTGAATCCGCTTGAAACCGCTTAATTATATTAGGCACGATATCAATTTAAGAACGATTGATAATAAATAACGCTCTTTAAACTGTTTAACGATATAATTAAAAAGCTCTAAATAAATTCTTCTGAATGGAATTGTAGACTATGAAAGAGAGGAAAGAAAGAGAGAAAAAGAAATGTACTTGAATATATAACTTCTCTCTTGAATCTTTTGATACACTTTCAAGTACGCGCATGAAATCGTTCGTTTCATTTTATGTATCTACCGATACGGCAAAATAGTTCTCATTTGAAAATCTACGTGAGTCAGTTATTAATATTAATGTCACATTAGTTGTCTCTTCATATAAATATATGGATATAAATAGTATAAAAATAAATGAAATAACATGTACTGGAAAACCAGTTTCGAAAGAAACATCTTTCGTCAGCGGTAGAATATTCGCTTGCAGAATAATAGAAAATGTACGGCGAAATTCCATATAGGCGTTCCATATACAGCAGATGTACAGTTTAAATTCTTGGTTATTTATGGGGATTTTTCGCGTACAGAAACGGCATTTTAAATTATACACATCACGCTTTTACGTCATTATTGTTGCGAACCTCTTGGCCGAAAGTGTTCTCCAACGAGCTTGCGTGAAGATCACTGTCAGTCGTATAAACTCTTTACCTTTTACGCTTTATACGTAGTCGCGCATTTTCTCATCTTGGGCGCTTCTCCCGCTATAGTCCCCTTTGAAAGCACTCGAGAAGGGTTACGACCGCAGCCTGAAAAGCTGCAGGGGACATAAAGAAAAGACGGCATCCGCCCTTTCCCGTGCGCGGCCCCATTTCTCACGTGGCACGACGACGGCGGCGACGGCGTTGGCGGGCCTTCTTGTTGTCATAGACGAACGTTTTCGAATTTTCTCGCACGCGCGAAGTTACGAACACATCCACGTGCTCGCGAACCTTCTCCAGCGTGACGGTATTCGGCGTGCATTTAGGGAGAGGTCGACGAACGTTTGTCACAATCGAGTCGAGATGCTGTTCAATTGCGTTCGGTTGTTTGCCCCACTCCGCCGGTATGCATGCGTTGGATAAATTCGGAAATATTTGCTTTCGCATCAGTCGTAGACTACGCTTGTGTAAACGTGAGCATTTGTCGTATTATCAGATGGAACGGCGTGATAATATCTGGATATTATCTGGATAATATCCATTTACTTTCCAGATCTTTGTACGTATTTGTACAATTCTGTACTGTTCTATTATCCGTTTCTATTTATTAATTGTGCGAATTTTCAATCAATCTTACGATTTTTCAGATTTTTCTCTCCGCACAAAGTTTTATTATTCATTAGATTGAGTAATTCATGTAAACAAATTGTACAATTTGCAATACAGAATTCCCGTGCACACAACAAATTTGAGACATTTCAACCTTCTTGCAGCGATAAAAATATCGATTTCGTTCCTTGTAAGCTTCGGGCAGGAATTCACGGTATCCATTTTACAGGACCAAAGCAAATGCGTTTTATTCGAGCTATTTGAACACGCGAGTACGAAAAGAAGAAGGAGAATACGGAAGCGCGCCCGCATTATTCTATTTTGCAAGACGACACGAAAAGAGAGCAGTATTTATCTTCCAGTTCGCTCCCGCGAAGCTTTTATTCGGAGATCAGATCGAACAAACATTCGCCGGAAGCAGACTCGAGAGGAGGATTCCAGAGGGTAGTTCCGACGGTAGAAGTAGAGAGGGAAGAGGCGGCATATCTTAAATCAACTGGATCGTGAAGTAGAAAGCCGGTTAGCTGATCCTCATCGCCGTTTTCCGTCGTCGCGCCGCCTTCGCTGATTCCGAATCTATATAAATCGACTTTCAGATTACACGGTTTTTAGAATCGGAACCGTGCGGCATCTCGTTACGTCTCTCGGCGGAAGGAGGTGGATTTATCCTCCACATTGCCGAACAGTCACCGACGAGTGTGCTGCAAACACTCTTCTTGATTTGGAAATAGGTGCGGGTACCGCGCGCGCGTTGTCGAATCGTCCGTTCGGTAAATCGGAGAAACAGCTGGATCTACATTTGTTTGTCGCGTCGGTTGGGAATGCCGTCTGCCAAAATTATCCAATGAACAAACGAGAGAGAATTGATGAGACTCTTAGAAGCATGTTTGTGCGTACAAAATTTCATATTCCAAATGTCCTTAATGTGTAATATACAAATCGCTATTATATCAAAATAATTAAAAAGAAAAAGAAGAAAAAATGAATCCGTTCGTAAATCGGTTACTTTATGTTGCTGCAGATGAATGAAAGACTTCAAACTTTTATATAAAATTTATTGATATAATATGTAAAAAGAGCACTTTGGATTACGCGAAGTAATTTGATTACGAGTCATCACTTGACTAAATGAGGTTGCGCAATTTCCTGCTATTCAAGTCGAATCGGGAATCATAACCTTAGGCCTTCTTTGTAGCAAAGAAAACGAGAGGAAAAAGAGAAACACAGAAACTTTTCGTCTCTCCAGAGAAACGGAGGATAGTAGTAGCAGGGAAATTGTTTTTACGATAAAGTTTGTTTTAGGGGAAATCGGCTTCTCTCTTTCTCTCGCTTACTTTTTCTTTCTCTCTCTCTGTCTTTGAATGGCTATACATTTGACATGTTTTGGTTTGTATTTTATAACTCCTTTTTGTTGCTTGTAAGGCCTTTTTTTCCAGTTCTTAAGCTCGCTTTTATTTTTTTAATTTCTAAAGTCAAAATTTGGATGTCACCGCAGTTTGCATTGTTTTTTCTTCTCATTTCTTTTCAAATTGGAAATTTTTCTGTCTGTAGTCTGCCGTTAACAAAATAAGATGTGTATGCGTCCCGACTTTTGTTTGGTTCCGCGACTATTGCTGTTATTTCTGAAAAATGTTGGGTCAGAAAATTGATGTACTCCTCCTCGACAGGTCAGAGAACAATAAACGATGAAAATAAAGTAAATATGTCCTTGTACGTCTCTTGTTCGTATCTAATTTATCCAGTCTTTGCGAAAAATCAGTAGAAATGATGTGTGTGATAAAATACGTGACAATCTGTCGACAAACATAATGACAATATTTTTAAACTATTACCGCCTAGCAAAAAAATCTCAAACAAGGAAAACTCGGGTTGTTTTTCGACCTGCTATTTTCTGGTCTAATTTTTCTCGGGATACTTTGTTCTACAGATTGAATCTAAAATAGACCATTAGAAAAATTAGATTACAAAATGGTAACAACATAAACGTAAAACTTCAATTTTCACGTAAAAATTGATGCTATTTATAACAATGACGAAAACAAAACAATTTTTATAAACTCCATTGTAGATTCAATCTGTAAAACAGTGTCCCGAGGAAAACTAGACCAGAAAATTGCTTCTTTAGAAGTTATGGAAACGTGGCAAAATTAAAATTTTTTAATCTTGTTCTGGATGAAAAAATTTCTATATTTTTAATAAAATTTATATTATTAATTAATTTTCTATATTTCAAATATAAATAGTAAATAACATAAACGAAGAATTGTACCATTCATTCCTTTCCCTGAAATAGACTCGCAAATTTTGTCATCTCAATTTGACCATCCAAACTTCTTGTCCTTGATTTGTATCATGTATTCATAAGTTATTAATATTTGAGAAGACATTACCCTAAGTCGCTGAATAATTAGTCAATTCTCTCTCTCTCTCTCTCTCCTCCCCTCCCCCTCCCTTCCTCATTCTTTTTTCTTGTCTTTTCATTCTTTTTCTTCTTTCCTTCCTCTTTTTTTTCTTTCCTCTCTCTTTCTCTTCTGTCTACTTTGCGAACCTCCAGGTTCCTAGATCTTTTGCGTCTTACGCTCTCTTTATTTCCCGTTGAGCTCCATCTTGGGGATTCATTAAACCGTGACCAAGCTCCGTTCATTACTGGAATCTCCTTCTCTCTTCTCTCCGTCTTTCTCTTCTTCCCCTTTTTTCTTTTTTTCTTCTCCTTCTTCGTCTTCTTCTTCCGCATGTCCTATCTCTGCCACTTTTGCGTTGTTTTTATAGTAGTTTTTTTTTTCTTTTACTTTTGCCATCGTCTTTTTCCACGTTTGCCAGTGGGTTGAACACAAAAGAAAACGATATCTCAGTCCCTCCCTCTCTTCACTACCTCCGAGTCGAAGCGGACAGAATCCGTTTTATCCGTTTACGAGATAGAAATAAGAAATTCTAGCGAGAACAGTGAATGAAATTAAAAGATAGATGAAAAGCGCGACCAATAATTATTTTCTGCGATGGACTTTGGGAAAATTATCAACATTACATACTTATGATTATCATCAATAGAATGTATAAAAATATGTAAATTGTAACCGGATAGAATTACTAAAATTGTCGTAATTATTAGTTCTCAATTGATATCAGATACAAATTGATGCATAAATAAAAAATTGTTTTAATATAATTTCTAAATTGTAATACAACTTATCTCGCGATCTCATATATATGTATGAGCTATAGATTTTTCTTATCTTTATTACACATACAATATTATATAATTCTTATATATTCTATACTATTACATGACTGGCGTAGCTTTAGTATAGTCGTACACTAAAATTTCGATGGTTTTCCGCGCTTTCGTAAAATTTTCGCCAACTTTCGGCACCGATCGCCAGAAATTATGGCGAGAGCGGTCGCAAATACTGGTAGTTTAGTGAAAATCGCTTTGTACTAGAAAGCCGGGCTTTAATTTTCTGACTTCTCCTTTCCCATCCATACTAGTCGTTAAAACTTTTATCCCATAACAATGGCTGGTGTTGAAGAATTGCCATTGAAGGACAACTGGTTATGCCAGAGCAGTATAGCATTGTATTACATCGTTGCAACTCGGCATAATCGCGAATAATTGGCACACAAGCTAATGTAAATGCATTTGTATGTTGTGGCAACATGTTCTTTGAATATTGAGACAATCCTGACGTATACCACAGTTAAGCAAGAATTATGTGCGATAATATGAAACAGTCGAAAATTTCTTATAATAATAGAATAATGTAGCATAATTAAATTAATTTATATTATCTGTATTTATATGATCGATTCTAAATTTAAATATTGTTTAAATTTGCAGATTTACGGATATTGTTTAAAAAAAAGAGAAAGAGAGACAGAGAAATTTATGGTAAATTCCAAAGAATGTATTTTATCATTTTAATAGAATATAGGTATCATTTTAATAGATATTGTATACAATCCCCCTATCTGTATACAATGTGAAAAATATTTTGTATTAACCGGAATTATTTCAATATATATTTTAATGAAATATTAATTATAATAAACATGAATTATAGTTAAACGTGAACTTGAATTAAATATTTCGACATTTAATGCAATTAAATTTTCATTTAGCAACTATTCTATCTAATTCTAATTAGACATTTTGACAGTTGACAAATTTGTGTTAAATCGGCTTTTGCTTGTAAGAAATTAATTTTTTATAGATTAATTTATAACATGATATATTTATCATTAATATATTTTCTTCGTAGAAGAAATTTTTAAACAATTAATCAAACTTATCTGTGTTTATATAAATTAATTTTTCCAATTTTTTTTCATTTACCGGTTTTTCGACGATGGTCCTCAAATTCATCACCAAATGTGATCGAATTAAACTTTTACTCTGACGAACCGGCAAGATTTTCCGCTCTATTAAGGCGATCCAGCCTGGAAACTTTACCTCTCCCGAGGGAAAGAGCGGTTAACCTAACGTCGCATTCCTCGTGAAAGTTCCATTTCTCGAAACGTGCCCATCTCGACGTGGATTATTGCCTGAGTTCGAAACCGTCGCGATTTTCCCATCACCCAAGTGCTTCGGTTAGCCATTTTAAAGCATCGGCCATGGAACGTCGAAACTTCCACGTCGAACTCTGATAAATAAGTAGACCGGAATCAAAATACTCTTCTGCGAATTGTCCGTCAAAACGATTATATAAAAAGAGTTTGGCCAACGAAGCCGACCTCCCTTTCACGAGGAAAGCGAGTTTAAGCAAAAATACGATATATAGCTTTGCCCGTTGGTTTCGACGGATTCGTTAAATAAAAGTTTTTTGCGTTAACTGCGCGCAGAATAAACTCGAACCTTTTTTCTCCTGGGATGGAAAATTTTTAGTGTATTAGTTCACTGAGCTGCAAGCGGTATTGCGGGCGCCCCACAAGTTTAGCACGATCGATTACCTGGGGTTTTGCCCCAGATTTAATTAATACGATTATTAAACAAATCAGACTGCATACCGATCGCGTGTCACAAGTAAACAGTACATAAGCGTTGCACGCAGCTGTCCACTCGTACGTTCGCACATGTTAAAAACGTTCGGTAGAATAAATAACGTCCGACACGCTGTTTACATATTATGGATAATACGGCGCGCCATCATGCATCCTATGTCGAACGCAATGGCCGCGTAAATTGTTTATTGACGCGGCGTCTCGTGAATTTATTGTACGAACGAAGTGAAAAACACCGAACGCGAAAATACGCGCGGCAGCGCAATTTGATTTGCGATGTCCATAATTTGGGATATCGCTTGTCGCGTTTGTCCCGGCAAATCCGCATTCGCCGATATCCATACATACCGCTATCACACTGCCGTAAATTAGTCATGACGATCCCGGCGTAATTTCGCCTATCGACAGCCTGCGCTTGTGATGCATTAACGCTGACGACGTAAGACGCCTAAATCCGTCAGCGGCGCACTTAACGTTGACATGGTCTACTTGGACGCTTGTCGCAAAATGAAGTGACGCAAGCTGATATATTCGTCATGTAGTTAATACGTTAGAGCTTTACTAGAGCTTTTTTTTCATTTGATGAAAAATGAACTACTGATGTGTACATAATATCTATCATATTTTGCCTCCGTTCATTCCTCATATTTCTCATGAAGATATTTCTCATGAAAAAGAATTATCATATTAAACTATAATTAGAGTCTGAATATAATAATTGAATCTAAATGACGTAGATATTATTTTGCACAGCGCTAATCGCGATTGTGCGCATTGCGTGATAATGCAATTAATGCCGGAGCTGGAAATAGCGCACGGACGCCGCGTAACTTTTGATTACGCGATAATTGACGTACGGCACCCGGCGCGCACATCATCGCATGCAACGAAGCGTATTCCGTTTCCCTGTTAAGTGAAAGATTCATGAATCGATAATGACTTCCGAGCAGGCTAACGTAACGCCCTGTAACGTTCCGAGCGAGTTGTATAATCAACGGGAGGGAAATGATCGTCGATGCCGAATGGAATCAGCCGACGAGTTAAACGAGCAAATTGCGCTTGTCGCGGATATCGAGAATACTCGCCATTATTCGGATGTTGTTGGAAAATGGGAGACATCCCGGAGAACTTTGTCGAACCCGAGAATACGACGCGAAACGCGACAACTATACGTGTTGAGCGAGATCGTTTCCCCTTCGCTTCGCGGAAGTTGTCGCTGCCTCGCAACAAAATTATTGCCATATAATTACGAATCGTTTCGACGGTAGCGCTAATAAATTTATTGCATGCTCTAAGAATAGTTATCGTGATGATATGATAATAACATTCGCGCTCGCGTCGCAACTAGACGCGTTAGATGAATTTTTTTTGTCGCGTCTGTTTAGAGTAAGTGAAAAATGTCACCACAACTTAGTGTGCGCTATTATGTGAGGTACAAGAGGACGCCTCGCGCTCTACGAGTTGCGTTGAAAGGCTAAATTAGAGCTAACTTCGAGACCATACAATATTATCTCCGGTTGAATTTCAATCTGATTAGCTGCACCCCAAGTTAGCTAGTTCGTGCGGAATAGTTTAACAATGACACGCGTTACACCGCTACCGCATTAGTCTCGTAAAGACATTACACCAAGTTCACCGACCGTTTTGGAACTTCAGTCGATAGCTAACTCGGAACGCGAATCGTCACTCGGACAGATTTCGAGCATTAGAGCATTAGATTCGGCATAACATGACGTAATAAGAAACAAACTGTTTAAGCTGTGATAATTTCACAAATTCCGCTATTTCATTTTTACTTAAAAAAAACGATAGGCTTTTTCTTTACTATTAATTATAAAACAACTTGGTTATATTTTTCATTATATTATGCTATATGTGCTATTATTTATGCACACACGCAGAATATTATTTTCGAATATTAAAAATGAATATTGAAAAATGAATATTAAAAAATACTGGAAAAAGACGACGTACCGCAACGTAGGAGAGACTAGTTCAAGAACTTTCCCCGGTGGAAACGTCAATAGCTTCCTTGCTGCATGCGGGAGTGTAGTTTCACGACGATGTTTTACACCGACTACCCTCGAGCGTATCTCGAGGACTTCTTCTTGGATGGGTACACGCATCTACTCGAAGTATTCGACTGCGACGGGAGAAACTTCGATAGTGCTTCCCCTCCCTGCTTAGCAACTCTCGCGACAAAAGAAATCACCCTTCGAAATTCAAGCGTTTAGCTGGAGGTGCTGAAAGTTTCTCAAGCTAGTTGCTCGTGCTGGAATTTGCCTCGTTGCGAGGGATGATTTATGGCGGTGCGTGATACGGATAGCAGTAATGATCGTACGTCTCTACGCACAGTTAACTTTGTCCCTTGTGATATAGAATCTTGCGGCAAGTAATCCCTAAGTGTCTAATTTAAATCACGACAGTAACTTCATTAATTTCGCGTTGTACGATTGGAAATTTATCAATCATCATTTTAAGAAACTTATAATTGACTTTAAGAAACGACGCAACTAGATCGTTGAACGTAACGTAGGGCGAGCTGACATTAATGATAATCTACGATGCAGGATTATCGCGCAAAGGAGGAGACATCAGGGAAGACAGGAGGATCATATCAAGTCCTTATGAAGGTGTGTCGCGTTAGCGGAGCTGCGGCTGTATAACGAGACGTCGCCCTTATCGTGGGTCAAAAGCGGTGTTATATCGCGTTTAGTTACCTGCTGATTGATGACCCGACGAGAGGGCGTGTCTCGAGCAAAACGCGCGCAAGCGGCCACTACGCGTTTAAGCCGTTTGAAACCGCGGACTGACGACCCGACTGAACTAATTACCCACTACGGTACACCTTAATCCACCTTGTATCCACAGATCGATAACCGCCAGCTGAAGGGCCTACACTCCTAACATAAACTTTGCGCATAGTCTCTCTCGTGGTGCTGACGCTTGTTTGGCCAAGTTATTTGCAAAATTACTTCAAGATCGTCTGCGCAGCTTCTTATCGGCGTAATAATTCGCGTAGACATCTTCCGCAATTTAATACACAGCGCTTTGACTTATCGATGTTTGTCTTCTATATTTTAGCAGATTATGAATTTAAATGATTGTGTACTTAAAAGTAATTTACAATTTATTGCATGATACTTTACCTCTCTTGCGTGAATTATTTCTGATATTACGACGACGCAGTACTGCTTATCGTAGTGCGATCTTAATGTAATCTGGAGAACTGACTTTACCCTGCGTTCAAGTAACCAGTAATTCGATTTAAGGGCTATTTGCACAAGTACACAATTTTCGCAGAATGTACTCGCCGCAATAACGCGGAAATTCAGTGACGATACATTCCACGTTTGGTGACCAAACATAACGGGAAAAAAAACAACGGTGACATCGTATGCAAAGCGATCGCTGAATAAAAGATCTGTTTCGAATTCGGGCGATGGATGGATGGATGCAATATCGCTTGTACACGAACCGAAGGCAAGATTTCGTGAGAAATTATTTACGTCGTCGTAATTGATGGGTTTTCCCAAATTGGGCCGGATCTAGATCTCTAATTATGGTCACGAAATTTAACCCTCGCGCAAGATTAATTCCACAGCTTTTGGATTTCGCTTCCGCCGATCGTTCGTTTTAATTATGGCTCGTCGCTGCATAATTAAAAAAAAATAGTGATCCACGGTGATTGAAAAAAATAATAATCCACTCTATGTCCCGTTAACGTTTCACAATATATAAGGAAGATAAATTTGATCTTTCTCTTTCAATCTCGAAACGCAGGGAATTGAAAAAAATTATCGTGATATATAAAACAACCGAAGACTTTTATCGAATGCCTGATAAAATACATTGTTTAAAAAAGACACGTCTCAGATCAGATATATTCGCGAAGGAATGCGTTAGTCTGAGAATCAGTAGATTGTATTTTGTTTTGTTATAATTCGCGCGCTTGCAAACTCGTCTTGGGAGTCGTCCCGGACTCTCATGCATAACTACACCGCAGTTCGGTAGGTTTCTACAGGAACTTCCAAGGGATTTGTTCCGCTTTGAAGTCCGCGCCGTCGATGCTAACCGTTCCGAACTGCGAACATGCCGGCACAGCCAGCCAATCTCGTTATCCAACGTCCGGTGGACTTGGGCCACACAATTTCTACAGAATTTCGTGATTGAAACCGCTCTTGCTTTGATTGTCGTGCAACGGGGAGAACCACGATTCGATAAGACTTTCTCAGAGCGCGGCAAACTTCGAGCGTCGAATTAATCAATCGCAAATTTTTCCTTTTATGATTCTAATTTTTATAACTTTATCGAAATCGAGTATTCGAAAATCAATTTGATTTTTTAAGTTTGTATAAAAAACTTTTTTTTTTCACAAATCACGATGTCGAGCGTCAATATAAAATAAATAATAAAATAAATCTCGTGATGTATAAATTACAGTAAATATTTGTCAATTGATTCATATTTGCGCTAATAGAAATATATCGATTATATTTCGTTTTTTATACATTTTATACATTTTACTAGAATGTGCTTTTAACTCTTCGCAAATGCTGCTAATACCTCAGCCAAATATTTTCACGAGTATATATTGTTCCAGTCGTGCGTTTAATAACCATTTTCCGCTCCGCGACCGTAATGAATTCATGGTCGGTGATTAAACGACTCCTCGACTTGGTCCAAACCCGCGGAGCAAAACGTCGCGCTTAATATCGAGCTGTCGTGACGAGCCGCGTTACATTTCGCGCGTGGCGCGTTATTAAATCGGAGTGAGGATATACAGGAGCAGACGCACACATGATAAATCGCGCCGGATCGCGCGATTCAACGACGTGACCGCACGCGGGCTCGTATCTCACTGTCTTTTCGCGCCGCTCACGTTCAGAAATATTCCGGCCTGCCGTTGCAATGAATACCAGATATACACTCGCGTTGTATTCACCAACTGCAATCATCTCTCCGCGATCGTGACTGCACGCGACGCAGCTGCGCATCATCGCGCGTGCATGCAAGATATGATGCACGCGTTTGCGATCGTCGACCGCCAGATTTCATGTTCACTGGCGCGTACACCGGGATAGGCCATTAGCTTTACGACTGGAGCGACCTATCCTGCATTGACTGGCTGTTTATGTCCTTGCCCCAAATGCGACTCGACGTTATCGCCAATTTCGGCCGCTATGAAGTATCACACACTAGGCTGTATTATCATTATGGTTTGTCTCCAAAAACACATTTGTTTAATGATCTTCCTAGGTTATTATCGAGAAATCGCGTAGAATGTATCGGATTACACAATGCTCGGTGCAAGTGACGTAAGTTAAGCCTCTCCGTCTCGATCGCACATCACGTACAATTGCTCGTACTTACAATTTCACCGCAAAATAGTCCCGCACCGTAAACTTCGCTTATAGTCGACTGTAGTTACTCGCAACTACCGCGATTGCCGGAACTCGGCAGTTCCATTCCACCGTCGTCTTCCACTCTCGACGATAGCACATAGATTTGAATGGGTTTTCAAATTGAACAACGATCAGTACCGTAACATTTCTCGAGCACACTGAGTGCGTTTACAGAGACGGGAAACGGCTGAATGCGGTTGATCGATCAGCCAAAATTTTCGTACAGTTTTTTAGGCGCAAAATTACGACGAGGAAATCGTTAAACGCAAACGCAAACTTTTAATTTGCTTCACTTTAAAAAAAATTTATAAAGATGATTTGAGTGTCAAAAAATTCGTTTTCAGAGTTGATAATAATATCACGAAGAGAAAATCATTTATTTCTTATAATGCATATTTATCAAAAGTCGCTAGCACTTATATAATTTATATCAACTCTCTCAAAAGAGTTGCAAAATTTTTAATCAACGACCCCGGTATTATTACGATTATATCCTCAATTCGTATAAAATACATCGAGATATTTTCAACAGAAAATCTTCAAAATGAATAAAGTTCGAACGCCATCAGTGGATTCGCCAGAGAACGCAACGCGGTCTTTGAACTTTTAATCCCTGAAGCACATTAATCGGGGAAAATCCTGAATTGCTCGGAAGTACTTCTCGTTTCTTAAACGAGGCCATGACGTTTAGAAATTGTCAGAGATTCCGTTTTTCGAAGACCGTTGAGGTATCCTCTTACATATATCTTCCTTATCTTATGGATATTCTCCAGCGAGTCTATGATGCAAGCGAGCTATTAAATTATATTGCTACTATGCTTGACGCGCACCATGCTCGCAGTTCACAACACAATTTCATTTGACGCTACATTATATATGCATTGCCGCGCGTTGAAACAGAAAAGCACGCGTGAAAATTTGCGTTTTACGCGAACGGAATTTCATTTCGAGAATAAAGGAAGTAGAAGCTGAGGACAGAGGAAGTTAAACGCCATTTACAAACCGCAGCGCAACGAATTACGATCGGTCAGTTACGAACGATAGAGCCTCTGTGCTCAAAGTTGTGCACGAAACATTTATTGACTCATTCATTCGACGGCCTTTTGACGCGGATCGCGCCCGGCCGCATAACCGCGTGCGAATGCACTCGCGCGCGGGGATGAAATCCGAACCACACATCCGAGGGACGGCAGGGCAAGCAGCGGGGATCGCATCCCGCTTTGAGACCGGAAGCTGCGAAACAGGCACGAGCCTGGTGTTAACAATGCACTTCGCCCGGGTCCAGCTATATCCGGTCACGTGCCGGTGCGTGATTTCCTTTCATCAGCTTACAAAGCTTGCGGGGACGGGCGGAATAACGGGAGACCCGACGAGCGTGGTCACGGAACTCATCACGGTAGCTTTACTGTAACATTATGTTATCCCGCTGCAAGTATATGTAATAACACTCCGAGTGGGGCGCATTAATTTTTTTACTCACCATTAATGGAAGTCAATGTCCGATGTAAACTGACGCCATTGAAATATATACGTGCAGATACACATGTGCTCTATAAATGTAATACTTCTACATAAATTAACGTTTACAAAATTTAATTAAATTATTATGAAATTTATCGAAATTAAATAGTCTTGTCTGTGGCTTCAATAGTCATGTCATTATTCGCGTAACTCGATTATATAAAACTTTTGTAAGATAAGTTACCTAAGAGAGATATTTTATTTCTAGCGTTACAGGTTGACAAAAGTATAACTGAAATAACTTTTTCTAGCTTTTGAGAAAATAAATGCCCGTACGTTGTACCGAGTATTTTCAGATACGCCCTGTGCATTGCACTAGAGGCAGTAAAGGTTGACGTCCTAAATCTCCGGCCTATATTGCGGTCGCCGGGCGGCGGTTGCCTGCTCGATCGATGGACCTATAAACCTATCGTATCCCACTGCCACTTTGGAAAAAGGTATTGTAATCCGCGTAGCGGGCAACCTCGTGATCGCTAAAATGTATTTCAGTGGCGTCACGGCGAGATCGTACGCTACTTTTTGCCTCGCTTCCGTCTGCACGATGTAGCCCCGTTCGCCACGGGAATTATCAATTAAGAGCGTTGCGCGTTATTTCGGTTATAAAATATTTCCTTGGCACGCGAACGAGAATATCCATTTACGAAATATTCCAGTTGGTGCCGGTAACAGTGATTCAAGTGCGAGAAACGAAAGCAGGATCGCCCGCATTATACGCTTGACATCGATATCGCATTAAGCGCGCAGAAATGGAACATAGAACGCGGTTCCGGATATTCGCAAACCGGCGAGACTGTCGGCATTCCCCGTGGCTTTCACGGGGGACTGCTCAAAGCCTTCCCCTCCCCTCCCCTCTCAACGGCGAGATTAGATATCTCCTTATGATCAACTCAATCGCAGATAAACAGAGCGACGAATCGCGCGGTCGTAAATACGAGCTTTACTTCGACGCTGCCAATCAGTATGGATTACACCGAGTTGTACGTAATACCGGCTTGCCGTGAATGAAGCTTAGGACGCCGACAATTGTAATCTAGATCGATGTCCCCGGACGTCGCGAAATTCAGTGCTCAGAGTTAATTGCATGACCCACTCATGCGGGCGCCCGTGCGTTACGTCATATCGATCGCTTCTGCTTTGGCTAAGTGGCGGGAAGATAAAAGCGCGACGCTCCCGATTAAGAACGTTAACGTACTTGGATCTGTAAAACACCAAACGCAGCATATTACAATCATGCGCGCGCACTGTAAACTCTTATGGGTCTATGCCACTGCTCCTACTCAATATTCGGTTAATTTGACTAAAACAATAAGCTAAAATTATCGACATCGTGAGTAAGCCTTACTCACGATGTCGATAATTTATCAAATTTAACTTCCATGTTAGTTAAAATTTTAACTTCCTTTTAGTTAAAATTAATGAAATATTGAGTAGGAGCAGTGGCGATTTATGGAATAGTTAGAAATGACTCAAATTGAGTATAATTTGACATTATGAGTTTAACAGTGCACATCTACCGTGCGTTTTTGAGCAAGCTCTCATGCACGTGAATTCGAGAATCATAAATCGCCAGTTGAAAGATGATAGGTGATATAATTATACTACATCGCAGATAGAGAATACGTTTATTTGAGAACTGAAAACATGATACAGAGAAACTTGATTCATAATTGTAGGTGCTTATAACGGCTTTCGGAGTTCAGTTGTCCGAGTGTACTACGAGTTCCTCTAGCATGATATATATTCTCGTTTCCTCGCGCAAAGAGCACAGGATTATGCCCTAAGCGCGTAATTAGTGCACGGGGCAAGGAAGTATCATTACGAGGGAAGTCGAACATCACGACAAGAGAGTACCCCGTGGCAACCCAGTTTTGCTCGTTAATACTGATCATTAATATTCGTCACTAATGCTGCCCGTACGATTCTTATATACGATGTTTTTTTACGACGCGATAGCAATATATTTCATGTATTTCAATTATCGGAAATTTTACACGTCGAATATAGCACAAAAAATAAGCCTGTTTACTCTATGAATTACTTTGTTCATCTAAAACTGAAGGCTTTTTATATTGGAGTTTATAAAAAATATATCGGAGTTTATTGAAGACTGGTTATCTTAATTTATAATAATGTTCGATTCGTTGCTTTCAAAGCTACATGAAATTGAAATCTTTTCTGATGTTAGTAATATATTAATGTGAAAGGTGTGAGGCTGTCATATACATATATATACGTATACGTACATAACACGTAATTACAAGCAACATGATATATCACTAAGAAACTTTTGATGAGCAATATGCTTCAAAAGTTCACCAAAGTTCGCTCGTTAACACCACGTGATAATATTCCCGATAATTTCGGTTAAGATGTTAATACAACCTCTAAAATATTTCAGAACATATTTATGAATTCTTATTATGATTAATTTTATTTTAAATATTTCAATTTAAAATATAAAATTCAAGTTTTGCTTGAAATCTCATTTTAGCATAGAAAATATTGAAAAAGTGCAATGGAAATTTTCTTATTTAAAACAGAATTTATCATTTTCGAGAGATGATTCATTCAGGATGTAATATACTTTTATATGGAGGAAAGGAATAATTTTTTTGCATTTTATATTATCGAAAAACAAGTTATTTTGCCGAACAGACGCGCATATGCAATATATTTTAACTATCTGCAAATTATTGTATTTGAGTGCCTCTATTTTTCACACGCGCATTATATCACTCTCTCCAAACTCTTTGTATGAGCTGGTGGTGCAGGGACAACGGCGCATCCCACGAGGACGTAATTACAGCATAGTAGCTGTATATATCGTTAAGAACACGAAGGAGAAACACGGCGCGAAAAGAGACACACTCCATTGCCGGCAGGGAGTTATTACGGCGACTTAGGGGAGAAAAGCAGTGGGGTGCAATGAAAGAGAGAGAGAAAAAGAGAGAAGAGAGAGAGAGAGAGAATATGTATACATACATTTTCACGCTTGTATGCGGATAGCATATATATATTCTGTAAAATAACGACCTCATTATCAGCCACCTGCTGGGTTGCCGGGCGCGGCGGTATTAGACCTCCCGATATTTATGCGTGCTTTTATTAAGCTCCATATTCAATGACCTCAGCGCCCGAACACGCCAGGTTCGTTCCCGTTTCTCACGACTTTCCAAAGGCCCGTGCGCCTTGTTATCGCGTTATCGTTAAGCGTCGCGAGATATCTTTAACGGCCGAATTTCTCCTTTTTACGCTCTATTAAAGCGTTTGAATAATATATCACCCATAAAGAAAATACGATCTATTTTCTCCACTGACGAGAATGTGATACGAGAAATATAGGTCTCCACGTCGCGATTGACTCCGTTGTTGTTCCGCCATTCACTTTACTCTAATGAGAATTTTACTTGTCAATATCTGTTGCGTAATAATTAAAATTTTCTGGCTATTCTTATGTTCGATTCGGCATTCTGAAACATTATTAAAGCGTCCGCATGTATAAGCAAGATAAATTAAATCCTAAAATTCTTGAAAAATCGCAAATTCACATTAAATCACAAATTCACATTAAATCGCAAATATTTCGCTGACATTTTATTGAGGTAAAAGTTTACAGTTTAAAGAGCAATATTTTTCACGAGCACTTCGAGCAAAAAATATCCTAGAATTACGACAACCGTTGGGTATAATCCGCATTGATGCGGATGAAAATTTCCCTGTCCGTTTAAACGGAATCGATCCGCGCGAGATCGAACGAATAAGAGATTTGATCGACGAGACGTTTACACATAATTCCGTTCTGCCATCGTGACGAACAGTTAAATAATAGCGCCAATGATACGAATGGAGCAATATCCCGAGTATTACGATGTCTTCAACGGAACACACTTTGCGGCAAAGAAACGATATTTCATACCCCATCCAGTCCAGCTTCCTGGGACGTCGCCCTTTCACGTCCCGCGATAAAACTGTTACCGCGCCCTTCTAAGGGGGCGTCATCGACATCACGCGATAACCTCCGGTGCTATCCGACGAAATTAGTTTCAACGGCGGTATCCACGTTGCCCACATTGCCCGCCGGTGTGTAAAGCCGTGTACTCTCGCCGGTACTATCGACGTGTCGCTGCCTCGGGGGGAGAGAATGTGGTCGTTCGATAGTCGAGTTATGTCCGGGAACATGGAGTTACACCAAGAATCCCATTCTGGCTATCGCTTCTGTAAGTATTAGATAACCAAAATGCTCGCGAGTCCATTTACTGTCATTCGTTGAAGTTATTATCTGTACATTAACCGTTTATCGTCCTGATAATACCGTTAGTTTGGAACGCGACATTCATATGTCAAGAAACTTCTTTTGTGTTATATTTCATTTTATATTTAACATATGTATATAACTTTCAACTTTTGTTATTTACGATAATCGATATTTATAACTTATCGTTTATTGTAAGCTAGTATGGGGAAGTATTTTAATTTTTCGGCATACCTAACGACTATCGTAAAATCTATTCGCTCGAGTTTAATAAAATACTTTTAGCGCTTATATATATGTATATATATATATATGTGTGTATGTATATATATATATATATATATATATATATATATATATATATATATAACTATATTCCTTATATAACATAGTACACTTTATATTCTCCGCAAACGATAAAACTGAAGTGTTTTAATTTTATCTTCGTCATATACTTAAACGAGATATCCGCAATAAAATTGAATTAAATATACAATATATGTCGTCTATATAAAATACAGGTACGGAATAAATAAAAGGCTTTTTACAAACAATCGTGAGAAAACGACTAGGTTTCGTAAAAGAGTAGACTTCTATTCTGAAAACTTTCCAATTTGCTTTCCTTTTGTTTCGGATCGACAGATGCAACGAGCGTAAATCTTCTCACTATCACGATAACGAGACAGAATCTTCAATACGATTAAACGCATAGAAATCGTAGTTACTTTGTAGGGGACGAAGAATTTCCAATTCTAATCGATTCTTTAACAAAAGTCTAAGTAAAATAATCCGATGTTGAAACGTCTGACGAGGAGTTTGATCACACTGGACTTACTGGCTGCTTGATTAAAAGAAATTATCGCGAGAATTTAAGATAGTAATACTAATAATATTGATATAAAAGAATTTCCTTTTGTATGTAATTTAATGTAATAAGGAGAAGAAAAGTAAGCATACTGTCATATTTTTTCCAGATATGGAAGAGAAATATTTTAAAGTAATCTTTTTTCAAAATAAATGTTTTCGTTTCATTAAGCAAAAATGGCAAAAGTTGTAAGAATCTCGCGCTACAGAATTAAATTAGTTTTGTCATATCTGTTTTCTTTTAATAGCATTTATAAGATGTTCATCTCGCTTGAAAGGCAATATAGAGGATTTCTTTTGTGCGTTGCACCCAAAGAATGATACGCGTCAGTTATTCTTTTTTAAACGTAAAAATTGATAAAGCTACTGGTCATGCGAATATTTTTCCCTCAAATAAAAAATTAAAAAAATATTCGCAGTAACTCAACTATTATTTTTGGAGCATGGAATTGGAAACGCATGCGATATAACTTGGACGATTGCTTTTGTACACGCATTGTAAATATTTGATGCAATTAAAAACCGGGGAATCTAAAACTTTTTTATTGCGGCAATCTAGAATCACGAAAAACTGGCTCGCGGATCAATATTGGAATCACTTTAGAAATATATTGATCGGCAAAATGTTGTTTTCCGAAATCACCGAATCTACTTTAGAAAATTGAATCTCGTACGGTATCAATGACTTTCATGGTCCACTAATATGGTCCAGATTCAATTCGCGTGCAAATATTTTATGAAATTTAAACAAAATGTATACGATTAGAGTTCGTGGCTTATTATTCCTATTTATATATTAATAAAGTGATAAAGAGCAAACGAGAACACGGAAGATATACATCGATTATATTTTTCTTTTTTAAGGCGCGTACGTGGTATGTATGTTTGCGTTAAAATCCAGACAAACGACGATAATCCACGCGCCAGCGGCGGCGTTGGGAGCGATAAGCGCGCGCGTTATCGGGAACAAAATCCGCGTTATTGATATCCGGAGTTAAAGGACGAAGAGAGAGCTAGGGCGAAAGAGAATGTTGAACAGCGTCCGTTCGAGTGCCTCTTGCGTGACTGTCGAAAGTCGTTGAGCTAAGTTTTCAAATTATCAAACAATATATATATATATATATATATATATATTCATTGACAGTATATATATATATATATATATATATATATATATATATATCATTGCCTCGTGGGAATGGCATACGTGCTGCGGATCCGCAATGTGCAGACCGGAAGGATCTGTTTTCCTCTCCCCTTTGCGTGAAAGAAAGACAGTGATACTTTAAGTAGAAAATGCGGAGTAAAAATAGAATCTTCCGATGGCTTCACGAATCCTTTTTTGCATCGGACCACGTTGTGCAACGATACAATGATCGGAATATATCGAGTACTGCATAAGAAAGATTTCCTCGAAGATTCTGTCGATTTATCACTGTACCAACAGGTTTTCTTCTTGTAGAACAGCTCGAGTCTTTGTTGCCTCAGGCTTCCAAACTCCTTCCTGAACGATCGTTATTGCTCTCCGTCTATGCGCGCTTATAAATGGCGCGCGCGTCTAATCTAATGTGAAATCTCTTATCGTAGTCCCCACGCGTGCGATTAGAGAACTGTACGTGCGAAAGATTCGTTATAGTGTCGCGCAAAGTTTCGAGGATGTTCGACGGTGTAAGATCAAGGGCTGTAGATTATTGGAAACGCGGTGTCGCGTTTTCGTCTCCAAGCACACGCCGACTTTACTACGGCGGTGTCTTCAGTTTGGTTGGTATTGGCAAGGCGAATGGAGCCGCTGCCGCTTTGTGGTAGAACCGAGGCGATCAGATTCGATGGTTATGTGCTAATAGTTATAGGCGTGTGTTGTACCATGTAATTCTGCACATGGTTGAGCTATCGGTCGATTATTTCGTGAAGAATCATTTTACTATACATGGCATTCTTGATTGTTTTAAATAATTTTTATTTCTTAACATTAATTTCAACATAAAGAGCACAATTTTTTTTTATATCTGTACTCTACAGGTTATATTTTTATGTTCAAATTTTGATTATTATTGTTGAGTTGCATACACTTTTAGCAAGTTAATTTTTTCTCTAACTGGTATGCAATTTTAACATACACTAAAAAAGTTAAAAATTTTTTTAGATATTTATTTTAAAAAGATTATATATTCAACTTAAATACAATACAAAACGAATCAGTTTTATTTCTATTTTAATTAAATTTAATTTGAAGTTTTTACACATTATATGAAAACTATATATAATTACTTTTATATAACTGCATAATAAAAGTTAAAAAAATATATAATGTTTATATTGTTAAATTTTTGAATGATAAACGATCTCATTAATTTTGAGAGGAAATTCGGAATTATTTTTTAATATACATTTATTGATCGAGCAACAGTCTGCATTAATAACACGAAAACAATGCTAATTAATAAGTGAACAAACAAACCGCTAAACAATAATGCAGCGCGTATTATGATGCGAGATCCTCGCGTTTGTTACGATCAAGTTCGCTATTTATGCAAATAATTAATTTACGGTCACTTGCAAATGCTGTTACGCCAATGAATCTAATGCCGTGAACTCCAATGCTATAAATTTTAATTGATATCCAACCGAGCGTCCCCGAGTGACCTGAAATAAATTAACGTTAAATTCATCAAGCCATTCTGACTTCGTTGCCTCATTATCTTATGACCGCGTTTCCTCTTGCGCATTTTTTCAACTGAAGACCGCGTTCGTCATATCAGCATTGCTTCGTGCACAGCGTTTTAATCGCATATCATGTCGGAGAGAGTGTCATAAACGCACCCCGTCGGTTCGCATCAGCCACTGTCACGCAGTTGTCGCCCGGTCGTAACTCGACGTGTCGAGACCGCCAGTAGTTATGTCGGCGTTATGGTCAGACGTGACATACGTTTGCAACGTAGCGGTCTATCGACAAGTCAAACGCCGTCTTACGAAACAATATCGGATACGGTATCACGAGCGTGTAGGAATGTCCGAGCTATGAGTTAATTTTTATGCCAGAAATAATCCGTACGCCATGAATTAACGTGAAAGAGTAAATCTGCGCGAGTAATTAAATTCGTGAATTAATTTACTAATTAAGAAACACGTGCTCGCGCGTCTACGCAGCTATCGACGATCGTTTCCATTTGGAAAAATTATGAAATTTTTTCCAAATTTACTGAGAAACGTTGCGTTAAATATAACGAAAGGGGGTAACTCTGATCGGGATTTACCACGCCGAGGTAAACACCAGCCCTCCGAAATGTTCGTCCGCTGGCTATCGCGTACTCTATTCAGCCGAATACCGGTTGGCTTTTGGTAGCAACGCCGGCAGTTTCCAGAACGCGACCAGCGGTAATGATCGACAGTATCAGTATAGATTTTCATCAAATCGGCCGAAGCGCGATACCATTCAGTCGGCCGTTCACTCGTTCAGCCGTGGAATGCACCGCCGGAGGATTACTCTCTATTATCGGAACGATGCATATTGCGACGTTATAAAATCGCAGAGGGAGGTAATCGAAAACGCACTTCGCTGCGCTTATGTTCTGCGCACACCATTATCCTTTACGTGCATTACAGCCCCACTTCGCCGAGAGTTATAAACTACTGCGAACATTCAGCGCCCACGGATTAATCTCGACGAGCTCCTTCCGCGGCACAGACTCGAATTTCTGGCACGGCAAAGCGCGAGGAAGCACTCGTGTTTTTCGAAAGTTCGCGCGAAAGCCCTGCAACCTATCTCCCGTTGCTCAGCAACAACAAATTAATCCGGTTACAAGAGGGGGATCCGACGATAATTCAGCGCGAATCTAAATAGAGAAAAAATTTTATTACAACGCGCACGGGGGCGGATATTATATTTCCGTCCCGGAAAACCAATTCGACGCAATTTTGGTAGAACATTAAAAACCGTATACACACTGATGTGTATATACTGTGTATTTAATGCAGGATAAAGAGCTACGATACGTTCGCTTTTAAAATTTCACTTGCGTCACGCAAAAGAGAAACGAGATAAATATTAGGGGGAAAAAAAATCAGAAAGAGGTAAAGAATATGTATGCAACGTTTCATAGATTAAAAAAATTATATAGAGAACATTATGGCATTTTTTACATATTGAGAGACTGCACGTGCAACGTTTGATGCATCCGAGAGAAGAGTACTTATGTTAGATTCCCGGATTCGCACGAGCCGGATAGTGAAATAGTAAAATAGTGTACTCCCGCTCGATAAAAGTAAAACTACTCGTATCGCGGTATGTATATTGTCGTGACGCACGAGAATGCACCTGAGAGAACATAAAATATTAGTGCGAGCTACTTCTTACTTCTCAATTTTATCCGATACGTCGTCCCGTCTTTGAGAGCTGCGGGAATATGAGCCGACCCATATCTCTGCGCAGGCATGTATATCACACATAGAATCCAGTTTTATGCCACGCGCGCGATGCTGGGACAGGACAAGATAGGACCTTTAGTAATGCCAGAAATACCATTCACATTGTCAAGATAACATTCTACCACTCACGATCGCCGCGAGTGCGAGCGATGCGAATCCGATCGATTGCACCGGGCGCAAAACTGGACTTCCAATCTCTTTCCTACATGTCCGTAACGCCGAGCTTCGTTACTCAGAATTCAAGTAACATGCACCTTCGTTTCGTAATTGCTTTCTTTTCTAGATACAGTATCGATGTAATCACTATCGAATCAGCAATCCGTTTAATTATTGCTCGATTATCCTGATGAGTGTGATTAAAAATTCAGAGCCTCTATGCAAGAAGAATGTAAATCGATTTACATCCATTTTTTTGTTTTAAAAGAAAGATAAGTGCACTTACAATCTTATAAGTTTGATAAATAACATAAAGCGTCCTCAAAAATAAATGGATTTTAAAGAAAGAGATGTAGAGATTTAATTGTTGCCGCCTTTCCGCGATGCTGATTGATTCTATCGCTTGGCTCACTTCGTATTGCAAGAGTAGCTATCAGCGTTGAGATGCGTGACAGCTACTGTGACAGTTCGTTTGGTTATAGTTACTGTGACAGCCAGAAGCATCAATCAATTTAATTCTATATTTGTTATAACGAAAACGAATTTTGAATATTTGATAGATTTTCGTTTTCACATTAACAAACAGATCGATTTTTTGTTTGCACACCATAGTTAAAAAGTTATTAACAATTAAAGTGATAAACTCGATTCATGATTATTGTGTTTAAAATAGCATAAATCGACAGATTTTCGTTTGTACATTAACAAACAGATCGATTTTCCATTTGCACACCATTAATTACAAAGTTATTGACAAATAAATTTTCGGGGGGTGGGGCAACTTTACACCACAAAAAATTCCTTTTTCTACCCAAATTCTGAAGGACTGCGTTCGAAATAACACCAATCGATAGATTTTCATTTGTACATTCCCAAACAGATCGATTTTTCATTAGTACACAGTTGGTTAAAAAGTTATTAACAATTAAAGTTTCGAGAACGATTGATTTCGGTAACTAAGCTCGAACCACGATTACGGCACTTATATAAAAGAAAATATAGATAAATAGCAAAAAGTAAAAAAAAATGGGAGAGAACAGGATAGAATGAAAGAGAAATAGAAGAAGAGAAATGAAGAGAAGAAAAGTAATAAAAAGAGAGAAAATGAGAGCGAGAACAAAAAAGTTAGAAAAAAATATAGACGAGAGAGAGAGAGAGAGAGTGCAAAATAGAAAAAGCACAAGAAAAAAGATAAGAGATAAAGAGGAATACATTTTATATACCTTTTCCTGAATTTATACTTTTGTACGTCTTTAAATTTATTGCCTCCTTACTTTTACGATTTTCTACATTATTACAATATAAGATTTAAAATTTATAAATTTTAACCATACATAGATGGTATATGTAATTTAATAAAAATATAAATATTATTTTTCCAAAAACTATGTTTTATTTATCTATTATGATTTTTACATAGAAGTGAAAAGTAATAAATGACGCGCGCCTATTTTGTTTTAGTAAAAGTAAAAATCAAAAGAGAAACACTAAAATATTAAAAAAGGAATAGAGAAATATAAGAAAACTTTTACGATAAATCTTCGAAAAAACCGCCATTTCTGTACTTTTACTTATACTTTTTGCGATAATATGTTAAAATGAATATTTTTCTTATAAGTTTATAAAAGCTTAGACAAAACTAACACGAATTTTTATAGCACAACTTTTTAGAAAATAATTTGACTGTGACTGTTAAAAAGTCATTTTGCTCAAAAATGGAGTCTTTTAACTTATGTGGAAGCCCTTAATTCTCGACGATTAGTGCGTTTTTAAATGCCGGGCATTCTATTGCACCGTTCTTTTTTCGCCGTAATAATTGTAAGTACTTCATGCTTTAAAGTAGATTGCGGCATTCGTTATCCCGCCAACGGTTATAAATTAAAAATGCAACCGTAGGCGGTAGGTCATCAGGGGAGTGTTTCAATGCAGTGAACAAATTTCGAGGACGATGGCCGACGATGTACATTTGATAAAAGCGCTTCTCGTCGGAGATAAAAGCGCTGAATGTACTAAATGTTCCTGCGCGCATTGAAAGTTCGCCATGAATAATTCGGCTCATTTATTCGCTCTGCCGTCATATATGTGTGACGAACGTTGATCAACCCGGCCCAATGACATAATTAACCTCGCATCTCCTTTATTTCCTCTATGCATCTGTTCTTTAGTCACTGGCAGGAACATTTTGTTGCGATCGATCCGTGCCGAGTTCACCAGGTCAGCGTTGGGAAACCTGATAGCTCAGATATCAAGTGTTTACTGTTTCAGCGCAGTTGTATCAAAGCTGCTGCAACAACGGATATCTGTAATAGTTCGATAGCGGGTTTATAGTCGTTGACAAAATATAAAATAAATCTGCAGTTACGCCAGAAAACGAAAGACACACGACAATTTGTAGTCCTACGAGGAGGACAAATCTCGAATTACCGCTCACGAGGAGCGAAACCTACAATAATCTCGTTTGCCATTTTGTTTAATTAATCAGCACTTCTAAGAGAGTTAACGATATTATTACGATGTCATTACTATATCGGAAAAATTTATTAATTGAAATATTCGATATTTTTACGTGCGATATATTAACGACTATTAAACAATGTCTTGAAACAATTCCGAGTTTGCAATAATAATTCGTAGAAAATAAGAAGTATATTCTAAAATTCTATTAAAATGCGACTGACGTGACGAAGATTTGAAAGGGATTGCCATTGATCGGCAATGCGCCTTTTCTTCGTCGACACGATGGTATGTTTTTCAGATAATGTGATCGTTTCAGGATGGTCCAGCCTCTGCCTTGCCGTTGACCCAGACTCTGTCGAACATTTATGGCCGCAGATCGGCCAGTCCTGATGTTCCAGGCTCCAATCTAGACGAGACTCAGGTTCGTAAACGTACAAATTTTGCGAAAATAAATTACCGATCTTTAAAACACATTTGCTCCCGCGAAATGTACTGTTGTCGCAAACTAAAACCTGTTCTACTAGACCCGTGAAAAAACCTCGTAATGACTGTCATAACATGATTAATGAATACGTTTACTGTTAATCTTTCTTCCCAATGAACCATTAATGCCCAATTTCTTCATCTCCTCGATAACTAACCGCCGGTTAATTTCGCTGTGACCAGTATAGCTATTGGCCAATTTCATTGTATTATTCAGCCAATAGCTGTGCTGATCGCGACGGAATTAATTGGCGATTAGTTATCAAGGAGGCGAAGAAATTGTGCATAAGTGAACAATTGGAGCAAACTGTTCTTTTTGTTCTGAAGCATAGTTCTCTAAGGCTGTTCAATGTAATCAATAATTGATAATTGCAAATTAGCCACAATGGTTTCTTGTATCCCGTGAAATTTGTGTGGATGTATTGATCAGTGCATGCGAAATAAGAAGTGGTTCAATTAATCATTGTTCATATTTGACGCACAATTTGGTAATGATTCGTAAACTTGCATTGATAAGTCCGTTTTCTGTAGCTGAATATGCCTGGGAAGATTCCTGGCTTACCAACTTGTTCGTTCGAATATTCGTGGCAGCACAGCCCAGAATCTACTTGTAGCACAAAGCCATCTCCGAGCTCTCGTCGATAACGCGATTTCCGAGAAGTATATCTTCGCGTCTAAGAAATAAATTTTTTATTTCTCCTTGCAAGAATTTTTTTTTATGAAGTATTGATAAACATCAAATTAAATTCGAAAAAATGAAGAATAGATAATTAATTACATTTGTAACTTCTCCACTTGAAGTAATCTATCATTTTCCAAACTTGTCTCTTCAGTTAATTACTTGTACTTGGGGGATGATTAATTTTAGGTTCAAAACTAGATTACGTTGCTGGTTAGTTGAGAGAAGAGGAATTCCTTTATACGATCTCGTAACTGATCTCAGATAAATCTCAGACAAGTATGCTTAGACTCTGAAATATCTGTTATCAGCGCTAATCGTAGGAGATACAGAGACTATCTCTTATATATCGCTTTACACCAGGTAAAGAATATAACATGAAGGTATAACGATGTAATATTCTCGTTGTAGGCGGAACGTTGAAATGAAACGGCAGCGTGTAGCGTTTTACGAAAATGCTGAAACGTGATATATATTCGTGGCACGAGTGTAATATGGAATGACAATTTCGAAAAATTTTATTACCACGCGCGTAACTTAGCGTGTATTTACATGTACATGGCAACCCGATACGCGACGCACGATTCAAAAATCGGCGCCTGCCGCATTTTTATCATCACTTAAATCTATTCGATATGTATCGTAGTCCCTGCTGTACTTGTCCGTTCGAGTAGCACCCGGACGAACGAGCGATATTTCCAGCGCGGAAATAAAAGCGTCGATTTAATGCATATCTATCGTGTCTCGGCATTTCGCGGAAATCGGAATGAATATGCACAGTGCGTGCACACGTAAATCTCGATGAATACTCGACGGATTGCGTTTTCACCGGTGCCATCAACAATTTTTACAACTAGCACGAATTTATTTCATCGGCTTCTTTTCATCGGAAATCCTTCTATCTGTCGAATATCGATATATTTTTTTTTTTTTTCGATAAGAATCGTAGGATTCTTCTCATTTCGAGCCAAATTTAATTTAACCGTAAACGACTCTTACGATTATATAACAACTATAAACTCGTTTTTAAATTAATAGCAAATTCTGTTGGACGCACTGATGCAACGTATTAAAGCCGTTGTGCATTAGTCTAATCTGAGTGTAAAATAAAATACAATCTTGAGTGATAAAATACACAATTTTCCAAATAGTATAATAAAATAATTAGAAGATTTTACGCGGGATTTAACTCGTTTATACATTAAACATACCTTATACATTTTTACGTCGATTTATGTAAGAGCTTTAATGTGCACCTGTGCATATTAAGTGCGCACTAGTCCGTCCAACCAAATTCGCTATAAATTATATACTAATTTCGACGAGGTAAGACGACCAAGTTTGGCTGAAGTATGCTAATTAAGATAAACGAACAATGCAATTAACGCTCAAGGTGTTTTTGTACAAGGTGTTTTTTGTAATCTAATCGGCCTTTTGTTCCATTTGATATGCTACTAATTATATTAATACAAGCCATGAAGTACCTAAATACCGCTTTTTCGCTGCCTTCAAGGAGCTTAGCACGCACTTAAAGTTTAACATGAAAAGAGCATTCGTCTGCCTGAGTTTCTTAATGAAGATGATAAGGAGTTTACCTTGGTTAACTATAAACATAGAAATTAATTCACTTTAACGTCAGCTGCAGACTGCAATTTTCCGCCGTCCTGCTCCTCATCCTTCCGCCATCGTTATGGCGCAAGACCTTGCCGCGCAATTCTTCGCTTCGTTTCAGAACACGATCGCGCGGTTCTCGATTATCTCCTCATGTTCTTCCTATCAAGTCCAAGGTTTCCTCAAGCTGCGAGTCGCTGCATTGTGCCACGGCATTGTGCTCGTAATGGACATCCGATTCGCAGAATAAAACGAGTCCGCGAGGCCATTTCGTGAAAAGACCGGCGCGATAGACGGCTGTGCGTGACGGTTAATTAACTTCGCGCGAGAATATTTCGCGTATTGTTGCGAGTAACTCTGAAGTGAATTCCGCGAAGCGACAAGCTAAATGATAAATCGTACAAACGCAATTGCTATTCCCCAGCCTGTTTCGGCCTCGCGGTTCCATAATTTGTTGTCCGGAGACTGAACGTCAATTGACGAACCAAGTTGGCCGCTGCCATTATTTGCTGCGACCAACGACACATCGATAGCCACGACGGCCAAGCTTGTAAACCAAACTGAAAATCAGCGTGTCATTATTGATGCCGTTTTGCGATCTACATATTTACGGATGGAATACGACGAAATGCTTGAAACAAGACCGGGCTTGGAGCGGTTACATTATGATGCATTCCGTTTGATTTGGGGTAACCTGATTAACTTCCGGCTTGAATGCTGAGGTTTGTTTAATCCATTAATGATCGAAACGTCGATACCGCCTGCCGTTGCGCGGCATGAGGAAAAATATTCATTAACGGAACTTTATTATTGATCGCCATTTAACTAGCTCCTGAAATCAGCTCGTCGTTGTTTTTTTTCCGTTATTTTTTAATTAACTCAGAAAATAGAGAGCAATACTATGCATAGCGGTATACACTTTGTCAGACGAACGTCCTGACTTGAATTAAGTCGGAAGTATTTACGTATTTATTGAACGTAAATTAGCTAATGAAATTTAATAAGTGATGTATACGAATTATATATATATATATATATATATATATATATTTCGAAATGAAATTCACCGTAGAAAAAAAATATACAATGAAATCTAAGCTGTTCACGATTGTTCATTTGCATGCAATTCCGAAGAATTGGTCGGAGATCTTGCGCGTGAAGTTTAATTAAGTGAGAGTTTAATCGAACTGGACGTAAATACGCTTGCGAACGCAATTTCTTCGGACATTGGTCTGAAACCACTATTGCGTCACTATCATCTGAGAATTATAGGTTTGCCACGGCCACTCGACACTTAAATGCGAATTTAATGACAGTCGCCAGTCCGGAACCACGAAATAAATGGCACGACTCATTGAACTTATAAATAGCGCATGACAATAATTAATCACTTGGGTTCTTAAAATTTTAGATTTAATCGCAAAAAGGAAACGAACTTTTTGGAGAGTCCTTTAGACCGCCGCGCGCTGTCCAATCGCGAAGATGCTTCAGCGTCAGAATTAGACGGCAACGCCTTCTTCGGAAGCATTGGCGCGCTATTGATAGCAGTGTCGAGTCACTTTTACATCAGTACTGACGCCGACGTCTTCCACGCCGAAGTACAAAGTCAGCTGCTTCAAAAACTAGCCCAGACTCGATTGTGTGATCAAGTGCAGTAGTTGTAATGAACGTCGCTAATTACAATTACTCATCGATATTATAATTTCCCGAAAAAGTGTTTGCAAGTTGTTTGGAACATGGATTTTATTTTGAAAACGTCAAGGATAATAGTGTGATATACAGCAAACGAGGTGTATCTCCAACGAAAATGTATAATATATTCATTAAAATAGAAATTTTTTTATTTAAAAGTTATTTTTATACTTATAAAGACTAAAGGCGGTTTTAAAATTTAGGACATTAAGATGACGTTAATTTGAAAGTTTTTCTGTCTATATTAATTTAATGAAATATAATATATTAATATTATTTTGCTAAGAAGGAATTATTGATTTCGTCGAAATGATCTAGTATTCAGAATAAAGAAAAAAAGAATCTAGTAATGGACACGATTAGAAATAATTGACTTTGCTTTCAAAAGTGATATTTTCTTGGAAGAGTTACCTCACCATTTAATAAGAAATGGGAGAAAGAAATCTTCCTGAAAGACTGTTATAAGAGAGAAACAAAAATAAAAGTGATTCCCGTTGAATTAAAGAATCTAACGATTCCCGTCACTGTAAAAACTTTGTCCATTACTTTCTGATGCTATGAAAACAAGAAATCGTGCATCGAATACTGAAAACGCATATAAAAAATACTTTTTCAAAAGAATGACGATATGAAAAGTGGTAACGTGATGCATAATGAATTGAAACATGGTGATATATGAAATGAAGGGATTTACGCAAGAGATGCGTTTTCATGGAATAGAATGTTGATGGAGATTGCTCGTTGAAGTACCGAGTCTAAACTATTTCCCTCTCGCACGCGCGGTTCCTCTATAAACAATATGCGGCGGTGTTTGGTATTCTTGGAAGCCCGTAAGCGCTTCAATCACTCTGAAATTTTCCTTTACCCGTGCTGCAAATTACGCTCGCGAACATAGCAAGCATGTGGTGCGCCCGAACATTATCTATTCTTACACGAGTTTCCGTCAGTGTGAAAATACGGGTAAAGATTTCGGTAAAACGTAAAATACACACGTGTGAAGTAGTTATATTAAGCTTGAATTATTTTGCTGCGATAACCAAAAGTTAAAATCCAAAATAATAGTTCTGGGCTTCAAATAACAGATAAAAAAATGGTTGAAAAATAAAAATATTTCCTTTTTCAAACAATAAGTCATTTATCATAGTATTAACTCTTTTCTTGAAAAAATACGCTTTATTTCGTACATTTATCATAGAGTTACAGTATTGTCTGTGCAATAATTATGTAATTTATGTGTAATTGTTCGAGAATTATTTATTAAAAGCCAATAATTAACCTGATTAATTTTGCCGAGCGTTTTGAATATTATTTTTATAGCCGCATTGTGATTGTCGACCTATAAATGCGCGCTCAATTACAACATCCTTGTCAGCGTTTTTCAGAGAATGTCCTCGACACTAATGATCGACGCGATTGTGTCGGAGGAATAAAGCGCATGTAGCGAAAGAACGAGAAGGGAATAGAGAGACAGTCGCTGATACTTGTGACATGCTTTCAGAACACAAGAAGCGAGAGAAAAGGGAGATTTGATTCGTGACATATATCCCTGACGTTCTTTTCACCATTGGTATCGATCCCTAACGACGATGGGCACGCCCGCGATACTCAATTGAAAGCACTCGTTCGAGCAGCGCGAGCCGACGAAAACGGCAAGCAATAGATTAAATGAATCGCAAAAATTTACCTCGAAATGCGCATAAAAGTTCGAACGCTAATTGAAAAGTTCGCCTCTCATTTATAAGGATTTTGAAGTAACGTAAAATGGAAATAAAATTGAATTCAATAAAAAATTTGTTACTAAGAGAGAAAAAGTTGTGAACTGATTGTAATATATTAACAAATTGAAGTTGTGAAAAACTAACTTTCTGAAATGTATAACAAATTTATAATTACATATAATAAACACGTTTTTTTGGAAATATATATTTTTAAATGATTATATTAAAAAATATAATGAAATGAGATATTTAAGTTTGCGTTAAATAATCCTGAATACGTAGGGTAATGATTTGTAAAATTTTCGTAATAGTTTACGAAATTAACGAACCGTAAATAGCAATTGTTAATAGATATTTACATGTATCATTCTACTTTTCTTTTTCTTTCTCTTGCGTTATATAGCGTTTCAATTTCGTTTAAAATTTGCACAACAGCAAATCGAGTGGACTTTGACGGACAGCGTACACTGAAAAAT
Organism: Tetramorium bicarinatum; assembly: GCA_928718305.1. Lineage (NCBI taxonomy): Eukaryota > Metazoa > Arthropoda > Insecta > Hymenoptera > Formicidae > Tetramorium > Tetramorium bicarinatum. The sequence goes on from OV788324.1 coordinate 16,829,314, forward strand.
ATATATATTCGAAATATCACGCGCGGCCGGACTGTTTTTGCACGATGATAGACTGGGTGTCGATCGTACGTCATTCAAGGCGTCGATTCAGTGATTACATGTTTGCCGTGCCGGCCAAAATACGAAAACGTCGAAGGGCGAAGCGACACGCCAATTCAACGCCCAACAATCGTGGCGCAAATAATGCGATTTCGCGTAACTTTGAGAACGGCAGGGCTGTTTGCGAGTGCTGCTGGAATCACGTAAGTTCTAACAACGCAAGTAAGCGTAAAACAGTATTAGATCGTAACGACGGAATTCTGCATTAGAAGTAGGAAAGATCTTAAGGCCAGTCAACGTTGAGAAAATTGCATTAGACTATCTCGAAGTGTTGCGAAAAATATACGTCACTTGATCATATTGTTTCACCAGTGGGGAAAGTATGGTATTGGAACACATTTCACGATTGCCAAAAAACAATGTCCACGTTGGTCGTTGAGATAATAGTCACGTATCAAAAGACCAGAGTTGCTTTTGTAACGTTTATGATGTTTATGTTTATTTTTTTATCTGCGGGATAATAACGTAATGAAGTTATTTTTTTCTCTGTTACAGAAAACGAGGTTCGACGGCACAGGGGTGGAGGAACAATTACCACCGCCGCCGTCGCCACCCCAATTAAAAGAGACGGCCCAGCTGGATGGAGTTCCCAGGCTGAATTCGGTCGACCGAATCCTTCATCCAGACGGTATTCCGCACATCGGTCCTGAGACGCTCAACAAGGTAAGTGTGCCATGATAGAAAAAGACTGTGCAAACTTTTGTTTAATATAACTTATATTTTATATGTGTATTTTATAGAAAATATTAAACATGTAGCAAGTAAAAGAGAGAATTCGATTTTTACATAAGCGTTTACGTTTGTCTATATTTTTTTTAATTTAAATTCGGCACAAATGGAATAATGGATAAGGAAGGGTTAACGAGCATATAGGGTGGCGCATGCGTGCGCGAGCTCGAAATGTTCGCCACCTACGTTTTCGTCCCTGAAGATACTCACCCTTACCGCGGGATCGATGTACACGAGTCTCCTGCGGTTGGTAATGGTTGGAGAACAAACCTTCCACGTTACCGAGTGCTACAAGTATTGACAAACGTTAAATCGAGAAATCTTAGATGTAGCATGCTTTATGCATTGCAACCTCATTTTTTCGCATATCAATATAATGAGAATAACAAATTATTTAAAATTATAGCGAATTTCGGTGAATACAAATTAATTCAAATTAAATTGTAATTAGAGAAAAATAGATTCAATGAATAATGAATTCTAAATCGTTGATTAAAATCCAAGTGATTTTGTCACAGTAGTTTCGACATTCAAATCTTGATTAAAATACTTGAGGATCCCTGTTCGCCAAACCACCCTCGGAATAGCCTGCTGCACCCTCCGATAGAGGGCAGAGACAACGCGAGGTCATCCCGGGATTCCTCGGAAGGCCGCGCGGTCTCGCTACAGTCTGTCACGTGGTAAGATCGAGGTCTGTATTACCCTGTCCCCGTTGACTGTCCGCAACACGTGGACAAAACAGTTCTGCCGCGACTTTGCAGCCCGTCGGCCTCGGGAGTCGGACATGCGACGGAGCTCGCGGGTGGGCGGTTCGGTCGCGGTGGTTCCGGTGAATGTGCGGTGCATCGGTACGTTATCCGATTCCGTAGGGACCGCGTGACCGCAGGGTGACGACGAGGGTCCTTCGTGACGACGGAGAGAGCTGTAAAGAGAGGGTGTTTCCTCGCGCTTAGACGCGACGTCCTTGGACACTTGGGTGTGAAAAACCGAAAGGCATTATTGATCGTACTTCGCGGGGTGCAATGTTTTTCTATCGCCGACCACGGTCGATAACGGGACCGATATAGGGCGGATTATTTTCGCGGTCGCGCATTTTCCGGATCGCTCGATAATTGACGCGGGGTAAAGTACACGTCCGGATCGTCGTTGCGCCTTCCGGTATTTAATTGTACGTAACCGTTGCGAACGCAGGGGCAACCGGTCGATTGGACACGTCGAATTTTCCTGCAAATGCACACAATTATAACAGCAGCCTCGTTTGCGTATAAATAATTCGGGAATTAGGTTAATTAATTCGCCGTGCGTTATCACATCGCCGCCATTCCGAGATAATTACATGGCTTTAATTACAAAATACAGAAAATTACATGAGCGTATATGATAACGACTATCGTTTTCAAAGATCGCCTATGTAATCGGATTTTGATACAATTTGCATTTCTTTAACAATATTATTAGATGCTTTGTGCATTTGTTAACATTATATTATTATATTTTAATCTATTGTACTTCGCTCTAAGATACTTATCGATATTGAGAATGTCGAATGTATCGAAAGCATGACAGATTCTGTTTTAAGTTTGACTTCCAGATATGAACCGCGTAAATTCTTTATTTGATTCCGACGTTTCGAGAACATTTCAGTTCGCTTAAAAGGATGTTCACGAAACGTCGGAAACAAGTAAAGAATTTACGCGGCTCAAACCCAGAAGAGAAATATAATATTCATGTACACTGCGAAAGCCTTAAATATTTTGCTTTTATTTTGATTTTGGAAACTGACTTTTTGAAAACTTTGAAAATGAACTATTTCACTGGCAGTTTCAAAATGTAGACATTCCACGAATGGAATTCAACGGACGAGGCCATCGATGTGTATTGAATATGAATCCATTACGTTGGAAGCGAGGATCGTTAAATATAAATTATGCAGACGCGCAGCACAATGCAAGATAGCATCGCGCGAAAATTCAATGGGTGCGCCTACGTCAGTGAACGCGGGTCATTTTCGCAAGATTAATCGTTAATCGCGAGTTACGCGCGCATTGAAATTACGAGAAACAGGGAGAGCTCTTATCGTTCTCGTAAACGGCGGTTGTTAACGGAGAATGAGACGTGCATTCCGCGGGAACGATTGTAGTGCACAATCTCCTTTACAGCATGTTCGCGCGGCATATGACGTGATTGTATAAGAAACAGATGCAGAGAATGCGACAGGTAGTTGGGATCTTTTTATTCTTACTTAGCGTCGAATTGATATCTTGCGTTGAAAATTTATTTACCTCGCACAATTGAAATGTTTTTCTTTTCGCGACTTTTAGATGATTTTCCAGTGTTATAAATGAATACGCAAATATTTCCATGTTAAAATATTTTTCAACCATTTCAAGCATCTTTTTTACTCGAGGAAATAATGAGGTAGTTCATACACAATTTTTATATATTTTTTTCTGTGAACTTAAATATCAGCGGTAGTTCGTTAACGTGAAATCGTTAAGCGCATTGATGTTTTCCAAAAGTATTTAATCGATCGATAAAAGTCTCTTGTACTATGCCGGAAGTTCGAAAGTGGTCCGATAATTTCCTGCGAAACGATCCTATCCACGAGAGTTGCAAATGCTCGCTAAAGACCAAGTTTTAGCTACTTAAGACAAGAAGCACCGGTTATATGAAGGTAACTAGAAACTCGTAGCGCGCCAAGAGGGTCGTTTCAGCGTTATACATAATTTATGTCGCGCGATAAATTACCATCCCCATCATCCGGTCTAACATGACGGGTTCGCTACGCGAACAGCGCGATAATATAATTTCATCCCGACAACGATGACGCATGAATTTCCCGTAACGTCAAAATGACTACTTTTTTCTTTTTTTTTCCTCCGTTGTCTCTTCTACGTGAGCTCGCTTTGCTTTTCCCTCTTCCCCGAGTTCGTCGTGATTTATCGACGCGTTTTTTACGTGAATCTTTCCAATTGCGACGTCACCGAATTGAGGCCAGGTGAAAGAGTATTCTGGACCGATCTGAAAAAAAACGCGGAAAAAGGAGACGCCGTGTGTTCTTACACGCAAGAAGACTTTTATTAAATTGGTCTACATACTCTTAAATTTCGCATCAACGTGATGTGAAAACAATATTCAGAATTCAGAAAAATAATATTTAGGAATAATTTCTTTGTTTAAAACTTTTAATCTTTTTTCTCATGCTCACGTGAGAAAGTGATTACACGTTGAGCGAAAAATATTTAATCGTTACCTAATTTATTTTGCGCATGCAAATATTACTAGCAAAACACTAATACATTTGGTCTAAACGAATATGGAGATTTGAAGTTTACTGAAACTGCGGATTTCCATTAAAATCTCATAAAAAGTGACATGGACTTAAGGAAACGGACTAAACTCGGAAAGATTAAGGTAGACGAGGGTCGGATACAGTAGAACACGCTTCGCTCGCTTCTCTTGTCTTCTGCATGTACGATACCGTGGAATAATCGACCTTTACATGACCTAAAACGACCTAGATACTACCTCTAGTGCTGCCCATTTTCCTGGCGCTTCTCGGTCAGTGAAATGTTCAACGATAAGAGTTACTTTCGTCGTGCCGTGAGACCTGATTTTTAAGTCGGTAAAGCGATGAAGGATTTTTCGATATTTTAAAAAATCGCGAACAAAACAGGAAAAAGCCGCTTAAAAAAACCTATAAATGTGTAGCGCATTAAAAAATTGCGGGAATTATTTGAAATGTCACAACCATTTATTTCTGTTGCAAAGAGCATTGCAAAAATTGCGAATAAGAATCGTTATACACATATGTCCACGTGATTAAAGAATAAAATTCTATTCAGACCTTCAATATATTGATAACGATTTAATTGAATTAGTCACGTCAGTTCATATTATGGAAGAATCGAATTGCTCGCGTTAATTTGCCAGTTAACAATATCTGATGATTCATCATAGATGACGCCGTTAATTTACCACGAAATTATCTTGATCCTCGATTTAACTCTGTATTCGATAACTCTGTATCTATTATTCTCGAAATCTTTCAGAATATCTATTGACATAATTATATGAAATAATTACAAGCTAATAATTTGCACTAAATTACGCTAGATATCAAAATATCATGAATTAAAAATTAAATTCTCTCGTGAAAATATTATTCATTCTCGTGGAAAATTCAGTTCGATTTTCTTAACTTTTTTTAACCATTTTATGTAAAAGGAATATTATCAAGCATGCTCGATTTTTATAAGTGACTATGTGTGTTGTATAATCGCGAAACTAATTATTAATGTGCACGCGATGCGTGTCACCCAGCGAGGAAATTGTTGGAATTAGAGTGTAACGAACTCTTTGCATGTACGCGCCTACCACGTCGAGTCCCATTTGACATTTACTTCAAGCATTCGGACGTAACATGTACGAGTACATGGTGCGACCGGCAAAATATCACACACGAGCAGATTTAAATAATTATTTAATAATTGCGCGCAGTTATTTTTTATCGCGCGCGCACATAATTCCCGCGCGCATTTCTCGTAATTCTCGTGCGTGTATGCAAAGTTTATAATTTTGTTGACGATCTCGCCTTGACATTTAACCTTATCGATTTGCGTTATACACCCGATTAAATGTTAATCGAAATCTTTGCGTCCGAAGATTTTACATCGTTTATTCTGGACTATGAGTGCTCGAAATCTAATCAGTATGGATGTAATTAAAATTTCTTCGCGCACTCGCCGTGCACGGAAAATCAGAGAGACACGCGCGCGAGAACTCCGAGGGAAGTTAAATTGCAAGCTGACTGCAAATTGCAAATCAGCCTGTGATCGCCCGGCGTATCGTGATTCAAACGAGATAGATCGCGCGACAAAAATTAAATCACGATTCACAACAGCTGCGTGCATTTGATCGCGACACATGTTACGATTGACTTAACGTGCCACGTTACATTTCAACTTTCAATTTTATCGCGATTAAATCCCTCAAATGCTCACGTAGCTGCGCGGACTGAGCTAACCGGAGTAAGAATCGTTGTTCGATGCGAGATAATGCATCCGAATCGATTACAATACGTTTATCGGAATCAGAGTCTTTTAGATGGTCTTCTTAAGTGCGGAGGCAATTTAAATGCTCTCGCGTTTACAAGCACCGTCGGACGTTATAAACGCGGGCAACACATAAAATGAAAGGAACGTGAAATATGTCAGTTCCAACGGAATCAATGTGTATGCATATTCGCAGGGGAGGGAAAAAAATTAGGTTACTGCAGGACCGTATTGTGCCGCACAGGCAGAAAGAACGCGATTTTCCATTTTGAATATATTTAGCGAGCTGACGTTCTCGTGATACAGGCAAATCAATCGAGGAACTTCGTGAGACTCGTGACTCTCGGTTCATTCGCGAACACGCGTGTCACGTACCTGAGAAACGAAGACGGGAATTGTGCTGCTCGATATCCCGCGACACGTAAGCTGGAACTGCGGGACTTACGGACTTCGCGGCTCACGAGTGGTTCTGGTATGATTTGTGTCCGCGCACTATTCCTCCGAGATCCTCGACTTCTCCACGATTATTCGCTCGCGATGCCTCCGTGCTTTTTGCGTACTTCGCTAAACACGAAAATGGTACTGTTAATCGTAATCGTCTTATTATCAACGTTTTAAAATAATTTTCTCGCGTGCTTGTAGTTCAGATCCTTCTTTTGAAAGTATTCAAAGAACTCGATGCTCGACTTCGACGTGAGCATGTGTGCCACATACCGGAAAACGAAGACGGCGACTGCTGCTCGATATCGCAACACGAAAATAGGAACGTACTACAAAGATTCTGTTCCGAATATTATATTATTTGAAACTGGGAATTCTCTTGTAAGCTCTGAATGTCTAAAATTGTTGAAAGCTTTGAATATCTAGAAAATCTTTCCACAAAAGTATTTGAATATCTGAAACGTTCAAACGTTTCTAAAAATAAGATTTATCCGCGTATAAAATAAGAGATAAATTTAACTAGATAAAATGTTATAAAAATATACATATAAACAGTGTATATGTATATTTTTAATATACTTTGAGTCCTATGCAGTTAATTAAAATAATTAAATAGGTATAAAAAATAAAATTTATTAAAAAATGGCACAGTAATATTAAATTAAACACGAAAAAGATAGTTAACTTATTTGTATGTATTATAACGTCAGATTTACGAAATATTATACATTAAGCAATATCATGTAATACTTTTATTCTCCTTGTTGAAATTCAATGAATTCAAGTATTTACGCGAAAACATGGATGTTTGGAGTACAAGGAAAATTGGTGCTTTGTTTGACGCCAGAAGAATACAATTGATAATTGTATTTTTTGTCAATGCCTCGTGAATACACCTTTTTTTCTTTCATCTGCCGTAAATGTTCGATGATGGTGCGAGCGATACTCTCACGCTTCGCACAGCTAAATGAAAGAGTAAACATATACAATGGGCATTACATCTCGTTGAGCGTTGTGCATCAGCGTGGAAAAATCTTCATTTAGTAATAACGATCCGCGAGCGATCGATGCTTCCATTGAGAATGACTTCTCTTTATATAACAGAAAATATCACATAAAACGGCGCATTCTGGCAACCAACTGTCAAATGGCACACAATACAATGGCCGCATTGTTCGCACTTTGCTCGCGCTGTGGATGTTTTTAATTAAAAACTTCCGCAATGATTTCCCTCTTTCTCTCTCATTTTTATTTATTTCCTCTCTCTCTTTCTCTCTTTGTTTTATTTTATATCGAGAATGCTCTTGAAAATATTACACCAGCAGACGATTCCAAACGATTGCAAGTGCCTCTCCCCGAATTGCTCACGAGCCCGTGTTTTTCAGCGTAAACATTCCCATTTATCGAAAACCGCTCGTAATTCGATTATTATTTACTGGAAACAATGAAATCCCGACCTGTTGTCTTACGGACGACATATGCCGCTCATTGCGAACTGGCAAAGTTGACCGCGATAATTGAATTTCATCCGGCAACTATTTGCCACGTGACGAAAATTTCTACAATTCAGACTGCAAGAAAAACCAAGAGAGACTCGAGGTAAAAATAATGGATTAAAAACGAACAATTCTTTTATCTCCCATAATCGTCGCGTTACGCAATCATGGTTATTTCAGTGAATTTTAAAATGCATCTCTACCGCGCGAATTGAATTGTCTAGAAACAATAGCAATTTATAGCTTTGCGAAAAATTCTTAGTTGTACAGGAAAAAAATCTCTTCCCTAATAGTACTTTAAGACAGGATGTAGGCTTCTTCGCGATAACTTAAAAGTAATATTCATGATGCGCCACCGCAAAGTAATCACCGTCAGCACGATGGAACGTCGGTCTTGGCGGCTCTCGCTACGATAACAATGCACTCGTCAACGTCGACGTGCCCGCCGAAGGGTCGGCGGAATCCCCGAAAGGATTCCGGCGGGATTGTCTCGGGGTTGGATGCGGCCTCTCGGGGGTGGATGCAGTTTTCGCGAGGTGGCGGTATGGTTCGCCCCGCCAGTCACCGCGCAGTCGGTCGCACCGACGTGAACATACGTACATAGTTCTCGTACATGTAATACGGAACACAGTTATACAGGGTCAAATAGGATATATACATACGATACGGTGGGTAAAAGGGAGAGAGAGAGAGAGAGAGAGAGAGAGAATGAGGACCACCCACACACGTGGAGACGCACTTACACAGCGCAGCCGGTGGTGTGGCCGCTAGTGTTCCAAGTGCTCTCAGTGACGTAGGTCAGTGCTCGCGGCTACGGGCCGCAAGCTCACCCAGATTAAAACTCGCGTATCCCGCCGGTTGGGAGGCGTGAGGGAGCGCCGTTGTCTCCATATGTACGATACATGCAGCATCCGGTCATGCAGAGGCGCGTACGTAAGATGCTCTTGCGCGAGAGCGCGACCGTACATTACGAGGTATTTAAAGAGTGTATCGCATAGTGTGCACGTGTGTAGCCGTGCTTGCAAGTGCACAATGTTGCGTATTCGTTCATTCTCTCGCGTCGCGACGGCCGGACAGAGCAAGATTCAGCTGCGAAAAGACTTTCCTTGCTCGGTAATTACTCCCCGCACTCCTCGCGCGCGTATTAATCGGCCTTCTTTCCGATCGACCGTGTCGGAGTGTCGAATTTATTTTGAAGAAATCTAATGTGCATGCGTTAATGATTAATATACTACTCACTCAGATCATTTTTATCTCTCATGTCATTACATCTCGTAACAAGATTGGTGATGACTTTTCGAAATAAAACTCTTTTTGACGGTTTGTTAACTTTCATTATTTAAATTAATAAGTGAAAAAAATATTTGTTATTTATTATTAAAATATTACTTATTATTAAAAATGTTGAAAAATAAATTTTTAAGTATGTATAGATGAAGAAATATTGAAGAGGAACGTATATTTGTATTGCAATTTATATTTTACATTGAGAAATTTGTATTAGCAAATGGATTTTATCAGAATGTTTTCTTGCGGCTGTTAAATTTACATTTTGACGTCAGTAAATATACACTTCTACTCGAGAGTAAAAATTTACTTCACGTGAAAGTCTAATTTGAAATTCTCACATTCCTAATTTTATTTGCCATCGTAAAACAATTCTTGCACACATTACTATAACGATCTCATTATCAAACTAATGCACCGCAATGTTGACCTTCGCTCGCTTGTTTATCATTGCACGTATCGCCGTTCAGTTCTGATTACCGTCATAATATTTAGCCAATCAATCTATCATCGTCAAGTCATCGATAGTGCCATGGCATAAAATCCAGTGCGCACTGTGAGCGAGAAAATACAGAAACACACGTGACGAGACTACGTAATGATTCGCAAACTTCGTGTCGATCTAGCTAGTGATATAGGTCAGCGTTCGCAACGACGACGCATTTTTCCTTTCTCAAGATTCGAATTCGAACATTTAAATCTGTATCCAACCAATTAGTATGATGAAATTACGTTTGACACTTCCAGGAAAGTTTTTAAAAGACAAGTTAATCTCGAAATACGAATCAATCTTAAATAGAACGAAGTGCGCTCTCTTCTCCTCTTGTGCATTTCAATTTGGTTAATGCAACTCTAAGCGCGAAACATTTATTTATTTCAGCTTCACTTTATTCCGATTTGCGTTACACTTCCTCGGCGGACGGCATCGCCTTACGGAAGAGCAGTGGAATAAATTTCTATTTATTTGAGCAATCTATTTATTCGAATGAAATTGTGGTTGCAACGGAATTCAATTAAAACAAAACGTAATTCGCCAAATGTATCTGTTCGCGCGGTACAAAGTAGCGTTGTCTAATGAGGTCGCATAAATTAACAGGCAGTATATGTATGTGTACGCGCACGTGTATGCGTGCATGCGTTAACTGATAATAAACTTCGAGGCAAAGCGAGATAACGATGTTAATATCATCGACATTATTGTCTCGCCATCGTGTTTCGCCATCGCGTTTCGCCATCGCGATTTATCGAACAATGAACACGTGGCATTTATTATTGGCATGCTCGCTCATTCGCGGAAGACATGATTTCCTGCGATATTCGTGCAGGTGTTTCGCAATTCGCAAATCGTACGCTACACGCCATGTATACGCACGTGCACGCACGTGTGCGACGGATGTGTGTCGCGCAAGATGATTACGCATTTACGCCTCGTACCAAGAACTGCATCTTTGTACCTGAGTGGAGAATATGGAGAATAGCACGGCTATAAATCATTCGCTACTAAAAAATCTGAGTTAAGTCAGTGACTCTTCGGGAACAGCTGGCACTCGGAGGCAAACAGATAAAAATTAAATATATCATTGTTGATTGCGCATAATTACGATGAGAGAAATCGATGCTTATCTTCTTTTTCTAAAATAATATGGAGTCTACATTAAAAAATTACATTATATGCATTTACTATATAAAATAATAAATAAAATATCTTGAAAATTTTAACATGAATTATCGTTTATATATATATATATATATATATATATATATGTGTGTATGTATATAAAGTAAATTAAAAAGATATTTTTACCTAAAAATTTGGATGTGCATACATAATTATGATTTGATATTTATAAAAAAATTTTGACGTGAATATCTTTTATTCTCGTAAATATCTTTTCCGTATTTGAAACCAAAAAAAGCGAACAACATTATGGACTATTTAAGGAAATACGGACGACGAAGCAGCGCAAATTTAGCATCGTGTCTGTGTGCAAGGCTTCGTGGCATCCATCGAGAACATCTGATTGAATAATTCAAATCGTTTATCGATCCCGTGGTGGGAAACGATCGTCCTCATAACTCTTCCTAGAGAGCTCTTAAAGTAGTAGTGGAAAACACCTGCGCGTACTTGCACGCGAGAATTCCGGCTTTTGTTGTCGTCTTTGAAAGAAGCGGGAGATCGTAAAATCCGCAACTTTGTAAACACACCAGCGCGAAAGCAAGTTTTCAATTGGACCGTCGGGTTCAAGCTACTGCGTGATGATATTGACCGACCTCCATGGCTTGGCCGGAGCTAACTACAGATCTGTGATTTCTATGTGAGAGTGTCCGTTTATCGACTATTCGGGATAATAGCACAACTATAGACGATCTTGGCATTTAGTGTCTTTGGATTATCTATTATTTTTTTCATTACGTGACTTGGAAGAATCAATCAAGTGCATCGTTCATATATAGGAATCTCTTATTGAATTGTTAGAGAACTGATTAATAATTAATTTGAGAAAGAAAGAGAGAGAAAACAAGTTACTACTGAATAAATTTTACACGATACAGTTTTAATATAAATTTATTATTACATTTTGAATTATCTTTAATTGAAACGGGCTTGGCAGTTTCCAATTTGGAATGAGAGGAATGGTGTTAAGGGTCAATAGGTCAATCTATATCCTGAAGCTACTGAATTAGAAATAGTCAATACCTAGACATGAATAGATAAATATTTATCTTGAAAGAAAGGATCAAAAAAGTATTGTAATATATCTAATGAATTTGAAAAACGTGTTTTAACGAACAAAATGCGCTCGTTAGCTCAATCTTCGACAATTTATTACGAAAGCGAACACGATTTACCATGCGCACGATGATCATGTTTTATACGACTTCAAAGTACACGAGAAAATGCGCGATAATTAAAGTTACCTCGCGAAAAATACATTTTTATATTCGCGTCCTTGTTGCACTTTTCATAATTACAAGCACACGCGGAAACTTCGTAATCATCTTAAATTTTCTTTATGACCGTTTCTCATCATACATTAGACAAATATCGTGCGAATATATCTTTGAAATACATATTTTTTTATAATACATGCGAGAAAGACCTGGAACGTTGTACATGGTGGCATTAATTTTCGTTATATTTTCTGTACTATCCAGCACTTGCAAATTGTAAATTCTTACCAGACAATTAGAGGGAGGGAGAGAGAAAGAGAAAGAGAGAGAGAGAGAAAACACTTATGAATTAGAATCGTTAAATTATTTTAAAAAGATAGAGGGAGCTAGCTTTAATTTATCGCGATATTGTCCAATTATTGTTTGCAGACAGCAAGTCCATATTCATGTTTCATCTATATCCAAGTCCATGTTCATATACGCGTGTATAGAGGTCACTATCGATTACACGTTACATTTATTGTACTCGGAGTCGCGATAATGACCGATAATAAAGTTGTCGAGGTTTCGAGCACGGTGACCCAACTTTAGAAGTTATCGAATCAACTTTTCGTTCGTTTCTCTCGTCTTCCCGTTATTCTCCTTTACGGCGGTAGCGAAATGATGCTAATTCGCGTATTAGCGCCAAACGCCAATTAGCGTCGCAAAATAACAGGAAACGCGCGATTTTTTTTCACAACGGCGAAGTTCTTTTACTCGCTCATTTTTTTTATTTTTTTTCTGTTTAACGTGCATTGTAAGATATAAATTTACAATCAATTATAATTTATATATAACAATCGTTATATCTTATCTTTATTAACTAATTTTAATACCGACTTCTACGCTTCATAGAATATGTGAGAAGATAAAGCTGACAATAATTGAACAACAAATTGTTAGTAGATTTTAACAAGCTTGATTAACGATTGAATATGCTGATTATTCATATGCGAATCAATTGTTTATTTTTCACGAAAAAAAAACACGTAAATTACTTAAAACAGACGCGTACGGATATTTTCCAATTTGTGGAATTCGCATGAACTATTTCAATATCCACTGCCGCTACAGACGTCGGAAGTTACGTTGCGTTACAGCTGAGTAATTAAAACAACCGCGTCGATTAGTCCTCCGTCTGCGGCAGACAGGCGCGATCCATTCACGTTTGGGGGAAAGCATCGATTAGTTTCTCACGCGTACGTAGAAACCTTCGTTTGTAATCTATTCGCAAGTTAATCTACGCAGACTTACACAAGCAATACATGTGTTAAGAAATATACATATAATAGCTATAGACTCATCAACACACGAGTTTGATACTTGTTTCAACGAGAAACTGCTTTTCTTAATTCATTTTTCACGCATCAAAAAAAGGTGTAAACAAGATACATTTTTTAGAATTTAAAAACCTTTTGATATTTTTTTGTATTGTAAAAAATACATATGTGTGTGTGTATGTACTTATCTAATTTTAATCTCTTTCGGTAGATTTTTAGATCAATTTGAACATATAATCCACAAAATTATAATGAGCTTTCCATTTTTTAATATCTTTGAATATCACAATGAATTTAATTTGCGATTGTTTATGGTATATTAAAAGAATATACGGTGTAATCTAAAAGTTACGCCACGGAGAAGAAGAAATATCTAGTTAACCGAAGCGTGAGCAGAGCGGAGCGATGTCGACGGACGGTGGTTAGTGTTGCGGTTGCCGGTAACTCGATTGCGTTTCCGTCAGATGCACGTCGGGCCAAATGCACCTTGAAGAACGCATTGTGTTATTCTTCCCTTCTGGTGGGCTAGAATTCGATTTCGTCGCGTTGTTCAGTAATACAATACACTCGAATTGCTTTCGTTGATATTGGTCTCTCCAAGCTTTCAGATTTCAAATTATTCAAATTTATTTATTTGTATTCTTCGATATTTTTATTGGAAATAAGTTGGAATCATTGATTATTTCATTAGTCAGATAAAAATTGATTATTTGAGTAAAGAAGTTTGCATAATTTTCATGCACTCAGCCTTCGCCAAATGACTTTAAAGAAAGGATAATAATTGAGTTACCGATTACGAAGTCGTGCTAATGAATTGCATTGCAATTTGCGAAGAAATGAGAAACAATTATATAACAAATTACTACGGCACGTATAAACTACTAACTGGAGCAGCTCAAAAAACATCGATCAATTAGTGGCAATACGCTAAAGAGAAACTCGCGCGTAACTCAACAAAAATCCAAATGGGCTGCAGTTGAAAAATTGCAGTACGGACAAAAAGAATAATGGGATGGAACAATTATTTTTGCGATGGGAGAGAAATGTAATATTTTAAAAGTATTTGTATTTGAAAAATATTCGGTTTATCAGATAAATAAAACCGATGTGTGAAAATATAACTAAATTTATACGGTTTTACGTTTTTAAAATACGATCGCGTTTTTACAACATTTTACGATCAATCTGCTTCATCAACTACAATCCGTAAGGTATTGCAGTTTTGCAGTTGCATGTGCAACGTGCTAAACTGCAATATGCAGTGAATCCCTTCTATACCGACCTCTGCACTTCGGTAGACACCGTTGCTATCAGATGTCGTCCCTTGTTTTATCGCAAGCTACACCGAAAGCTCTTCACAGGAATGACTGACCCGAATAACTATTTGAGCTTAATGAATCCGAACTCAATATACTGTAAATATTCACATAAATCATTATACATATTTATATACATACATTTTTAACCACAGTGTAATAAAAAATTAAAAAATGTCGAAGCAAAATAGAGCTTAATTCAAAAAGAATAATAAAATCGAAAAATAAGCATAAAAACAAAATATGTTTTTATAAAACTAAAACTTATTTTTTCATTTTAAATTAAAAACTTTTACGTGTTACGTATGTATAACATATAATACACATAAATGTCATTTAGATATGTTATTCTTAATGTTTAATTCAACACATCTTTCGAAATTCTTAACGTTCATTACGAATATAAAAACAATTAATTGGAACTATTAACATAATATTCTTGAATTATATGAATTTTACAGTAAAACCTATATTATTTATAAATGTGTGCAATAATAGCAATTTAAGACAATAAGGAAGCAAAAATAGTGATATATAAATAGAAACGATCACTGCCAGTGAACGGTCTCTTAATCATGCAATTAGAAATTACGTAACAAAGTACTCTTTCGCGTCAGTACGTGAGACATTGTGCGTCTTCGCGTTAAAAATTGGACGGCCTTGACGATTCGACTCGTGATCGACGGGTGATTTAGATTACGCCGAATGGTTCGCAGTAAGACAATCGTAGTGCCGACAATCGTGTGAAATCGCGAGAAGACGTTCTCGAAAATATGCCCCCGACCACGCCGACAGATCCAGCCATGTGCTCGCTCTGTCCGCGTTCGAAGAAAGCCCATCATCCGAAAAAGCTCGTGCGCTTCGACTCCATCGTCGACACGTTCTCCATCTCAGACTCCAACGCGGCGACCAATGAGAGGGTAAGCCCAACGATATTTTATCTCATTTCATTCTCGGAATCCAAATGGACGTACGCAAGTCTGTTGTATATCTTAATGACGCTGCTAAATGAATTGTAGACTAGATGCTCATGAAGCATCCTTAATTTTGATATATGAATAATCTTTATTAGAACACGTAAAAAATTATGCTACATCATGTAGAAAATCTTAAAAAGACATAAATTTTAGAGGGACCCTATATTAGATAAGAAAATCATGTTTTAATGCTCGTATAATTGATTATTATTTAATCGCGATGCTAATTAAACGCACTAATTTGAAATAGTCTTTTTCTGAGGAATTTTAGAATTATACATACGTTAAATGTATTAATAATTTTCACAGTATGATAGCAGTCCTGCCATTAGTGCGGAGATATAAAGAAGATAAATGGGAGGTTTCTTTCAAATTTTCTCATATATTATGAAATTTCCTCGGAAACTTCAACGCCGCAGTTATCGACATTGCAAACGGTTAATGATGTGTAAATGGCGACAAACGCGATAACAAATCGACCGTTACATTAGCTGCGTCTGCTTGCCCCAGATTTGCAATTGACACAACTAATGCATCTTCGCACCAGGTGGTACTTATACCTTGTGAAAATGCGATTTTGCAGAAATCTACTCGTGCGGCATTTTATACGCGTTCGACATTTTAGTTTAATATTCAATAATCGCTAGCTTTTAAATCAATCGCGAACTTTGTTTTTCTTTATACGTCATGAGAGAGTTTTTTTATATTTTTGAAAAATAATCCCTCGAATTTGATGTTCTTCAACGCAAAGATTAAATGACGAAAGCATCGTAAGTACATGATATTTCGCCATTTGATTATTCGTACGTGCGCATAAGAATCGGCTCTTATCGCCTGCACTCGCCTTTCAACGAGTCATGCGTCGCAAAAAACATCCACGAGTGCACTTCCTCTTTACTATCTTTACGACTTTCCTATCAGTAAAACGGCACGAATGCGGGGCACGTTATGTATACGCCCGGGGCATAAATGACGATTGCGCGAGCCCGCTCGACCTCGTAAAAACTTCCCTCGAAAGAAGCGTGCAAGGGAGATGCAATATCTACGCATCTTGTCGAGCAAAAATTCCGGGACATCTTAATTTTCGCTGTAATTAAGGGTACTTATGACTGCTCAACAAATATTATTCGCTGCATTATATACACTCATAAAATTCTATATGAAAGTAAATCAGCCTCTGAAATTTATTTAGTTCTATTTGACAGATATAATGCAGATAATCCTATGTTTGTTATAAAAATATGACATTTTTATGTTTGATAATTAAATTTTAAATAAAATAATAATATATATCTTCATGACAGCAAGCGGTATTATGAAACGGTATTATTTTATGTACGTTGAAAATTATAATCAAATAGAATTGTTTATCGGTTATTTTCATTTATTTTTTAAGTTTATAATTTTAAATAATGCTGAGAAAGAAAGATTGAAAAAATTATTTGTCTTGCATAAAATGTATTGCGCAAAATTATAAGCTGTTAATGCATGCATATTAGCTTGAATAATCTTGTCTTTATTTATTAATCAACCTGGACAATATGGTATTTTGATAGAATAACGCGAAAATCGTTATATAACATTATATGAAATGAATAATAATGTTAAAGCGCTTGGTACTTAAAACGATAAACTTTGTTGCTAAAACGGATTATAGATGAAAGATTCTATTATTTTAACTCGTTAATTAAATTTAAATGATTGAATAAGAAATATTAACGGATCCCTGATTTAAAGCAAAGCTATATCCATTTTTAAAGGATTTTTTAAAGTTTATTAAAGGATTTATTAAAGGAATTTATTTATTTGCTACATAACATCTCCTTGCTGTGATGTATAATTTTGTCTACACCTACGAAATAGAACATTATTTTTGCATCTAAATCTTGTTTTCACAATGTAATTTTCTCAGATGTTCTCTCCTGTCTCTTCCACTTTTTTCCATTTACAAACCCCAACGGATTTTTCCACGTTTTTCTATTCTTCGAAAAACTCCCGTGCCTTATTTCAGCGTAAAAAATATTGGATGTTGCGAACGTTTTTCTGCCACTCCCACGAAATCGAAGGCTTTCCCAACGCGTCTTTCGCAAA
The DNA here is from genome assembly GCA_928718305.1 of Tetramorium bicarinatum. Taxonomy (NCBI): domain Eukaryota; kingdom Metazoa; phylum Arthropoda; class Insecta; order Hymenoptera; family Formicidae; genus Tetramorium; species Tetramorium bicarinatum. Next base: position 16,847,015 of record OV788324.1, read on the forward strand.
ATGTGTAAAAGGCGTTTTTAGGGACTCAACAGTAGTCGCTGAAACAGCAGGTGGCTGATAATACTCTCTTCCCTAAAAGCTAAACCCACCGCTGTTCTTTTATGATAATACCATACCGTATTTGTCCTGATGTCCCCAGGTGATGTAAATCATTGAGTTCCCTCTGTTCCTGCAATGTTTTGCACATACCAGTGTCCGGTCGTCTATTTTTACTTCCTCAATCCCGTGTTTATTTCTGTTTATTAAATGTTAATATTCCTTCTTGCAGTACAAGACAAACTTCCTTTGTCCGTCGAATCTATCTCTCAATAGAATAATTGTGGACAAATTTTTTTCCCTTTACCGTCTCTTACTGCGATGCATAATATTCAATCTTGTAAACTTGGATTTAAAGCTAATTGTACGTTCGTGGCGCGTGTTCCAACGCCACGCTTAAAGATTTAGTCAAGGCGCAGGTGGACGGCGGGGGAAGGGGTGAGCAAAGATCAGGTGTAGTTCGTGTCGACACGAAATCAGCTAGCACGTAAAGTGGCTTAAAGGGCTCTCAAGTGACAAAGAGATCCGCCCGAACGACGAACCGAAGGTTCCTTCGCTCTCCAAGATTCTCGTCTACCAAGACCCACCCCGTGACTCGCTCCTTTTTGACCTCTACGTCCCTCTTCCCCATTCCTCAGGCGCAAGCGTTTTCACGGTAATGTTATCGAAAACCAATTTATTTCGTCGATTTATCGGGCGATTGGCCGAGTTACGCGGGCGACGGCGGCCGATTAGCATAACCGCATTGTCGGCTATTTATGCGCCAGCGAGTTCAACGCTCGACGCGCACCTCGACGAAAGATCAGGCTCATCAATTCGCCTTAATTCCCTTCTCTGCTCGCGGAGATGCGCGGAGGGTGTTTTTGTTACCGCTTAATAGTCGATGAAGCAGAAATGCGCGAAGATGAATCAATTATATCTATTCAGTGCACAGTTTCGTTCTGTGATGATTCTCATCATTTTGTCGTGAGCGAATCACTATGTGGCCACAATCGCAAAAATATTATCGAACGGGGAGATTGTTTGCCGCAGAAAGCGATGACGTTGATGAAAAATCGCGCAAATTGCGATTTATCGTTGCGCATTTTGTTCTGTTGTTCGTTGCCGGCAGCCATCAAACCGTTACAACGTCGATGAAATAAGTGTTAATCGCTGTTTGCGCACTCGCGTTGCCTCGCCATTTTTGCGTGAAAATTGCGCGAACTTATTACAAACGCGCTGACGAACGCGTTGCAAATAGCGATTTGAATGCGAGAGCAATGAGTCTCTTGGGATTCGGCCCTTTTATTATTTGACATCGATACTCCAGCAATGTAATAACTTCTATACACAAGCCGCAATGAGAACGATACAAAATCCTCCCAATTACATGCCTAATTTCTCATAGATAAAAGTATATATTATGTGGTATATATGCTTATATATTTGAGAACAGAAATAAGAAAGATTTTTTCAGCTAATATTTTATTGTGCTTTATAATACTATTTTCTTAATTATTAAACATAATTTTTCATTTCTTTCTGCGCCTTTGCGCAAAATCATGATTTCTCACGCTATATGTTTGCACTTATTTATCTGCGTCTTTTTCTTACTCTGTTAATAACCATAGATTTTTTGTTTTGTTTCAGGTAAGTCATGAGTTTTTCCTTCCTACTGCTATGGATAACGTGAGTAATTTTTAAGCATAAATTTCTTAAATAAAACTTTGTAACGATACACTCCCAAAATTTATCGTTTCGACCGATCAACTGCCGGATTAGAAACAATTTATCAAAATATTATTCACCAAGAATAAATCGGCGCGGTGTACTAGTTTATATTTTGTAATATAAATTATATTATGTGAGATCGCCGTAATCGTTAGACGTGAATCCTCCGTATCAAAACTGTCATCATCGAATGGTGTCGATCGGTAACGTAACCCACAAGGATCATTAACCATTTTCGATCTCCACTGATCGGCGTCAATTTCATTCGATGGTTCTAGTTATCTTCAAAACCTGATACGTCACCTAAACCGCTAAGCTATTCCAATTTCAATCCACTGAGTTCGTTTCTGAGTACCTGATCAACCTGTTAGAATCAATAGAACAATGAGGTAAAGCGTTCTCTTCATTTAACTCGACTTCATAATTCGCTAGCAAACTAGAGAGTAAAGCATTCTCTGTCTCAAACGTTCTTGGCAATCAGTTTCCACAGAAATCTATAATTAATGTCGACAGAACAAGGAGATCGAGAGGAGATTCTCTATCTCCGTCGAGCGTTCTCGACATCCGACACACCACACTGTCCATTAGTACTATTGAGACGGAGAAACGTTCTCTGTCTTTGAGCATTCTCGGTGTACGCAGATTCTTGATCTAACAATTTATCGGTCTAATAGAAAGCACTAATACTTACGCGAGAATAACTCAATTGCGCTGCAACCGTGATATCGAGAAACCGACACGCGTCATTGATACATAAAAGCACAATATCTATATTTTATTATTATTATATTATTTACATAAAGAATTCTTTATTTATTATAATTTTTCGTTTGCATCTTTTGGCCATTTCTCAATTTTATCTCTTATGAATTATTCTAAGCGAGAAGAATGATTTGTCATATATTTAGCTATCATTTTAATAACCCTGACGTTTTGATTTCATTATTTTATCGATATAATTTGATAGATATTTCAAATTATATAAAAAAATAATAAATCAATGGTGCCCATATAAAAATTCATTCACGAATTAGTCGAAAATTATTGCGTATCTTATAAATTGTCTATTTTAGAAATATTTCTTCGATCAGTCTCTCTAAATTCTAAATCAATGACAAATAGTATAGTCAGTGTACACAGAATAGCGTACACGTAGTCGAGCACTTTGCCAGCAGATGCAAAATCTTTCGCCGCGATCCTCTCGGTCGTTGTAGAGAAGCGAGTTCGCGGGAGCGCGAGGCACGGGATACAAAGCGCTCGTTAGAATTAATTCGAAAAGACGCATGCCACTCTGTGCAGAAACAAAGTTAGTTCCCAGCGACAAAGGCGAATACGACAAAGATGGTGCGGAAAGTCAGTTTCAAAGCCTCTTGCCTTGCCTTGTCGGATGGCTGTGTCGCGCGGAAAACCAAGGCGAAATAACAAGACGTCGCTCGGCGCGGAAATTGCGCGGCTTTTGTTTCGCGCGCGCATACTCCCACGTGCTTGCCGCGGCGGTTATTCGCCGCGAAACGCGGAATCTATAATTTATCGCTTAACGATGCGCCAGGCATCGTTACGATTTTGATTTCGCGATTGTATCCACGCCGCCAATCGCAAGTTCGTTCCTCACGTTTGCCGTCTCAGGATCCTCGGAGCGTTTATATCTCGCGCAGCCCCGATTGTCTCTCCCGTTCATTTTTCTTCGACCCTTAACAGATTCCACGTAGCGTGAAACTACGTCAATCGTAACGACAATCTTGGGAGACCGTGATATTACGGAGTACAAGTTTCTCTCCGTTCGCTCGTTCGCGTCGCGGCAAATATTGGACCGGGCGAGGGTGGCGAAGCTGTTGCGATACCTCCCGCGCGCACGCGGCCTCGTTCCGTCCACTTTTTTATTTTATTTAATCTCGCCGTAGAGACGAATAAAGCGAACCGGCGTCCGATGTGGAGAGTAACCTGAGAAATACCCGGCACGTTCCTTATCGCCGTCGACCTAAATTACGACGTCCGTTTCGAGTCGGACTTACCTCTCCCGACCGGCCGCCTCTTCCCGATTCTTCCTTTATAATCAGTTTGATGCGACGGGAATTTTAAGGCCGTCCGACCGTGTTCTCGCGTCTGGTATCGCACGACGGTAACGTACGTACGTACGTGCCCGGCGCGAATCGAGCGGGCTTATCACGTAACGAAACGTACGTGCGCGCCCGTTTCCCCGTGTCGGTCGTCTCTTGGCATTAGCAGCGGAGTTCTCAAAGTTCGCGGCCGACCCCTGCCAGCCCGCAATCCATTCGCCTTCTCCCGTGCAACCAGGATTTAGGAATTCGCCGCTGCTAATCGCCGCTCGGATAATCCGATTATCGCCACCGTCCACCGGCGCACTCTTAATCCTAAACTCGTCGATGCGCCCGTGTCAAACGCGTCTCTGTCTTTCGTCGCTCGTAGACAGGAAATCTTCTATTGAGTTACGAAAAATTTCGGGAAACGCGGAAATTTGAAGCCGTTCGAATTTTTCGATATCATTAAAAGTGAAAATATAGTAGGTGACTTCGTGTCTCTAGCATTGAAAAAAGTTTTGCTCATTAAGACTGAAGTGTCTGACTAAATTCCTGAGGAATGTAGTCTGCGTCTTACGACTCGGATAATAAACAGGCACATAAACTTCATCAACTACGTGCGCGTTTGTGAAATTAAATTCCGCCAGTGTCATCGGAAACAATTTTATCCGACAAACGGGATAATTAACACGCTACAGTCATCTCCACGTCGAGCGTAGCACTCATTCCGAATTCTCTTGGCATTTCGCTGTGATATCCGTTACTCTCCGCGTCCAAATTCGTACACGTTCCACGATGAGTTTCCCAAAAGTTCGCTAACGCGCGTGCAAGTGAACATTACAAGAACATGAGATGCCCATGAGGACCTTGATCCGAATTAATTTGGAAAAACCGGCACGTAAATATTAACAAGGATAGTGAGGAAAAGAAGTTAATTTAGAAGAAACTTATCGGCTTTTCCATCGTTATTTAATGAGAATTTTCTTAACATTTAAGAAAAATGCGAACGCACGTTGGTGACATTTCATGATATTGAAATGGCACAGCTTTCTCTCAATAGTATTGCTCTAAGCATTACAATTTCTAAATACTTTCCTAGAATATAACAATTGCTTTAATTCTGAAAATAATACACGAATAAAAATTTTGGTTCCTTGCTTTATTCATGTAATTATTTTGAAAGAGCGCGTTTGGTAGTTTTCGCTTCGTAACAACATCCGCGTGGTTATTTTGCAATCTCCTGTAAAGCGGTATAAAAGCTACGCCGTGCGAAAAGCGAGTGCTGCACAGGCAGAGGCAGGGTTGCAAGCCGGTAAATAATTGCAAAAGAGCCGGCCGGCAGAGTGGGCGACTCATTTCAGGTACACGCTCCTCTCTTCAATGGGTAACGAGTTTTGCGTAGTAACCCTAATGGATATTACCCTGTCCGCAATGCATATTAAATTATAGTCAAGTCTATCCGAAACTTGCGATGTTGGCATGATGTTTTACGATTCTTGAACCCGCCACGAATTTGCAGACATTGATAAACAGACTCGTCTATGTGAGTGATGGTAGGTTTAGGATATTTAGTCTCTTCAAAGAAACAACAATTTATCATTTAGCAATTAACAATTATCCGCGAGGAATGAGACACGTTGTGAAATTAACATCGATTTTCAATTTTCATGAGTTCGTTCCTTTTTATAGATACTAGTGATGGAGGATGCGCGTTTCGCGCGCGAAATTTCTCATTGTTATGTAATAAAACATAATTTTTGTTACGCTATGACTTGTATATATATATATATATATATATATATATATATATATATATGTGTGTGTGTGTGTATATCTATATATCTATATATATATATATATATATATATATATATATATATATATATACACACGCTATTTTTACATACTCGTAAGTTTTTAAAAAGTAAAGAAAAAAAATTATTTTTAAAAGCAAAAAATTATCAAATAATTTTCATGTCTTATTGATTACTCTCGCAATACAAAGTGAGGCAAGCGAGAAAACCAATCATCATCGCGGAAAAGAGGCAATAATAGATTTCGAGACTTTCGTGTATCTGTGTCATCATAATAATTTCTTTCTTAAAACATCTTTTTGTAGTATTCAAATTGACACTGAATCGTTATTCATTGGACGTCAGCGCTTATTCTGCAATACGAATGAACGTAAAATACAAAAAATTCGCACTATATTTCGCAGTTATGTGGTATCTGCGGCTAGATCATTTATATCCGCTTTTATGTGCGCAAATGCATTCTCATCTGCGTCTTCGAAAATCTTTGATCTTTGTAGCGGAAATTTTTCATATATCCGAATTGCATCGTTCACATTCCGTTTTGCGCATTCGTGCCTTGTGCGGCTAATGCACAATGCACTCTCCGAGGAGGCAAGCGGCGAAACGTTTCTAAAGCGATCGACATCAGTCGCGAGGTCAAAAGTGCCATTCAAGAATGATGGTATGTACATCAGAAAATGACATTCGACGAGAATGCATTGGAGAGTTAGGCATGCAGTCGAGAAATATAAAAACGTTTGTGAAACGTTGATGGATGAAATATATGAAAAACTACTCTTTGCAGTATATATTGCTTTCATTGACCAGAGAAGTATTATAGATAAAACGATAATTTTATAATTTTTCTTGAAATTTAGAGAACTGATTTAGCTTACACTTTAACGAACCAAATAATATATAATATACATATATTCTATATTATATTATACATATTATATAATATATTATATAATAATTATCCTATGCCCAATTATATATAATTTATAACTAGCAATCATCAAATATCCATATAATATTAAATCTTTAATTATGCGATTTGAAATACTTCATATAACTTTGTCCAGGACGCCATTTTGCATTAATATATGTTTCAAATAGCTTATCGATCGCAATATTGCATACATAATCGAGTACATTAATAGTATTATTTGGATTCGTAAAGATATTTTACGTCACACACTAATTCTTTTGTTTTCTTGCAAGCAGTCGCAAGCAAATAATTGAATTAATACTATAATAGTGTAAACAAATAGTTTACGGAGACATTTATATTAAATATTACAGAGACATTTGTAATGCAAACTAACGGATCATTATTTCACACATATATATTGGCAGTTAACCAACGGTTGGACTTTAAATTGAAATTTATTATAGACATCGGTTAAACAATGTTCGGACTTTAAATGAATTTATTATGAATTTATTATGGATTTCTTATTATGAATTTATTATGGATTTCTTATTATGAATTTATTATGGATTTCTATATTTCGCATTATTTAAATTATTAAACTTTTTTGTACCTATCTATCGCGTCTTCAAACATTTTTCACTGAATATTTTTCGCCTTTCGCATTACGTAATGTCAGTTAATTTAACGAACGCGAGCGAGGGGCGGGAAAGACGAGTGACCGTAGTACGAATCCGTAAGAAGGGTAGATAAAGCGTTTCACGCACTACATCACTCCTAATGGAAACAAGAGAGTAACGAAGGATCCTCGGCGCGAGATAGGTTGAAAGTCGGGGCGGAGTGAGGCCGGAGCATTTGATGGCGCGCAACGTAAGTCACTACGCTTACGTTACGTACAGAGTGCAGAGGTCTCAGCAGCAGGCGCTTTCTCTCCTTTATCACCCGTCCTACGACCTTCATCATCGCGGTTACGCGCTATTCTTTTTTATTTCCGACGCAGCGTATAAATTACAGGGCGCATCACAAGTTACATCTCGTTACCGAGATTCTTCTTTACGACTCTTGTTCCACTCTTGCCCGCTCGGGAATATTAAAGAGACACGGCATAGGTAGATTACGTGTCCTGATGTTTTTTAATTATGAAACCCACGGACGATGGCTGTTGCATTGGCAACTACCTCCGATTTCTGTCTCGTGCTCATATCAGTGCGAATATTTAAACCTTTTTTTGCTTTTCTACTTTAGTCTTTTTCTCTATTTTTTTTTATAATTTTGTGATTTAAATTTCTATCGTGGACACGATGCTTCAGATCTTGCATTGCGTTTTTCGCCTTTATATATGAAAGTATAATCTCGCTCCAAAAGGAAAGAAAACCACATGTCGAAACAACTCTCCAGCTAGTACCAGCTTGCAAAGAACGGAAACGTCATTCTTTTATTTTGCTCGCTGGCATGTAAAAAACGCGGCGGATTTAAATGGCAAGAAGAAGGGTCGTTTTTCAACGACGCGGAAATTCCACCTAAGGCTCAATGCCTATCCCCGCGAATGCCTGTCATCGCATATGTTTTCTTCAATAAAGCAGAATTTCTGTTTGTAATATGACATTTCATATTGCATAGAAAATCTTTTTTTCTCTCTATGAATTACCGATTGTCATTCTTTGTTTATAAAAGTTTACACTTTAATTCAGAAGTGTGCGCGAGGAAAACAAAGCAAGAAAATATTCTAAATTACATTTATTTCGCATCGGCATTTTTTCTAATTTTTAGTTTTTAACTTGTTACTCTCCAATTTATAGACGATGTTAATATTTTCATATTATATAATTTCCTGCATCTATTAAAAAATATAAATCTCAGAATTGTGATACGTCAAATGTTTCTTGATGTTTGTGCATTTTATGTGCTGTTAAATTTTTCAAACAAAACTTATTTTCTATACTAAGATGATTAATACAAAGCAGTCTTATTTCCGTCTGAAGAATCCATCATCTCATCGCGCTATCGAACAAGCGAACTTCTCGATGGAACGAAAACATTTAGACGTCCAGCAAGTCGGCCGTAATATCCGCCGCTTTACCATCCCCGCCATTCCTGGCTACCGTCGCTTACGCTTCGACGGGCAAAGCTAAGGGATGATTTTTCCGTTTTCTCGTTGCGTGGCAGTGAGGGGCGGCGCGGTAGATGAGTCCGTCGTGGAGTTGTTTGAAAGCCGCGCGACGGCGGGGATGACGAGAGAGAAAGAGAGAGAGAGAGAGAGAGAGAAAAAGAGAGAGCTGCGCCGGAGATACAACGAGGCGACGGTGGTGGATCAGAGGGGTGTAGATTGCGCGCGCGCGCGCGTGTGGGGGTAGATCTTGCGCCGTCCACTCCAGCTGGCAGCATCCCTTGCAGCGCCCCTCTAGCTGGCAGCCCTCTCCAGCACTCGGCAGTCACTCGCGCGGTTCGCAACCCGCGGGGTCCGCTCCCTCTTTCGGGACTGCCAGTGCGTCCCTCGGCACCCGGCGCGAACGGTCACGTTGTCGTTGGATTTCCTGACGTCCGACTACCAAATCCCGTCCTACCCTCTCAGATCGCAGTTATACGCTTTTGTCAGATCTGATAGATCGTGGATTTTCAATTTTTAGCATTTTTTTATATGGTAACTTTTTGTTCTCAAAGTGAAATTCTCGTTGAATTATTCAATCTCAGTCTTTGAGCAGAAAATAACATTTTCGATTCTTGGAGACGAATAAAAGTTATTTGTAAAAATTTTAACAAAGATTTCGTGATAGCTCAATAGAATAAAATGTGATATGCGGTCTTGTTTCACGATTTACACGAATCTAAAAATCACATTCTCGTTTTTTTTTCACCGTTAAATTGGGTCGTATATCAAAATACATTGAAGCGTAACGAGGCGGGGAAATAATAAGTGGAAAGAAAAATTTCATCGTAACCGCAAAATGTTGCTTTTCTCGTGACGTTTTTTCAATGGGGCTCCGAGTCTTACTTTTGATCATCGAACGTAATACGCTTCGTGTTATGGGATTATTAAATGCGAGACTTGCAAATGTAACATAGATACTTATAAATATAGTATTCGCCTTGTTTCTCTATTAATAGATATATACAACAAGGTATTACCTCCACGCGTACCAATCTCGACCATCGCGGGCTGGTACGTGCACGTACATTCAATCACCTAATCGTTGACGATAAACTTCGTTCGATAAGGATGTATAATGCTTGTTCTTTCGGTTGTAATGCAGTCACGAGATATCGAGCCAATCGTGCCAGTCAAAGTGCAATATAAAAAAATCGATCAAGATTGCATCACTAAATGTAATTTTACAGTTACGATTACATCTTTTAAAAGCCCTATTTATTTTCGTTAATTGTGCCGTCGAAAAATGTTAAGTGTACAACGGTTGACCGCTCTGAGTATAATGACAAATGCGATAAAATCATCACGAACTTTTGTTCGAATTAATTTACAGTGACAAGTGTAAATTCAAGAGACAATCATGTAAATGTAGTTGTCGCAGTTGCGTGCAAGCAGCGTTGAAAAAAACGACTCGCGTGTTCAAGGCCACGCTAGATTTATCCGGAAGTCACGTGGTATTTCCCGATTGCTGTTGGCTTTTCTCGTCGTTCGAACTCGAAACTCGGAGAAACTTTTAAATTCCATTTCTTTCGAAAAACTTTGTCGCGTTTAAACGAAATCAATAGATCATCTAATAGATTTGAGTCTTTTTTTATCACTACTTTGGATATTTGATTTAAATCGAACATGATAAATTTGTTAAAATACGATAATTTCCGACAACTTTCTCTTGTTTGTGTTAAAATATTGCAAAAAAATTGCAAGGAAAGATAATAATTCTAATTTTTTAAGAATACTTAATTAAGTTTGATCTTTTATCCTATTTTAGCGTCAGCCGATTCTAAAATTAGATCTTCCATTTGCGAGATTAATTGAAACAGAGCTTTCATAATTAACTTCATTCACCGGTAAATTTCCATTCGAAACTAATCCCTCTCTCGTTGAAACTTTTTCTACGAAGTGATCAGTCGGATCGTGATCGCGAGACGATCGAATTGACGTGAGCATCGCAAAGTGTCGATTACTGTTATTGTTGAATGAGGCTGATCGTTGTGGTGAGAACTGGAGAACGGCTGTCAACCTGGAGTGTCAGTGCGGATCACGTGTGGCGCCCGTCTTCATGGGGATGGGCTTTAACGAGAAGAAACTGAGGAGATTACGAAGATTGCGGCTCTTCGGCCGCGCAAAAGTCTATCTTACGGTCCATTGGCCGCAATTGGTGGGTGTATCATAAACTACTTTTCTTCATATCATAATTTCATCTCCATTTTCCATCTCATTTCCAGCATTGATAATAGCGATCCGGGGATTAAATTCTGCATAATTCCTTTGATTACTTTTTGTTTCGTTGAAATCTTAATATCCCAATAATTAAACGAAATATAATTTTCTACAGATTTTTTAGTATATACATGCAAAAATATTCTACGCAATTGTAATCAATTAATTATTAATTAATAGAACAAATAATGAATCGCTGTGCTAATCGAAATTAAATTGAAGCGAATCAATTCGAGGAAAATTCTATGATGATTTGAATGGTTCTCGTGAAAAAGCAAGATCAGAATATAAGAGTCCATGGCGCGAATCACGTAGAGTGCGCTCATCTTCAAGAGAATGAGCCTTAACGATAACAACCAAGACAATGGCACTTGATTGACCCGCTGGGCTTATTTTTATCTTACCCCCGGCGTTAGTACTAACAATTTTCAATCGGTGGATAACGACGTCCTTCCCATTTGACACGGATTATTTTGCTCTTGAAATAGTTTCCATTATGCGAATCATATTTCAAATAATGATGATCTCGTTGCGAAATAATTAAATGTCAATCATATAAAATCATTCTAATCCAAGTATAATTTCCGCATTTGCATGCCAATGCATATATTTTGAATTAAGATTATGTGCTTTATATTCATATTGTATTCATATTATAATCATAAATATTACGCATTTTATTTTATTTCACTCCATTTAAGAGAAATTTCTATTAGCGGCATTACGTTTTAAAACCGCGATGATACTCCTCGAGAAGTTGACGATGACTAATTTCATCTCGCTGCTTCTGATTTTATCTTCGAACAGTACGACACGATTTCTTGCGGCACTAAAGATCACGATGACTCTATTTAATCCCACTCGTCAGTCGCGGCAATAAACGTACTTTACAAGATCGCCTTTCGTTTCACAGCTTTTTGCGCTGCACGCGTTTAATTTGGTTCAATCAGTAATGCCCCAATTTTCAAGTTTATTGCAATGCCGACTTTAACAAAACGCGATTATTTCGAAAAGCTGTTTATCCTTCGTAAATACGCTAAAATACTGGTTTCCGGTGCAAATCTTGTAGTTATTACCGCATCGGAATACATAAGACCCTACGTTCTCGTAAAAGTGCAAACATCTTTGTACTTTTCTTCCGAGTTTTACTACTGCATGCGAACAAACAAGCGTGTCTTTATTCTACATTAAGATTGAAATCCAGAAGTATCAAACATATGAGATGCTAAAAGGAATTCTAGGGAAATAAATTCAACATTTCAGACACGCAACATTTAAGCGGAGAACTGTCGCAATTTTAGAATAAAATATGCGAATGCTAAAATATATTAACGTTAGAGAAAAAGAAAGAGATATTGTACATGTTTCTCTTTATAGGTAAAATGCGAAATAATATTTAACACGCATCGAAACGGCTAGGTAATATTAGTAACGTGTAATCTGGACCGTCAGTATTTCGTGCATTTCTCGTCTTAGCTCTCGGAGCGGTCCACGCCATCCGGATGTCCAGATTATTCGAGTTCTTGTACGATGTGGTGCCTTCGTGGAATGGTACTCGAGTCGAATAGTTTCGGGTAACCTTGTCGGGATTATCGGACTGCGTAAATGCCTGTCGCATAGTCACTGGTCAAAAGGTATTCTTCGCGGTTTACGATTCACGCGTGCATCAAGCGGACTCTCCGATCTCCACTTGATTTCAGTCATCTAAAATTGATTTGATAATGGGGATAACTACGTTCATATTTAAACGTGCCGAACCCTCGGCGCGATGATATAACAGTTGTAATAAAATAGTAATTATCGCTGCGCGAATATTTCCCTCGAATATATTAAGTGGTGTAATTGCGATTCCGCATTTGATTAAAATTCCAGCAGTATTCTGGCTGGCGTTTTGCTGTAAATTTAGCGAAAAGTTACAACCAAACCGTACTGGCTATTTCTCCGCGAATAAATCGCCCTTTGGCGTTTGATATAGAAAATTATACTGGCACTCCTTTTGTACCGCGCTGCAACGTACCTATATGTTTGATTTACATCCGGATTCCGCGCGATGCGCGAATCCCACCTGTTCCGTCGCGAACTTATTCGAAGCAACGACCATGGATAATGATCGCACGTACGATCCACAAATTTTGATAGACGTTTAGTGTTACGCAGATACGTGAATCATACCGAGGCTCATTTTGCTCGAGTCATTTAATTCTTGCCTGGTCAATTCTCATTTATACTTTCTATCTGTTTCTATTACTCGCACATTTCACAATACAAATTCGATCGTATTCCAATTTAAATCCATGTAAAATTATCAATTTTATTTATTTCAAGTTATGGTAACGTCTAAATAATTTTTTCTATTCTAGCAATATTCTGGAAATGTGTTGCGATAAAGCTTATTTTATAAATTCACTTCTAAAAATATCTGAATATTCTTTTATTCAACAATTCTCCCTTTAACTTATATTTTAATAAAATAAAAAATATAATTATATTTATTAATTAGTAAATAACTAAAGTAAGTCTAGAGTATTAATTGAATTCATATTAATATAAATTGTATAATTGTGACCACTCCAAATAGAAAAAGTAGAGAATAATTACATAATTATCTTTTTAATTATCTTTCACTAATTATAAGTAACAAATTACTGACAAATTAATCGTTCTATTTTAATCACACCTCCAACACATCGAAGGATTGCGTCGCGGCACAACATCTCGAAGCGCACTCGAGCAATTCGATGGCATCTCGATCTCTAAGTACAGCCGCATACTATGTTGCGGAAATGTTGAAGCGTTTCTTGTTGCATTTCCGCCCCGATTCATTGCAATCAACGAGCCGCGTCTATGGAAACGGAGAGAAAATATAAAACGCCGCTGTTGCGAATCGTCATCAACCGGAAATCGTAAAAGTGCGATTCTTTTTAATCAGAAGTTATATCTTAAAATATATTCTCTCCGAGATGAACGCTTCCTCGGGAAAGTCCAGCAAATTAAACGGCTTGACGAGATAATCTTTGTAATTTAAAAGCAGAGAGGTAGCTTTATATACCTATTACGCAAAATTCATTTATTGAACGATATATAACTCAAGTTTAGACGTTAACATAATCCCGCGTCCGTAAATTATTCTAACTGAGCCCTCTGCGCTGTCTCTAAGCGTTTTATTTACTACTGTATTTCAATACCGCGCCATTATTTAACGGCGGAATTGCGAGACACTCTCTGTAATATCGGACTCCATCTCGCTTCCGAGATACTGTTGACATTCAAGGAAGCTAATAACGCACATCTGAGTGCAGAGGATTCTCGAATCTATGTCTGCCGCAACTCTTCCTTCTCAATCGCATAAATAGTACAGCTCGTCGCAATTCATCCCTTTCTCTCCATCCCATCTTCTCCCTCTTCGCCGATCCTCCTTCGACTCCGCGTGTTCGATTGTCACGTTTACAAGCGACCGTTTTGCGCGCCTCTCAACATCGTGGTATCAAGATCGACTGCCATTATAGTCTGACCTAGTTTTTCTTCAATTTACCCCGCTCGCGTAGCGGTACGCGTCATACTTACCTACTTATCTACATGTGTGTGTGTGTGTGTGTGTGTGTGTGTGTGTGTGTGTGTGTGTGTGTGTGTGTGTGTGTGTGTGTGTGTGTGTGTGTGTGTGTGTGTGTGTGTGTGTACGTGTGGGTATACATATTCACCAATCTTTGAAACCACTTCGCACACGAGCAGTTTCATCGTCCCGTCCAATTTCTGCAACACGTTCTTCGCTACGTTTTCCCCGGCTCGTTGTCATCCTCCCCGCGTGCCCGAAGCGGATACGTTCGTCGACACGAAAGGAATTCCCAGGCATTCATGCGAATTTCAATTTATTCGGGTACGCTCTGCGTCCTCTTCCCGGATGATGAGGGAAGAACGTTTTTGAGGACAATGACGGCGAAATTAATGAAACGATTGGCCTGCGCGTGACATTTAAAAGTCGATTACTTCGACATCGATCTTCGCTAGGTTTACTTGGATGTTTCTAGCCGCGGGTCGTTTTCCGGCTAGATTAGAGTCGTATAATGTCATTCTAACACGAACAAGAAGATATCTGATTATAAACGTCGAAGGAATCCAGCCTAAAAACTAATCGAGATGGTCAATTTCTTCTAGATATCGCATTTCGCTACTTTTGTAAAATTGGAAATGCACTTTTGCTAACCAAGTGGTGTACGTTGAAAATAAAGAAAATTTCATGTCAGCGACACAGTTTCGCGGAAAGTGGATCGCTACACGTTTGTCACTTTCGCCGACATTCAATGAACAAGCTGCCTCGACTTCGATCGGCGGCCGTTACAATTATTAACAATCGTTCACGAGCATCGCATAACTCACGGCGGACGGTGAAGTGGTTACTTTGGAAAATGAGGAGCCCGGGCTCGTGTAAATCCAGCGGTGTAATGACGCGAGTGCAAGTTCGGCAAACGGAGAAGAGAATAGATAGAGACCCGCCGTACGCGGTCGAGCGCAGCTTACCTCGGTTATAATGGATCTCATTACTTTTATCGCTCGGACATACATCTACCCGAACTCCGAAATTACCTTCTTCCGTCGCTTCCTCTTCCAAGCTTCGATCCCGCTTACGCTCCAATCTACATGCAAAAATTCCGGATGAGGCAGGCGCGCATCCTTCCACGGCCATCTCGAATGGCCATCTGCGTCCCCTAATTTTTCGTTAAAATTGCGCGCGATAAGACATATATATTGGAACTTTATGCCGCGGGCGTTGACCGTTTATAAGGTTTTTCCAAGAAATACACTTTCGACTTGTTTCTTCGCTTCTCATGAATGACGTTTGTCATTCTGTAACTTGTTCAGGAAATCAACGTCAAACTTTAAACCAATCTTTTTCAATTATCTGTTTGTCCAACTTTCTCGTACAGATTTTGTCTAGTCTCACTACCACGATTTGATCTATCTCGATTCCCGAAAATTTTTCCACATCTCCCGATATCGTAAATATCAGTGCGACGTGCGCGCGTTCCCGGATTACTTAATGATCCGCTTAATAGGCCGATTATGAGAAATTATAGAATTACGCATGGATGCACGGGCCGATATGAATCGTGATCGTCGTCGCGCGGCAAAATTACGTAACGCGAAACCACAGCCGATCGCGTCGATTTGCCTTTGCATCGCATTAGCGAAACGCGGTGAGTGCATCGCAAATAAAATCACGCTGCGCTGCATCGCGCGAACCCCGATAAACATCGAACACGCTATTCGCGGCCAACCAAGGCTTCTGCAACTCGGCTCAAAACGTGTTTGCGGAACTAGATCCGGAAATGAAATTACGATTAGTGTTAAGAGACTTTAATGTATCAAATGCATATCGTGCACGTGCGGCCAGCGAATAATTATCTTTGATGTTGCATTGATCCCTCGACTTTAATCTCATCTTTCCTGATCCCGCAATATTGAGTAGAATATAAATTATCTCAATTATAACACGATGTGAATGCAAAATTATTCTCGCTAATAAATTGTACGACTGGAAATAATCGTTTGATTGAATATTTACTTATTGACGTTGAAATCACGCGAGATAAATAGGCGTACTGTTAAAATTAGGAAAGATCTCAGGGCAATATAGTATCGCGTAACGAGAGCCAGGATGTTCCAAGTAGCGAGTTCTTGGTAGCTCTTCGCGAAATGGTAACGCGTCTGTCTGCGCTTTAATTGCACGAGAGACTTAACTGCGCGCACGCCCGATTGTACGGGGATGTTGGATATTACCAGTATACCTCGGTCGTATATCGAAATTACACGATTACTCGTGTCGCCGCGAGCCAAGAGCGTCTTGATTAAAGCGTTTTGCATAACAATGCTATTGGCCGCAGCAGCCGGAGCGGAGTTGCCCGGCAGTGCCGTAAATATGGACGTTTTTAATAAAAGCGACTAATTTAACGCGCTGCTGAACTACCGCTGGAAAAAGGGATGCCGCTGATTGCATTATTGTCGGATCTTTCTCGTTCCTCATTCCTCCCCTCCCCCTCTCTCTCTCTCTCTCTCTCTCTCTCTCTCTCTCTCTCTCTCTCGCGCGCGCGCGCCTTTTTAGAAAGGCGTTTTACTGCCCATATTTATTTTATAAATCGAGTCGCTACAAAAGAAAGATCGCGGTAAAATCGAAAAGTCCGCTGCCGTAATCCCGAAAACATAAGTACGCGCACGGACCCTCTGCTGTTTGCGTCAAAATAAAATCTGTAAATAAGGGCGGCGAGAACATTACAGGTTCGTTACAGAGCCGTATACACGATCGCATACCGTAAATGAATATATTTACGTGTCTCTACATTCATGTTACTTGAAATTAAATTCCACCTGCGCAATATCGTCCGCTCGTGCGCTCGTTGCCATTGATACAAATACAGAGATATGGAAATCACGCGTGCTGTGATATCGCTCCTCTAGCTCCGATTAGCTCGTCTTGCTCATTGGGGATTATTTATTTCTCTAAAATAATCAATTAGCGCAACAGTTGCACGTACCGAAGGAACATGTTGCCTTTGTACGCACGCGAGGAATTTACGCGCGAAACGCGCTTTGGGAGAAATTTGCATGCCCGACAGGTACGAAAAGCGTTTAAGATCGTTCTGGGGGCTTCCGAAGCTAAGTAGTAGGTGCTTTTGCATATAACCGCGCGCGCACGAGATTATCCGTGGATCCGTGCACGCGAAACGCGGAAGGAAGTATCCCGGAAACAGCATTTAGTCGGAGAAGTACGGGCCAAGTTTATCCAGGTATGCTGTTCTACAACGTGTCTCGCGGCGTCATTGAAAATCTAGAATATTCTGCCCGTTAGTGTGTTTCGCGTAGCGTTTCTTCCTGTCAATTGCTTCCCCTGAATGCTGTGTAAAGAAGTTGTATGCAAAAGCATGTTTTGTCAATATACATTTAATCGTCTTGTCATTAACAAAAATACTTTTGTTACGCGTAAAAATAAATTAGAAGTTATTAAAGCGAAATTCAATGCTATTTTAGAAGAAACTCAAATAAAAAAATGTTAAATATGTCGAATTACTGTCACAATATTATTATTTATAAATGCTTTTGTCGTTTCACTTCTCGTCAATTGCGTGCATTTGATGTAGTGATATCATCAATATTTATTATCGCGAAATGTGATGTATCCGCGGAATATTCTATTGCCTTTGAAATAAACGACGCGCGGAATTTTCGATGGCATCGGTACATTTTCAGAAAAGTGCATTCGATTATGCAACGTGATTTTCTAGAGTCAGTTCGGCCGGAAAAATTAATTACAGATTGATATGTCGAGTACAATGATATTTCGTAGTGATTGATTCGTACATTTAATTAAAATGTACCGCGATACAAACGGCGGGCCTAAATGAATGGAAGGGGCAACCGATAATTTATCGGTAGCCCCGCATGCGAACCGCGAAACAGTCGATATTCATTGAATCATTCACCGCGATGACGCTTGGGGCGGAACAAATTTCCGGCTCGGGCAAACGTGGCTATATTGGCTGTACATCGCACGCTCGGTGCCATTAATTGAAATCTCAATCTGTACAAATAAGACTAATTACAATAGTTACGAGGGGAAGATGCATTAAATCGAAATTCGCAGTCATCCGTAGCATTAGATAATTTTAACAGCAACCCCTTTCCGTTTTTTTTTAGCTTGGAGTGAGTCATCGATTATCCCTGTAGCCTTTTATCCACAGTTTAATTGTCATTATCTTGTCTCGTCTCGCGAACGAAAGGCAAAGCTCAAAGTTCATCGCGAGCCGTTAAACAATACGTCAATAGGATGGAAATGAGCGGCGCGTTACTCGCATCGAGATCGAACTACCGTCGTAGTTCGGCGGCGCTCTACAACGCGATGAACTCTCCTAGCAAACAGTATTTACGTGACCGCAAATTTCGCCGTCGAATGGGAAATGACGTACGGCGATGCGCTCTCTCGCCGGGTCGTTAGCGACCCCTTGTTTCCGGAACGGCACGAAACAATTGCCTCGTCCGTTCCACGCGTCGTGTATCGTTCAATTAAAGGTCCATTTCGCTCTCTCGTGTCAAATGCCATCTCGTAGTAACCGAGTTCCGTTCTATCCGGCTCGTGTTACGGCATCGCGGGCGGCCGACTCGCCCGTTGCGGCTCGCAAACTTTTGACGTTAAACCCCGAAAGCGCTCGCGCGTCGAATGCAAACGTCCCACGGCCGAGAGTGAGATTTTTCTAATCGAACTTCGTCGCCACCGAACTGGAGTACATGAAATACGATTCTGCGAAAACTTCCATTCTTGTTTGCTCAAGACCGCATTTTTCTCTTTTATCGTCGGGCGACAAAGCTCTAGTATAGCTCTCGTATTGCGGATTCAATGTTGGCTTGAACAGTTAAATCCCATTAGTGATTATCTTGCGAATTAATAGAATGAAGAAAAATGCTCGATACGTTTTAGATTTGCCTTTTAAATATTCATATAGCAATTTTTTTTCTTTAGCGCATTTTTAAAATTATAATCGTAAAAATGTGTTATTTATATCGTATACAGTCATTAACTGATGTCTAGTAGTCTGAGTTGCAACCAGGTTTATTTGACATTCGTGAAATGGATTTTGGAAAGAATTCTTCATCACAGTATCAGAACATCGGATGCATATCAAAATTTTACATTAGTGACTACAATAGCAGTTTTTCCCATAATATTTGTATCAAATAACGCGCGTTTAAATGCTGCTTCATTTTCAATCTTTGATACGTTATTCTGCATGCATTTTGAATGAAATTTATGCCCGATTTATCTCGAATGACGAAAACTGAAAATACGAGGACAGAGTTTGATCGGAACTATATGCAGGGACGTACATTTTCATTACTGCGATTGCCTTTATAGAGCACCGCGTAAATGACACATACACACACATACATATATGTATTGCATTATGTGAAATGTAACTTGAAAAATATCAGTTGCATGTCAGCGTTTCAAAGGCTTCGCAAATATTTACTACTTTTTACTGAGAAGCGTATCAAATGTAACAATACATCCCGATTTATTTGTACCTATTGTCACGCTATGAATAATAACAATTTTACGTTATTTATTACTTTAGATATTTTAGGTACAAATATTTTAAAGGAATTAAAAAAAATTCAATCTCATTGAATTAAATTTCGCAGTGAACTAAATGTTAGAAAAATATATAGTATAACAACGGTGAACTTGTAATAGTGATAATAAAACCTGAAAGGTATTTTTTTAATGCGATACGATTTCAAGTTAATCTTTGAGAAACCAGATGAACCTAAACTATAAAACAGACGATTTATTGTGATACTCATTTTTACGCGATAGGATTGGATATCAATCGTACAACTTAATCGCTCTTGCGCCATTGTCGATGCCGAATGCTCGAATGCCGATCGACGACACTTCGCAATCGCGGGTAATTCGATCGAGGACCGGTACGCCGGTACGCCGGTCGATGTCCAAATATATTCGGGCTCGAGTGGTCAACTCATCGAAACCACCGACTAACTCGGTCGCTCGACATACCGCTCTCTCTCCCTATACTCCGGACTCGCTATGTGATGGTATTTGCATGTTGCGCCATATTTCACATGACACGACATTTAATTAATTTTTAATATAATAAATAGGCGTTGAGTAAATAAAGACCAACAGAAATATATGGGAGAAAGTTAGAGTAAATAAACTTGTATCTGTCAATACAGTTATCCAGGTCACGCAAAGAATCTTCCAAATGTACGAGTCATTCTTTCACTTTATGACAGCAATCGATCATCGTTCACGTCAGCTGACAGAACAGATGTCTGATGTCTTAAAATCTTTTTTTTTTTCCTTAATCATTGATAGTCGTTGACAAAATGCAAAGGCCAACGCGGATTTATGGGTTACTTAAAAATACATGGCGAAGTATATTTCGAAATTCTTCCGGCTTGGCCGGCCAAATGACGGCTGACAAGATTCTCGATGGTCCCCGTCAGTTGAAGATCAAAGATAATCAGCGACTGCCACGGCGTTTCTCCCGGAAGCCGTTTTTGCCACGGCTGCAAAAGGGTCTGTTTGACTTTCGTCTTTCTATACGCTCTCTCGAGTGCCATGAAGTGGCGAAGAGGTCGGAGGAAAAGTGGAAAAACGAGAGAGAAGACTGCTTGCCTGCCAAGTTTCTGAGTGCACCACTCGCTGCGGCACGACTTCACCCCGATGGAGAATTTATCGTTTTCGATGACGCGGCCGATTCGACGACACTGCATACATTTTTGTTTGATCGGGGCACGATTATATTCAATATAAATTTTGATTACATTTACGTTGCACGACACTCTTGCTCTCTCAGCGAAAATTGGTTAATTTTGACAAATTTTGCGACATTCTCGAATTGTTCAAATTTTCGTTTGATTGTAATCCTGTTTTCTGAAATTGAATTGCTAAAATTATTATTAAAGTTACCTAAAATATTTTTTTATAAAATTAAAGATTATAATTTATCGTGCAATTATTAAAAAGAGAATTAAACGAGAAATTAATTTTTAATCAGAAATATAATAAATTATGATATTCAGTAAAAATGTTTATTATAATATGAACATAAGACGGTTATAAACTTTCAATTCAGAAGATAGATTTTAGATTTTAGAATCGGAAGATAGTTTAGATAGAATAACTATAAATTGATAAACTTGTGTGCGACTTTTTCCTATGTGTGCAAAATCAAAGACTCCTTAATCGCATTAAACATCAATAAATCAGAAATCACTGAACGCTCTACCCTTTATCTCGGTATCACCGATATTCCCGATGTCTGTCTGTGAAAGGGTACCGATAGCTCGATGAAAGTTAATCGAAGCAACGTCAGATTTTACATGCGCCGACAAGCTTAGCGAATCGATGTGGTAATCAAATAGCGACTCGTCCTAGCGGAAATCATTGGGAAATTCGCGGACAGCCATATTTTTCCGCGTCTGCTTCCCCGATGTCTTTCCGCCTCGCAATCGGTCGATCGTGGACGGATGCTTTGCGATCAGGCTACAGAGCGTTATCTAGTTAACGGAGAGCGATAAAAAAAGCGGGGATATTTCCGGTAGCGCCATGCAATCCATCGACATCGTTCTCCGTAGCTGTGAATTGATTGCTCGGTGACACGTACGACACGAACTCCAAAGCGAAAATACCGCAATGCGGCCGACAACAATAATATTATTGCGTCTCGGTACTTGGTACAGGGGTTCGTTTGATCGATAGTCATGGTAGCAGATCGTC
Organism: Tetramorium bicarinatum; assembly: GCA_928718305.1. Classification (NCBI taxonomy): domain Eukaryota; kingdom Metazoa; phylum Arthropoda; class Insecta; order Hymenoptera; family Formicidae; genus Tetramorium; species Tetramorium bicarinatum. Next base: position 16,869,183 of record OV788324.1, read on the forward strand.
ACGCGAGCCGTTGCATTCCGTTTGTATGAATGTATACTTATCATTCTTTCCTCGTCATCGTGCAATGAAGATACATATAATTGTACATTTTGTAATTAATGAAAATATCAAGAAATATTTATTAATATCTACTAAGATGCTTGATATATAATTGTCTGTCTTGGACAATTAGACATTATTCCATCACTATACGTATGATCGTTTTATCTGTACTTTACAACCGTCTTCACGCTTCGTAATTCGTTTGAATGACGAATCACGGCTTACATAGCAATCCTTAAATCTCGTTTGTCAGTGGACTGCAAAATCTTTAGCTCGAAAACGGCGCTTCGAGGTGCCAAGCTCCAAACGAATTTCCGCTTGAAGACTAGCCGTTAATTCAAGGGAGTGTCTTTGACATTTTCCTCTGCTCTTTATCAACACACGGTGTTTCCAAGAAGCTCTTTTTCTTTCTCTCGCCGGCGATTGCAATTCGCTGCAAACTCAGTTTCGGACACAGTCGTCGCAATCTCGACACGCCTTTCAGCGATTCTTTTCATTCGCCAAAGAGGCTCTTCGTAAACTCTCATTTGAACGATCTTCACGGTGATTCACGCGTAAAATGCTAACTTAACGGAGCTTTGTCGTACAACTGATAATTCTAATATTATTAGCGATTTGAAAGCTAATCGCTCTCGCTAATTTCTTCGATTAAAATAACCCCATCCGGAGTCGAGATGTCAAAAATAACAGTAACGATATTGCGCATCACTATTTCTGTACGAATTTATATTTCGCGTATGACCAAGTCGAGTCGGTCCATTTCCTTCGAAAATAACACAGTTGTGCATATACGTGCGGAGTCTTTTGAGGTGGATGACATACGAATTAGCTGGCTTTGCCAGTAGTTTCTTGCTTTGAGATGTCCAGTCCAAAACCGACATATGCAAGCCGGTCTCAATGTATTTCCGGATAATTTGGATCATTTGGTGTGTATACTTAAGCCATACACGTATGTATACATATGTACACATATGTACACACGTATGTATTTATATATTTGTATGTACAACGTCTCATTTTCTATGGCTATGGAATTTTCAGTGGCTTTCATTATAAGCGATCTCGTAAATCACCTACTGAATATTACGGTTTTGAATGTCTCGTTAAAAAGTGATAAAATATTAAAGCAGTAAGTACGCGCTTTATCTACAATTTATTTTTTCAGCTTTCCATGCTTTCATTTATAGATACGATCACTTTCGTTATTCGCCATCAGCGTGAGAGAAGATTCGCTCCTAGATGCAAGTATCTCCGAAGATAGTCTCTTTAATCGAAATCTTCGTACTTTTCGCTTTTCCATCCTCCTCTCTCGCTCGTTAATTGCCACTTCCAATTTCATCTAATTACTTTTCACCGAGTTCCTCGTGTCTCACCTCAGCACATCCCCTTTTCGATCCGTTATCATCGCCAATGTGAACTTTTACGAGACGGACGGTAATAGCGTATCTCGAAGGAATTAGCATCATCGCCCTTACTCAACGAATACATGGTACGAAAACAGTTTTTTGTCTACAGATCGTTCCAGATTTGAAGAAGAGTATTTTTAGGAAACTGAAGAAATAAATTTGGACTTATATACGATAGTGATAATATTGAAATTAAATTAGAGAACGAAAGAAATCTAAATCTTCGAGAGCATTAACATTATACACTTCTCTGTATATTTATACGATTTTTTAATTTAAGAAATAACATTCCGTATTCAATCTAGTTACACGGATTCGTGTAAATCAACAGTATTATCATATCAATTTATCTAGGCGATAAATTGATTATATTCCAAGGAACACGTAGTTGCATTGACATTACTCCGATGTCGCGTAAACGTATATCCGTGATATAAAATTATGTGACCAGCGGTGTACAGAATACACAGGAGCATTGAGAGGCGACAGATGGATTGCGAGAGCTCTCGATTTCCATTTCTACGCACGGTTGCGATAACCCGACCGGACACGGTTCTTCTGATGACAAAGAAACTTCGACACAACAGCAACTTAGATTACGTACGTCTGTGTTATCCCCGATGTCACTGCGTATATTCGCATTTCCATCAACCGAAATTACGCGACAGCGTCGAGACAATCTTCAATTTCTTTCTGAGCTGCGTTTCTCACCTGTTAGATTCCTTTAACAGAGGAGCTATAGAAGATACGGTTATATATCTTCTTCTATTGAAATCTGAAATGCAACTTACGGAGGCGCTTCTTGAATATTCGAAAAATAGATTTGTCTGCAATATATATAATAAAATGCGATATAAGTGTAAAATACAAAAAATATATACATATTTAATACTAATTTTTATATTAAACCTTGGTCGCGTTACATTTTCCAAAATTTCACGTACTGTTTTAAGAATGAGTTCGTCATATGTACGCGATATTCAGTACGAGAGATCGAGCTCACGGCGTGTCCTAATCCGCGTTGCACGATAAAGTCTCGCGACGTGGAATTAAAGTAAAATGCGAAGTGTATATCCGCGGGCGTCGTTGCACGGGGTGGCGCGCGTCGCTCTAGGCCGCGGTGGAACGCAAGGCAGCGGCGCGGATGTATCCATTACCCCCGGTATTTTCTTGGGGAAATTCGTTTTCCTGCACCTGCAAACCGGGATACATGGCCCCGGTCCGTGACTCACGCGGGAACGGCGCGGCGTCTGAAGAAGGGGTTAGTCGGGCGGAAGACAGCGTGGGGAGGGAGGGTGGGAAACGACTCGCAACGGAGCCTCTCTTTAGTGGCTCGTAATTCAACGAGAGCTTTTCTCGAATTCCCCGGTAGCTCGGAGCTGCGCCGGGGATACAAATTTTGCACGCACATTTCCATGGAAACGACTGCCGCCGTGGCGGATGAGAAAGGTACAGGGGAAGTTGACACCGTCGAGAGAGACGATACGATGGCGGATTCTTGAAAAGCGAGCGGCCGGAAAGTGCGAGCATTAAACTTCCAATCGGACCATTCAATCCCCATCTTGTTCGAAAAATATAATATCGCACCGTTCGATGTAACGATTCTTTCGAGCGAACAACGTGTAGTTTCCCGAATCGAGGTCGGCAAATCCGCGAAACGCCGAAGGTTAATAGCAAAACTATGTTCTCGCATTGTTATGAAAATCGGCGCGCGCGTGACGCCCGTTATTGTCGGCGTCACATATAGCGCACAATGCCTAGGTTTCGACATTTCCATACGGAGCAGCCTACACGGTCCAAGTTTCTGACAGGTATTTCCGTCTGGACCAACGCCTGGCCGACGGTGGTGTCTCGTTGAGAATCGATCGCCCGGAAGGTCGACAATGCGCGCCTGCCATTCACTTTGATATTTTACCGAATCGCCTTGTGCCAAAGTTGCGTACACCGCCTCTTATTTGTCGCTACAATATGCATTTGAATGCGATGTCTCTGATATTCATATAAATGGGAAAATCGTGAATTTTATTTCTCGTATCATGATATACAATTAAGATAATTTAAATTGTAGTATTTAAAATATGCAATCATTTATGTTGAAAAAAATATCCTTATAAATTGATATTTATTCGTAATATTGATCGCAATGTACTTCTCTTAAAAATTAAATTTCCAGGATTCGAGCCATTTCCTAAAATGCTGAATAATCTTGAAATGAATAATCGGTTTCTAAATATATCTCTTTCTTTTATCTTTGTCTCGAAAAATATCTGATTCATAGAAGGTTTGGCGCCGACTACATTACAGTTGTTTGACAGTCATTTCGAAATGTAATATATCTTGATGAATACATATCACGCGAATGAATATTTTCTTCCTTTCTCTCCAGAATTATCAACAAATTTAATCTTTAATAATCGTCAAAAGACTATCAATAATAAACACTATTTTTTACAAGAAAAAAAAATTTGCATTGTAAATTTTTCTAATACAGTATTTAAAAGAGAAAAAAAGAAAGAAATTTGTAAAAATGTTTAACTGAAAGTTTGCCAAAAAAGATATCTAATTCTTTGCTGTCTAGAAATGTTTGTTTTTTTTACAAGTTTTTTTTTACAAGTCGAACATTCCGTTCGACTTGTATATTTGTTGGCTGAAGTGAATTATCGTTATCACCCGATCGGATAAATCTCGTCGTCGACGTAACAAAGTGGAAAGTAGCAAGTATGTGATGAACATTCACCTTCCCACTTTTGCCCTCCTATCGCAGGGGTTAGTGTGGCTCAGGTACATTTATTCATGAGTCTGTCCACTCTCTGGTATCAACGTCGACGGTTAAGAACCGCGGTGCGCTTTCATTAAAACACGACGACGAGACGTACTTTGTGATTGGGAAAAACATGTCGGGAACTTTTAGCCTCAACGAAAATAAGAAGAGAAAAGGCATCGGAAAAGATTGCCTTGTGAATATACAGGATATTTTAAAAAGGTACGCGAATAATAGGGAAGTCAAATAAAAATGTATGATACTAAAAAATTAATATGGAAAAGAACAAACATTTCAGAAACGAAATGTTTGACGGAGGTGTATAAGAAGGAGCGCTGTCTTTAAGCGGAGAGAATAGGGTATCCATTCTTGTGTATATATATATATATATATATATATATATATATATATATATATATATATATATATCGATTTTCCTTCAGTCAATTCTCGAATAAATACAAGACAAACGGATGGACCTATCTATCCTCGCTCTCGATGTCCGTCGACTTTTGTTTACTTTGTTAATATTAAATCAGTGAAATGTTCCACGTCAACCGGGCGTGTATGTATTTTCCGATGGCAGCGTTACCGGAATTTCTATACATGTGGTACGTTTATTCAAGAGCCTGCAGTTTCGCGCAACATAATTTTGCCATGGACAAACGTAATTATCACAACACCACCACCGAGAGTCCGATGCGACGGAAATGGGTTCACGGAAGCGGTCGGAAGTTTCGTTGCTTCTAATATGCAAGAGACGCCAGCTTTTTTATGGAAAAGCCTTTTGCTTGGAATTACATTAGTTCGTAAACTTTTGAATCCAGCTTCCGGTTGTTAGTTTCATGCAAACGCTCATAAATGTATAAGTAGAATTGCACACAATACCTCGAAGATGTACCAAGAGATTATTATCTAAGCAACTTCGAGATTAGAATAGAATAATAATATAAAAGAAGAGAGTTTAGTTAAATAGTGCATAAAAGGAAAAGTTTTTAATTTTTTAAAATAACTGTGCACTGATTTCTAATGTACTTTTAGATTGTACCGATTATAAATTATATTCATTGTGTACACTTTAAAAATTAATTATTAGAATTGTTAATTGTTATAATTGTCTCCGTGATTTTCGAAACAGATTTAACAAATATCGCTGAAGAGAGTAATCAAAAACCTCTCTCTCCTCTCCTTTCTCTCTGATGTCTTTGGATAGTGCAACTTATTGCAATGTTTTCTGTTACCGATACGTTTCTGTGACGGTTAGCTTGCCACGATGTTTGTCGCGCGGAAAACTCGGGACAAAGTAATTGTCAGACTGGCAGGTAATTTCGCGTGATAACGAGCCTTTGTGGTCCTTTACGTACATAGTTTTGAGCATTCAATTCAGAAATTCGATCGAACGTCCATAGCACTGTTCCTGATTTACATCACGGCGACGGCGACGACGGCGACGGCTGTCGTGTCCACACGGATCGTACGTACATCGACTGTTATAAACTACCTGTATCGTGAATGCATATCTCGATTGTGCTCGGCCAATATTCCAACCGCCTCGACGGAGTCCCTTTGTCGAAGGGCGTTTGATTGTACGCACAAAGATTAAACTTGAATCAAGTCCGGAAATTCGCGTGAGCAGCCGAGTGGAAGCGATTTGCATTAATAAACGTGTTCGGCGACTTTTAATAGCGCGGCACACCATCGCGCGATGATCGAATAAGTGAACCGTAAGTGATGTAACTCGATTCTTGCGCCGACGGCTTTTCAGCGAGGGCGACGCGGCGTTTCATGGGCCAGTGAAGACAACGTGTCGATCTTCGTAAAAAGAAATAAATTTAATAGAATTAAGATATTTAATAGAATGGATAAATAATAGAAATAAAACGAAAGAGAGAGAGAGAGAGAAAAATTAAAAATATAGAAAACTATAACTTTAAACGGTACAGCTATATTTGATACATCATAAGCCATGCTGTTTTTCCCAATACGTGCTATTATAGTGCCGTTTAAAACTCAACCTAGCGCCGCGCGACAATACGCGAGGATAAACCGAGCGGGACGGCTAGAACGGGGGCTTTGATAGAGAAGAAAAAAAAACCGAAAAAAAAATGCCGAGGCGCGGCGCGCGACGCTAATAGACAAAAATCAATTTAATTTTTAATTTTGCCTATCGCAGAAATCAATTCGAATTCAATTCCGTATTCGCTAACGATTCGCCCGCCGCCGCTCGCTGTTTTCGCCGATAATTGTGACGAAGCTCATTAATCGTAGCGCGATAACGTAGACGCCTCGCAGCGATACGACCGCGAGTTTTACACGCCATCGAACGCTGCAAGTGAGGACCGTATTTTATTTTTGAATTTTAACGAAGATGGGAGTCTTCGCGACCGAGGGACGGGAAAAAAAGGGGAGAAAATCATATGAGCGCGAAGGCGGCCGGAAAAATAATTGGCACATTCGCGAATAATTGCGCACCTGTGCTGCTTTTAATTGGGTTACGAAGATATCGGCGATTCGAATCCCGTAGCGCGAAAAGCGTGTGTTCAGAAATAAAAAAATATACATATACCGTTATGACGACACGTGTAAACTATTCTCTCTTTCTCTCTCTCTCTTTTTCTTTCGGATGACAAATTCCGCGTTGCGAACAGCGCATAAGAGGCGTCTCGCAAACGTCCTCGATTACATGCAGAGTGATGCAATCCGCGTCGAAGCGTAAGCACAAAGCTAAAGCGGCGCAAGCGATTACGCTAGCAAGCCGGTCGACCGGCGTTTTTTCCTTTTTCCCCCTTTTTTTTTTTTTAGTGAACACGTTTACAAAGACGGACGAGACGCTGGGGCGCGAAACGCGCCGTCGGCGTTATCCACGCACAATTTCGTTGGCCGTTCGCGGACCAGAGACGCACGCGGACGCGCGAATATTTGCAGTGTATACAAAGACGCCGGGAGATGTACAGGCGTCGCATCCACTGCACCGGCACATGCCCGCGCGCACACATACATACACACGTATGTAATTCTCTCCTCTCTCGCCATTTTCGCTCGTTTACTACGGAATGCAATTTCGTGCCGACGTGGCACATGGCACACAGCGACACAACATCCCGCGCGACAGATTACCGCTTTGTTTGCGCTTCCCGGTACTTCGAAACGCAATAAAGATCTCGGCGCAAGCTGGTTCCCCGCGGAAAGAGGGACCGGGAAGGGATGAGAGGGGGATGCGCAAAACGGCCGATGTAAAAATGCATTTTTAAGATGTTGCGCGGTCAGATGACACTTCATCCCGTCTCATCAGTTTGAATTTTAACTTCTTTTTTTCTCGGCTTTCTTCGTAGATTACGATCGAAGCTGCGGATATATTATCGAGATCGGTGAATTAATTATCCTGCCCACATACTTCTATCGATGATAAAATATCAAATATTCCTAAACATGAAACATGGAATACGTTTGTATAATAACATGAATTCGAATTATTTTAATATTTATGATACAGCCTGACATAACGGAAACAGTTATACAATATTTTGTTATTAAAACTGATAAAATTATCGAAAGTAAAATCGATATTTAATTGTTATTAATTGTTATTAAAGCTAAAATCGACGGGATTTATCAGTATTGTTTTACGCGCGCAAACTACGAGAGCTTTCTCCCTTTACGTTAAATACGCGCGCAAGCGTAATCATAATTAATTGCGACTTGTTCACGCAGGCGGTATTATCCGATAATTTAGCCGCCGTTGGAAATGTTGGTCGGATGGCGCGCGAGCAGAGAAATATGAAAATATAAATTCTCGGAGTGTGTATCGTCGTCGCGTAACGCGATCGCGCGTGGAAACGCATGCAAATTCCCGGGTTAATTAGAGCTGCATTACCGCACGGTTCGGCGCATCGTCATTGTCGTCGTGCGCGATATTACCTGCCTGGAAATGGCTGATCCCTCCATGTATCTATCTCGAAAAATCCGCGCGTACGAAACGGCGTAATGCGCGGGCACGTTATTAAAAAATATGCCAGCTGTCTCACGTATGCGGGAGCTTTTATCGCGAAATTATCGCGCACACACGTATATTAATATCGTACACATTAATGTGGTGATACTTATTAACACTTGTTTACGTTAGAGATTCTCCGACCGAGAATGCAATTTTGAATTACATACATATATTTGGAGTTTCATTACTGCTAACAAGCTAGTGGCATTAATTTGTAGGAAGGGGAGATGTATTTAATAAACAAAAAAGGAGTCCTCTTTGCGTTGCAAGTATTCATAAATTATAAATGTTTTTTGCATCTCGTGTACTTTTAAATTATTTTGAATTTAATGCATATCCGATGTCGTATTTCTTTTATAATCATCCATACGTTCATGCAAAGTGCGCATAAATTGCCTGTCGATTTTCTGAATATATGCAAAGAGGCAGCTCCTCGGCGAACTGCGTCTCGCGCGCCCAAGATAAGAAGACGTTTAATCGAGCCCGAGACTCGCGGTCGAGAAACCGACGATTTCTTCGCGGTTTATCTGGGATCGCGAGCCGGTCTTATTTTATATATTATCAGACGACACGTAATGAGCGTAGTGAAGTCCCGTTCATTGGATTAAACGTCGGAAGCCTGCTCCATTTTACTTCGCCATTAGCGCCGGCCGGCAGCAGCTTTATGGCTTCTCGGGGATCTCCTCGTTGGACATTAATTAAGATGGGATCTCTTCTTAGCTGATCAATCGTGGCGCAATTTTTCGTTAATTGACAATCTGTACCCGCCACTTTGAGACATACAATTGATCTTTGCCAAGTGGAGTACTTAATGGATTTATCTGTTAATTTATTAACTCTCTCGAATACCCTGTTTTTCATCGATAAACTTATTGTTTAAATATCAATAAATGTTTGCAAATGCTCTAATAGGAAAAATATGATTTGAATCGAGCACTGTCAAAACGTTTTATACATATAAAAACTGTTTTAAAAAAACGGAAAAAACTTCTCTGAAAGTACTGTGTAAAAGTAAAATGTCATGAAAAAATAAAAATTCTTTTTACATCTCAATGAATGTAATCAATATTATGATTAATTTATCATTAATATAATTAATATAATTATCATTATCATTAATATAATATAATTATATCATTAATATAATTAATAAAAACTGTTTATAGCGCACGATAGAGTATCTGAAATATTTTATTAAATAATTTTATTAATATTTCTGCATATTTTTAATTATATGTAGAAAATTTTTGCCGCTATATGCGTAAATGTGACATTGTTTAAGAGAATCCGACCGTGAGAGCATTAATTATTCAATTGAATGAAATTACATCGCGAAAAATGCGACAGTGCGAAAATTTTTCATCGCAGTTATTAACAATGGTCGAAGAAGATATTATTTTTGTTATCTCTTTATTATATACTTGCGGATTGTTCGAATTCGATGAAGTTTCATGTGGCTTATCGCATAGATATTATCATCGCGCAAACAACAGAAACGGTATTATAAATCGATGGCGAGTATAGCAGACGGCGACAAATATGAAATTTGCGACTTCCAATTGTCGGATCATTGCGCCCTTTGTTAGTCGTCCCGCTTTTTTTTTATTGTCATCGTATGTCTTCTGGGGCCACGAGGCGACACCGATAAATCCTCTTCCCTTGTTCGGGAAACATCAGCCAGCCTTCCGGTGACGGACGGCCGCGCAGAAATTGACTGACGACGACGACGAAACGTCGAGACGTGTGTCATTCGTTTAGGGAATATTCAACCGTAAATATTAACGCGACACACACTGCGATGCGTATGCATTTTTCGTTAGAACCCGACATTTTATTTCGAATACGTTAGAAGTAAACTATGACGAGTTCGTATAAAAAATATTTTTTAAACTTTGATTATAATTTTAACTAACGATTTCTTAGCCATTTTGGAATCTTGAATTGGAAATTGGAATTTGGAAAAGCGATACTTCACGGATTTTCAATCAAATTTATTTCATGTTTTTGCATATTATTATTTTAGCTATTTATTATTCATATGAGATTATTATCCGCTTTAAAATTAATTCATTCCGACATATCTCAATAGCGATCATAACAAATCTTGTGCAAATATATCTATATATCCCCCAACGACATTGCTGCTTCATTTTAATGATCAGACTATGTCGCAGTATTAAAAAAAAATCTGCGGACTTTGCGAATAAAAAAAATATTACTGTCGCGAACTGCGCTTCTGCGAGTTTACTGGCTTTATGAAGGGCCAAATTATGATAGAACGGTGGAAACGGTAGAGACAAAGGGCCGAGAGATCGCATCATAAAAAGAAAAAAATAACAAAAATAACGAAGACGCGACGCGCAAGGAGATGGTTACGCACAGAAAGAATTAACGAGCGAGTAATCTTTAAGCTCTTGCGTACCTACAATAGTGCTTTTACGCGCCGTTCCTTTATAACCGCAGTTTTCCATAATCGTAAAGAGAAACACGAGCATCGATATGATCGCGAGTTCTCCATCCGATATTGGAGGACGAATAAACGATCTCGCGTAATGGTGCGCGATTTTATCGCGCATCCTAACGACAGTTAAGTCTAAATACACGTGAGTTAAATTTTACATATTGCGTGACGCTTTTCTGTATCATATAGATATTATAAATTTTGATAATAAATGAAAGAATACAATTGTAATTTCTTGTTCACAATATAAATAAATAAAATGTAGTCCACTCCAAAGTTCCATTAAAAAATTTTGGAGACACTTTTTCCAATGACTGATTCCATTTTGATTCTTCAGAAAGTTACGTGCGTTTGAGTTCGAGAAAGAAACGAATGTAACTAGATCAGAGAGGCCAATGTCTTTCTCCGACATCGATTTTCTCCAGAACTCCTTTTTCTTTCTCACAAGCTATTTTCACATAATCTATTTATTTAATTTTTATATTCTTTGTATCGTTCTCTCTTTCTCTTTCTCATTTAATTAATCATGTTGTAAGTGAACAAAATAACATCGGCTTTTCTAAATAAGCGGCATGTGAAATAATTTCTTATTAATAATTGGTTCTTTATTTAAAAATAAATTTTTAGATCGATACTATGCTGTATTAAAAAATTTGTATTATATTTCTATTAACTTAAATAAATATTGAGATTGTTCTCACCTTCTTTACATCGAAATTTGAATATGTCAAAAATGCCAATTTTAAATACCGCTTGTTGTTGACAAATCGACGATCGCGCAATTACAATATTTGTATTTTTCAATCGATGCTTGTGTACCAAATGAGATGTCACGTACCTCGCTAGAGGCACACCGCGACCATACGATAAATTCTATGACAAAGTCCAAAGCAGATTTTCCGTCCCGTTTTATTTTTTGAGATTTTATTTACCAACAAAATCGCTCGAAAATATGTTACGGGTGCGGGCCTCGAATTGCAATATCGTGCAGCTGCATGTCGAAATTTATTGAAATATTTCAACGAAATATTCGCGATGAAAAGTCGAATATTCAAAATACTGGAAATTGCTTATCATGCGCTGTTCTTTTACATCATGTGTCATTTTCGTAAATTAATTATATGAATATTAAATTTCATTTCCTCTTTTAAGGAAGAAATTGAAATACAATAACGAATTTTCTGCTTTTTTGACCGCTGTCAATCTCACATCAACAATAATCACAAATTTTTATAAGTATATATATATATATATATATATATATATATATATATATATATATATATATATGGATACAAATATGATTTCTGTCTACTATAATTATTTTATACAAATATACAATTATATATACACATATATTTATATATAAAAAATATATATATAAATAATTATGAATCTTTTATCAAGAGTGCTAAAAAATCTTGATGATATTTACGATTATAATCACTACAAAAATTTTAATTAAAATTATTTATTCTTTTACGTTGTATTTTATATTTTATAATATTGATTTGAGATTGAGTCGAGAAACGAGCAATTCATCGATGGATCATTAGAAACTATTTGACGTCTTTTATCGCGAGAATCTTTCCGTTAACTTCACTCATCATCGATTATTACTCGTGATTATTAAATCGGTTCTCTGTGGTTTCTCTTCCTTCCTTCTTCTTTTTCTTTTTCTCTCTGTTTTTCTCTTTGGTAGTCTTGCTGAACAAGTTTGATAATTAAGAAGACGAGGAGACTAGTTGGATATAAGCGGACGAAGTTGTTAATAATTTAAGCGAATGAACCGCGACGCGGATGAGCGCTTGCTTCACGAACTCGAAGAACAATTCAGTGTTTGCTCATCTACGTGACGTCGCGGAGGCGTGGTTCGGACCGCGTCTATTAATTATTGCCAGCGACGTGTGTTCATAATTAAGAGGTCGTACTACCCATCCGACAGAGTCATCTAACAATAAGAGTATACGCATGGCTCGCCTAAATGATTTTCCGCAAGAAAGTTCGACATCAACAGTTTTTCGCTTCGTACTTTCCACTTGTAAACATCGTCGTCTTTTTATCTAAAATTGTTTTCGCAAAACACTCGCAAGACAAATTCCTGCTGCGACTTAATTGCACTACATTCTTTAATTTAATTATCGAGAACAAAGTTGACACGCGACAGAATTGTTACGTACGACAGCGTGGAATAATTGCACGCAATTAAACAATTTTGATAAAGGTAAAATATTATTGCAAATTTCTGGATCGAGAGTCAAGGCATGTTCAGAAGCGTCTCCACGACGTTAAATTTATGAGATGGTCTCGCAATTCTGGCGCAGCCCGTGACATAATTTTATTTACTGCGAGACACCTGTGAAATTTAATCAACGTACGAAGCTATTCCATACTTACAAAAGATTTTAACACGACAACGACTCAAAATATCTAATATTACTAAATTTGTCCTGTGCTCGTGTAATATGAGAACAAATTATATATTGTTATTAAAAAATTAAAACTGAATATGCAAGATCAATGCGGAAATATCCACTTTTAAAAAATGCTAGAATTTAGCATTAAATTATAATATAAATGTCTTTCTTTAATTACTCTTTTTTCTAAATGGATATTCTAACTTTTTTAAAAGGTAGCATAAAAGAAATTTTCGGTTTAAGGGGTAGCGCACCAAAATTTAAACTAGAACATATTAAAACCACATAATCAGCACTAAATTATAATATAAGAGTCTTTTTTATTTTTTCTTTTTTTTAAATGGATATTCTAACTCTTTTAAAAAACAGCACAAAAATAATTTCTCGCAAAATGGCTAGAGCAATAAAATCAGGATTAGAGCATTAAATAGCACTAAATTCTCCGCACAGTTGTCGTATGATTGTGCCTATGTGGTTATTCTAGCTTGATAGACATAAAAAATTAGCAAATAATTTTCATATCTTATTCGTTACGTTCTGATAATCTTGCTCAGATAGCTTAATTCCCAGGTAGGATATAAAGATATCTGTGCTATAAAGAATTAAAGATTTTTTAATCTTAAATCTTTATAAAAATCTATATAAAAGTCATTATATAATAATGAGAAATTTCGCGCGCGAAACGTCCACCACTAATATTCATAAATCTGACAGCATTTTAAAAACAATATATAAAATATGAGTCGTAAACTTCATAAGCTACAATTAGATGTTTTTATTGCAGATTTTGTATTAATGACGTGAGACTTACGATATATGTGTATATTAAAAAATGTTAAGAGAAGTCTTTTCTAAAAATTTATTCAATTTTTGCTAAATCAAATAAAGACGATCAAAAAATGACAGTTATGTTGAGCGATAAGCACACGAAAGATGAAAGTTTAATCTGGCTCATACGTCGTCGATCTAATCCCCTTTGCCATTAAATCGCTGACTTAGAACTTAGACGGCGTGCTCGTAACTCGGGCTTCCTTAGAAAACGCGTATCCTCGTATCTCAAGTAATTTAAGCCCCGGTCACCGCAAGCGTTGCTCTCCTTTTATTAACGATAAATCACAGCGACTTTTTAGAGATGAAAAGTGTGTGGTGCCGGCAATAAAATGTATCGCGCCACATTCACGCTCTACTGTTGGGCGATTTATTTCCTCGCGATCCTTTTGTTTCTACAATGTTTAACTACACCAACGTTATCATTGGATTGTTCATTCTATAAATATTCGGGGATATCTTTCATGCTTTTCTAGCACCGTTATGAAAACATACCGATGTCTTTTGTTACAATTATATCATAACGCTCTGAAGATCGAGCCAAACCGGATGAACAATAGAAGAATTATCATTTGGAAAGTAAACTTGACGTTTACAATTAATAAATTTAATTTACTACTAATTTTTTCAATAGCAAAAAGCTAATGGTTTGTCAGAAATGTGAATGTTATCAAAAATATATTTCGCTAATTAAAAAATTCGCTGTAAAACGTTCTTTTATGCAATGCCAATAATTTAACTTTCCATGAATTTTCCGTCATCAAAAGAAATACTGATTTGATTTTCGTTAGTCATATATATTGTATTATGGTTTGTAATTTATATCAAATCTTGAAGTTGCAATTTTACCTTTACACGCATACAGTGTCATATTGTTAGCGACATATCGTCTGTACAAAGTAAATTATTATGCGGGATCAAATGTAAAACAACCAAGGCGTAGTTTATGAATTCATTCTGAACAGATAAAGGCGTACTTTAAAGGTCATGCTTCTTTTAGGCGCATAATTTATTTCACGAGAAGAGTAGTACTCCACTTAAGATTATCCTCTTAAACGGCTGAAGGATCCCTCACTCGCATAGCTCCTCTTTTCCCTCAACAGCCTTAACCGCGTCTCTCGCTCCTTCTCTCTCACCCTCTTTTTCCCATATTCCGTCCGATTCGTAAGCTGGATTTACGAGCTCGCCGCGCGTTTCGTTGCGCGGCGCTATCCGCTCGCGGGACGTTTCCCCATCTCCTCACTGTTCAACGAATCATCTCCGGCGAAATCTTTCTTCTTTTTCCGTGGATTAACGTCATACGGCAAATATAGACGAAGGGATGCTTCTCAGTGCACGTCGTCCGTCCAGTATAATCATGTCGCTCTGTAAATTTAAGCGCAAATAATCGTCGTAATGACCGAATAATTGCCGTGTCCGTTCGGTACGTGAGTTAAACGAGCAGTAATTATCGTACGCTACGAACGGTTAATCGTTACGATTAACGATGAATAATTTTGCGCTTATTTTTTGCGTGATTAAAGTCTCATGACTTTAAATCTCATGACTTCATTAAAGTTTTTATCACGCTTCTTTTAGCGCATATCCTGCCAATTGGCATAAATTAACATTCCAGTATTTTGGCTGGCTAAAGCGGATTGAGAAAAATCAGTATGAATTTTGATTAATTCGAAACACAAAAGATAAAAAATCGCAAAAAATGACAAAGAGAAAACGATTGTACGCTCGGATAAAAAGTTCGGAATTTTATTATCTTATGACATTTCCCAGCTGGTCTCCTATTAGTAGGTGTTCATTCTTATCGTTTTTTACATACTTTATATATCCTACTCAGTTTTAATTAACCACCTAATACAAAATATTAATTTTCTGTAGTATTAATTTCTCCGAATTGTTAAAGTCTTATTATACGATCTAATATTTTATTTTTAACCTGTTTAACCTAATTATATTTTATTGAACTGTTGTTACTATTTGCGGTGTAAAATGCAAGTATACTAATATTTAAAGCAAACTTTTTTTTATAGCACTCTTAGAATGTATTAGTAAAATGTGATAAAATGTCTCTGAAGATTATCAAATTTTAAAAAGCTGATCATTAATTATATTATTTTATCAACGACAATTTTTTTTACAAAAGTTATTTTGATTGTGTGCGAGCAATTTTATTTTGCCTTTAATTTCGTTTAACTTTTACGTTTCGTAAAAAAAGAACGCATCGAATATTTTACCTTGGGAAATCGAAGCTGCGGAACCTTAAATAAAGATAAAACGTAATGCAAATAAGGGTTGCATTTAAGCAGAACGGGGACTGCGGGAGCTGAAAGTCGATCGGAAACGAGAAAACTTTTTCACCATTGTTAGTTTACATGTTCCACCTCTCTCGATTGTCGAAAGTTACGAATGCACCGATTTGCCCGGAGCTCGCGATTAAATGTGATTCAGCGAGTGAATCCATCCGCCGATCTATCCGCTGTAAAGAATCGATACGAAGCACAACCGGGAAACTAGCCTGATTGCATTTGCATGCTCAGACTTGACTCAGGATTCCGATATTAATTGGAAAAGCAATTTTATGCAACGCGACAACATTAAAAGGACCGTCCGTGTTATTGGAGTACGCGTTTTATTTTCGTACGCATTGTTTAGAATAAAAATATCCTGGCATTCAATATATCGAAAATAAAAATCTCCCATTTAAAATATCTTTTAATCTTATCTACATATAGTTTAATATTTTGCGTATTTTTTAACGTAGTGGTGTATTTATTTAACGCGAGCTAATTTAAGCTTTCGTCAAAAACAAATTCAGATGATTCGCCAACCTGCAATAACAGAACGTATTTAAAGGGGCACCTGACGGTATCGTCGCGATATACAATCTTCTCTGGTGAATACTGTGAAAAGAATGTAAACTTTAAATGGACGTTCGTTCAGTCCGCTCTCTATTTGTAGATATAAATAAACGTAAAGATAAATGTTAAAGCGTAAAGAGACTGACCACAACCAGCTCAAAGATCCTTTTTCATAAGAAAGCTAGAACATTTCTGTGAAGTATATTTCATCGATAACGCCGTAAAACATATTTTCAACAAAAGCATCGTTACGGTAAAAGAGAAAGCAGTTGCTGAAAAATTCTCCGCGAAGCAATATTCTCTTATCGATCCAACGTGATTCTTTGTTTCCCAACACACGCATCGATCTCTCTTTTTCTCTCTCGTCATCATCGCGAGTATCTGCCTATCACGCAAAGATAAAACGCCGAAGTAAGATGATTAATCTCGTCACGGCGACGAGCCCGGTTTCCGTTTTCGTGGGAGGAAATTCGATATTAAAAAAAAAAAAGTGATTGTTTGCAGGACGCGCGATTGAACGACCGATTTCCATAAATTCTCACGGCGCGTATATCGAACGTGCGTCGTAACAAACGTTAGCCCCGAAGTACACGAGGCACGTTTCAACGTTGCCTCCGTGATGCCTATATTGCTGTCATAAATCTAACAAGGCGGCCCCGGCATTAACCCTCCGACCGCCGCCACCAACTCCGGCCCGACCTCCACGTCCGATAAAACAGCCGTCTATATGCTCCCTCGTATTATTTACGCCTATTTAATGAACCGCGTCGGGATTACAGGCACGCCGCGAAACGTTTCCGCGAATTGCCCATTGAAAACAACCGCGGAAAATCGATTTGTAAATCTTTTTCCGCAAGTACGTCATGCTGCAATTTAAACCGCTATTTGTTCATCCTTCACGAGACTCTCTTGCAGCAGAAATAATAATTGCGAAATATATTTCTTTCCGCGTCACGTCATGCTCACGAGGGATGCTGCATTATATTTCTTCTACTTTCTATTCTATGTTTATATATATATTATATATATATATATATATATAATATATAATATATATATATATTATTTGTGAAAAATGGAAATTGAATTATATTCGTTGCTGCATACGCTTGTATGATGCGTGCCGAACATTAAATTTCGCGAAACGTATGGCTGTAACTACCCATAAATATACATTTACGTGTATTAAAGGTAACATATATGAATGGATTGTTTTTGAAACTATATTTTTTGCCTTGCTTTCACGGGTATTTTAAAATTCTATTGGCATTGCGTAATGTTAAATGTAGCAATTACAGATTCACATTCGCATCATAATATAATCATCATATTACTAGTTCGAAAAATTAATGAACGCTTCCCAGATCAGAACTGTTATCGACCGTATTGGAAAATACGGAAAATAACGTTCCGTTTCAACCAGCACACATCCCCAATAAACACATTCGTATTATTATTTAATGTCTCGAGAAACGTGCCACGTCAGCATTGGAGATTTTTACGGCGCGATCGAATGTCCGCCGCAATAAAAACGACATACGAGTTTCTACGCCGGAAATATTGTTCATATCGATTTAATAAAACGCCCCCGCGTTGTGGTGCACGGTGGAAATGACGGCGTTCTGTGCTTGCGAGAAGCAAGAAGAGAGAATATTCCGAACGAAATTTCCTTCCTCGTCATATCTCATGATCGAGGATACGACGCGAAAAACCAGCTGCGGCCTCCGGTTTGGTGTGTGCGCCAGGGTTTTCTTTTCTCGCGAAAACAAATTCCTATATTTAATTGACGGAACGTTCTTATGTACACATCGCGAAACGCCGTACCGTCATGTCGCGTGTTTAACAGAAAAACGCCGTGTACCTCGTTGGAAAAAGCAATCGTTTGCTTGCCGTTTTCCTCCCGATTTTCCATCGGTATGATCGCGCTGGCGAGCGAGCGAGCGAACCATCGAGTTTCGAGAAATAAATCTCGATGTTGCTGAGATTCGTCGTGGACCATTGGAGTGAAAAATTGGGCTACGTCACCGTGTTTGGTTCGTGCCAACATTTCTTGCTTTTAATATTCAATAAACAAGGAATTTGTACCCTGTCGCTGGATATTTTTTCGCGCGACTTCCGCCGCGTTCATTTAGCATAGGGCATTTTTTTGGAGATCGGGGTGCACTTCATCCGACAATAAATCGATAAAGTAAATTTTTCCTGGAAATTTTTGCAAGGCTTTTAAATGATTAATTATTTTTCCGCATCGTAAGAGAAAATTGCATTGTGTAATTCTGAATAAATGGATATTTATTTTTAAAAGGGTTTAATAAATAAGAGAAGTGTAAACAAAATCCGTATGTCATTTAATCTTTCAAGTTATTGTCCAGTATTATACGCGCGAGGTAAAATATATGTACCTACGAGCCAGTTGTCAACCTGTTTATTCATCTTGTAGACAATCAAATGGTACAATGGCACCGCGTTAAACACATGCTACCACAACAGATCCGAAATAGTATTATGCCGATGCATCTTCGTAGTAACGTAACATAAACGGCTATTATTCGCAAAAGTTGCAGTGTAACGTTACAGTACTACTGTGCATTTCCTATGCATTTGTGAAAAAGCAAACTATAATATGTTGATGACGAGCTTTCGAGCTCGAACGGGGGCATTCTGTTAAGATAAACATAAAATATTCCCATTCACAGAGAACATTTAAATAATCGTTGTGCAGTGACAATAATATTATTACATGATATAAAACAATAATAGTGTAAGCGTTGCGAGCTTTATTGTCTTGTCAGTCTATCATTAATGGTGTTTCTCTGACTGGACATTTTTTTTGTTACAGAGTCATGACAGCTGGCAGGGACACGATAGCGACCAGGTGAGCGTTCGATGCTTGGAAAACATTTGTGAAAGTACAATTTGCATTAGCACACACCCGCTTCGCTCTTTCTTGAAGACTTTCCTTTCTATCGCTGCCTCTCTCATATGCTCCATTCCGCTCGCATATTTGGTCCGCTACTTTCGGAAAGGCATGCTGACTCTGTGAGATCCTTTTGCAATTTGCATGTTGATGTGCCAGCTTCGTAGAAACCGCCACGTTCGTTCACCGAGACTCCATGTGTTGTACGAAATTTTCTGGGCAGCGGCAGAATCAGTGGAATGCAAATTGCACGCCCCCCCCCCTCCCTCTATAATACGGCCTCTTAATCTTCTCCCATTCGTCGTGATTTTCGTAAGCCTTTTTATGACACGCTTGCGATAAATGTGTCCGTTTTTACCAAAGTTTTTAACATTAAAATACGAAATTCGCGTTCTTCAGTGTGTTTCGATATTGAGTTAGGAGTATAGGTTTTTTTTCTATGCATTATGAAGGTGCGCATCAAAAGTATGCAGTACTTTTTATTTGATTTTGAAACAAGATTCAGTCGCTTTGTCGGAATTTACATGTGAAGAGTTTCTTCAACTTCGTCGTGAATCTGAAAAATGCGAATCTTGCTTTTATTGTCCGTCATGATTTTCCATTCCTCGTCGTCTATCGAACATTTAATTAAATTAAATTAAAATCGACAAATAATTTACATTACGAGTGATCGATGCGCACGAGTAATGAAAACTGGTTGTAGCTAAAGATGAGTGGAGAGGAAAAGCGATTTGCACGCGGCAACGGTACATGCTGCAGGGCTCTTGTATCGTCGTCTGGTTACATAGTTACAACGTGCACATTGTATCGCGCACCGTTATTGAGGACGCAGATGTTTAATGACGTTTATGCCGGCGACGAGAGCGGCATGCGGCAGTGCGGCTTGCGAAAATATTTGTCGGATTGAGAGAGGGAACATCACGGTATGCGGTCTGACGATCGATTCTTGATCGCACCGCGTGCCACCGTCGCAATTCCTGTTGACACTTTCCCGCCCTTGCGGAGTTTCCTTGTACAATGCGCTCGCAGACGGTTGCAGATTAATTAATTCCTTATTGCATGCACCGTATCTGACGCGCGATTACTTGATTAAATGCAATAACGGTCTGTTGAGTTATACACGAGGGAATTGAATGTGCGGGGAACCTACGGGAAAATTGATCACTACCACGATTTTTCGTCGTATATAGGCTGATTGATTATATCTTACAATTAGCTTCCGGAAAGGAAAGGAAAAAAAAAATAAGAGAAAATATTTTAATAAATATTTCAAATATTATAAATGATGGAATCTATACTTTGGAACATAAACAAGAAAAAATCTTCAATTTTTTTTTATGTCTCATATATTATGTTGTATCATTTAATATTAATATTAATTATTTTAATATTTTATATAACGAAATTAATATTAATATTTATCGTTAATATTTATATATCGTAATAATGCTGCTGTTCGCAAATTTCTTATCGTGGTGTAACATATAGAAGTCTAGATGGGTCGTTGGAACGTATCAAGCGCATCGCTATGAAGTATCCCCCTGATAATCCAATGTAGTCTGTGAAACACTCTCGGAGAGGAGTCTGAGGGTAGACGAGACACACTTAACAATGGCGCGGCGTTGAATGTGATTTAGTGTGGCGTCTAATCGGATCTATCTTGGTGCCTATGCCGTATCTCATGCTGCTGTTGCTTCCCTCCGACACCGAGGACACTTAGAACGCTATTGCGATTGTCGTACGTCGAATTTGTTGCTCGTCCTCGCAGGATGCTTTCCGCCGCTCCAGTTTCTGAAGCTTTAATAAGCAATTAACAAGTTTGTCATACGTGGGTGCGTGGAGTAGACACACGACAATTTGCTGTGGACTGATTCCACTTTGAAAGAGCAACATTTATCTCTAATGCTACAATAAAGGGAGCAAGCTTATTTCTTGCAGTTCACAATAGACTTGGCGTAAAGATTTTTAAACATCAACGAAAACATTTAATATAAATCTTATTGCGGAAATTAGATGCGCAAGATGAAAAAATGAAAAAGTAATCATTTGAAAGTTATATTTTAAGTAAAAATTTCGCGGCATCGCGGCTGAATGAAATTTAAGATAAAAATTATGTCGCGGTAAAAATTATGTCGCGCTTGATAAGTTCTCTTGCGGTAAGCACTCTGGCGAACCCTATCTTGTTTTTCAATGACCTCTTCGAATCTCTAAGGAGAGAGATAGTACTTCGGCTGCTTTCTTGTTTCGGATGTCTACAATACGCGTCATCCACCGTGTCATCCGTACTCCCTTCGCGAGATTCTATTCTCTCTCCGGAAGCACAAAGCGCATCGCCCAACGTCCTTTGTTGTCGCGCATCGACTTCATCCCCTTCTTCCTTCCACCCTCTGGCGAATCTGGTTTATTCTCTCTTCTCTCTTTCTCTCTCTTTCTGTGCTCTTAACATATCCTTCTCGCTTTGTGGAAGGTCTCTCAAAGGGACTGGTCTCTCCTTCCGAGTCCTCTTTGTTTTCCCGTGAACGAAGCTTTTTCCTCTCTTGATTTTCTCTCCCAATCACCTTCTCACGATCTAACTACCACTGGCAAAGCCTTCGAAGCTCATTGCCGGAGGCGGCAACGATTCGACAGTAAACGAAATTTTAGATTTATTTATTTATTTACGCGATTGCACGACACGGGACTTTTGTTGACGTAAGCTCCAATTTCGCGAATCAATCTTGCTCAATCGGGAAATTACTTTCCTCGCTTTACGTGATAACGTTTCCGCAATACGCTCGTTAGAGCTGTATAGGGTTGCACATTCTTAACACTGGGGACTTCATGGCTTGACGATAATTTTTTCGTCTTTTTATGTTCCTCTCTTTTGTTTCTTTCTCTCACTTTGTTTCCGCTTTTTTTTCATTTTCCTACGTTTTTTACGACGAGCAGTCAGGTTACAAAAAGGATCGGGCTCCTCGCTTAAGTTCCTGTTTTGGTTTTTTTTTCCCATTATCAGGACCGTGAGGAATCCTGCCGGGACCATCGAGACCAGACGGAGTGCACGAATCTCTACAAAAAACAAAAGAGGACGAAACACCGTCCGCAACACACGTGCTAATTACGATGTCACGCGATCTCTCTGGAAAACCGCGGCACTTAAAAAAATAAATGGCAAACAAAGCGTGACTCTGCTCTTCTGATATCGACATCTCTCTCTTTTTTTTTTTTGTAGACAATAGCATTCTCAAGTGTATCTGACAAAAATTGTGTAAATTGAAGTAAACTCTATCATTAAAGTCTTATTTTACAATTGACTTGCTATTAATTGTTCGACAAATATAGAATATCATGTTCGAGAAATACAGAAATATATGTATATTAATCAATCAACATATTAATTAGGAGCATAGAAGATGTAAAATGTCTTACAACGTTCTAATTTTCTAATTTTTCTTTCCTCTCCTTTTCCTTATTTCTTCCCTTATTATTACAATTTTTTCAAATTTATATTTTAACATATGATATCGAGGTTTTTTTTTTGGGGAAGAAACGAGATTCGCGGACGTCTCTGTAATCTAGAATTGCTATTTCAGCAAGACGAAAGAAAATCGACGTACATATATTGTCGCTTCCGCACTTCCGTCCGAATCGCTCTAAATCGTCTTTAATTGTACAAGGTGCCTTAATTAAACGTCGGTGTCACTATGTAGGCGAAGGTGTTGTAGCATTTCGAGCGTTGCGCGAAACTTCGCGGTGTATGAATAATGTATGCGCATCGTCGCTTGTCAAAGTAAACGTTGCGATTTTAGCAGCGCGACGCGCTTTGTCAATTTGCGTAAATGTGCGTGTTCTGTGATTAATCACAGAATTTCAAATCAACTCGTGCCGCACGCCAGCGTTACGGTTTTGGCTCCCGCCACCCGGTAGAATCGATCGCCTCACTTTTATCGACTGAGCGCACGTGGATGGATTATAGATCCTTACAGGTGTCACCTGTAGCTTTGTTTGGCAGTATTATACTTTTCTTTTACGCAATATACCGAACTCGATGGAAATTAGAAAATAATTTTAAGTCGACAGTAGAATTTTTTAAAAAATCCTGAATGACAGAGAGTTGTACTTAAAAAGAAATATTATTATAGTAAAATACATAAAGGGGAAAAAATGTAATTCATAAGCTCAATAACAACAAAAGACTCAGATGCTCTACGAGATACAGTGTCGAGTTTAGGATTATATAAAGAAAGAAAAATATTTAATACAAAATTTAAAACAAAAATATTATTTGCGCGAGTCCATTTATTTAAGCTGCAAAATTGTAGATAAACATATCAGCCAATATTCTCACGCCGTTTCTCCATCCCGCTGTTGCCTCGAGCGCGGTGCGCTTCGAATATATTATTTTAACATTGCTGTCGAAAATATTTTCAATATAACGGCGCGTTCCATCGTGCTGCTCGTTTTTCTTCGTTTTTTTTTGGTCTATCGATTAAAAAAAAAAGCTTTGGAAACCTTGCGAGAGATTTTCGAGGCAATTTCGCGCAGCTGCGATATGAAATTCGGTCAGAGGTCGCCGGACATAACCCTTTCACCTTAATTGGCCGGACACAATGTAGCGTTCCGTCCTCAATTTCGCATCGTCCGCTGACGTGGGCTGCTCTCGGCTCCTGAATTTCCCGTCGATCGACGAAATTTCCTCCGCGAGGTTGGGGGCCTCAAAGGATCCCGCAAACGATCCTTCCGCAACAACAGCGCGATATCGTGAACTCGTGTCGATGCAACATAATACTCTATGATCGACCGTGAGTTCCGCCGTTATATCGAAATGCAAATTGCAATCCGAATTAAGCGCGCCATTGTTTCACGATACATCGCCGCCTGTTACATCGCTCCCCCCCCCTCTCTCTCTTTGTTCCCCCATAGATTTCACGTAAATCGGGACATGCCGCATTATTACCAACATACAGAGCCACGTGTTATACGAGGTACATTTGAATTATTTAAAAAAGTCATATGCTTTTGAAAAATCTTGCAAGTCATTCTTAACATATCGACGATATATTTTCCTTGGTTTAATTTATATCGTCGCTTTATGCAATTCGAAATTGAATAATCATATATTTAAAAAAAAGATAAAAAATGTGTGACGTCTGTCATAATTCATTATCGCGTTTGAATTTTTTTATTATTCTTATCTCTGTTGAATCATTAATATACGTTAATATACTTTTTCTACCTGCATAAATATTGTTTTAAAAAAGGATTGAATAATTATAGCAAAAAAGGAGGACAAACGTGACGTGATGTCATCGCGCTTGGATTTTTTTATTCATCGCTGTCATGCCCGCGAAAAAAATACGGCACTCGCGCGCCTCGACGGGCTCGCTGAATTTGAATGCCCTGTGACCCTGTAAAAAACTGGTTTGACGATATACAGTCGACTGTCGGCTCGAGTCGCGTCTGTATTTTTTTCCTGGGGTCATGGTGATTGGAAGATCTACAGTTCGCGAGGCGCGTATTATTTTACGTACATACGTACTCGAGTTTGCAGCTTTTCATCGCGGTTCGATAAACAGCCTGAAGGGAGTCAATTTCGTAATATTTAGCACGCATTTATCCACATTCCACTGTAAACATACGTACATACGCTCGGATTTCGATATGTTTCCGCGTATCGAAATCCATCCCGCGGCGCGACGAGTCGAACATTCGGGTTAAAAGCGGAGCGATATAATAGAGAAAGTGGATTCGCTCAATCGGATAAAAGCTCGCGATAAAAGCTCCGCTCGACCCTGAATCGTGCCCTTGCGGTTGTGCAACACGCTATTACCGCCCGCTTTCGCGCGCGCGCACAAAAAAAAAAATAAGAGAAGAGAGAAGAAGGAGAGCCGGCTGAACGGAAGGAACGGAACGCGGAATTCAGCGCTGCGACGATCGCGGGAATTCGCGCATTGAATTTCACGTGCAAAAAGTCACGATTCTTCAGTAAGCGCGCGCGACGCCTGACGAAACCGAAGCGTAAAACCGTCCTGTCGGTCGGTCGGTCGTTCGCTCGCTCGCTCGCTCTCTCACGATCGACCTCGCACGAACCTGAAGTCACGGTCTACGTTTTCAGCATGGTATATAACTCTTTCGACTCTTGTCTCGCGCGTGCACTACACACGGCGAGCTAGAATCGCCAGGAACGAACGCAGAAACGGAGCCTCTCCATTTTTTAATTCGATACAAAATTATCTAAGATAAACAATTTATGTGAAAAATTATCAGAGATAGATAATCTACGTAAAAGTCTTATCTAAGATGAACAATTCATGTAAAAAATTTTCTAAAACTACAAAATTGGTCCGAGTTTGTTGGTTGGAGATTATTAGGAATGCACATCCTTGATGAAATATTTGTCACGAACAAGTCGCTTCAAAATGAAGTTCAAAAATATAATGGTAAAAAGAGGGAAATTAATTTTAATGCGGAATCATGTTCTAGTATCTAGTTGGATAAAACGATAAGCAGCGGGAACGAGGAGCTTTCTGTGAAGCGTCGAGGAATCAATAAAAATGTGAGGGATAGTAAAGATAAAGAGATAAGAGGCGAGGGAGATTAAGAGAATACTTTAACTCGTTATTTCCAGAGGTACGGCCACCCGCGTATTATTTCAAAAAGAAATAAGAGTCTATAAAGCGTTCTGACTCATCCGTCGCGCATGTTTCCGCCCACTATTGTTACATCTCTCAATAATCTCGTTCAATAGACTCATTGTCACGGATGCAAATATAAATTATAAAAATTCTTTTTGATGCAGTGCAACAATTTTTTCATTCTCTTTCTACTCTACATTTCCCGTCTACGATGCTAATTCGTTTATCTCAGGATTATTCTTTGTATTTAGTTTCTGTCTCTGATACAGGACACTCCGTGGTGCAATTAAACATGCACTTTAAGCATTATGCAGGCAATATTCAAGCTATTCCCGAATGTATCTCTCTTGGGTCTATTTCTATCAATGTAGATTAATCCCCTATCTTTTTCTAATTCTTGGAATTACAAACAGAAAAATACGTATTACCTACGAGTAAATATACTTGTGCTAAGTATTTGATGAGTTTAGATATCCGCAAATCTGTCATAAAGTAATATTTATCATAAGCGTCACATTTACCTAAAAAACATTCTGGACTCTTGTGACGAGTATGTCATAAACTATTGTTAAGAAAATATTCTGAAGAAAATTGTTACTTAAATAGAATAAAATAAGTAATTGCTTTTCTCGTCCGTAGAATATTTTTCTGTGTGTAGAGAGAAAAAAAGAAAAATTAAGATTGATCTACATTGCGATAGAAATTACTACTAATCGACGGACTTTACTCGGCGAACAATTGGACGGGGGCACGGAGGCGGACGGCGGCGGTCCTGCGGCGGGATCACGGTTTCCGCGATCGCGCAGGTTCGTGCGTCTTCGCCGGCGCTCGGCGCACACCCGTGCGTACAGCGCGAGCTTCACGCCGGTGTTCGGTCGGCCGGTGACGTCAGCAGCGAAGAGGCCCGTCCCGCCGCGAGCGGCCGACTTGGAGTACGCGATCGACGAACGGAGCGCGCCGCCGACGTTCCTCCGTTCCGAAAAACCGCGGACGGGCAGTCGCGTTCGCGTCGTCGATTTTATCTCGTCGGTTGCCGGTGCGCGAGGATCGCGATCCGTATGCGTGTGTGTGTGTGTGTGTGTGTGTGCGTGCGTGTCTGTGTGCTCGGCGTTGACGCGCGACCGCCGCTCGTATCCGCCACGCCAGTGTCGTAGGTGCCGCGGCGGAAACAAAGAAGGAAAGCAAGGCGGCCGGGCGAAAGAGCGAGAGGAAGAGGCACAGCGCGAACTGGAGCGTCCGACCTAACCTCTACCGACCGGCAGTGATCGCTCGGCGTACTTGGCGTGGCCGCCGCCGTAACAGCCGATCGTCCCTCCGCCGTTTTCCCACGCGTCTGAAGTGCACCGCCTTTCGAGTCACGCGTCGGAAGGCGATCGCGCGAGTCACGGAGACAGAGAGACGATCGAAGGAAGATAAAGATCGAGGATACGCGACGCGGGACAAGGACGCCTGCGATCTGTTTACGCGCTTCTCGCGCGGATCCGCAGTCTCGCTCGCGGTTTTACGCGGTCGTGTCGTGCCGTGCCGACGCGCCGGGGTAGCCGGGGACTCGGGTGCAACCTGTTTACAGTGCGCGCGCGCGCGCGCACGTATGTGTGTGTGTGTGTGTGCACTACTGCGCGCGTGTGTATGTGTGCTCGCCGCCGTGGAATGCGAGGCTCGCGTGTGCATCAGGGACGGCTCGACGTTCCTCCGCCGTCGTGACGCCGCGTCGTCTCTTGTCGTCGCCGATCGCGGCTGCACGCCGAGGATCGCCCGAGGAGAGGAGTCTCTCAGGTAGAACGCGGAAGACAGTCGACGGACTCCGCCCGTTCGGCGGACGATCTTGCGAAAGGCACGCGGAATATCGGTGTATTTCATTTCGTTACTTTTGCTAAATTTTTCGAAGCTAAATTCGAAATTAAATTTGTTTTGATAGGGGACGATCGTAGGCTTTGCGTCAAAAGTCGATTCAGTGTACTACTTCTCGTGGGAACTGCATGTTCCTCCTAACTGTCGACATGTACAAATTATCGTAAAAGTAGCCCCGGCGTGGATTACGTAGACGACGCGTAATGCACGTTGGTAATATTCATAATTGTCGCTTGCCGGGGCGCTTAACGTTCCGTAAAGTTAGCAAATTGGGATGAATTCTATGTAATTTCCCAGTGCCTTTCTGCACTGTGTACTGCACTTAGAAAGTTGATTTAATTCGGTGAAATCCCTTTCTCTCGTAGGACGTTCGCTCCCATGCGGAGTAACGCTTTTATTTTAAGAGGAAAATATCACTGTTGAGGGAGAGAGAAGGAGAGAATTGCTGAAGTTGCGTCACGTTACTAACTTAGACAGAAGTCCCCTCGTTGCTGCTTTATTTATTTTTCAAATTACTTTTTAAATTACTTTGAAAATTGTTATCTCCATTTTCCAGCACTGTTCGGTCTAATTTGCAAGCCGTCTCTGCCCGGTTTATTTCATTGTTCCAAACTCGATTTGTCTTTTTCTTCTACCATTTTGCAACATTATTATTTTGAGAGATCTAATAAATTTCAAAAGAAATATGTCGATTTTTAAATTGAATTTTTTAAAAATTAGTAATTTAATCTAATTTAATTATTTTCTTTCGTGACTGTCAATTTGTATTTTTTTTTCTAATTGATACATGTGACTTTTTACACGTACAAATGAAGGCACAAAAAATAATACAATGTTCAAAGCAGGAAGAATTATCTGAAAGTTGAACATTTTACATGTTAAGAAACATGATATTCCTTTCGCCTAATGTACAAGAGAACATACAAAAAATTGTATCGATTTTCTCAGATGACGTATATTTTTTCCTCGATTGACTGATAATTATTAGAAATGACATTTTATACGCCATGATAAATCATACATGCTGTAACAATTGTGCGACGCTATTAATAACGCGTGCAATAGTTCCCCCTCCGATCGAACGCCGGAGTAACCTCTCGTGGGAAATACGCGCGCGCGTGGGACGTCCACGTGGAAATGGAGGCCGTTGTAAGATCGTGGGGTTTTCCCGGGGCGCGCGAACGCTATTCGTCGTGACGGTCTGCCATACGGCGGGCGTACGCTCCCCGTGTGTCGGAGTGAGACGGATAGACAACCTGTTTACGATCTCCAGCGCGCGCACGCACGAGCACGCGCGTACGCTGGCGCACGGCCGTCATGTACGCGGTGTTCCGAAATCGTTCGAACGGAGAAAACCGCGTAGAAGTATACGATTTTTTTTTTAAATCGAACGATTTATTTAACTCTGAAATAAGAGTGTATAGTAGTAGTATAAGATGGTCGGCTAGGTATAATAATTCCCTAATGTCATCTAGACTTTGAAAAGTTCTTCTGTGACTTTCTGCCGAAAATGAGAGATATATGCGGGATGAGGAACCACTGAGATTTGAATCCAGGACCCTTCGGTTACTAATCAGTCGCGTTAGCACAGAGCCACGCGTCATCCCATTATGAGTATTTATAAATATATAATATACTTTTCTTTTATTTGTAATTTTTAATCATCCATGAGTATTTACATTTTATAGTATTGCTTGCGTTATTCTCAGTGATAAGAAAGATTTGAAATGGTAAAAGATTTTTAAAATTTTCGTTATCCTTTATAATTGCTGATTGTTTAATATAAATGATAATATTTTTCCTATTTGCTAGAAAAAGCAATATAGATCGCGAATGATTTAAAATAGCTCAAAACAATTGAAGCAATCATCATGATGCGTAGTTTCTAGACGTCGTATACAGTAATTTTCTTCAGACAAGAATATATTCGTTGAGAACGTAATAATGAAAACATGTTGCGTAATCTAACATCGCTGCCCTAAAGAATCTAGAGACGATGATTTAATCATCATCGATCGATTGATAATACATGTTGCGACGCGCCGTTCCCCGACACTCGGTATGCCAGAAATTTTTCCGCGACGTTAAATCGCACTGCAATTACACTGCGGACAACGCGGAACGTGACGTGAAACGCGAACGGAGCTGCTGTAAAGACCAGTTTAGACAAATAGGTTTCTAGCGCATTTGTCCCTCGCTGACTCGTCGCATTTCAATTTGACGTCGCTTGAGATTTGCAGTCATTTCGCATGGACAAAGAGTCGCGTGTTCTTATTGGACAAAGATTAACGATCGTGAAAACACGATGATTCAGGAGTTACGTAATTTTTATACAACTTTATATCTCATTTAAAATTACTAGATTTTGAACGATCAATTTTTCTTCAATATCGCGTTGTCATATTTTCGAAAAAAATAATTGACTGGATTTATTTTTTGTATGCCTGAGGTTTCATCATTGTTGTCTGAACGCGGACTTTTCTCCGCTGTCGAGGGACGCGTCGATGACTATTCGCGGCGCACTTTCACTGATCGATCGCCCCAGGCTTCGCAATTTAGCCGGTCGAATCGAGAGAGAGTACATTCTCTTTAACAAGAGATCGTCCGTTAACCTTTACTCGCACGCTCCGCGAAAATCGGTCACCTCTCGTTTCCATTCGAAGACCTCTCTGTCACGCGCGAGCAGCAATGAGTTTCATCTGTATTCAAATCGTAATAATTATTGTATAAAATTAACAAAAGATATATATTGAAACGAACGGCTGATTTTTAGCAGATAGAATCGATTTAGATTGAAATTAGAATTATCGAATCTATTAATTTTAATTACCGAGGCATTCAAGTTTTCCAACATATGCATTCCGCGAAACGCTTTATCCGATACGAGGACGAAAACGTTTGTTCCGTTCTATTCATGTAACATAATACAGCTCCGTGACAAGCGATAATTGATTTCGTCGCCAAAGAATCGCCGCTTGAGCGTTAGAGTATAGAAACCATTTCACGTGCGCTATTCAGATTAATTCTCCGAAGCGGAGCGATCTGTTGTCCCTGAGATTTATCAATTGGGTCATTCGTACCAGGTCGTACGATATTTCAGGTGCGTAGGGCGTATTTTTTCGCTTATCGCGCGCCGACGAAATGCTCAGCAATAAATATTCCGTATGAAAAGTTACATCTCCGCCGAATTAATTTTACGTATTTACTTACTATTACGTAACCGAGTTGATTATGATTCGGTGGTAACCATTAATAATTATTTTTCAGCATTAAATTAAAATAAACGATAACGTGCTTGTGCGGCTGAAAGACACACGTGAACATTTTCATCAAGTGAAGTACGTTATTGAATTCAAAGTTTGGGCAGATGTGCCCCATTTTTCTCGTCACAATCATCGAAATTCAATACCACGGTACACCTGCCACCGAGGCAATTAGAACTATAGATGTGAGTCAGACGTGAGTTCTCTATCTCGGTTTCTTTTTCATCGTACGAACCTCGCGATACAATAGAGACTAAAGCTCACTTACGGAACGACATTTGACGGGACTCGAAAGCAGAAATATGAGTAGATGGTATTGTATATACTGTTTCGTCGTGCTCAAACCGTTTCGACATCACTGCTCGCGTGAAGGACCCTCGAATTTTTAAGAATCCGTAGCGTTTTGTGACATTAGAGGAAATCCACATGTCCCATTAAACTGGGACAGCGTATAATAATTTAAGGTCTGTGAAGTTAGCAAAATGCGAATTTTTACAAAATTAACGATTACTGATAATAAAATTTTTCTTTATTTTTAATTTGTTTGCAAAGTGAATAAAAAATGATTATTTGTGGACAAATGATGGGCATTTAAATGCCATATTAATTTTGTAAAAATTCGCATTTTGAGATGTCAATTTCAGAGATTTAATAATTTAGTGAAAACGCGAGTAGTTAGTGAGGTGTAAACGATTTATTATTCATAAAAAAAAATAGAAATAGAATATTTTTAAATAATTTTAAAATATATCTCAGCTTGTTAAGAAAGCTTCTAGTTAACTGATTATTTATTCATAATCGGGAAGAGACTACTTGCTTCACATAATTCGGCGAATGCAACTTCAGCAAATCTTCTTTTCCTCAGTATAAATCAATGAAACTAAACCGAGATTTATGCGCAATCATAAAGATTGTGGGAAATCAAATAGATATAAATTCCGCGTGTCCTTCGCATATCCGTGAAACCACAAACAGTATCCATTCGACCGTGCGCCTATCTTGTGCTGTGCAGCTCCGTGCGTTTTGTGAGAAGAGCAAGAAAGATATGATGTGCCTTGATGCGATTTGAGCGACGGGATTAATTGAATTAATAAAACATCGCTCTCAGTGGAACCGCGATAACACAACAGTAAGATGACTTCCAGAAGAAAGAAGAAGTCGCAGATTCTGAAGAAGGTCTCGAGCCTATTCAATCTCGACACGGTGAGTCATTCACATTGAACCGAACTTTCATATCTCAACAGTGACTTCTCATTTTAATCAAACAACAATTGCGGTTGCTTGAAAATAATTGTGTGTCCGAACTACGTTGATTAATTTAAATCTATTATATTGACTTTTTGTTAGGAATATCTGAAAGACGAAACTAATTTTATTAATAAATTATTCCAGGAATTTTATATATATATGTATTTTATTGATATATAAAATATTCTCATTTAGGATTTCAATAACCTTTGGTTTCTTCGTAGTTAAGAGGTATATCTTTACAACGTATCCGAAATAGTAGGTACTTTCTCTATTGGAATATAACAAGCATTAAGTCTCGTTCTATAATCCGTTCTTTAACTTATTGTTAGAACGAGTTTCTTAATACCGTGGCCTTGTGTTTGCCATTCATGTGTTTCAACTTGGGGATTTTTTTCGAAAGAGCCTTCGAGGCACGAGTTACGCATGTGAGCAGAAGTTGCGTTAGACGTTATAATTCACGATACAGTATTCTTAGCAACATGACCGCACATAGTTGCATAAGTTTCTCTATACATTTTATTGTGTGGTCAATTGACCATTTGAAGATTTTTATTGGTTCAAGATATTTTTGGGCAATGCAGGATTTAATCAATAATTTATGAACAATATGATTTATCGTTATATTTATTCTGTTCAAAAAACATCTTAAAATTAGGATTTAATAAGCTGTTTACAAATTTTACTTACTATTACACTTTTTAACTTATTTCAACAAATTTGAAAAAATTTTTAACACTAATTTAACACACTATTCGATTATTTATGCATATAAAAAATGCGCGGTTATTGCTTTCATGACATCATGAAAGTTGTAATAGTCACGCAATAATATAGGTGACGCACAAAAAAAGAGTATTAGCCTCGCATCCACCTTTTGCAATTGTTCAATTTATAAGAACAATAGCTCGTAAAGCACTCGCATACCAATTATATGCAGTATTGGATATTGAGTTAATTAACGGCGGAAATTGAATTGAATGGCGAGATGACTCTCAGTCTATATGAGTATGCCGTGCTGAATAATTTCGTGTCGGACTAGAACGAGGTGGATTATGAATACTTAAGAGTATCGCGCGTTGTTTTCGTACCGAATGACGGCATAAATTGTCGAATATCGGTGAATTATCGAAATGATGTGTATTACCGTAAATTAATCAGACTGGCATTTGCATGTATGTTAATATCGTGCAGTACTTCTCTCGGTTATAATACAGAAACAACATTTGCACAAATGTTACGCAGACATGTGTGAATGTTACTGAATTTGCATCATTTTAACTCTTCTGTTGCTGCTGAAGGTTCAACAAATTACCTGCATTTCATTTTTTATTCATATTTATCCTGGAACGTCAACGTGTTTAGACAGAAAAAAGCCATTCTATTCTACCTGCCTTATGACGGTTAACGAATAGAAGCCATTTATTACATTTTTCCCTATAACGCCGTTGCGACGCGAAACGAAACGTCGCGGAAAAGCTTTGCGGATGGTAGAAAAGCGGAGTAGTAGCGCACTAAAAGGAAAAACAGTTCGCAAAAACAGTTGGAGGAGGAGGTGGGGAACACCATCGCGACGAAGTTGGAAGAGACGCAAGCGAGGAAAATCGCAGAACCATTTTTCTCGCTGACTTCACGACCGGCTTCATGCGATAAGAGTGCGTCAAATAGCTCCACGAAAGCGAGGGTGGGAATGAAAAGAGGGAACAGAAGAGCAGAAATAAAGGAAAAAAAAAACTGAGACATAAACAAGATCGTAGAAACACCTGTCGACTTTTCCACTGTTAAGGAGTAGCCTTGACGGAAGGAAAGAAACGCGTCTTATTATCTAGGATGATCACGAGATGGTCACGATCAGTAGCTATAACTATAGCGGATTTGTACTACTAAATCAAAATATAGATACTTTTAATATTT